>CM035789.1:46754072-46781572 GCA_020466265.1 Siphamia tubifer | reverse complement strand
GACGGTCAAATGATTCAAATCTATAATCACATTCTAAGTTTCCTTCATAAGAAGAATTATTCAGGTTGCTGAACTGCACCCACTCTGTCATTAGCAGCATTCAAACATTCAATCACAAACTTATGGATGACTACGAAAATAATCTTACTGCAGTGAAAATGGTCATTAAATTCCATGTCACCAAATATTAGTTCTGCTGTATGTGTATTTTTGACCCAGTAGATTTGTTCAATCGATCCATAATAAATGAATAAAAGAACCAAACTTCATGAATGTGACCAAAAACAGTGTGTTTCAATCAGTCTGTCACAGAAAAATAAAGAATTGTAGGAATTATTGGAAACACAGTCATGACATTGGCTGAAACTCATTTCACCCCTTACTCCTTCAAATGGAGCTGGAAGGGGTAGGGCTTGAATGGGGACACCTCTTCATCACTCACCTTCGTCATCAGTTCACTCCACCAGTTGTTACGTAACAAAAACCACAGCTTTAACCACAGTTAAACTAACATGTGCTGCTGTAGTTGTGTCGTTCTCCTGGATATGAACACATTTTTAATAATATTTGCGTCCAATCACAGAAGTGCTCTGTATTCACCCATTACTACATGTTCACATAAAAAGACGAAAAAAAAAAACACAAAAAATGTGATAGAATACGCCAAATATATACAAACATGAATATATATGCAATCGATGTTTATTCAACACCAACAGTTTCAACAAAACAACTGTAAAGAACTGTTCATTTTAAATGGATTAAAATTTTTAATTACATTAATCACAGGGTTGCTGTGGATTAATTTAGATTAATTATGATCAAAATAATTGTCATTCGACTGTTCTGTCTTGATTTTTGTCCTCAAATGTCCCACCAAAATACTCAAAAATACACTAAAAAACAAAAAATGCAGAGAAAACATAGAAAACATGCTAAAATCCACTCAATTTAACAAGAAAAAGTAACAAAAAAAGCGATGAAAAATTCAAAAGATATTTAAAAACTGACCTTTAGACATTACAACAATGTCAAACTTTATACAATATGACAGTTATGACAACTGAAAAACTGTTAATTAAAAATACTACATTTGTGTACTTCACCATATTTAAAAGGATTCACATTGTTCATCTGGAACATCTGTGTTTAAAGGCGTGTAAAGCCCCTCCCCTTCCCCCTACCCCTCTGCCTTAACCTGAGCTGACACAGCCCTACCCCGACACAAATGAAAACTGTATGAACTGTGTTGATGACAGGTTAGCATGAGGTTTTTTTCAGTTGCTTCTTGTAGCGACAGCCACGACTATCAGACAAAACATGTTATAAGAGTCATGTGACCTGCTGAAGACTGAAGGTGACGCAGTAAAAACAGTGGTGTACACCAGGGGTTCTCAAACTTTTTTGGCCCAGGTCCCCCTTGGAGGGGTGAAATTTTTCCATGTCCCCCCTCATCCTCGCGATACTGAAAATGATAAAAAACCACTTCAACAATGATTATTATGAAACAATGATAACCTTTTTTAATAGTGCTTTTGTGCAAACCAGCCACATTTTCAGGTATTATAATATAAATGAACACTTCAGAAACAACAATTTTAAATAATTTTAAAATAATAAACGGAACAAAAGACACACAAAACCATGTGTGTGTGTGACAGACAGACAGACAGACAGACAGACAGACAGACAGACAGACAGACAGACAGACAGACAGAGACTTAATGAGAGGGATGATCTTGTCAAACTCAATATAACTATCAATGTACTTTCTCTTTTTAGGGTTAGGGCGTTTGTTTTTGTCATTGTCATTTTCATTGTCATTTCTTTTACCACTTCTTGAGGAACTTGGCGGACACAAAAATCGATCCATGTTCGCTGCAGGGTGGCTAAAAATAGCCTGTGACTCGCTCCGTCTCAATTTAGTCAAGCTGGCGTCAAACAGCGCTGTTACTTCCGCCCGCTCGCTACAAAATAAAACTTCTGCATTTCAAAATAAAACAGCAAAAAAAAAAAACTTGAATAATTTCGTGTACCCCCTGGACATGCGCCACGTCCCCCTAGGGGTCCCCGGACCCCAGTTTGAGAACCGTGGGTGTAGAGGACACTGACCCACTGGAGCAGACTTCCAGAACATCTCACTTTAATCTGTGGAACAACTGGTTTCAAGCAGAAACTGAGAAGAAGCAGGTTGTGTTTAGATAAAGTACAATTCTAGTACTTTATCTGTATATTTTTTTAACCGTGTTATGTTAGTTTATTCATTTTTGATTGAATTGGTGCAGTTTGACATTTCATGTGTTGAATTATTTGGACAACAGATTGTTTTTACTTAATTAGTATGAATATAACTAAGTAAAGAAAGATGTAGTTAAATATTTTCATTAGTTTATTTGTTTTTATTTAGGATATTTAGTCTTGTTTATTGTTTTTGTATATTGTAATTTTTTTTTGCTTTATTTCTTTTTTCTTTATAAAATGTTTTTTTTTTTTTGATGTATCATGTTATTAACTTTTATTTCTATTATTTTAGTTGTTGTTGAATGAGTTTTGTGCGGTTGGACCCCAGGAAGAATAGTCACTGCTGAGGCAGCAACTAATGGGGATCTGAAATAAATAAATAAATAAATATTCATGGACGCCCAGAACGGAGGGAAGGGGTGGAATGAGATTGGGCCTCAGTGTCGTCATGACAGTACGTACTGGAACATGGTGGTAGAAAGCTGCAGAATATTCTAGTCTGTTTACAGGACGTGTTTTTATACTGATTTGAACAATTGGTTTGTTTCACCGCTGGACCATGATGGTAGGTTTGGATTTTGAACACGTGTGTCATGGATTATAAAGGGAACACGTTGTACGTGAACATGTTGCTTCAAAGTCCTTCCACCAGTCTGACTTAGCTGTTAAATTATTCTCAGATCTGCGTTTTTGATTCTTGAAGCAGTGCAGACCTTGCTGTTTCTGCTCCCGCTGCTGGAAGTGTTCCCATATACTGCTGACACACACATCAAAAGAAAATCAAAGGTGTTTGTCATACACTTCTCTGCGCATGAATTCGTTTCCTCGTCTGCTCCCAGACTCAGGATGTCAGCCAAGCTCCTCAAACATTTTTACACATGTGTCGTCCATCATTAAAGCAGTGGTTCAGTCACAGCAGTGTTTTTAACTTTAGCCTCAAATACGTTATATGGGTCAAAATGAATTAAAATTTATTGATAAAATCCCAGTAAAATGTCTCCTGAACACTTCTAACTATGAGTGTTTGTTAAATTCCTAGCGTAACATCTTCAAATCATGTCTTTTAGGAAGAACAACAACTGACTCTGACAGTAATTAAGTCTAAAACTAAGACAAATCGACTCCAAACACGACTTTCCTTGGCGCTGGCGTTAGGTATTTCCCCGTCATGTTTGGTACCGTTGGAAAGATGGGGATTCCCTCTAGACAACCCTTAAATAGAAATCTATATAATTATAGATTTGAACCAATGGGAGGCCTCAGAACAAAGCCTTCTGCACTAAACTAAAGCCCTTGTTGCTATGGCGATGTTGAAAAACAGCCTCTGATTGGTTGAATTAGTGTCACACAAACATTTTTAATAAACTTTAAGATAAATATAAAATATTAATTTATTAAATTTGACCCAAGTGACTGGTTTTGTGCTGGAGGGTCATATATTGTGTAATTTTTTTCCCTTCAAGAACGCCTTAACGCCACCCTCCTTTGTGCTTCATTTTTTATTTATTTGATTTTATTCCTCAGAACCAATTTGAGCTTCTAGAATATGAGATTAAAGTGTGTGAATACAGAAGGTTCTTCAATTATTTTTACTGGGTTTCTTTTTTTTAATATATGACTAGTCCAGTTGATTGGCTATAAAGGAGGTATTAATGCAATTCAACCTGGAGGGGTGGGGGGGTGTATTTGGCAGCAGAGGTAATAGACCTCCTCCAGGATCTAGGCCCTGCCACCAACACAGAGGAGAGGAAGATTAATTTTCCCTCTGAAAATGGAAAATAAACTGCCCTTTAAATATATGAAAAGAAGAAAATGACTGGGAGAGTTAGGGGGGAGAGTTAGAGGGGGGAGAGAGAGTTCGCTGAAAAGCCAGGTTGTCACACATACAACCCCCCCCCCCCCCAAAAAAAAAAAGGAAAAAAACCCTCCTCAGTTCAGATTGAGTTTGTGTCGTTTGTTTGACCAAAAATCATAACTTTATATGTGGAATTTTTTTATATTCTGCATAAAAATAGATAAATAAAATTTGTTTAAAAATTAATACACAATTACAATGAAATAATGCTAAATAAATAAAAGGCGTCATGTGACTCTTTACATTAAATAGAAACGTTCATCTATGTTCTTCCTGTTACTGTTGATCCACTTTAAGCTGTAGAAGTTGTGTTAACACTGCACTTTTTTTTCTTCATAATTAACTGTTCTGTTGTTTTCACATCTAAACATTTTCATGTTTCACTTTAGTGTTGAGGTTATTTAGAAGTTTTTGCTCCTTTTATGTACATTATGTTTCTGCCACGTTAGGGTGGATGTGGCCTTAAACTAAAATGACTGACACCCCTGCACGAGCTCCTATTGGCTGCTGCCCCCGAAAGCACCATCACCACTGAACAGCACCAGTGCTGTGTAAACACACCAGGCCTCAGTAGCACTGTGGAATGTTTTATATAAAGTCACATAAAGGCCCAGAGGGGAAGTGGGCGTGTCCTCTGACCTGCTGATGCTGCTCCCGCTGCTGCTGCTGCTGCCGCCGCTGCCGCTGCTGCTGCTGCTGCTGCTGCCGCTGCTGCCCGCTGCTGCTGCTGCTGCTGCCGCTGCTGCTGCTGCCGCTGCTGCTACTGCTGCTGCTGCCGCTGCTGCCGCTGCTGCTGCTGCTGCTGCTGCTGCTGCCGCTGCTGCTGCTGCTGCTGCTGCTGCCGCTGCTGCCGCTGCTGCTGCTGCCGCTGCTGCCGCTGCTGCTGCTGCTGCTGCTGCCGCTGCTGCCGCTGCTGCTGCCGCTGCTGCTGCCGCTGCTGCCGCTGCTGCTGCTGCTGCTGCTGCTGCCGCTGCTGCTGCTGCTGCTGCCACCATTTCCTTGAGTCCACAGAGGACGTCATGGAACATGAGCTGGCTGAGCTTCCAGTGTTTTAAACAACTAAATCTGCTGAAATGGCAGATCACAGATAGGTCTGTGCCTCATATTTTCACTAGAGGGCTTTTTCATAAAAATGTGGTTTCAGGGGGGTGGGGGGGGGGTGGGGTATTAACACACAGTATTTACTCCACAGATTTGTATCAACTACAGCTGAAAGAAAAGAAAATGTCTACAAAAATGAAATCATATTAAAGCACCTAAAGCTGAGCTTCATTGTCACTTATCGACCAGAAAAACATTTGGATTTAATTGGTTGGAAAAAAAAGAGGTCTCATAATTTATATCTCATAATTTTAACTTTTTATCTCATAATTTTAACTTTTTATCTCATAATTTTAACTTTTTATCTCATAATTTTAACTTTTTATCTTATAATTTTGACTTTGCTTAATGCGCCTTACAGTCCAGTGCACCTTATAAATTGTCTCCTAGACATGAACTTACACATGATATTATTTTGCGTCTTTTTGCTATTATATAGTTTTACCGTTAAGTGATTTATCACCATTTATTACAATATTATCCTCTGTATTTTTCACTTTTCACTGTAAATTAATTAATTGGGATGTCAGTACATTCAGTTGCTGTTCTAAAATTTATATCCAAAACTAAAGAGAAAAAAATGCTTTTTTCAGCAGATGTCTTCATAACTGGACATTAAACAAGTGTCTCCATCCAATTCTTAGCGTATATTGATAGAATGAATGGATGGACAAGTATTTAAACATTTTAGATCAGTAGATGGTTTTGGTCACCAGTGAATATTTGGTTCTTTAAGGGTTAAAACACCAAACATGATGTAAAATATGCATCAGTGAGTGAAAAAACAGGCCTGACGTTCTAAACAGTCTTCAGCCTTTTTTCCTCCAATAAGAGGTTTTAAAAGGCAAGGAAATAAATGTAATTTACGTCCATGCGCTAAGGTCATTTATTTACTTAGAAAAATCTGGATTATGTATTTATAGATAATAAAAAGTAATAATCGCAGTACAAGGGCGCAGCCACAATCTAATAAATTCAGTGAAGCGACGTAAAACAATGTGTGTGTGTGTCTGTGTGTGTCTGTGTGTGTCTGTGTGTGTGTGTCTGTGTGTGTGTCTGTGTGTGTCTGTGTGTGTGTGTGTGTGTGTGTGTGTGTGTGTGTGTGTGTGTCTGTGTGTGTGTGTGTGTGTGTGTGTGTCTGTGTGTCTGTGTGTGTGTGTGTGTGTGTGTGTGTGTGTGTGTGTGTGTCTGTGTGTGTGTGTGTGTCTGTGTGTGTGTGTGTGTGTGTGTGTGTCTGTGTGTGTGTGTGTGTCTGTGTGTGTGTGTGTGTGTGTGTCTGTGTGTGTGTGTGTGTGTGTCTGTGTGTCTGTGTGTCTGTGTGTGTGTGTGTGTCTGTGTCTGTGTGTGTGTGTGTGTGTGTGTGTGTGTGTCTGTGTGTGTGTGTGTGTCTGTGTGTGTGTGTGTGTGTGTGTGTGTCTGTGTGTCTGTGTGTGTGTGTGTGTGTGTGTCTGTGTGTGTGTGTGTGTGTGTGTCTGTGTGTCTGTGTGTGTGTGTGTGTGTGTGTCTGTGTGTGTGTGTGTGTGTGTGTGTGTGTGTGTCTGTGTGTGTGTGTGTGTGTCTGTGTGTGTGTGTGTGTGTGTGTGTAAGTACTGAGACAAAAACCTGCTGGATGTTTTTTTCCCTCCAGGGTCTCAGTTAAACCTCCTGTAGTTTATTCTCCTATAGCTGCTCTGTTTCCTCTCTGCCTTTAAATATTAAAGTAGGTGCATTGACACAGAATTATAAGTAGTGACATAGATAACAGCTGAAGCCTGGGTTATGACAGAATAGAACATAAAAATGGGTCTGGGCTTTTGTGTTCTGGATATATTATGGATCACATTTTTAATCCAATTAATCAGAGTTGCTTTTTTTTTTTTGTACTAAAATTTCCCACAAAATGCGAAGGAAAAAATATACAAAACGTTAAAATCTACGAAAGCAATGAAAAATTCAAATCATATTCAAAATGTTTTATAAAATACATAAAAACCATCACAGATTAGATCAAACATATGAAGATGTTTCTTCAACACCAACACTTTCATCAAAATAACTGTAAAGAATTGTTCCATTTAACTGTGTTAAAATTTGAATCAGATTAATTGTGATTATGAGTTAGACATCACAATTAATCAATCAAATTAATCATTAGTTTATTGATTCCTATGGTTGATTGGGTCACCTGTAGTATCTGCTCTAACATGTTTGAAACATCCAGACGTTCTGTCCAATCAGAACCTTCTGTACCTGCAGCTCTGAAAGACCAATTAACTAGAGCGGAACACACCTGTTTCCATGGAAACCTTTATTTGGAATTGACACGTCCATGTAAACATGACGGAAATACCTTTAGTTACTAATTATTTTATTCCGACCAAATAATTTGAAATAAAAACAACAAAACGTTTTTTACAAAGTCAGGGTAAATTAAAAAAAAAAAATATATATATATATATATATATATATATATATATTGTGAAAAATATCGGAGGTTTTATTTATCGAACATAGAATCAGAATAGAATTTATTGTCGTTTGTGACCCTCCAGAACAAAACCAGTCACTTTGGTCAAATTTCATGAATTAATATTTTATATTTATCTTAAAGTTTATTAAAAATGTTTGTGTGACACTAATTCAACCAATCAGAGGCTGTTTTTCAACATCGCCATAGCAACAAGGGCTTTAGTTTAGTGCAGAAGGCTTTGTTCTGAGGCCTCCCATTGGTTCAAATCTATAATTCTGTAGATTTCTATTTAAGGGTTGTCTAGAGGGAATCCCCATCTTTCCAACGGTACCAAACATGACGGGGAAATACCTAACGCCAGCGCCAAGGAAAGTCTCATAAACGTAGCCACTGTTTTCTTTAAAAAGTTGGGGTAAAACAAAACTAAATTTTTTGTGAAAAAATCAGAGGTTTTATTTATCGTCCATAGAATGAGAATATGATTTGCTTGGTCTCCACGACTAAGGCTGTTTGTGCAGAAATGAAAGACACCGACAATTAGTACGAAAACACAAAACAAAGCAGAACTTTTTATCTCGTAATTTTGACTTCGCTTAATGCGTCTTATATATGAAAAAAAAAGTACTTAAATACAGTAAAGGAAATACTTGTACTTATTTACTTCCACCACTGTATGTGTGTAGAAAAACACAGATCGGCATAAGTGTCCTTTAATGGCATAAGTGGGTTTTTTGTTTTCCATGTATTCCATACATTCCACATATATTCCATATATTCCATATATTCCATATATTCCATATTTCCATATATTCCACATATTCCATATATTCCTCATATTCCATATATTCCACATATTCCATATATTCCACATATTCCATATATTCCTCATATTCCATATATTCCACATATTCCATATATTCCACATATTCCACATATTCCATATATTCCACATATTCCACATATTCCATATATTCCACATATTCCATATATTCCACATATTCCACATATTCCACACATTCCACACATTCCACATATTCCACATATTCCACATATTCCATATATTCCACATATTCCACATATTCCACATATTCCACATATTTCCACATATTCCACATATTCCACATATTCCACATATTCCATATATTCCACATATTCCATACATTCCACATATATTCCACATATTCCATATATTCCATATATTCCATATTTCCACATATTCCACATATTCCACATATTCCACATATTCCATATATTCCATATATTCCACATATTCCATATATTCCATATATTCCACATATTCCATATATTCCATATATTCCACATATTCCATATATTCCATATATTCCACATATTCCATATATTCCACATATTCCATACATTCCACATATATTCCACATATTCCACATATTCCATATATTCCACATATTCCACATATTCCATATTTCCACATATTCCATATATTCCATGTCGTCCACTAAAGGCCATGAAAGGCCACCGAGGACGTCATATTTTTATGTCCGCAGGTCACCTGTGGTGTTTTTCTTTTTTTTCTTTTTTTTAAATAGAGCTGTGTTTGTTTGTGTTGGCGCTTAGATCAAGTATGAGGTGACACCCCCCCCCCCCCCCCCCCCCCCCCCCCCCCTGTCATTTACAGGACAGCCTACAGCAGAACAGTGTTCTCACAGCAGATGTTTGCCCCGGTACAATCTGTACAAACGTCAAATTGAATTCATTGCCATGTCCTTAGCTCAGCAGCCACATCCTTGGGGATGAATGAATATAAATACTGTGGTTCAAACACTAATTAAACCAGCTCCAAACTACAGGGGCCCGGTCCAGTTGGCAGCAGCTGTCACAAGTGACAGAAAGGCTTCCGTGTTTGTAAATGATATAACCTGTTTAGGCGGTGGAAACCCTGTGGGCTGATGCAGTGTTAGCAGTGTTAGCAGCATTAGCAGTGTTAGCAGTATTAGCAGTGTTAGCAGCGTTAGCAGCATTAGCAATGTTAGCAGCATTAGCAGTGTTAGCAGCATTAGCAGCGTTAGCAGTGTTAGCAGCATTAACAGTGTTAGCAGCATTAGCAGGGTTAGCAGCGTTAGCAGTGTTAGCAGGGTTAGCAGGGTTAGCAGTGTTAGCAGTGTTAGCAGCATTAACAGTGTTAGCAGCGTTAGCAGGGTTAGCAGTGTTAGCAGCGTTAGCAACACTAGCATTGTTAGCAGTGTTAGCAGCATTAGCAGTGTTAGCAGCATTAGCAGGGTTAGCAGCGTTAGCAGCATTAGCAGCGTTATCAGCGTTAGCAGCATTAGCAGTGTTAGCAGCGTTAGCAGTGAGTATAGATGTTCTTTTAGTGGAGCACAGGTAGTGGAACACCAGAGGATAAACTAACGTGGTTTATTTGTCTGTTTTCAGGTCTGTCAGAATAAACAGATTAATCAGATAAACCGTTTCAATAAAGGACTGTATCTTCTAGACTATAAATCCACAGTGCACCTTATATATGGATTGTTTCTGGTTGTACTTTGTAGTGACTTGGAATATTGTCTTTATCTGTCATGACTTTGACTTCCTTTAATGTTTCTTATATATGAAAACATTAATAAATAACCCATAATGTTCCTTATATATGAAAACATTAATAAATAATCCATCCCCTGTTGTAAATGTAGCACTAGATGAACCAACAGCGCTCTGTGTGATGCAGGTGTTTGGGTGTTTGCTTGACGTGATTTTTTTGGGGGAGTATCTTATCAGCAGAACAGGACGGAGCCTCCGTCCAATCAGCTTCAGGGGCAGAAGCGCTTAGAGCAGGAAAAGCAGCGGTGCTGATTCTTCAGCATGTGCATCCCTGACCTGTCGTTCTCCAGCAGAAAGCGTGTGGTTGTCTATTGAAGTGCTTCCATCCTTTCACTGCTCAGCCTTCGTCTGTCAGCGCTGTGGGCTCCACGTGTCTGACTCACATCTGCACTTTTTTTTTTTACTTCATAAATCTTTGTGTAAATGTGTCTGTAAGGATACTAGATCTGTACACAATAAACTAGTACATATATACCGTAAATTCCGGACTATAAGCCGCTACTTTTTCCCCAAACTTTCAACCCTGCGGCTTATTCAGTGATGCGGCCAATTTATGTAATTTTTCTAACGGCCGCCAGCGGCGCTCGAGTAGAAAAGGTCAGATTTAGACCAGTGGAATATATGCGTCGAGGAAGACTGAATGAAAAAGGAGGGGCGGAACAAACGCGGGGTGACGGGTTTAAGTGGGGACCGGTAAAGGTGAGGGACAGACAAAAAAAAGGTGTACAAGGGGTAAAAAGTTGCTTAAAGAAAAACCCGCGGCGGTGTGTGAGAGAAGACAGAGGCTCGACCAGACCCTGTGGATTATTTTTGCACGTTGGCACGGAGGAGTTTGACCTGAACTCTCTGCCAAAGATTAAAGTTATCGCTGACTCTGCGATAGATGAGGCGAGGCGGCGACCAGCCACCTGTTTGTGGATGCGGCGGACAATAGTGGATATATATTTTTCCCTCCCTTACCTTTGGAAATATACACTTTTTTTCCTTGGATTACTTTCAACGGGACCCGGACTCTGCAGGTCTGCATCAAACCTTAAGTATCATTTTCCCTTCATTTTGCCGGCTGTGATTTTTGGACTGTGGACTTTAATGAAGGACATTTAGTTTCATTCGTGGGACTTGAAGTCGGGTTTGGGTTAATTTTGTGTTTGTGTTACATGTTTTAATGTGGGCACATGCGGCTTATATACAGGTGTGGCTTGTGTATGTACAAAATCGGTTTTCCTCTTAAAATGTGGTGGGTGCGGCTAATAATCAGGTGCGCTCTATAGTCCGGAAATTACGGTAAATACATTAGGGCTGTCAGATGATTATATGTTTTAATCAGATTAATCACAGGGTCGTTTTGTGGGAAAATTTCAATTGAGATAAAAAAAGTCCAAATTGAAGAAGTTGCTTCAATATTTTAGTTTTTTCAATGGAAACAAATACTGAAGGAACGACGTGTTGTTTGGGTTTTAGTTTGAAAAAGGGATGATACATGGATTATCACACTTGTGTACGGCTTCATTTCTTAGTTTGTTGTAAAACCCAGCGCTGGTGTTTTCCTGCCGCCGTTCCTTTGACGTTCCCACAACAAGATTAAGTCGCAGCTTGACAGGCAAGATGAAATTTGTTCCAGTTTCTAAGTTGAGCGCAGAACGTGTGCTTAACGCCGCCCCCGTGAGCCACTGAGACGAGTGTGCACACGACATCCACGTACACTTTTAAGACGTGGAATGAAAAGCAGGTCACTAAACGAACTGTTTTCTTCCTTCTCATCTGACAAAGTGACACGTTAAACCACATAAGTGTTTCACATAAGTCCCTCCTACTGTCACAGTCGACATTAAAACCATCTGAAAGTCAAACAACGCAATTTTTAAAAACCTGGGAGAGATATTTACGAAAAAACTACTGAGTAAATAACAGCTGTAAATAACCATCAAACATGTTAATGGTCGACCTTCTGTAAATGAAATAATGAAATTAATAATTAGAAATAAATAAAGAAATAGATTTTAAAAATCTAAATAATTAATAAATAAAAAAGTAAGTGTCTATTAAAAATTAAACATCAAAAAGTTAAAATTAAACCAATAAGTTTAAAAAATAAATTTTAAATAAATATATGAATAAATAACTAAATAAAAATTAATAAGTTTAAAAAATAAATGAGTAAAAGGACTAGAAATAATAACTTAAAAATATAAATAAATACATGAATAAATACATTAAAAAAGTAACAATAAATAAAAAAATGAATAAAAAAATAAAAATACATACAAATAAATTAATTAATAAATACATTATGACAAATAAATAAAAAATATAAAAAATAAATGAATAGATTATTTAAATAAAAAATAAAACATTTTAATAGATTAAATACTAATATTTGTTAATAAAAAATATAGACATACAAATAAATGAAATAATAAAAACAATTGAATAAAAATTTTTAAAAGTACAGAATTCAATTAAAAACAAATATATTAAAATACATACATATATATATATATATATATATATATATATATATATATATATATATATATATATATATATATATATATATATATATATATATATATATATATAAAAATAATAAAAAGTAATTGCAGGACCTGTCATGTGACTATTGCTCACACGCACATTGTCGATGCTCAGACAGTAAACTGTGCAGCTCTAGTTCATATGTGTTTACAAAGGTCCCGGGTTAACCCGAACCCTGGAACCTCTTCCTCTTTAGGTTCTGGAACCTCTTCCTCTTTAGGTTCTGGAACCTCTTCCTCTTCAGGTTCTGGAACCTCTTCCTCGTCCAGACCAAACCTCAGACGGAGGAGGAAACAGGGTGGAGCAGGTTCACTAATGGATGTTTACACAACTCACTATCAGCCACCAGAGCCCACAGGTCACATGTTCACCCCCCCCCCCCCCTCCACCGCCAAACCACTTTAACCCATAAACACCCAAACTGTCGACAGATACAAACACTTTATTTAATAATAATATTAATAATATATGGTTTGAACATCGACATCACATTGCACCTGTCAGTTCCTGTATTTATTTATTTTTTTATGAATTTATTTTTATTTATTTATTTTAATTCTTTTTTTATTTGTCTTTTTTTTTATTAGATTTTTATTTTATTTTTTATCTGATTTTAGTTCACATTTTGAACCCAAATTTAAATTGCTGAATAAATGTTAAACATGGACAAAAAAGAATCCTTAAAGACCTTCCTGACCACGTGTGCAATTTGTGCTTCATCAACGGAAAATATGTGCATCGTCATGGTGACCAGGAGCATGTGCAGAAGGACAGGAATAATGTTAAAGACGTCAGAGTAATTATTGAATACAGATCAGAATAAACGTGTGACTTTATTCTGAATTCACTTTCATGGTTATGTTGACATTAGTGGGGACATAATCTGACGACTTCCTCACGATAAATGGCAACAATAAATAAATAAGAACACGGCTAAAAGAATTAAAATAACGTCTCATTTTGTTTGTCAACAGAAATTAAGGCACATTTAAGGAATGTTTTTTATTATTCATCTATAACTGCATTATATATTTAATTATAGTTATCATCACTAGACCCATATTTACGTCTAGTTTGGTCTCATTTTTGTCACATGATAAAGGTTCATTAATGACAATATTTAGTCACTATAAGACACACTGTCAATGAATGGATTATTTTATAATATAAGGTGAAGTGGATTATAAAGAGCATTAAGTCAAGTCAACATTATTAGATAAAAAGTCTAAATAATCAGTCACTAAACACAACCAAAATTAATCCATATATAAGTTTCACTGTGTTTTTTATGATAAATTAAAGTCCTTTCAGTTTCTCCTAATAGTCCAGAACATACAGTCACCTTTTGTTTCCAAATGTCACGTCCACACACAGTTTTACACCCATGTTCAGTTTAATAATGAATTTTCATTTTCTCCTGGAATTAGGTTTTTACATGGTT
Organism: Siphamia tubifer; assembly: GCA_020466265.1. NCBI lineage: Eukaryota > Metazoa > Chordata > Actinopteri > Kurtiformes > Apogonidae > Siphamia > Siphamia tubifer. The sequence continues at coordinate 46,767,376 of CM035789.1, read as the reverse complement.
CATTTGGACCAATGAACCTTTATTCTGGATTAAACAGGAATAAAACCCTCTGGTACAAACAGGAATAAAACCCTGTGGTACAAACAGGAATAAAACCCTCTGGTACAAACAGGAATAAAACCCGTTGGTACAAACAGGAATAAAACCCGTTGGTACAAACAGGAATAAAACCCGTTGGTACAAACAGGAATAAAACCCGTTGGTACAAACAGGAATAAAACCCGTTGGTACAAACAGGAATAAAACCCTCTGGTACAAACAGGACCAGTGGGTCGTCATGGGTTAACAGTTTCACATTTTATTTGCTGAGTTTTTTTTCTCTTTCCTCTTAGAAAAGCTGCGTTTGGATTTCAGGTTGATGATTGTCCATTGTTATCCTCCATTGGCTCTTTACACCCCCCCCCCCCCCCCCCAGGTCCCTCCCCCTCCTCCTCCTGCTCTTGCCAGTAACGGCCTTAACCGTTTGGCTTCATGTCAAAGCTGGGGCCTTTTGTGGCTCTGTCACAAATCTGCCAGGAAAAACACAAACCATCTGTTCAGGCCTGGGCCTGAGAGCAGATGAGGGGGTAAATACAGGAGTTTAGCCCCTCGCCCTCACCCTGCCTGCACTCACTGGACCACCGAAGCCCACCCACACCACTCCACTTCCACTCATTCATGCTTCTCTCCACAGTCAGTGTCCAACACGGGACAAACTATGGAATTTTCAAACACTGTTTTCTAGAATTTTTGGGTGAAAGTTTTAGTGAAGTGCGTAGAAAAAACACTTTCTTAACCTTCTGAGACCTTCAGTCCTCTTCCAGGGACAACACTTTCACAGCTTTATTGGAGAAAACTTTTCCACTACAAAGAATATTCCCGAAAAAAATATTAAAAATGCACCTGATAAAACTGTTGCATTGAAAAGACACTTATATAACATAAGACAATGACAAAACGTATCCTTTCTTGTGTCTCAAGAGGAGATATATATATATATAAATTTTTGTTTGTTTTGTTTTGTTTTGGGGTTTTTTTTGTGATGCACCAACCAGAATGTTTTGGCCTGATCACCAAAGAACTTGATCTGCCATTTGTAGATCATGGTCCAAACCTTTCATTTTGGTACTGAGGTGTTTTCAGTTGTGTTCGTGCATCCACTTACAGACAAACACACCTGGATGTGTGAAGCACTTATAGTCTAATAATTAACTACCTTTGTACATTTGATAAAAATAATTACAACATCTCACGCTACATGCTAACAGATGCTAATGCTCACCAGTTAGCAAAACATATTAGCTCTGAGTGGATGCTAATGCTGTTTAGCCGTTAGCACGCTGTTTTCCTTACGCAGCGTAAAATGGTCCCAAACTTCTACTATTAATTCACTATATTTTAAAAAGAACAGAACCAGTCCAGACCACATGAACCTGTTCTGTAGCATGTTTGACAGTTTAAAATGGTCGCTAGTAATTTACGTCACATGATCGGCCTTTTGATCTGCATATTTTTCGGATCACTGATCAGGCTATTTTTAGGCAATATCGGATGATTCTGATCAGCAGCCGATTGATTGGTGCAAAACACGTTAGTGTGAACAAACACACATACACAACAGCTACTGTTATAAAAACAGGCTTGAACTTATTTATTCTACTGTGCAGACAAGTTTTGCCAGTGTTAGAAAATCTGTATTCAGTTTTATCAGGTGTTTTCTTTTTTTTCCAACAATGTTTTTATTAATTTCCATTAAGAACATATAAAACACAAAGCTGTACCACACAGGTTATAAAATGAGATGCATACAAATACTGTACATACACAGAAAAGAAAAATACATTCCTATGTTAATAATAATAATAATAATAATAATAATAATAATAATAATAATAATGATGATGATGATAATAATAATAATCTATTGTTTAATTTCATTAAACACACTTATTTACTTTATCCCTGGTACATACGTTAGCTTTTCTAATGTCACATACATGACCATGTCATTGATCCAAAATTGTATGGAAGACATTTCAGACAAAGCAACCATCCTGCTGCAGGAGGCCAAACCCTTACCCTGGTCTGCACGAGTCCATCAGTCTTTCATTTACTTCCACCAAGGAGGTTATGTTTTACCTTTGGTTTGTTTCACTTCGCAATTCAGAGATTTGTGAAGTTCTGTTGCTTTAACAGTGTCTGTCTGTCTGAGTGTGTCTGTCTGTCTGTCAGTCTGTGTGTCTGTCTGTCTGTGTGTCTGAGTGTGTCTGTGTGTCTGTCTGTCAGTCTGTGTGTCTGTCTGTCTGTGTGTCTGTCTGTCTGAGTGTCTGTCTGTCTGAGAGTGTCTGTCTATCTGTCTGTCAGTCTGTGTCTGTGTGTCTGTCTGTCTGTCTGTCTGAGTGTGTCTGTCTGAGTGTGTCTTTGTCTGTGTGTCTGTCTCTGTCTGTCTGAGTGTCTGTCTGTGTGTCTGTCTGTCTGAGTGTCTGTCTGTGTGTCTGTCTGAGTGTCTGTCTGACTGTCTGTCTGTGTGTCTGTGTGTCTGTCTGTCTGAGTGTCTGTCTGTGTATCTGTCTGTCTGAGTGTCTGTCTGTGTGTCTGTGTGAGTGTGTCTGTCTGTCTGTCAGTCTGTGTCTGAGTGTCTGTCTGTGTATCTGTCTGTCTGAGTGTCTGTCTGAGTGTGTCTGTCTGTCTGTCAGTCTGTGTCTGAGTGTCTGTCTGTGTGTCTGTCTGAGTGTGTCTGTGTGTCTGTCTGACTGTGTGTCTGTCTGTCTGTCAGTCTGTGTCTGAGTGTCTGTCTGTGTGTCTGTCTGACTGTGTGTCTGTCTGTCTGTCTGAGTGTCTGTCTGTCTATTGTAAACACACATATAAACACATATAAGGATCAAACAGTTTCAGTTGAACTACTTTATTGAATGTTCACGTCGTCACAGCAGAGATTTGTCGTTTTCAACATGTGTTGATAATTTAACATAATGACTGATAATGATGGATTAGTGATTAGACATGATCACATTTAATATAGTTACCACTGTGAGTGGATTTGTAGTGTTTGTCAGTGAGATAAGTCCAAAAGTTATGGATGGATTTTGATGAAACTTTGACAGATGATTGATAATGCATGAAGGAAGAAACCATAACATTTATAGTTATAAAGGTCAAAGGTCAAGGTGACAGTGAACGTCAACATTTCAAACACACCAGTGGTGATATCTCAGAATCCAGACCAGATCGTATCAGATGAGATAACATGTATATATATATATATATATATATATATATATATATATATATATATATATATATATATATATATATATATATATATATATATATATATATATACATATATATATATATATATATATATATATATATATATATATATATATATATATATATATAACTATATATATATATATATATATATATATATATATATATAACTATATATATATATATATATATATATATATATATAACTATATATATATATATATAACTATATAGCTCTAGGACTGATTTATTGTTTTGAATTAGCACATACACCATGTGGGTATACTACAGTACTACAATACTACAGTGCTACAATACTACAGTACTACAATACTACAATACTACAGTGCTACAGTACTACAGTACTACAATACTACAGTGCTACAGTGCTACAGTGCTACAGTACTACAATACTACAGTGCTACAGTACTACAGTACTACAGTTTCCCTAAAATACTAAGTTAGTTTGAACATCGGTAATTTTACAGATTCGGTAAAGTTCCCAGTTTAGGACAGTCCCATACACATCAAGTGCATTCTTAATATTTTTCTAGAATGTTCTTCGTAGCAGGAAACTTTTTTTTTTTTTTTTTTTTTTTACAGTTTTTATTCTTCAATAAAACTGTGAAAGTCTCGTCCCTGGAAGAGCACTGAGGGTCTCAGGAGGTTTAGAACTGTGGGCTCCAGTCCTGGCTTTAGTTTTAGACTTTTTTTTCTCTTCTTAATTCTAAAACCTAACTTTCCTGGTCTCATCCCAGTTCCAGCTTGAACAGGATGGATTGCAGTTTTTTTCTTGATGGATGATTGAATTAATGCAAAGGAAATGTGTGTGTTTACAGTTGAGAGCTCTACTTCCATTTCATATTTACATGGTTTTATGCAGGCCACCATTTTAAGTAGCAAAAAAAGTGGAATTGCGGCCCAGAGCGCAGTGATAGGAGGGTAAGCTCTTTCCTTGTCGGATAATCCAACGGGCAGAAAGCTCCTGCAGATGCAGGCGTTTTAAAAGGCTTTCTAATACCCAGCTTATGTTGTCACTATCTCATGTTCTGTGGAGCGGCAGCACACTCTGTACGGCTGCACACTGATTTAGTGGACAGCTGAAAATGACTGCTCTGAGGCGCCTGTTCTGTCAGCGTTTGGTTTTACAGACTACCAACTATTATTATTATTATTGTAATTATTATCATATTATTGTAATTATTATTATTATTATTATTATTATTAACAGTTATTTAAGCAAGAAATGTCCCATTGAGATTAAAAACGCTCTTTTCCTTTACTAATGCTAATTTAACTAGCCTAGCTTTATCTTCATTTCCTGTACTAATGCTAATATAACTAGCCTAGCTTTAGCTTCATTTTCTGTACTAATGCTAATATAACTAGCCTGACTTTAGCTTAATTTCCTGTACTAGTGCTAATATAACTAGCCTGGCTTTAGCTTCATTTCATGTACTAGTGTTAATATGACTAGCCTAGCTTTAGCTTAATTTCCTGTACTAGTGCTAATATAACTAGCCTAACTTTAGCTTCATTTCCTGTACTAGTGCTAATATAACTAGCCTGGCTTTAGCTTCATTTTATGTACTAGTGCTAATATAACTAGCCTAGCTTTAGCTTCATTTACTGTACTAGTGCTAATATAACTAGCCTAACTTTAGCTTCATTTCCTGTACTAGTGCTAATATAACTAGCCTAGCTTAAACTTCATTTCCTGTACTAGTGCTAATAGAACTAGCCTAGCTTAAGCTTCATTTCCTGTACTAGTGCTAATATAACTAGCCTGGCTTTAGCTTCATTTCATGTACTAGTGTTAATATGACTAGCCTAGCTTTAGCTTCATTTCCTGTACTAGTGCTAATATAACTAGCCTGTCTTTAGCTTCATTTCCTGTACTAGTGCTAATATAACTAGCCTAGCTTTAGCTTCATTTTATGTACTAGTGTTAATATGACTAGCCTGGCTTTAGCTTCATTTCCTGTACTAGTGCTAATCTAACTAGCTAACTTTAGCTTCATTTCATGTACTAGTGTTAATATGACTAGCCTAGCTTTAGCTTCATTTCCTGTATTAGTGCTAATATAACTAGCCTAACTTTAGCTTCATTTCCTGTACTAGTGCTAATATAACTAGCCTAGCTTTAGCTTCATTTTATGTACTAGTGCTAATATAACTAGCCTAGCTTTAGCTTCATTTCCTGTACTAGTGCTAATATAACTAGCCTAGCTTTAGCTTCATTTCCTGTAATAGTGCTAATATAACTAGCCTAGCTTTAGCTTCATTTCATGTACTAGTGCTATTATAACTAGCCTAGCTTTAGCTTCATTTCATGTACTAGTGCTAATATAACTAGCCTAACTTTAGCTTCATTTCCTGTACTAGTGCTAATATAACTAACGTAGCTTTAGCTTAGTTTCCCGTACTAGTGTTAATATAACTAGCCTAGCTTTAGCTTCATTTGTTACACTGGGTAAGATTAATAAACAATGTTTAAATTAAATACATATATAATAATTTATATAATACAAAATAAAAAAATGAATGAATAAAACAAAAAAATACTAAAATAAAAAATACATTAAAAAACAAGACAAATAAATACAAAAATAATGAAAAAGTCAAATAAAATAATTTCAGGACCTGCGCACACATAGATGGTGATAGTATTTGGTGCAGCTGTTCATCAAACAGACGTTCTTTTTCATCGTGTCATTTTTCCTCTTCATTCTTAACCACAAATAACTTGTGTCAAGCTTCTTATTAGTTGTTTTTTTTTTGTCTGTTTTGATTCACCTGTGACGACACAGTTCATCAGTGCACCTGTTAATCCCATTCAACAGCCGAAGATCATGTTTTCATTAGCCTCCGCCTGATATAATGCTACTTGACACAGTGTAAGTGATGGAGAGGCAGGGTGACCTTTCCCTGTGTCTGCCAAGCTGTTGTCGAGGACGGGTAGTTGTCAGCCTGCAGCGAGGAGGCAGAGGAGCGCTGCTGAGAACAGTCATTAAGCACCGAGCCAAGCCAGCGCTCGGCGCCGTTCAACACTTTTGATCTGCACATTTCAATTAGATTTCACATCAGGACGTCTGCCTGGGCTCCGTTAGCACCTGCGCCCACTTTCTCAACCGTCCGGTCGGGGGGGGTGATGGGGGGGGGGGGTCCAGCTGAAGTAGATGCACAAACACATGGCAACATAATAGAGCTTTTAGAACCCATAATATTCATTAACTGCTCTGTATGGAGACGAAAAGTAACCTGACGCACACCAGAGGTACGGAGGCTCACATGTGACATCTGGGATTTGATTTGATTTCATGATTTAGACTTTTTTATTTCATGATTTAGACTTTTTTATCTCATGATTTAGACTTCATTTAATGTGCCCTATAGTCCAGTGTGTCTTATAGTGTGCAAAATACAGTAATTGGTATTTTAATGAATTACTGACGCATTAATAACACACTTATGTATTTAATTCAGATTTGTATTAATTATTGGCATATTTAATTATTTAATGTTGGCACTTTCAGCCCTCCACAGTTCTGTTCTTGGTTCTAACTAAAGCAGGGTTATGTTCAGGTCTGTAAACGAAGGCGGGTCATTCCTCCTTCTGTCTGGTTTTTATATTTCAAGGAGCCCTGCTGCTTTTCCTGTGCTTCTGCTCACTAAGGCATGTGGAATCCATCCCAAAACTCCAGATGTGCTCATCTGCAGAAGTCTTTTGGCCTTAAAAAAACGGAAAAATCCCCCCAAAAAACTTGAGCACAAGCTGTGGGTTTGGGACAGTTTTCCACGGGAGCGCAATGGCTTTACCATTACACACAGAAACACCTTAATGTTTTCCTGAAATGTGAGAAGGTTTGGTGGAACACCCTGAGCGAATGTTCCCTGTGCTGCTCGGCCTGATAAGATGGAGTTCTACACGTTCTCGTAGATATGAAGTTCCCCTCAGAGCCACATGAAGGGAAATCTCATTAAGCCGCCTAAAGCCCTCTGAGTCCTGCGTTTTCTGCCAATCAAAGCAGTGATTGAAAAGGACTTAAGTCGCGCCTTAATGTCAGATATTTGCACAACTTGTTAAAGCGATAAGGGAACAACCTCTGGCCGCCTCGTGTGTTTTTAGAGAAGCCGACAAGAAACCAACTGGCCTCCAGAAGTCTCACTTTCATCAAGATAAAGATCACATGAAAAGTAAAAAGTACTTTCACTATTGCGTAAAACACTTCCACGGTATGGATACGATCAGGGTCGGTTAGGGTCAATGTGGTGCCCTGGACCAACACTGGGCCAACACTGGGCCAACACTGGGCCAACACTGGGCCAACACTGGGCCAACCCTGGGCCAACACTGGGCCAACCCTGGGCCAACACTAGGCCATCACCCCTCTTTCCTTTTAGTGTAATTCTAAATGATCATGTGTAAACATCCTACATCTGATGGAATAATCACTGTCAATATTAAGTTTAATGATTTATTTACTGTATTTTCACACTATAAGGTGAACTGGATTATAAGGAGCATTAAGTGAAGATAAACACTAACAATAACTAAACCCTGTTGAGTTGGAACATGGAACAAAAGACATTGATTCTGATAAATCAAAAAGCCCAAATTCTACGACAATCATCCACTGCATGAATCAAAAAATGGCCGAAGGAACAGAGAGATTTCTGATTAAAAGAGTTTTAAGGTTGTGGTCTGTATTTTCTCTGGATGTTGTTTTCCTCCTCCTACTACATTTACTTCAAATCTGACTGAGACTCTGTTTACTGATTATTCGTCTATGGCACCAACTGGTTACCCCGACTTGTAAATCTCCAGTTTGGTTTGGACTTTTAATCAGAGTTAAGGCAATAATTTGAATTTGTCTAAGTTAAACCTCTGTTGTTGTTTTAAAAGTTTCTCGCCTCTGTTTGGTTTTCGGGTCATTTTTTATAGATGTTACTGCACTGAAGAGAGAGAGAGAGAGAGAGAGAGAGAGAGAAAGAGCGGCACAGACTAATTTATGTCAACTTTCTCAGCTGAGGCCGAGAAGGAAAACAATCAATAGGCATTAAACCCTGGGAGCTTTGTTGAACAGCAGTTTAACAGACTTTCCACAGTAGACGTGTGCCCTGTGGGTTTTAAAGATTACAGGTGACTTAGCGCTCACCCAGAAAATCACTTCACACCTTCATGAATATGTTCTAGAAGCGAGGGAGGATGGCTAACGAGTGAGAAAAATAAAATAAACACAGCTCTACAGGAAACTACGTTATTGTTCCTGACTCCTGTGGCCAATTTTCAAGGCTTGTGTGTTATGAGTGTTGGTTAACGGATGTTTTTAATCTCATCCAACATTGGTTAAGAGAGATTATTGTTTTCACTGTGAGTCAGCTCCATAATCCACCATTTTGTTTAGTCATTCCGAACTTTCTCCAGACTCCTCTGTCAACTTTCAGGCGCTCTAACTACGTCATCCTAAAGATTACACTGATTGGTTGTAGTACCGTCCTATTGCATACAGAGGGTTTAAAAGACAACCTTTTAGCCCCGCCTCCCCTGACTATGAAGCACCACTAGACCCATACATGGAATGAATAGAGATGCGCTGTGTAAAATAGTGAAACTAAACAAGACCAGGGCCAGTTAGTAGCACAGCAAAAAAACACAGCTTTGTCCATCCCAAAATCATGTTGTCTGAAATCAAGATTTTTTTTTCGTTCCCAAAACAATAGATGGTTTAGCCTTACGGGTGAATTACGGATCATTTACACCAGGACGATTGTGGCTAAATACGACAGCATACATAAAGGCGACACTGTCAGGGTGTGAATACACACAAATCTTCAGACTCCTTCCAGAGTGGGACACATTGAAGATGCGCTGAATGCAGCTCCGTGTAAACGGCAAGAAATGCACATGTTAAAGTTGCAGGCATCTTTTCACATTACATTCAGGTAAAGCAACAAACATGTGGGACAACCTGGATCCTACAGATCTTCCAGCTGCACTAGCATTAGCACTAGCATCTCTAGTAAATGTACAGGAGTTGTTTCAGTTATTGTCCAGACATTACACACATACCATAGATGAACAGAGACGGGTGGACAATTACAGAAAAGGACATGTGGGCGGGTCTATCACAGTACCACATAGCAGCCTGGCAGGACTATCCAATCATATTTCTCCTACTGTTGCATCTTCGTATAAACAAGGATTTCCTCCTTGATACACTCGTCTAAAGACGGATGAAAAACAGAAGACGAGACGACACTTTTGCGTCTTCTGTTTGCATCGTCTCCGTATAAATGTCGTCTTACAGGTGACTTAACGTTCACCCACCAAATCACTTCATACCTTTGTGAATATGTTCTAGAAGCGATGGAGGATGGCTTACAAGTGAGAGTTCATAGTGAGAAAAATAAAATAAACACGGCTCTACAGGAAACTACATAATTGTCCCTGACTCCTGTCGCCAATTTTCAAGGCTTGTGTGTTATGAGTGCGGCCGGAAAGCAGGAGTTAATATGCACAGGCAGCCTCAGCAAAGTGCTTTCTGATCCATGATTGCATGTGTTAATGTTTCAGTTGGGTATTGATTTCCTGGCGGCCTTTTGTACACTCTGATTTATCCGCCTCGCTCACTGGCAAGCGCGCCCCTCCGAATGTTTGATTAAAGTTCAATTGACTCTTCCAGTGAAGGGGCGAGGAGCCATTTCACTCCCTATTTGTAGCGCCAAAGCTCTGCCTGACATGTTCTTTTGTTCCTATTCAAGCTCCTGCCACCCAGGCAGCCACCATCGCACTGATCCTAATATCCCTGTATTCAGTCAGCCTCCTCGCCTAATCCTGGGACAGACGAGGCCGCGGCACAAACATGCGCGGACAGCTACAAATCCTGGCATGGACTGACCCACCACGGCCTCTGACTGACACCATGCATTCAATAACACTTTAATAATCACTCACTTTAACCACTGATGTGTCACAATGACTGGTTATGGTTGTTCAGTTAAGAAATCCAAGAGGATGGATGGATGGATGGATGGATGGATGGATGGGTGGGTGGGTGGGTGGGTGGATGGATGGGTGGGTGGGTGGATGGGTGGGTGGGTGGATGGGTGGGTGGGTGGGTGGGTGGGTGGGTGGGTGGGTGGGTGGATGGATGGATGGGTGGGTGGGTGGGTGGATGGATGGTGAACTGAAGGATAATTGGTCAAAAACATTTCTCAGAATTTTGACTTTTCCTCATAATTATGCATTTATTAATTCTCATAATGGTGACTTTTTATCTGAATTGTGAATTTCCCCTCGTGGGACGACTGAAGGAACATCTAATCTAATCTCGTGTTAGTTCCGGTTCCACATACAGACCAGTATGTTCTACAGTCAAGGTGGATGGATGGATGAAATTTAGGCAAAAAACTAACAAAATAATTGACAAACATAAGCGTCAAAACATAAGATATAAAATAAGAAAAAACATTTACAAAGTTTTCAATTTTAAAATGAATGAAATTGGTAATAAAATTAACAAAAATGTAATCATTGAACATAAATAAGTAGCGATGGATGGATGGATGGATGGATGGATGGATGGATGGATTGCTGAAGGGTTAAAAATGAGTCCAAAATGTAGAAAATGAGGGAAAATGGACAAACATGCAGAAAAATGTATGAAAAATAATTTTAAAAAATGAACAAAATAAGCAAGAAAATGGATAGAGAGAGACAGACAGACAGACAGACAGACAGACTTAATCTTCACAGTGAAATTCAAAGTACAATCAATTGCTCCACAGAAACAGTCACACTACATCACAAAAATGTTTTAATAATAATAATTTAAGATTTAAGAAAAGGCTCAGAATAAGTTCTGATTAAAAGAAGCGGAGTTGAACTATAAAAGTGTATTGTTCGTAACATAACCATAAAAAGGTGATATTTGTGTTTGTGTTGCTAGCTAGCTAACGGTAGGTAGTGTTAGAGGAGAAGAAGCACTAAAACTAGCTCCAGCATGTTTTGGCACAGAGCTGGTCTCCTCCAAAAGACCGACCCAGAGCGCCCGCGGGTGCTTTGGGTACATGTTGGAGTTTGATTATTGGGTTTAATATAGCTCTGCCATAACAATACAGGTACTTGAAGTGCCTCAGGTTTTTCCTCCCATTTCCGTTTATATATTTATCTCCCTCCAACTGCACCGCCGTTGGTTGAAGGTGCAGGAATGAGCCAAGGACAAACCCATCCAAGTCTGGAACAAATCCATAGAAAAGCTGGAGCCTGGAATTGTGTCTTAGATGAAGACGATGGAATTATAACCACTTCCTTGATTGTTTTCCATGGAAACTAGAGCTGGACAGTATGTTGTTTGAGCATCGACATCACAATGTACGTGTGCGGGACAGTCACATGACAGGTCCTGGAATCATTATGATGTTTTTATTCTATTAAATTCTTCACAGTATGTAATCATTTAGTTAGTTTTTAATTTTGTGTATTTATTTTTAGACATTTATTTATTTTTGTCTTTTTTATTTCATTAAATTGTACTTATTTTATTTTATTTCCTTATTATTTATTTATTTTAGGGTGACGCTGACACGTATGTTCTGTATCACACCACATTTCATTCCTTTTTCTTCTACTCTCACTTCCATTTTCCTGTCCTCACTTTTTCTGCCCAATTTTCCTCCTTTTTCTTTATTTTTCTCACCAGTTATGAGGCGGCTAAGAATAGTACAAGATAAGCAGGAATAGATTACAAAAAAACAAAAAGAAACAAAAATAGGAAATGGCTAAATCAATCAATAAACCAATCAATTAATAATACAAATAAAAGTGCAGATGTGAACTGATGAATAAAAACTCTTCAGATGCAGGTGCAACTTGTGTTTAAAGAAGGTCAGGTTTGATCATTGGGGGGGGGGATCAATTGGTAGGACAGACTGTCCATTAACTGAAGGGTTGGCGGGTCGATTCCCGCTCTAGTCCTAGTCCAGTGTCACTCAAACTGGTGTATGGATGTTTGGTGTTGGTCAGTAGGTGCAGGTGTCAGTCTGTCCCAGGACAACTGTACATATGTAGTTTAGCACCACCAGAGGGAGCATGTGAGAGTGAATGAATAACGGCTCACTAATGTAACGCACTTTGGGTGCCTTGAAAAGCGCTCTAAAAATATAATCCATTATTTGTATTATGTGTTGTTTTCTGTGACTGTGGGATGACGACAGTGGACAGTTGGCCTTCAGCTCTGACCTTTGACCTCAGATCTTGGACTTTTTCACGCCTGCATGTGCAGACGGACACTCAGTCAAAGACGTCTGTTCTATTTTAACCCTTTTTAACAGAATGTCTTTGATGCTTCCTAACAGGGAGAGCTAATCACCTTCTACTATTATTGGAAGAAAACCCCCGAAGCAGCCAGCTGTCGAGCCCACCGCAGACACCGCCGCCAGCCTGTCTTCCGCCGCATCAAGACCAGGACCGCCTCCACTCCTGTCAACACTCCGTCACGTCCTCCCTCCAGCGAATTCTGTACGTATATTTGACCTTTTCAAAAGGCAGGAAGTCACCAGACCTGATTTGTTTAGCCATATTCTAGAATAACACCACATTCTGGAACGACGCCGCATTCTGGAATAACGTTTCATTCAGGAATAGCGTTGCTTTCTGGAATAATACCAGATTCTGGAATAAATGGCCTAACTTTTTTCATTTCCTAATAAACCTCCACATTTTGTCATAAACTGCTGCTTTTTGTTATTAGAGAATTCACAGTTTATTACAAAATGAAATGAAAAATGTATTACAATCTGGACATGTATTATAAAACGCTGCCATTTGTTACAAAATGTGGCAATTTATTACAAAATTAAATAGAAAAAGTTGTTACATTTTGGATGTTTATTACAAAATGTGTCATTCTATTGCAAAATTAAATGAAAAAATTTATTAGAATTTGGACATTTATTTAAAGTGTTGTGTTGCGTTGCACTGTGTTGCGTGGCGTTGTGTTGCTTTGTGTTTTGTTGCATTGCGTTGTTTTGTGTTGTGTTGCTTTGCG
>CM035789.1:46729072-46749072 GCA_020466265.1 Siphamia tubifer | reverse complement strand
CTCCATCCTCCACCGCTGCGTCCTCCATCTCCATGCCACTCCCCGCCTCGGTCACGTGCGCCAGTACCGGTCCGGTGCTCCCGCCTGTCCACATCAAAGAGGAGCCTCTGGACGAGTCGGAAGAGCCGGAGAGCCCCCCGCCCCCACAGAGAAGCCCCTCCCCAGAGCCTACTGTTGTCAATACACCCAGCCACGCCAGCCAATCAGCACGGTACGTGTTCGAGACACAGAATAAGTTCTGCTTTTTCTCTATAAGTTATTGTAGTTTTATTCTAAAGTACTCACTAGTATTTTGTCCTAGCGAGTAAAAAGACTGCATTTAGGACCCTGCCCCAATAGTTTACAGTCAATGACTGTATTAAACTGAAACACATGATGGAATTATGAAAAATAATCAACATGTTCATTTTAGTTTCATAAGACACTGAACATCAACTTAAACAGATGATGTTTTTCAGTTCATCCTGGTTAATACTACTGTATATGTACTGTACTACTGTATATGTACTGTATATGTACTGTACTACTGTATATGTACTGTACTACTGTATATGTACTGTATATGTACTGTACTACTGTATATGTACTGTACTACTGTATATGTACTGTACTACTGTATATGTACTGTATATGTACTGTACTACTGTATATGTACTGTACTACTGTATATGTACTGTACTACTGTACTACTGTACTACTGTACTACTGTATATGTACTGTACTACTGTATATGTACTGTACTACTGTATATGTACTGTACTACTGTACTACTGTACTACTGTACTACTGTATATGTACTGTACTACTGTATATGTACTGTACTACTGTATATGTACTGTACTACTGTACTACTGTATATGTACTGTATATGTACTGTACTACTGTATATGTACTGTATATGTACTGTACTACTGTATATGTACTGTATATGTACTGTACTACTGTATATGTACTGTACTACTGTATATGTACTGTATATGTACTGTACTACTGTATATGTACTGTACTACTGTATATGTACTGTACGACTGTATATGTACTGTACGACTGTATATGTACTGTACTACTGTATATGTACTGTACTACTGTATATGTACTGTACTACTGTATATGTACTGTACTACTGTATATGTACTGTATATGTACTGTATATGTACTGTACTACTGTATATGTACTGTACTACTGTATATGTACTGTACGACTGTATATGTACTGTACTACTGTATATGTACTGTACTACTGTATATGTACTGTACTACTGTATATGTACTGTACGACTGTATATGTACTGTACTACTGTATATGTACTGTACTACTGTAGGGTCAAGGTCCAGGATAATCAGTCAAAAACATTAATCAAACCACCCAAACCTGTCCCAAATGTCACATGACTTAATGTAGTTTAACACAGATTGTCACAGATTGGACGACATAAACCACTGTCAGATAAAATATCCACAGCAGCTACAATCACTCATTTGTTCAAAATACAAATGTCAAACAGCTGATGTGAAACTTTAAGTCTCATAATTATCCACAGAGGAACCATATTCTAACAAACACAGTCATAATCCAACAAAAACAACCAAAATTAACAATAAAAATGATCCATGTGTGTTTTCCAAAAGACATGAAGACATCCACAAATGTTTTATCTATTGCATCATTTAACAGGACCTGCCTCTAATAAAAATATTAAAAAATACAGTAAGAAACACAAAAAATCAGGAGGAAAAATGTTTAAAATCCAGTAGAATTCACACAGAAGAGACTAAAACGTTCAAAACGTTCAAAAACTTCTAACATACAGAAAAAAACACCAAAAAATGTGATAAAATATGCAAAAAAAAAAAATGCCTCTGGAAAAACCTCCATTTGAAGGAGTATAAAGCCCCTCCCCAACCTGAAGTGACCCAGCCCTACCCCTGCACATGGACCAGTTTTGAGATGAGCCTCAGGACCTCCGTCCGTCCGTCCAACCCCATTTCTAGGACAGAATTGTTTTTTTTTAACTGCATCCACCGACTGTTATCTGTTGAAGTGCGTGTGTTTTCTTTTGTGGACATGTTGATTTTCCTTAAAACCAGTGTGTGACTCCAGCTTTTGAAGGTTTTAATAAGAGCGTGCGTCCCAGGCCACAGTTAGCCTTGAGCTGCGACGGCTGACGGGAAAGAAACAAGAGACGATGTGAGGAAAACTGAAACAGTATGAGCCAAAAGCCAGCACCCAGGGAACGAGTTTATACTGAAAACAGTTGGACAACGTGTAAACAACCACAGTCATTAAAATATACTGTACATGTAAATATTTTGAACATGTAGAAAATAAAATAAAATCAATATAAATCAAATAACTAAACATCAATAATGATCCACAATGAATTGATAAGGTAAAAAAAAAATATATATATATATATATATATATATATATATATGAATACATAATAGTCTGTATATTTTTTAAATATGTCCTTTTTTCTTCTTTCTTTTTCTCTTTTGTTTCTTATATAAACTATTTTTATACTATGTATATTATATATTGGATACTGTATGGTGTGTGATATGGACATGTGTCTGCAATAAAGTTTATTATTATGATAGAATAGAAGTACTTTGTTGATCCCACAATTGGGAAATTCCTTTGTGACATTATTCAACAGTAAAAAGTAAAAACAGACAAACAATTAATGTGCAAATGTCAAATTAATTAAAGTGTGAATACGTAGTTTTCCAAGTAAATCACCATGTTTACCACTATAATTATAATATACATATATATATTAGATTTTTCATATATACCTTATATATGAAAAATCATTAAAGTGGAGTCAAAATCATGAGATAAAAAGTCAAAATTGCCCCCCACCCCCCACCCCCTCCTGCTCAGACATGGGTAGTTTTTGCCACTGATCACATTTACTTTCACATTGTCTCTCATCTCTGTCCTTTAGTGTTCAGCCTTGTCTTCATTGTCTTCATGTGTATGTTTTATGTTTTTGCCTGTTCTTCAAGCTGCTTTTATATTTGTTCTTGTCTCTGAAACACTTTATAGGAGGCGTGTTGGAAGTTACTGCCGTCATTAAAAATGTTCTTTTTTTCCCTCATCATGGACTGCAGGTTCTACAAACACCTGGACCGGGGTTACAACTCGTGCGCCAGGACAGATTTCTACTTCAGTCCTTTGCCTTTGTCGAAACTGGCTAAGAAACGGGAGGACGCTCTGGAAAAAGCCAAAAGAGAAGCGGAACAAAAAGCCAGGGAGGAGAAGGAGCGAGAGAGGGAGCGGGAAAAGGAGCGAGAACGAGAGCGGGAACGAGAGAAGGAAGCGGAGCGGGCAGCGGTGAGCGGATTTGACTTGTTTGTTTTCAACATTCGGAAACAAATAAAACATAATACGATAAAAAAAGTCAGTGACATTTAAATGAACAGGATCGATCTTTAAGTACGTACGAGTCTGAAAAAGAATAAACTTAATTTATCAACGAAACAGCAAATGTGTCGAGTAAAGAAATAGAAAAAGAAGTGAAATCATTAAAAAAAATGAACAAAAACATCCATTAAAATAAGAAAAAAAATCAATCCATCAATCTGTATTAGATTAGATCACTAGTTTTATTACCTTAGATGTGTTTTGTTTTTCTCCACATATTATTATGCTGCTCACTGGTGTCTTGAATTGTCCCTCTGGGATAAATAAAGTCCTCTGAATCTGAATCAAGTTTGTATTTTTGTCGTACATTCAACAGTAGTGTAGTCAAGATGAAATAAAATGAACAAAATATTCAGTAAAATGAAAAGTTAAATGTCAGACGTACTGAAATAATCCATGTTCTCATTTTCCAATAAACCACCGTTAATGTTTAAATCAGTGGTTTAATTATTAATAATAACAATAATAACAAAAATAATAACAACAATAATAATAACAATAACCATCATAATAACAATAATAATAATAATAACAACAATAATAATAACAATAACAACCATCATAATAACAACAACAATAATAATAATAATAACAATAACAACCATAATAATAATAACAATAATAATAATAATAATAACAATAACAACCAAAATAATAACAATAATAACCATCATAATAACAATAACATAATAATAACAACAATAATATTAATAATAACCATAATAACAACAACAATAATAATAATAATAATAATAATAACAATAACAACCAAAATAACAATAATAACCATCATAATAACAATAATAATAATAATAATAACAATAACAACAATAATAATAACAATAATAACCATCATAATAACAATAATAATAATAATAACAATAACAACAATAATAATAACAATAATAACCATCATAATAATAATAATAATAATAACAATAACAACAATAATAATAACAATAATAACCATCATAATAACAATAATAATAATAATAACAATAACAACCATAATAATAATAACAATAATAACCATCATAACAATAATAATAATAACAATAACAACCATAATAATAACAACAACAATAATAAGTTCAGTCATTGTATCTGTTTAAATGTTAAAACCTTTCATTTGTCTCTTTACAGAAAGTGCCCACTTCCTCTCACGACGGTCGGATGGGCGAGCCTCAGATGGCCGGCCCCGCCCACATGCGCCCTCCCTTTGACGGCCCCCCTACCACCATCGCGGCCGTGCCCCCGTACATTGGCCCCGACACGCCGGCGCTGCGCACCCTCAGCGAGTACGCCCGACCCCACGTCATGTCGCCCACCAACCGGAACCACCCCTTCTTCGTGTCGCTCAACCCCGCCGACCCGCTGCTGGCGTACCACATGCCCAGCCTGTACAATGCCGACCCGGCCATGCGGGAGCGCGAGCTACGAGAGCGGGAGATGCGTGAGAGGGAGATACGGGAGCGGGAGCTGAGGGAACGAATGAAACCCGGCTTCGAGGTCAAACCGCCGGAAATGGACACGCTCCACCCGTCCACCAACCCCATGGAGCACTTCGCCCGCCACGGCGCCATCACGTTGCCGCCCATGGCCGGCCCGCACCCCTTCGCCTCCTTCCACCCGGGTTTGAATCCGTTGGAGCGCGAGCGGTTGGCCTTGGCCGGACCCCAACTGCGGCCGGAGATGAGCTACCCGGAGCGTCTGGCGGCGGAGAGACTCCACGCCGAGCGCATGGCAACGGTTGCCAATGACCCCATCGCCCGCCTGCAGATGTTCAACGTCACGCCACATCACCACCAGCACTCGCACATTCACTCCCACCTCCACCTGCACCAGCAAGACCCGCTGCACCAAGGTACAGGAAAGCCCTGCTCACACGCTACACACTGTTTATGCTAACATGCTACACACTGTTTATGCTAACATGCTACACACTGTTTATGCTAACGTTATTATTACTGCTAGCACAGATTATGATTATCTTTATTATTACAATTAACATATAAACAACTAACAAATCAAAAGTGTACCTCTGCCATTTCTACATTTGAACAAATACATAAAATATTGATAAAATAGTTTTAAATATTGTCACATTATTGTGAAATGAAATGTTGCAATATATCGCAGTACCAATATTTTCTTACACCGCTAATTGCGAAAATGAACTATTGAAATATGAACAGTATGTTCTTATTTTTTCCATTTTGAGAAATAATATATTATATATTATAATATATTATATTATAATTTATATATATATATATATATATAGTATCAGTTTTTAAACAAATTCTATTTTTATCACTTTTCTTACAAAATAAAAAGAAATGTTTAATATTTTTTCCTTAAGCCGACCCTAATATAGATGTAGATAAATCTGTAAGAACATTCAATCACATCATCGTGGTAAAATGTTTTGTAAACTGTTTTTATAGACGTGTTGTGCATGTTTTTATGCTGTTGTCACACTGATGTAATGATGAATGTTTTATTGTTGTCGTAGTTAAACTGTGTATTATTCAACATTTAATGTGAGGACATGTTTAGAACAAGAGTATTTTTTTAGGATTATCATTGTTACAAAATAGAAAAGGACCAAGAATAAGACCTTGAGGTACTCCTCAGAACATGTAGTTCAGACATGTCCAAACCATTCCCAAAGGGCCGGTGTGGCTGCAGGTCTTTGTTCCAACCAAGCAGCAGCACACCAGACTGGACTCAATTAATGAACTGATCTCAGTCTTCGGAGAGTTGATTGGTCAAACTGTTTACTCTTGGTTGGTTGGAACAAAAACCTGCAGCCACACCGGCCCTTTGTGGAATAGTTTGGACATGCCTGATGTAGTTGGTTCGGTTACTGAAGTTATTCGATTAAACACTTATATCGTAGCTGAAACACTGCTAGCTCTGTGATCATGGGTTTAATGTGAAGCAACTTCAGTGAATATGATGAAACATAACAGAGATTGACCGAGTTTACTTTTAAAAGCTAAAATAATGACACTTTGAAACAGGGAAAAATCTGTCTATTTAACTAAATTATTAGTATAAAATGATTATTTAATATTTTCTGCACTATAAAGCACACTGTCAATGAACGGTTTATTTACACCGGACTATAAATGTAAAGTATGGGATAATAATAAAGTGAAAATTATCAGATAAAAAGTCTAAATTCTCAGTCACTAAAAACAACCACAGTTAATATATAAGGCGCTCTGTGGTTTTTTGGAGAAATTAAAGTCTTTTAAGTGTCACCTTATCGTCCAGAAAATACAATAATTATTTTCCTTTTGCAAGCCACGCCCCCTCCCCCCATTGGCCCAGCTCGTCATAAACTTTATTCCACATGAATCGGTCCATCTCTGAATATCGTCATGTGTCCAGACTTCTCTCATCCTTGTCCAGAGTGGACACTGTTTTACCTCCAAATTAATTATTATGAATTATCCACAAAGTTTTTTTCTTTCATTTGACACCAGGAGTGTTAAAGTCATGTCAGTTTCAGACTAAATATGATCTGCAAATGACCAGTCAAATAATAAAGGTAAAATAAATGACATGAATATTTACATCTATAATATTTAAAGAACATCAACAACTGGACACATTTTCTGTCACTTTTATCACTTTGTCATTTACACATATTTACATTATAAATACACTGAACATTTAGTAACTGGAAGAATATTTATAAAATGACACTTCTCTTCACATATTTCAAATTTGATCAGATATTTTTTCAGGTTTTTGTAAAAGGATGGTTTGTTAATAGAAAGATTTTCATGTAATTTGACCTTTTTCCATTAAAACCTGCACTTTTCATTAATTTTTTCAATAAAACATTTTTAAAGAAAATTATACTTTACTACATAAAAATTTGCATTATTATATTTGGATCTTTTTTCTTTTTATTTTATTCATTTTTTTAAATGAAACTGCAATTTGCTTTTTTTTAAATAAAAAACAAATGTATTTATTTATCATTATTTTAATAAAAAATAAGTACTTTTTTTTACTTTATATTACAATCTGCACTTTTCATTTTTTTCATGTATTATTTCACATTAAAATCTGCTGTTTTCATTGTAATTTCTTAATCTTTTTTTCTTTTTTATTATCATTATTATTTATTAATTTTACATTCAAATCTACAGTTTTCATTATTTCTAGATAATTCTGATCATATTTTTCTGCTCTGACCAAATGTGGATCTAATTATTCTATATGTAGAACCTGAATTCACCGTTAATCTCTTCAATGGCGCCATATTGGACCCTTTGGCGGCCTGTATTTGGGCCCCGGGCCTTATGTTTGACACCTGCGTCCTAAACTTACAGTATTGTAAAGAGAAGCTGATTCAAAACATGTGATTATCATCATTAACGTCAACCTGAGAGGAGTCTGGTTACCATGACGACCACTGTGCTCACTGTTGTATATGAACTGTGTGTGTGTGTGTGTGTGTGTGTGTGTGTGTGTGTGTGTGTGTGTGTGTGTGTGTGTGTGTGTGTGTGTTATAATAGTGTGTGTGTGTGTGTGTTATAATAGTGTGTGTGTGTGTGTGTGTGTTATAATAGTGTGTGTGTGTGTGTGTGTGTGTTATAATAGTGTGTGTGTGTGTGTGTGTTATAATAGTGTGTGTGTGTGTGTTATAATAGTGTGTGTGTGTGTGTGTTGTAAATGTAAATATATACACTGTCTGTAAATGAGTGTAACTTTCAACCTAAGACTCTGACACCCAGAAGGTGGTGGTGAATGTCTTGTGTGTCCTCCAGGGTCGGGGGCCCATCCGCTGGCAGTCGACCCCCTGGCCGCTGGACCTCACCTGGCCCGCTTCCCGTACCCGCCCGGCGCCATCCCCAACCCCCTCCTCGGACAGCCGCCGCACGAACACGAGATGCTGCGACATCCAGTTTTTGGTAAGTACCCGACCCAAACATCCACCTATTGATCCATTCATTCTGTCATTATTGATCCATTCATTCTGTCATTATTGATCCATTCATTCTGTCATTATTGATCCATTCATTCTATCAATATTTTGCTAACATAACACTTTATAAAACCTACACATAATTAATAAATATAATAAATACGGTGGCACCTCCTTCCAGGAGTGTTTGTTTAAACAGTTTCCTCTTTCATGTAAAAGGCTCCAAACACTTTAAAACCTTTTAAAAATGATTAAAATATACACATTTATTATGAAATATATGTTAAAAGTAAGAAAAATTATGTATTAAATGAATAAGACGCACCAATAATTTTCATACCATTGTGGTTGTTTTGTGGTCACTGCATTTTGTTTATCCTTTAGATATGTGTACAAGGTACATAAACACCATTTTATTGTATTTTATTTTCTTAACCTTGTGCTGTGATAATAAACGATACTAAATCAAAATACTAAGTATTTTAGTTTATTTTTACAGTAAATATTTATATTTATTTGTAACCCCATTAGCGTCTGCGCAACCGCAGCAGAGTCGACAACATCCAAAAACTAATTTCCCACAACTCGTTCATCATGTATGGAGGACCGAACCTGCCGTAATTAAAAATGGAAATGGAAATTTTTTTTTTTAAATGCTTGATAAAACCATTTAGGTACTATTTATTTATTTTTTTCCTCTTTTCGTTTTTATGCCTGTATTTATTTCTGCATTGCCCTTAGTTTACATTAAAATCTACAGTTTTATTTTCTCTTTTGTTTATTAAAAAAATTATTATTATTATTATTTATGAATTTATTATTATTATTTTACATTAAAATCTGCTGAAAAAACATGTTCTTGACTTTTCCCTCTTTGACATTTTTTCCTGTATTTATTTCTGTATAACATATTTATTTGTGTCACCTATTATTTTTTAATTATGACAGGATCAGTCCTCCATAAACACAGAGGATGAAAATCCACTCAACTCAACAACGCACACGACGCAAAAATAATTCCACTGACGATACAAGAGTGAATCAAATGAACCCAAAAAATAAAAGAAATAAAAGAAAACAGAAGAAAAACAGATTATCACTCTTTTATTTTACACAATGTGGATCTTATTCTGTTGTTGTGTTTTTATTTTAATAATTTGTGTTCATTAAAGTCAAACACAAACATCATTATTTAGATGAACAACAGCTACGACGGTTTATTCTTGAGTAAATATGAACTTTATTTTTAACTTTTTAGTAAAACTCAACTGGTGGAATTTCTGAAATGAAATACTGTGGTAAAAAAAAAAACATTAAGCAATAAAAATGAATAATAAATAAAAATAAATCTAAATATACGATATTTAAAGCAACAGTTAAAGTCATTAAATTGAAAAAATAAACATTAAACAACAACAATTCCAGTCAAATCTTCAGAATCTTTTCCTCATTCTGCATTTTTCTGGTTCGTCCTTCAGGTACTCCATACCCACGGGACCTTCCAGGAGGGCTGCCCCCCCCCATGTCTGCGGCGCACCAGCTGCAGGCCATGCACGCCCAGTCAGCTGAGCTGCAGAGGTTGGCCATGGAGCAGCAGTGGCTGCACGGACACCACCACATGCACGGAGGACCCCTGCCCGGACAGGAGGACTACTACAGGTGAGGCATGCTGGGATACTGAGGCATGCTGGGACACTGAGGCATGCTGGGACACTGAGGCATGCTGGGATACTGAGGCATGCTGGGATACTGAGGCATGCTGGGATACTGAGGCATGCTGGGATACTGACACCCACTGATGCATGCTGGGATACTGACACCCACTGATGCATGCTGGGATACTGACACCCACTGATGCATGCTGGGATACTGACACCCACTGATGCATGCTGGGATACTGACACCCACTGATGCATGCTGGGATACTGACACCCACTGATGCATGCTGGGATACTGACACCCACTGATGCATGCTGGGACACTGACACCCACTGATGCATGCTGGGACACTGACGCCCACTGATGCATGCTGGGATACTGACGCTCACTGATGCATGCTGGGACACTGACACCCACTGATGCATGCTGGGATACTGACGCTCACTGATGCATGCTGGGATACTGACACTCACTGATGCATGCTGGGATACTGACACCCACTGATGCATGCTGGGATACTGACACTCACTGATGCATGCTGGGATACTGACACCCACTGATGCATGCTGGGATACTGACACTCACTGATGCATGCTGGGATACTGACACCCACTGATGCATGCTGGGATACTGACGCTCACTGACGCATGCTGGGATACTGACACTCACTGATGCATGCTGGGATACTGACACCCACTGACGCATGCTGGGATACTGACGACTGCTAATGCAAACAGACAAACAAACTGAGTCTAAAACAGGCCCCCTCTCTCCTGTCGGGGAGGGTGTGGGGTGGGTACTGTACTGGAGGGGGGGTTAATGTTAATAAAATGAACCAGTTTAAATTCCCACATTTATGCAGGATGTTTATTTGTTTACGTTTCAGTCGGCTGAAGAAGGAGAGTGACAAGCAGCTGTAATGACCTGAGGGGGCGTGGCCTGATGGGGGCGTCGACCAACGGCCGCAGGATGCAGGAAGTTGTTACCAAGCGGGTTCTGGCAGACGTTGTTCCCAGATCCTTTTCCAACACATTCAGCTTTTGAAGAACGCAAAAAAAAGGCCAAGTGGATCGTCTGAGAATTCTCCTGAAATTCACTTTTTACATTTTTTTTTTCCTTTCAAGGACTTTTTTTTATTTTTTATTTTAAAATTTTTAATTCAGAATTTTCCAGACTTTGGTTGGTATTATAATAATAATAATAATCGCCAGTAGTGACAACGTCCTCCAGACTCCTGCATGACAAGCTTCCCACAATTCATGAATTTTTTTTTTTTTTTTTAATTTAATTTTAATTTTTTTTATTTTGTAGGTGCTAGAACAAGACACTGTGCTTATCGACAAAAAAAAAAAAAAAAAAAAAAGACAAGACCGGTCAGGCCGTTTTATGGAAAAATAACAAGTGCTATCTTAAATTCAACATTTATTTTAATACATTGTTGGAGGTTTTTCATAATTTTAAGAAAAGCTACCGCATGGCATTTTTGAGTCTGTAAATAGTATATATAAACATATAATTATTATTATAATTATTATTATTACTAGGTGTGGACTCCAAACTAAGTCGTTTCAACCTCCAATAGAATTGTTTTAAAGCATTATCCCTTGTTTCAGAGGGGAGCACCATGGCATTATTATACGAGCAGGTTCCCACACAGTTCCGTTTTGGGACGAATCGTCTGACTTTGAATTTTCGTCAGATTTCAGTCCCGTGTTCACTTTGTAAACCGTAACGCTGTCATCGCACGCTCATCTTTCATCGTCACGCACCAGGTTTGTCCGAATGTGTAAAACTCACGCGTTGAGTTGATGATTTGAAACACTTGAAGAGGCGACGGCGGAGAGTGCACGCCGCCGCCGCTGCCGGGGGAACCGAACACGAACACGAGAGACACTGAAAGAGTATCGCTGAGCTCCACGTCGATTTGGTTTGACTTGAACAGAAACAAAAAAATAATAATTTAACTCCGAAAAACTTTACATTATTTACTATAATAAATGTTTTGTCATTATTGATCCATTACTTGTAATAAACGGTTATAAAAGTTTTATTACCATGAAATTACATCAAAATGAACGATCTGAAATGTAAAGTGTTAGCGAAAACTTACTATTTAAGCCGACGAATGGAATAATACTTTATTTTTTTTAAGAAAAAAAGAGGAAGATTTTAAGGATTTTTAAAAAAAATAATTTGGACACTAGAAATGTAATCAAAGCGAGGAGGTTCTTTTTAAATGCTGATTAATATCGGGACCTGATTTTAAAAATTATTATTTTTTAATACTATTATTTTTAAGTAGCTCGAACAGGAGCCTGGCGGGACTTGAAGATTTGTGTGTATGGGGGCAGGGTCGCGCAGTGCCGTTTCCCCAATTTTTAAATTTTTTAATTTTTTTTGTTAATCGGCATCGGTTCGGATCCGATGGAGTCACCCTCCGACTCGGCTGTAATAATGTTCACTGTGACACTAGAGGAGGGGGTGAGGGGGGCGGGGGGCGGGGGGGGGGCACGGCGATTTTCCTCACGATGTTTTAATTTGCCTTAGTTTCCTTAAGGATACTTGGCGCGTCCCCACAAGGAGGCAGCGCAGCGCAGTGCGTGGGTGTGGGTGTGGGTGTGGGTGTGGGTGTGGGTGTGGGTGTGGGTGTGGCACTGACTGTTACCAGTCACATGCCAGTGCACACCACTTTATTTGAATCTTTTCAATTTTATTTTATTTTTTATTTTTTGTAGCCATGACGCAAGTTCTACATTTTGATCTAAAGACTGTTCGACCGTCATGGGGACATTTTTCTGAAAAAAAACAACAACGAAACTGTGGCTGTTGTTTTGTTTATGTTTTGTTTTGTTTTGTTTTTTATTTGATTAGATTTTTTTTTTTTTTTTTAGTTTTTTTTAAACCAAAATGAAGAAAAACTGTACTTGCATTTAAAGTGACCATATCTTTCCTTGGAGCACTATAATTTACATTCGAAAATTATTTAAAAAAATAAAATAAAATAAAGATTAAAAAAAAAAATTAAAAAATAATAAAAACGAACTTTGGAAAAAAATATCATTAAAAATAAAAAACATTATCCAGCACATTGCCTCCCTTTTTAAAAGTCCAAAAAAGCCCCCTGACCCCCTGCTCCCTCCCGACCAATAAAACCCGTCACTCTGTCTCGCCATTTTCCGTCTCTCATCCTTTCCAGCCTCGTTTCCATGACGATTCCCTTGCCTTTTACTCCCTCTTTTTGTGTCTCCAGAACCTTTGATGTTAAGTGTTGTCAATGGTTTAGCTTCTTGTTTCAAAGCGGCAATAGCAGAATGTAAATTCTGACTGCTAAGATTTATATATATACTGGTATCTTGAAGCTTATTGTATATATGAGTAGTCGCCATGGGATGACACAATGTAAACAAAAAGTAGAAATAATAAGAAAAATTGTGAGTCCTGTGTTCTCTCATTTGAGTATTTTGTAATTTTTTTGAAAAATTTGTGGAATTAAAATAAACAACTAAGTTACACCACAACATGTGACTGTTGCTTCTTCTGTCGTTGAATTTCTTCTTTTTATTGGAACTTCAGTCATAGACGGGTCATCAGTGGATCCTCCAGGGTTCTCAAGGATCCTTGAAAAGTCTTAACCCTTGTGCGCTCCTTCAGGTCAAAGTGACCCAGTGGTTCACAAATGGACCTGTTCATAGGTACTGTATGGTACCAGTGCTTACTACTGAACACAGTCAAATATCCTTTTGGGGGGGGAGGGGGGGGTCTTTGGAACTGAACTTTGGAATCTGGGTCTTTGACCCGATTGTACGAAGGAGCGCACAAGGGTTAAAAGGCATTGAATTCATTGTTGTGAAAATAAGGTTCTGTCATTAAAATGTCTTACATTGAATTTTCAAAGGTCTTATGAATTTGGACACATTGGATTTATGTTAATTTGAAATAAAACGTATTCGTAACATTTAGTCTGAAAAAAACAAGCTCATTCTGTAGGTGTAGCATTCCTTTAACTATAGTGTGTGTGTGTGTGTGTGTGTGTGCGAGTGTGTGTGCGCGAGTGTGTGTGTGTGTGTGTGTGTGTGTGTTTGTGTGTGTGTGTGTGTGTTCGTGTGTGTGTTCGTGTGTGTGTTCGTGTGTGTGTGTGTGTGTGTGTTCGTGTGTGTGTATGTGTGTGTGTGTGTTTGTGTGTGTGTGTGTGTGTGTGTATGTGTGTGTGTGTGTGTGTGTGTGTGTGTGTGCGCGAGTGTGTGTATGTGTGTGTGTGTGTGTGTGTGTGCGCGAGTGTGTGTGTGTGTGTGTTCCACATTTCAAAGTTATTCTTGTTGATGTAAATGTTTCATGGTTGTAGCATCAACAGTCGTGTTCTGTAGAAAATAAACAGTTTGTAAAACTGTCCCCACGTCATTAATAGATGATTTAAAGGTTGTTGTTTTTTTTTAACCTTTTCAATTTTGCTTCATTGTCGACTTGGTCTTAAATTTAATTTCAAACGACATTAAAAGTCTTGAATGTAACTTCCCCTGAGGAACCCTGGTCCTGGGTGCCATTTGCACTCCTGGGGGGGTGGGAAATTTGTTCCAGAAGTGTTTTTGTACCGGGAATTTTTCAGAAATAGTTTTATTTTACATGTTAAAGGTCCGAATCGTTCCAAGGCCCCCAATACTACCCCCTAAACCCCCAATACTACCCCTAAACCCCAATACTACCCCCTAGACCCCCAATACTACCCCCTAGACCCCCAATACTACCCCCTAGACCCCCAATACTACACCCTAAACCCCCAATACTCCCCCTAAACCCCCAATACTACCCCCTAGACCCCCAATACTACACCCTAGACCCCCAATACTCCCCCTAAACCCCCAATACTACACCCTAGACCCCCAATACTACACCCTAAACCCCCAATACTCCCCCTAAACCCCCAATACTACACCCTAGACCCCCAATACTACACCCTAAACCCCCAATACTCCCCCTAAACCCCCAATACTACCCCCTAGACCCCCAATACTACACCCTAGACCCCCAATACTCCCCCTAAACCCCCAATACTACCCACTAGACCCCCAATACTACCCCCTAGACCCCCAATACTACACCCTAGACCCCCAATACTACCCCCTAAACCCCCAATACTACCCACTAGACCCCAAATACTACACCCTAAACCCCCAATACTCCCCCTAAACCCCCAATACTACCCCCTAGACCCCCAATACTACACCCTAGACCCCCAATACTCCCCCTAAACCCCCAATACTACACCCTAGACCCCCAATACTACACCCTAAACCCCCAATACTCCCCCTAAACCCCCAATACTACCCCCTAGACCCCCAATACTACACCCTAGACCCCCAATACTCCCCCTAAACCCCCAATACTACACCCTAGACCCCCAATACTACACCCTAAACCCCCAATACTCCCCCTAAACCCCCAATACTACCCCCTAGACCCCCAATACTACACCCTAGACCCCCAATACTCCCCCTAAACCCCCAATACTACCCCCTAGACCCCCAATACTACACCCTAGACCCCCAATACTCCCCCTAAACCCCAATACTACCCACTAGACCCCCAATACTACCCCCTAGACCCCCAATACTACACCCTAGACCCCCAATACTACCCCCTAAACCCCCAATACTACCCACTAGACCCCAAATACTACACCCTAAACCCCCAATACTCCCCCTAAACCCCCAATACTACCCCCTAGACCCCCAATACTACACCCTAGACCCCCAATACTCCCCCTAAACCCCCAATACTACCCACTAGACCCCCAATACTACCCCCTAGACCCCCAATACTACACCCTAGACCCCCAATACTACCCCCTAAACCCCCAATACTACCCCTTACACCCCCAATACTACCCCCTAAACCCCCAATACTACCCACTAGACCCCAAATACTACCCCCTAAACCCCCAATACTACCCCCTAGACCCCCAATACTACCCCCTAAACTTTTTAAAAATGATAATGATATACACATTGTTTGAAATATGTATTTAAAAGTAAAATAAAATTATGAATTAAACCATTAAAATGAAGCAGACATATAAATCATATCCAGACCATTGTGGTTGTTTTAATAGTGGTCAGTACTTTTTGTCCCTTTGGGTCAAACTTTCACCTTCAGTGTTTGTTCACGGACCAGGAATCACTTTATTTGAGCCCATGATGAATAATGAATAATAAAGTTGGAATGAACAACTTTATTAGGTGGGTGCACCAGAGTAAAGACGGTGGTCCCATACAGATTCATGTGACAAATACTGAACTATCCCTTTAAAAAAGATACATGGATAAAAATAAGAATCATTCGTAAAGCGTTGCCGTTATATTTCTCGTCTTTCTGTTCTCTTTCATTTCTCTCTGTCTATTTCTCTTTTCTGCATCTCTCTCTTTGTTGACCTTTAACCCAGTTTCTGGCCTGAGGGTCCAGCTGTGGTTCATCAGAGTGCTGATACTTACCCAGCTTCAGTCTGTCATTCCTTTGCTAGATAGTCAAGTGCAGGGATGTCCAAACTATTCCACAAAGGGCTGGTGTGTCTCAGTTTGACGACTCTGAAGACTGAGGTCAGTTGATTAATTGTGTCCAGTTTGGTGTTCTGCCGCCACACCGGCTCTTTGTGGAACAGTTTGGAGATGCCTGGTCAAGTGCTTGCCCTGCTACACCGCCATCTACTGAGTCTCTGTTTGATCTGGTTCTGTTCGACCCCCGTCTGCTGCTTCCATTCTCCAGTGTTTTTCCTCCTGGACCACGTACAGAGGTGTACCGAACTGTACTGACGACGATCCGGCCTCTCCATGACAACGACCCTGGACCCACCCTGACCAAGCCCCAAGTCCCAGGTTCTAGATGTCCTGGACCCAGACCTTCCAGGACCCCATGGACCCTTCTTGGAGTCCTGTTGTCCCCTGTGTTCCAGTAAACTGTGGAACATTTACACGCGCGTGTGTGTGTGTGTGTGTGTGTGTGTGTGTGTGTGTGTGCGTGTGTGTGTGTGTGTGTGTGTGTGTCTTCAGCCTCAGTACGTATCTGTCACAGAAGTGTTAAACACATCCTGTGACTTCAGTAAATATATTTGAACGTGTCTTATAAGGACAGTAAATAAAGGTTTGTGTGTAAATATGGAGTTAAATCCCAGCAGCTGTGAGACACAATAATCCAGTTTTAGAAGAAAACAGTTGTGATCAAACACTGTTTGTTCCATGGATGAAAAAAAAGAAACAAACCCACTCTAATTCCTTGTGTGTGTTATTTATTTTTTTTTTTACATTTGTGACGTGTAATTCTGCCTGTGTTTGGATAATACTCCTGTCCTACATTTACTCTGAGATAATACACTGTCTGCTTTACACTGTGTGTGTGTGTGTGTGTGTATTATTATCTGTATGGGGACATTGATTTGTTTACACAGTAACACTATGGGGACCAAAATTCAGGTCCCCCGACAAGGGTTAAATATAAAGGTACCCACTAGTAAAATAGAAATGATGTGACCCTATAAATACATTAAAAAAAAATTCTGAAAGTCCCCATAAAGCATGAGGGAAACAAGTGTTTTTCAAAGGTTTGAAGATGTGTTTCATGTATTTGTTTTCTATGTATTGTTTGTTTCTATGTATGTATTTATATATGTGTGTGTGTGTGTGTGTGTGTGTATTTTTAAATGATTTAACATTTTTTGAATTATTTCTATTTATTTTCAATTATTTTATGTATTTATTAAAATTACTATGTATTCATTCATTCATTTATATATGTATATTTTAATTTAATAATTTTTTTACATTTATTTTATTAAAAGAACATGTATTTACACTCACTAACCAATGGCTACTTGATTACAAACTTGATCCTCATGAGACATGGAAACGTGTGTGTGTGTGTGTGTGTGTGTGTGTGTGTGTGTGTTATAATCATATGAAAGGCAGTGTGAGCCTTCTATCAGTGGGCAGAGCTATCATTTCCTCCTGTGTGGGGACTCTGATGCTGCTGCTGTCATTTCCACATTATTCTACTCATGCTCTCTCACATCATACGCTGTCCTAAAAAAAAAAAAAAAACAAGCTTCCTCAGATGATGTTTCCTGAAGCTGTCATGTGACGCCTGAGGAAGAGGAGGAGGAAGAGGAGGAGGTGCTGCCTCACGTCCCCATAAGACACAACAAAACGTCAGAGGCGAGCAGAGCTGCATGTTTTAATAATTCATCTGCCCCTCTAGGTAGAGGAGGAAAAAGAGGAGATTTTTCCTCCTCCTCCTCCTCCTCCTCCTCCTCCTCCTCCTCCTCCTCCTCCTCCTCCTCCTCCTCCTCCTCCTCCTCTTCCTCTTCCTCTGTCCACATGTTTTATTGTCTTTTGCTTTTGCTCCACTACACCTGACTGATGCTGCTGATGCTGCTGATGCTGCTGATGCTGCTGATGCTGCTGATGCTGATGCTCAGCAGCAGAAAACAGCCTCCATGTGATTAGTGCGTTGAGTCAGAAGGTAGAAGGTAATGGTGTTGTGTGTGTTTATGGATGTGAGCAGCAGAGGTCTGTCACACACACACACACACACACACACACTTGTTTACACCACATTTGTAATCAAGTAGCCATTGGATAGTGAGTGTAAACAGATTTGTTAAATAAAGTAAAGTAATAATTATAAGAATGTTTGAATTCAATTACATTTATAAAAATGTAATTAAAAATAATAAACTACATCAAAAAGTATTTCTTTAAGTAAACACCTCTTCAAACCTTTCATATACATATATATATATATATATATATATATATATATATATATATATATATATATATATATATATGTATATGTGGGTGTGTATATGTATTAATGTCATTTATTTTCATGCCGCCCTAGCATCAACCCCATATCACATCACATAAGGCCTGTACCGTAGGCTCTAGGCATGATGCATGATGGGTAATGACTTGATCCACCTCTAATGTGACCTTGATGGACCGTCTGTGTGGAAGCGGGTCATTCTGGGCTCAGATCACATGACCTTTTCCATTCAAACACAGTCCAATCTTTGTTTTTATTCCATCCTTTCATAAGTGCTTTTCTTAAGGTCACCACTATCCTTACAACAATCTCCCACTTTATATTCTTGGCTTAATGCGGGGCAATAATGTGACCCTTCTGAAATACATCTCTTCTATGACGACAGGTTATGTTAAGAAATGAGAAACTGCTCAGTGGCATCAGTGAGGGTTCAATCATTTATTGCAGCTCAGACTCTTCCTTTAACTACAACCATAAAGTGACTTTAAACATTTAATACCTGCTGAGCTGATAATCCTGTCAATACATGTCAATAATTGTCATAAAATATAGTTATTCATCTTTTCATTGTCATTAGATATGACCCATTTAATGTTCAGAGGCTCTGTGGTTAATAGTTAATTATGGTTAATAGTTAATTATGGTTAATAGTTAATTGTGGTTAATAGTTAATTATGGTTAATAGTTAATTGTGGTTAATAGTTAATTATGGTTAATAGTTAATTATGGTTAATAGTTAATTGTGGTTAATAGTTAATTATGGTTAATAGTTAATTGTGGTTAATAGTTAATTATGGTTAATAGTTAATTGTGGTTAATAGTTAATTATGGTTAATAGTTAATTGTGGTTAATAGTTAATTGTGGTTAATAGTTAATTATGGTTAATAGTTAATTGTGGTTAATAGTTAATTGTGGTTAATAGTTAATTGTGGTTAATAGTTAATTATGGTTAATAGTTAATTATGGTTAATAGTTAATTATGGTTAATAGTTAATTGTGGTTAATAGTTAATTATGGTTAATAGTTAATTATGGTTAATAGTTAATTGTGGTTAATAGTTAATTATGGTTAATAGTTAATTGTGGTTAATAGTTAATTGTGGTTAATAGTTAATTATGGTTAATAGTTAATTGTGGTTAATAGTTAATTGT
>CM035789.1:46679072-46724072 GCA_020466265.1 Siphamia tubifer | reverse complement strand
TGTTCGAGATTTTATGTCTATAATAATGTGCTACAACCCTCAATTCAGGGGGAAGTAGGAATTTATTAACCTGATTTACGTGAATCTGGCTGCGTCGCTCACACAACCATCTGAGTAGCATGTTAATCAAATGTGCTTCAAAACGAAGGAGCCAATCACTGTGCAGGGTGGGATTACCCGCGTTGTGGCTGGTGTGACGTAAAGCAGAAGTGACGCAGTGTACACACACAACAATGGCAGTGTGCGTTAAGTATTCCAGGGTCCATATAGACTGGACTATTTCCACTGTTTTACTCTACCGCATGTTCATTCCTTTAAAAGATGAACTGAGGACGACTTTGGAAGCCTTTGTTAACCCTTTTAGTACTGTAATAGTTCCATTCCGCCTGGCCCTTTTTAATTTTTTTTCTCTATAAATGTGCCAAAAAATGAAAATCTGAAATATTTTTTCCCTTTTTTTCAGAACACATTTAGATTACAAAATATGTACATATTTTCTCATTATTATAAGTTACAGATTATAAAAACAGTGTTTAATAACAAAAAAAGGAAAAAAACGGATTTTAATTTACATCATGTTTTTCTTTATATTCATATTCAAATAAACAGATCCAAAATTTCTGAGATAGTAGAAATGTAAATATACATATTTTACAAATTCCCAAAAAGTTTTTTTTGTTTTACACTTTTAGGTGCCAAGTTACAGGCTAAAATATGTGTAAATGTCCAGGCGTTTTTAGGTGCTGTAAAACAGTTACCCTCCATCAGCAGGCAAAATTCATTGCTACACTCCTCACATCTCCAAGGAGTGCTCCTCTTACACATAGAATCATGTAGCTGTCAAAATCTCCTAAGTATTTGTCATTAGTATACATGTTACAGATCATAAACACAGTGTTTTATAACAAAAAAGTACAAATCGGATATGAATTTTATCATTTTTTCATTATATACATGTTCAAATGAGCAGACCCAAATATTATAAGATGGCAAAAATGTAAATGTACATATTTTATAGAAGGTTTGGACATTTTTACACATTTTACAAGTTACAGACTATATTGTGTCCATGTCAAGGCATTTTTTAGGTTCTGTAGAATTGTCCAAAATAGTTCCTGTCTAGCTGCAGACAAAATCCAGTGTTACACTGCTGACACATCCAAGGAGTGCTCCTCTTACAGACAGCACACTGTCTCCTTCCCATAGAGGCCTTCTGCGTCTTTCCTGTGTTCCTGGTTTCTGTTGGTGGGGACAGGAATGTGGACCTGGTTTGGGGGGGGGGCTAGATGATCGTTCAGTCCCGTCAAGCAGCAATGACTATTTCCAGGATTGGGTATATGACGAAAAACTTGACTAACGAACGGCGATGGTGAACGATGCAAAAACACTTTGGAAACAAAAATACAATTATTTACAAATGTTATTTACTATATACAAGCACTAAAACACCACTACAAACTTTCTCGACCGCGTTCCAACTACTGCTTGTCTGACCACAAAGCTTCCCTTTCTTCTCTACTTCCTGGATTTTCTTTTGTATTTTGTATTTTGTATTGGAAGCGCCCACAGCAAGCTACCGTAATATGTTTTATATCACTGGAAAGCTGAGCTTATGGGCTTTCAGAATTATGCCTCTACTGTAAATAGTCGAGGAACTGTGGTCATTTGAATTACGCATGTAATTTCATGTCGCCGGTTTAGAAGAGTTATTGGAAATGATGTTTTCACTCTTCTTCTGACCTGGTTTGTCAACAGTTTGATCTATCAGATGGTTCCACTGGTGGATACAGAAATAGTACCAGTGCAGAAGCCCATGGTTATTGTGGTACCCCCCTGGTTGTGTTGGTAGAGGACCCAGTCACAGAGACTGATAGTAAACTGGGGCTGACAGTAATGGAACTGGAGGAAGAAATGACAACCACATCTGCAACAGATGTTGGCAGTTAGTGTTCTGTAGCCCTGAGTTATGACTGAAGGGTAAATGTAGAACCATGCTTTACTACAATGTTTATCAGAACAACTGGGTGGGCATCGTAGTAGATGACATTATAAATTAACGTCACGTATAAATGGTAAGTTTAAACCCCTTCTCTTGATGTGTTTATACCTGATGAAAACTATTTTCACTGAGTCAGCAGCTTGACTTCAACGTGAGTGGATGAAGCAGCTGACGGACAGATTTTTCATTTAATCACATGCAAGGATTTTAGATGAGGACCCTCCTTTGAAAACGGATCAGTTGCGGAAGGGTCCCAGATGGTATTGTGAGATACCATATGGCGACAGTCAGGTTAGGAATTTATGGGCATTTGTGTCTAATAATGTGCTACTACCCTCAACATAGAGGAAATGTGTGCTGGTAGGATATTTTCACAAGGTAGGACACATTTCAGATGTTTGAAAATGTATTCTTAGTTTTACCGCAATGTGAAATTTCAAAGTGATGCAGAATCCAGGATCTCTTCTGGATCTTCAGTAAAATCTAATCGATTGGTCCGTGTGTCATTCCCAAGATATCCTGAAAGTTTCATCAAAATTCGTCTGTAACTTTTTGAGTTATATTGTATTCGGACAGATAAACGCTGACAAAAACATAACCTCCTTGGTGGACCTTCTTTCTCTGCTTGGTGGGGGGGGGGGGGGTTCTAGTTGGAGTTGTTTAAAAAAAGGGAACTATTTGCCATTGCTTTTTAAATCTATAAGTAGCTCAATTGCATTCTGCTGGGGAAAACATACCAAAATTACAAAAGTAAGAATTAATTTTTACACTGGAGTCCTTTTCTTGCTATATATATATATATATATATATATATATATATATATATATATATATAGTAAAGTATTCAGTGTGAATGGTTCTCCAGTCACTGCTCAATAGTGGTCGTATGTATGTTAGGGGTGTAACAGTACACAAAAATCCCAGTTCTTTATGCACCTCAGTTTTGAAATCACAGTTCAGTTCATTTTCAGTACAGTATGGAAACAAAATGCTAAACTATTTTCTTTTTTTCTATTCTATTCTATTCTATTCTATTTATTTATTAAACAAAAAAAGTCAATATACAAATGGAAACTGTAAACAATTCAAAGTGCTGCTTGGTAGCAGTAAGTTAAATGATATATTCTTAAATAATTAACCAAATGTTGAAATAAAAAATAATGAATGCCTTTTAAAGAGTAAAAAAACAACTTTTTCCAACATCATTCCACTGAAAACCACTTTTCCACTTTTGGAATCTGATGGGTCACCCAGAGTTACCATGGTGATGGGTCACCCAGAGTTACCAACACATGCTGCTTTTGCTGCGTGGTGTGTCCCCTCCACTGGATGGATTTAACATCATTCATAGAAAACAGAGAAACCAGAGTCTGTCCACTACATGTCACCAGGACATTGGCCCCACCCACCTGATGTTAAGCCCCTCTCCCATTGCAGTGAATCTGAAGTAGCATTAGCATTAGCATCTACTAGAGCAGACGGCGCCACAGTAGCTGCTGCACAAACTGTAAAAAACTGTTGGATCAAACTGGTTCATGTGTCTCTGTGGAAATAAAGACAGTTTTTTTACTGCACGTTTTCAAAACAAATGACGTCACCAAACCTAGCTGGATGTTACTCTGGGATGGTAAACACACACAGAGCCAGAGGGGAGGGGGGAGTGTTCCTTCACACATTCTGAGCCAATCACAGACGCCTCATCAGTGCGTCATGGACATGTATGAGGAAGTAGAAGTAAACTGTGTTGTTCCACCTCCAGTCATTTTTCTACCGTGAAAAAACACACAAACTGAATGTATTCGTTTGGTATCAGGCTGAACCGAACTGAACATCTCTTTTCACATACCATTACGGCCTTAATGTGTATATATACAAACATACATATATATATATATATATATATATGTATATGAGACATGATTTTTGAATATTCGTGACACTAATATAGAATACTAATTTCGAATATTGAATTACTTGTATTGTGTTTCACTTGGAAAGAATGTCCTATTGACTTTAATTGTACGGTGGTCAACGGTAGCAAATGCACTGCATCGACAAAATGCTGCAAGCATAAGAAAGATGAACAACCAAAAACACATGCAAGACAAAAATGTTGCAATAACAGAAACGAAGCAGAGCGAGAACATGCCTCTGTGTGCCAGCAACGTCTGTGCCGTCAGAGCGTGTGTTCTCGGCAGCTGGATTAATTGTGAATACACGCACACACCTCCACCCTGAACATGTGGACATGATCATTTTTTTAATAAAGACGTAGCTTATATTTATGTGACTATTGTTGTTAAATCCATTTGACATTGTAGCTGAAATCAGTTGTTTGACCTGGTTCTACCGAGACAGTTAAATGAAATATAGAGTTGGCTGTGGTTATTGGGATTTAAAAATGAAAAGCTTTTACTTGTTTGATGCAGGAGATCAGATGAATCACTCAGGGAAGATCAACATGTTGTTGTGGTTTGTAATATTCTTGTTTATTCGGTAAACGTTGGTTTCAGTTTTTACCCTTTCTGTCAGGGTAGAAGAGGAAACCATATGTGTTTGGGGTGGAGGCCCATATATATATATATATATATATATATATATATATATATATATATATATATATATATATATATATATATATATATATATATATATATATATATATATATATGGTTGTAAAAAAAATCGATTTTAGATACTAAATCGATATTGACCCTTGGTATCTAATTAGATACTAAGTTGCTGGAAAATCGATTTTTGTTTTTATGGCGCGTCGCCTCTTTTTTGTAGCAGGTAACGTTAAGAATTGTAAACAGGCATCAACGCGGTCAGCTCTGGCACAGCCGTAATGCCGGCGTGTAAGTTAAAGTCTCTTTTTTTCTCCAGCTGCCTCTGACAGCACACGGGATGACGCCAGTGCGACCACAGACCTATACACTATTTCTATAGGTCTGTGATTGGACCATCCGATGTAACTTTGCTTTTAAAGGCCTCCATATAGTCGAACGTTTATGCGCGCGGGCGGCAGCCAGGCGGTAGCGCATAGTATCACGTTACCACCACGGAGGCCACCGTGAGCATGTCAGCCTATCATTTTTGACGTGCGCGCTGCTAGTCCCGCAAGGGGTCCGCGGTGGTCACATGATGCAATACGCTGCCGCCCGCGCACATAATCGCTCGACCATAAAGAGTCTTGCAGTTAGCACTGCAGAAGGGCTTGAGCAAAAAGATAGACCTACCTTAACTTACCAAGAGATAGACATACATTTATTCTGCACCCGCACTCACTACCTTTTTTTTAGCAGTCCATGGAGGACATTTTAAAAGGAATCCCTCACATCTCCAGTATCGAAATAGTATCAAGTATTATCCTTAGTATCGGTATCGAGTTGGAAAGTTTAGTATCGTGACAACCCTAATATATATATATATATATATATATATATATATATATATATATATAATTTGCCATCATTTCAGTAGCAAAAACTGTTTTTCAGCAGAAATTAAAAAAAAAAAGTATTATTTCGGAAAGAAGTAGCAGTGTGGGTTAAGTCTGACCTGGGATATTAAACAGTACATAACAGATTGTACCATGCATTATTTATTATACAAACTTAAAGCTAAAGTGCATAAACGGTGCATCAAAAGTAAACCTGTCCATGAGTGATGAGTCACCTTTAGTACCCGTCACTTTTCTCTCTCACTTTTATCAGGCTCTTTCACTGTGGGAAAATTTTGTCTGTTTCTGTGAAGTTGCTTCAGTTCTTTGAGGTTTGTGGTTATTTGTTCCTGCATGGCTCTTTTAACTTCTCACCACAGTGTTTGGTTCGATTTAATCAATTGGACCCACTTTAGTCCCGTCTGTACAAAGGACATTGTTCAACAAGTCTTGTGGTTTCTTTAGATGCAACTTTGCAAACCCAAGCCGTGCTGCTACGCTTTTTATTCCTTCGTTTTAAAGATATGTTTATTTATTTATTTGAGAAAGTAAGCTTTCTCTCGTCAACATTTCTGAACAAGCCAGTGTTGTTTCTAATTGTACTGAGATAACCGTTAATATTTAACATATTAACTGAGGTCTGTAGAGTCTGACTGGGGTGTTTTTTTTTTTTGTTTTCAGTTTTCTCTGCACAGTGCATGGTCTGACCTTGGGCTGAATTTACTGGGCGTCCACTTTTTGGGAAGATTGGGAACAGTCCTAAACGTTTTCTTCCTCTGAATAATCTCTCTGGCTGCGTAGCTAATGAAGGACTTTATGCTGTTTGGAAACGGTCTCGGAGCCTTTCCCAGATTGACGGGCAGCTGCAGTTGCTTCTCGAATCTCATTTGCTCCGTTTACATGATGATTTTTAATTCTGAATGATTTATTCAAAATAAAATAAATCAAAAGTAAAGCTAATTCTGTCTTGTTTACAGGGAAATGTAAATCATGAATAACGGTTTCCATGGAAATGGGTGTATATAATAGTAATGTAATGTGTGTATTTGTGTTGTCACTAATACCACTACTAGTACTAGTACCGGTATATACTGCATTTTAAAAGTACCGGTACTTGCACCAGCGCTGCACACTCGGCAGGTAACGTGGCGTTGTATCTAGACTCCATCTGAGCGAAACAGGAGAGGAGAATGACTGCTGTACTCAACCCTACCCTGGTTGACAAGTCAGGAGTAACAAGTGCAGTATGGAAAAAATATGGTTTTACCACAAACCGGGAAGCCGCTCCGTCCAGTTACGGATGCAACGTCATGCCATTATGTGCATAGCATGAATTAATATAGATACTCGTCTTTCGCCTTATCTGGGACCAGGTCGTGGGGACATCAGCCCCACCACAGCAGCCCACACTTCCCTTACTACAGCTTCCTCAACCAGCTCCTCCAGGGGAATCCCGAAGCACAGAGCTATCACCCCTCCAGAGGCGTCCAGGAGGCATCCTAAGTAGAGGGCCGACCCACCTCACCTGGCTCCTCTGGACATGGAGGAGCAGCGGCTCTACTCCTAATTCCTCCTGGATATCCGAGCTTCTCACCCTAACTCTAAGGCTGAGCCCCGCTCACCCTGTGCAGGAAATTCATTTCGGCCACTTGTACCCGTGCCCTCAGTCTTTTGGTCTTAACCCAAAGCTCATGACTGTAGGCGAGTGTCGGAACTAGGGATGGCGGAATTTATAAAAAATCTTAGCTGATCACTGAGCCTCATTAATTGTTTGGTGTCAGTTACCGAGGAAAGAAAACACATGCTTTGTCGACTCACACATGCGCAGCCATGATGCACCGTAGCACCCTTAATTCACTTTTTAAACACCAGTCATATTAGACGTTCCAGTAAATTCTGTTGCTAAAACCCTTAGTAACGTCCACCAGCCTGCGTCAGTTCTGCACAGACTGTTTTAGTCGTAGTCCACCTGTCATTGTCAGCAGGTCTGTCAGATGGACAACACAACTCATCCACCGTGCTGTCGTGGTTGTCATGGTAACAACTGTCTGTGCCAGTCTGTAGCTGCTAGCTCTAGAATGTTCTATGACGTCACCTCAGCTTTGTATTTAGTTTGTTTTTAGTAAATGTTCTAAACTGGTGTTAAATGGTCGAACCACAGATGAACTGAGCTCTGAGTTTGATATTAATAAATTCTGTCTTGTATTCTACTGCTAATGTTCAAATTCATAATTTTTAAAGATAAGCTAAGGACAGATCACACAGCTTCCTCTTCATAACCTACACTATAATGATAAAGAGTCTGTGCAGTAGAACGACTGATGCAGGATGTTTTTTTTTTTTTAACAGATGACAGAAAATTATGACCAGACAACGTTGATGCGGTCAACCATCGGTTAACATCCCTACTGTGAAGGAAACTCCTTTTGGCCGTGATCTCATTTTTTTGGTTATGACCAAAGGTAAATGGTAAATGTTCTTCACTTCTATAGTTCTTTTCCACCTTCATGGTTCAAAGCTCTTTACATTAGCTTCACATTCACCCATTCACACACACGCATACACCAGTAGGTTTCTAAGGTCAGTCCTCCTGGGGGCCTATGTCAGGATTCAGTGTCTTGCCCAAGGACACTTGGGCGACCCACTCTACCAACTGAGCCACAGCCACCCCTACAGGTGAGGGTTGGAACGTAGATCCAGAACTTCGCCTTCTGGTTTAGCTCCTTCTTCACCGCAACAGTTCGGTCTAGCACCCACATTACTGTGGATGCCGTCCCAATCCGCCTGTCGACCTCACACGCCATCCTCTGTCACTTGTGAATAACATCCCGAGGTAGTTGAACTCCTTCCCCTCGACCTGGAGAGGGTACTCTACCCTCGTCCCAAATTAATATAGATTAAAAATAAATATTTAATCATGATTAATCAAAATTAATCCAAAGGACCCTTGTGGTTAATCTGACTAAAAATCGTAATCCTTTGTGTCCGTCCATCATTAAAGCAGTGGTTCAGTCACAGCAGTTTTTCTAACTTTAGCCTCAAATACGTTATATGGGTCAAAATTATCGAAGTTGAAGTTTATTGATAAAATCCCAGTAAAATGTCTCCTGAACACTTCTAACTATGAGTGTTTGTTAAATTCCTAGCGTAACTTCTTCAAATCATGTCTTTTAGGAAGAACAACAACTGACTCTGACAGTAATTAAGTCTAAAACTAAGACAAATCGACTCCAAACACGACTTTCTTTGGCGCTGGCGTTAGGTATTTCCCCGTCAAACATGACGGGGAAATACGTTGGAAAGATGAGGATTCCCTCTAGACAACCCTTAAATAGAAATCTACAGAATTATAGATTTGAACCAATGGGAGGCCTCAGAACAAAGCCTTCTGCACTAAACTAAAGCCCTTGTTGCTATGGCGATGTTGAAAAACAGCCTTTGATTGGTTGAATTAGTGTCACACAAACATTTTTAATAAACTTTAGATAAATATAAAATATGAATTTATTAAATTTGACCAAAGTGACTGGTTTTGTTCTGGAGGGTCACATTTGACAGCCCTAATAATTTCTGAACATTCTTTTGACATTTCCTTTTCTGATATGTTTCTAATTATACATTTAAGGCATTTTAATATTTGGAAAAAGGATGATTAGTTATTTTCACCAAACAACAAATCAATTAATTTAGAAAATAATACAGATTAATCAGCAGTGAAATTAATCTTTGGCAGCATTGGTGGGTTGTTTTTAATTGT
This sequence comes from Siphamia tubifer, assembly GCA_020466265.1. Classification (NCBI taxonomy): domain Eukaryota; kingdom Metazoa; phylum Chordata; class Actinopteri; order Kurtiformes; family Apogonidae; genus Siphamia; species Siphamia tubifer. Next base: position 46,714,874 of record CM035789.1, on the reverse strand, counting down.
CTCTTTTCATCTCTGAAGCTCAGTGTCATCTTTTCATACCTTTTATCTGATGTACAAATTAAAAAAATTCTTGCTATATTTAACGTCTTTCAGCCATTTTAAAGGGGTCAGAATAAGAAGCATGTGGTTATGTAAAAGCTCCAATTGAGCACAGCTGTGTAGGAATGTGATGCATACAAAATAAATGTAATTAAATCCATCTCAAATGCAAATGAGACCAGCTAAATCATGCATATGTTTGGTTTTTTTTTTCATCCCTGCATTTCATCATTCTGAATATTTATCTCGATAAACCAACTGTGGTTTCCATGGAAAGGTTAAAGCGAGGTTTGGCTGTTAAAGCTGAAACAGAAGTACACCTGGGATGGGGAGAGTCTTTGAGGCTGGATGGTAAAAACATCATGATTTTATTTTTGTCAGGGTCACAGATGTTTAGTTTGTAGTTTAAAATCAAATGTCCGTCTGAAGGGAACATAAAACATGGCAACTGCACCTGTCATTAAACCACAGAAGAAGAAACACAAACAGAAAAGCTTCATTAAAAGACAAACCAGCCTTTAACCCCCTAATGCCTACTGTCGCAAATATGCAACATACGCAAAAAACCCAAAAACTATATATTTAATGTTAGTCCAGTTAATTAAAGCTGCACGATATTAGAAGAGAACTGACATGTCAAAGGTTTTTACTCTGTCAGATATGTATATATATATATATATATATATATATATATATATATATATATATATATATAAATATAAAACTTGCATTGTTATTTTTTAATTATATCAAACAAATAACATTGCGATATTATAATATCGCAATCTAATATAATGCTGTGATAATATACTATTGTGCAGTCCTAGGTCATTTTAAACACTTCATCATTATTAAACACAGGTTGTTGTCTGAGGTCCTCGTTCCCCTCATCTTCACATGTGGTCTATAACAAAATAAATATAATAAAATGTAATAATAAATATTTTTAGTCGTATAATGCAGGTATTTTGTCGACTATTTTAGTTCTAAGATACACCTGATGGTGCAACCTTCAGTGACCGCCCTGGGATCATCAGGTGTTTCGGGTCTTAGGTCAGACACCCTCACCCAGGCGACCCAGCTGGGGGTGATCAATCCCCCAACTTGTGTCCAGGTAGCGCACTACGCTATGCCTCCCCCCTCCTCAACCAGAGCCACCGTGAACCCCTTTCAGCTGCCTCTAAAATGGCTCTGGTTGCTTTGCTCCTGTGCAGTCTGGATTCCAAGGAGCCCCCCTGAGTCCTCTTGGAGGGTTGAGGTTTCTTCCCTGCTCGGACGAAGGCGATTGGATTCCTTAGCAGGGTGCTGATGCTTGCTGCTGTTAATGCCAGCACAGATGGTGTCCGCTATTCCCCGCAAGACCTGGTCATGCCACCAACGATACCTCCCATCACCCAACGCCTTTGGGCAGCAGCTGAGGATGTGTTTGAGTGATCCTCTCTTCTGGCAGAGCTGGCAGGCAGGTGAGTCCGACAGGCCCCAGGTACAGAGGTTAGCAGGGCTTGTGAGTACATCATAGACTGACTCGACCATGAACTTGAAATGGTGTGGCTCCGCATTCCAGAGTTCAGTCCGGGTGATCTTGCGCCCAGTTGTATTCTCCCACTTGGTCCAGGCCCCCTGTTTACTCATACCCACCACTCTGCTGAGGCGAGACTCTTCAACTTCAGCACGGACCTCCTCCTGTAGGAGCCTTCGCCGTACCTTTCCTGTGGCTTTAATGGGTTGCTACCCAGACCAGCTCGACCAACCGCCACTGTGCCCACCAGGTTGTTGTGCCACAGTCTAGCTTCTGCTCTTTCTACTGCCTCCTGGGCATGCCACTTCCTTCCTGTCCACACCTCCACGTCTGCTAAAGCCACTCCGGTGTCAGCCGAGTTCCTGTAGAGCAGGACCTCTCTGGTCCGGGACACCTTGAACTCCTCTACCACACTGCTGAAGGGAAGCTGGAGCTTGGTGTTATTCCCAAACAGCGCAATGCTGCTTAGGCTCCGTGGAAGACCCAGCCACGGGCGCAGGCACTGGCTTATTCTCCTCTCGAAACCCTCGACAGTGAAAATGGGGATTTCGTACATCAGCAGGGTCCAGAGGAGACGAGGGAGGAGGCCGTGCTGGTCAATCCAGGCCTTGAATTTAACCCATAATATTTGTCTTTTGACAGTTTTCCTTAGTGGTAGTATTTGAATATGAAAAGTAAGACATGTGTTTTTTAAATGTTTGTTTTTTATTGGTTTTGTTATTTCTCTTGTGGGGACTGAGTGGGATTGTTGTTTGCTGCATATTTGAAGTAAATTAAACAAAATTATGACATATTTTTTATAGTTTATATAACCTACTATCCTGGATGCAGATTTTCTCCTATGGTGCAATGTATAAAATATTTACTCCTTTTATCACAGGGTGTGTGTGTGTGTGTGTGTGTGTGTTCTATATGTTAATGCTAGCTACAGTGTATATTAAATGCACAGGCTGAATTTCCCCACAGGGAAAATCACATGCAGTACCTAGAATTAGCATTAGTACATATTCTACACAGATTAAAAGCCTTTTATTTGCCTGTTTACATGAGTTTTTATTCCTGTTTAATCCAGAATAAAAGTTTATTCCTCTCTCAGATAATTCCTACACTAATAAACTAACCTGACTAGTGGCAAAAAATATTTTTGAGTGAATTGTTGGTCTAGTGACGCTCCATAGAGCCGCAGCCAGGTCCGGTAAAAATTTTTTCGGTCCAATCGCAATGCTCCATTTGTGTAGCAAGATTGTAGGGCGGGGCTTAGCACAATGACGACAGGGTTGAAGAAGTAGAAATTTATAAACCGTCTATGGTCGGATAAACAGCATGTAAATGGAGCTGCTTGGATAGTTTTCCTCCACTGTTAGCGGTGTGTTAATGTTAATTAACCTAGCCTATAGGATGTTAAAACAACCAGATAGATGCTAGTTTAGACTTGTTTTCGTCGCACATTGTTCGTTGCTCTATGTACGGTTAGGATCAACGGCTGTCTTTCAAACTTCTCTACACATAATAGAACCAGCACACAATGAAGAACACAACAATATTGACTCCTTTAAAAAACTGTCAAAAGCCTTCTCAACAAACCTTTAAAAAGCCTTAAAACTCCTTTAAACACCATTAAAAACACTGTTCAAAGCCCTTTAAAAACATAATTTTTCATATTTTTGTTTGTTTTTTACCTCTAGCAGTTCACCGTTTACCTTTGTACCATTTGAATCTGTCCATTTGACTTGAATTTCCAAACAAAACTCGAGAAATAGGGATGTTCCAAAATGATTTATCGGCATATAATTTATGATTTAAAATTTTTTATTTGAGTGCGATAGTTAAGTTTGTTGCATATTGATTGAATTGAAGTGAAGTGAAAAATCATCCATAAAACAGTCTTATATTTAATGTATTTTCAGTATAATGTTCCTTGTATTAAGAATGAAAAGTCAAATGGTGTCGGTGTGATGGTTTTGGCTTCATATCGCCGCTGCATTAATGCACATGTTGGGTTTTACTGCTGTAAATATTTAAGGTTGAGCTCATTAAGTCAACTTTTCATGAGCTTGGAAGAACACGTCTCTTTTCAACTTGAATTTTTCACGGAATCCAAGAGGGTTTGTAAAGAATTTATTTAGCTTCCGAGGAAGGAGAGTTTTCTCAGCCCATAAAAGAACTTGTCATCCTTCACTTTATCACTTTTAGGGGAAAGAGGGTGTGAAAAAATATAATCTGACAACTGGCTGATGCTGTTAGATGAATGTAGAGGAAGGAAAACACAATGTTTACTTCCAGAGGTGGAACATGTAAACAACCTGTTTACATGAGTGGAGGTGGAAAATTATATCTATATATAATTCTACTGGATGTTATAAAGGCAAAGCTTCTGAATACACTGCTACTGCTGAATATACACACACACACACACGTATATATGTATATATATATATATATATATATATATATATATATATATATATATATATATATAAAACACAGAACATACTAAATAAAATTAATAAATATAAATAAATTAATCCAAATTAAAAATTCAGAAAATAAAATAAATAAGTAAATAAATGAAAAAATACCTAAAAACAAAATAATAAAGTTAAATAATTAAAATAAATACAACAATAAAAGTGGATACAAATTAATAATAATAAAATAAATAAATATAAATAAATAAATTAAACGTGAATAAAATTCTAAAAAATAGAAATGTATAAATTATTTAAAATGAATAAACATAAAATAAAAAATAAATTACAAATCAATAAAATAATAGCAGGACCTGTTATGTGACTGTTGCACACACATACATTGTGATGTCAATCCTCAAACAACATATTGTGCAGCTCTAACATGTTCACCTTCTCCTAAAACCCTAGTTACTGTATAAACCTGGTTCAAATACAGTATTTGGTTTAAAGTTCACTCTGACTGTGTTTACATTCCTGTCAGACACATTTACAGAGAGATTTTAGATCAAATCAGAGCGGGACCTTCCTCTGGAATCACATCCAGTGGTGTCGTATTTCATGTATTATGCTGAGGCGTCAGTTTCCATTGGCTGTCATACTGTAGAGTCCCTACGTCTGTGAAGATAGCTTTCCAAGTGTGTGTGTGTGTGTGTGTGTGTGTGTGTGTGTGTGTGTGTGTGTGTCGGTGTCATTTATGTTTTTCCATCTCTGCATGTGTTTGCGTTGCTGCCTGCTGTGTGTTTAAGGCCTGGGCTGTGGCTCCCATGCGTCTAATGATATCCTGCTCTCACATTCCTGTCGTAGCCGATCTGGATTCCCCCTCGTTTGCACCAGCGACCGACCCAGAGTACACTGCAAAAACTAAACTCCCACACCACTCACATTTGACTGTACATGCATGAACAACACATACACTCCAGAAGTAACTATGTACAAGTACTTCATTACTGTACTTAAGTACATGCTGTTTCTTGTTTAGGTACCTGCATTTTACTTGAGTACCGTATTTTACACACTATAAGACGCACTGGACTACGGTGTATTCACTGAAGTCAAAATTATGAGAGAAAAAGTCAGTAGTTAATTTAATGTGACAGGAAGTTAGCTTAGTGTGGACAGGAAGTTAGCTTAGTGTGATGAAGTTAGTTTAGTTTGGACAAGAAGTTAGCTTGATGTGATTAAGTTAGCTTGGTGTGGACAGGAAGTTAGCTTAGCACAATTCATGCTTTTGTTTTGACAATACCTGGAAAAGCCATTGTTCGGTCTCTTACCTTCACTTCTGTTTCTGTTTTTAAAAATACAAAAATGAGCAGAAAACAGCCAATAATTATGGGGCAACAGTTTTAAAAATTTTGGCCATTTCTCGGCCCAGCCCGAGCATTCCTCACCCACTCTAACGTACCCTCACACACTCTCCAAAGGCCTCCGCTGACGCCTACCACAAACCTCACACACTGTCTGTCTTCTCCCACACTCCTTCTCCCTTCTGTTTCTATTGTCCTGAATTAAATTTCAAGGGAACAGCCTGTAGCTAGAGTCATATGAACTCTTTGTACAATAAAGCGTGCCAGGTTTGGTTCCTCGCTGGCAGAGGGTAGACAATACAGGGCTCGCACGCTAGACTTCCAGGCTCCTCTTTAATGTGTTGTCATAAAACACGCAGCTGGCACAGACTTAACGTTCAGTGGGACTCCCAGCCCCAGGTTCTGCCCTTCCAACTGTCCTCGCACAGCGTCTGTGCACTGTCAGAGTCACATAGACCTGACATTTCTGCTCCTCCACAGCACAGACTTTCAATTCACCCTTCGCCCAGTGGATAAAAAGGCAAAGTTATGAGATAAAAAGGCCAAGTTAAGAGATAAAAAGGCCAAGTTAAGAGATAAAAAGGCCAAGTTAAGAGATAAAAAGGCCAAGTTAAGAGATAAAAAGGCCAAGTTAAGAGATAAAAAGGCCAAGTTAAGAGATAAAAAGGCCAAGTTAAGAGATAAAAAGGCCAAGTTAAGAGATAAAAAGGCCAAGTTAAGAGATAAAAAGGCCAAGTTAAGAGATAAAAAGGCCAAGTTAAGAGATAAAAAGGCCAAGTTAAGAGATAAAAAGGCCAAGTTAAGAGATAAAAAGGCCAAGTTAAGAGATAAAAAGGCCAAGTTAAGAGATAAAAAGGCCAAGTTAAGAGATAAAAAGGCCAAGTTAAGAGATAAAAAGGCCAAGTTAAGAGATAAAAAGGCCAAGTTATGAGATAAAAAGGCCAAGTTAAGAGATAAAAAGGCCAAGTTAGGAGAAAAAGGACCATTCCAGTTCTCCCCTTAACCCTCAAAACTAAGTGTTAAGGTCTATTTGTGACTTAGAAATTGGACACCCCTTAAAATGTTGGCCCTGAAATTAATTAGGGCCCACGTTGTCTCTGTAGTCCCTGAAATGAAACACAACTTTATTATATTTTTTAATATTTTCACTGTTAACTCTGTCTGTTTAATCATAAACACAAACACAGCTATCATCCACTGGTCCATCAGGTCCACGTTTTTAAATTGTTGTGGACGGTCTGTAAATTATTCCTTCAGTTAAAGCTATCAAACAAATGGTCTGTATGAATAACACAACCATATTCAGCTGTCACCTCATACCACGGCTCAATGAAAGGTAAACACCAGCTATAACTATTGTTAGCTAACTCTGTGGCTACAGCAGATGACATTAGTCTGGTCATTTTATACCATTATTGGGACAAACATGTTATATAGGCTGTTATCTGGATAAAACGACTACATTACCACCATGAAAAATGACTGTTTTTGTAATGTTAGCTCACTTAAATGATAGCTAGCATGTCAGCACCAGCCGCTACTGACAGATTGTAAAATTAAAAAAAATACATGTTATATAACAATGAGGAACATAATCCATAAAATGGACCTGAACTAAGATAATACAATGATTTTAGTCATTTCTATATCTCCATTAACAAAGAAAATATTGCATTCTGGGTAACCCTTGCTCCCAAGGGTGGTGTCAGAAAATCTCAGTATTGAGGGTTTACAGCCCTCAAACTGCCCCTCAACTTAAACCTTCTTATACTTATACTTCACGAGAGCGCACATTTTAAGATTGAGGGTTAAGGGAGGAAGTGGAATTGGCCCAAAAAGTCAAAGTTAGGAGATACACATCCTTTCAATTCACCCTTCGCCCAATGGAAAAATAAGGCCAGCACTAGGGCTCTGGTCGACCAAAAAACAACCAAAAAAGTCCTTTAGCGTCATCTCGACACACTGGGCCAGTGGGATATTGGTTCTTGGCAGCGCACACTTTCAAAGAAGACTACAGGCTGTCATCTGATTTACGTCTTCCTTGCTTGAAAAGTGAAAAAAAAAAAAAAGACAAAATGAACTTAAGAAACAGTCTGCGTACAGCCATGTGGCTTATCCTTAACTTTTTAAGTCAAGTCATGTGGTTTTTATAACCCTGTGCAGCTCAAAAACAGATTTGTATCAGCTTTGCATTTACAAATAAATTTTTTATTTTTTGTTTTAGAGCAGAATGTTGTAATAAATCTGATCCAGGCTGCACAGACACTGGCTTAATGATCCAACACTGGAGTCTGTCTGACAGGAGAATATTCACACAATAACAGCAACATTTCATGTGTTTTATCAAGTGAAATTTAAAAGAGAAGTTACAGCTTTTCCCAGGATGTTACGAAGGCTGGCCAATATATCGAAAAAATATCATTATCGCAATAACGATAATCTAAAACCTATTCAAAAACTATTTTAAAATACAGCAAAAATGTCATAAAATATCCAAAATATATGACAAAATATGAATATATATATATGTAATTAACATGTCTTTTCAACACTTTCAAAAAAAGAACTTCAAACAAAACACACATATATTAGTGTTGTCAATTGATTACAACATTTAATCTCCATTAATCGCATTAATGCAATATTTAACTCGTGAATAATTACAGTTTAATCGCACATTTTTATGTCATTGAAATTCATTGTAGTATTTTATCAATGTAGAAAAACGAATAGGCTTGATTTGTACAATTTCTTTTTGTGTTTTATTTTATTTTTTTATTTTTTTATTAAAAATAAACCAGTAGTGTTACAGACACGAACGTCTGCTATAATAACATACTAGTGCAGAACTCGTAGAAAATGTGAGATTGTTTTCTACAAATGTGTTGTGGAAGTGGCTAAAAGGAGCAGAAAGAAAAACTATGATAATTAGTTGGGGCAATTACTTATGATTTGATTTGATTTGATTTGAATGATTTATTTCGAACATGCGCAAAGTGCAACAATATTCAATACAGCAATAATAATAATAACAATGACATGTTCGAAAAGGAGTAGGATGAAGCATAAGCTTATTTAATTCTACCCCTTCTTCACTTCCTCAACAACCTAAATACATCTTGTAGTAATATAGTGCATAGTACAAAAAAGATGATAAATAAAATAATGACAATAACAATACCAATAATCAATAACTGAAGTACTAAACATAGACATATATACAAAAAAAGAAAAAAAAAAAAAAAAAAAAAACTAAAAACAAATGAGCAGATAGGAAAGTAGGTAACAAATAGAGTTTTTTTTGTTGTTGTTTTCTTTTTTCCCTCCCTTCCTTCTTCTTCTTTTCCCTTTTTTTCTTTCCTTTTTCTAATTTTTTTGCATTTTGCTTTCATTTTTAATTTTTTATTTTATTTATTTTATTTATTTTATTTATTTTATTTATTTTATTTATTTTATTTATTTTATTTATTTTATTTATTTTATTTTATTTTTCTATTCATTCACTTATTTTATTCATGTATTTATTCATTTATTTATTTTTTATATCTTTTAACCCCACAGAGGGGGAGTCAACATTGTTTCAGATCAGTACATATTCCAGTCTTGCAGACATATACTAGACTATTTAGTGCATGTGTGTGACCATCATCGGTCCTCCCCGAAAGCTGAGCAGACATCCCCCATTAGAACTCTCCCTTACAACCCAGTGAGTGCAGTGCTGCACCTCAGTGATGTGCGGAGGAAACAAAGGCTAGACAGGATGGACAGGACGAACGGGGACAGTAACCAACAGGCGGTGCTATTGTAATTAAAGACTGTAAGGTGATGTGTTATTCCCAACCACCAACTGTCCTTCAATAAAAAACTAAAAAATAAATAAGTAGATTAGAAAAAGAGGAGAAAACCAAACCAGCACAAAAGGAGAAACAAAAAACAAAACAAAAACAAAAAACAAAAAAAAAAAAAAAAATGTAACAATCGGCACTGAGCACCACAACCGTGGATGTCCTGATAGTACAAAATAGAATGCAATGTAATAGAATAGGCCAGAGGAGGACACCAGTGCAGAAGAAAATGAGTCTAGTGTAGAGATTGTGGAGAGATTCTCAGCACATTCTGGCGAGTCCCATCATTCGTTGAAATGGGACTCAGTAGTAGCTGGTGAGACCCGATCAAACATGCAAGTGTGAAAGACCCCGAAGCCCAGAACAGCAATCACGACAAGGCAGGGCCAAGTCAACAGGGCAACCCCCACCTCGGGCCGCAGGAGCCACAGGACGCCACCCCCAGAGAGCCACCGGGACCACTGTGAACGACACAAACCCGGAGAACAAGAGGGAGCAGCTACAGACCCCCCCCAGCGCACCAAGACCGACCCAGGCGGCCCGGGGCACGACGACCCACCCGCCGCCCCAACCCCAACCCCGCCCACCCCAGCCCCCACCAACCCCCCCCACCCCACCACCCGACCCGCCCAGCCGAACCACTCACCCCCCCGCCCACCCCCGAGGGGGCCAACGGCCCCACGCAGCCAGGAAACCAGACACAGGGAGCGAGCCGCCCACCGAGGGGGCGGCAACCAGCCCATCACAAGGCAGGCCCACACCAGGCGCCGACCGGAGGACATCGTAGCCCGGACCCAACGCGAGTCCAGAGGGCAAAATGGACAGTGTGCTGGGGCCCGGCAACGCCAACAGGGAGATACCCCCCACACACCCCGCACCCTGCCCCAGGTGAGCACAGTACACCCATGGCCCTCACCTCCCCACAATGCGTCCCAACAACCCCCACATGCCACCAGCCCGCAGTACAGCCACAGCGCCCGCCAGACTGGCCAATCCAACCCCCGCATCCAGCCAAGAGCCATGGCACCAGCTTGGACCTGACGGGCAAGGAGGAGCACCCCCCCAACCACAGCCCCCAGGTCCCGGGGACCCCCCAGCACAGCAACATGGATAGTAGTCTACCCCCGCTACCCCATAGCCATAAGCCATAAGGCATAAGGGATAAGGGGGGCCGGATCCCACCAGCGAGGCCATATTAGTGAACCCCCCCATTCCTCCCTGTTAATATGTCTCCAGGTCCCTGACTGGAGACATTATCCCTGCACCGTGATTGTGTAACCCTGAGTGTCATGTGGTGCATTAAAAGTGGGGAAGCTGGTCGAGGCATCCAGGGGGCAGGCCAGGGGACCACAGAGGATGGATACTCTGGCCTACCCTGGCCTATGTTCCCCAAGCCATCCCAGATCTTACCCCCAAGGTGTGAATGTGTGTGGTGCTTTAAAAGAAATTAGAGAGCAGGGGAGGTAAGCAAGAGGGGAATGGGGAAGAGACAAGGCCGTAGAGCCCTGCCATCTGCCCCACCACCGAGCCCAACATTCCCGCTCCCACCTGTATCGTGTATCAACCATATTGTATATTTTTGGTCTGATATCTAATATGAAGAACAGTATATTGTTGGATTTGATCAAATGTCACAATAACCCTGATTTAAGGTCAAGGTTACAAAGTCTACAAATACACCATTGGCTTTACGTCATATGACGTCAAAATGTGACATGATAGAGCCATAGGTGTTGACCCATCTGTTGTCTGAAGGTTAGGGGTCAAAGGTTAGAGCCATAGGTGTTGACCCATCTGATGTCTGAAGGTTAGGGGTCAAAGGTTAGAGCCATAGGTGTTGACCCATCTGTTGTCTGAAGGTTAGGGGTCAAAGGTTAGAGCCATAGGTGTTGACCCATCTGATGTCTGAAGGTTAGGGGTCAAAGGTTAGAGCCATAGGTGTTGACCCATATGATGTCTAAAGGTTAGGGGTCAAAGGTTAGAGCCATAGGTGTTGACCCATCTGTTGTCTGAAGATTAGGGGTCAAAGGTTAGAGCCATAGGTGTTGACCCATCTTTTGTCTGAAGGTTAGGGGTCAAAGGTTAGAGCCATAGGTGCTGACCCCTCTGATGTCTAAAGGTTAGGGGTCAAAGGTTAGTGCCATAGGTGTTGACCCATCTGTTGTCTGAAGGTTAGGGGTCAAAGGTTAGAGCCATAGGTGTTGACCCATATGATGTCTAAAAGTTAGGGGTCAAAGGTTAGAGCCATAGGTGTTGACCCCTCTGATGTCTGAAGGTTAGGGGTCAATGGTTAGTGCCATAGATGTTGACCCATCTGTTGTCTGAAGGTTAGGGGTCAAAGGTTAGAGCCATAGGTGTTAACCCATCTGTTGTCTGAAGATTAGGGGTCAAAGGTTAGAGCCATAGGTGTTGACCCATCTGTTGTCTGAAGGTTTGGGGTCAAAGGTTAGAGCCATAGGTGTTGACCCATCTGTTGTCTGAAGGTCAGACCATGTGGATGAATAAAAACACAGAATCCTGAGATATTACCACTGATGTGTTTTAGCTGGTGACCTTTAGTGTGACCTTGACCTTTGACCTTGATTGTTCAAAATCTAATGGGTTCTTCCTTGACCCATTATCTGTCATTCTTGAAAGTTCATCAAAATCTGTTCAGAACTTTTTGCGTAATGCTGTTGACAGACAGACAGACAGACAGATGTGAATGTAATCCCTTCTTGGTGGAGGTAATAAAAAGGTTTAAAGTTAAAACAATACTCTTATGAACCTCTGGACAACAATAACAGCAGCTATAAAACAAATAGCCATATTTACATGTCATGTCTGCCTGTATACACATGGTTAAAAACTAAATGAATTTAAAAAAAAAGTCAAATAAAATAAAAGTGTCACATGCTAAACATGTGTTAAATGTCTTCGTAAACGTCAAGTGTCATGTGTCGTCATGTTCCGCTTTAACCTCTGGTATTTTTAGTCAGTGCTCAATAGTTTGTTGATAAATGTCATGTACGTGAGCAGAAAGTAGACGGTATAGTCTGAGTTAAGCCACAAACTAGGCTCTCTATCAGCTTTATTGACTTAATTCAACATCCTGCTCCCACAGCAGATGTCGATGGCAGAATTAAAGTCAGTTATAGCCGGTGTGTGACCCACTTTTATGGACCGAGCATAAAGACATGTTTGATATGGATCAGACTGTATCGAATGGGCCGGTCTGAGAGTCCTCTGTGGATCCAGTGGGTTTGTCTGAGAACGTCTGCATGATAAAGGTGAGCCGGAGAGCTGCACAATATACTGTTTGAGCATCGACACCGCAATATACGTGTTCGTAATAGTCACATGACGGGTCGTGTTAATGTAGGAGACAAATGAGCTCGACATTTTCTAATTTCAATAGAACCTGACGTACACTGAGCACATGACGATCATTCTGAAGGACTTTAGACTGAGTCACTGCTAACAAGACTGAAAAGTGACTGACCAACAAAAGAAAATCACCAAAAAACCGAGAGAAAATTACAAAAAAAAACCCAAGAGAAAATCACCAAAAAACCGAGAGAAAATTACCAAAAAAAACCAACAAGAGAAAATCACCCAAAATCAAGGCTCACTGCCAGAAAGAAAAGAAACAATACAAAACAAAGATTTTTTTTTGTTATTTATTTATTTTAATGTTAATTTAATTAATGTATTCTTTCTATTCATTTATTTTTAAATTATTTGTATTTTTTTTAATTTGTACTTTATTTAAATGTTTTTTTTATATATAAAAAAAAAATCAGCTTCACTGAGACATACGTTCAGTGTCGACCATATAATATGTTTGACCGTTAGCGTTGTCACCACACAGCTGTTATTTACTCCTGAAGAGTTTTTCATATCGCAGTATATATCGCAGGGTTAAAAAATGGCAGTGTCAGTTTTTTCTAATATCGTGCAGCTCTACTGAGCTGTTAATGTCCAGTTGGTCAGGTAGAGGTGGGGCATGTTACCTGAGCTGATTATATCACCTTTATATGACAACGGATTAAGGCAACTAAAAATAAAAAAATACAGTTCAAATATATTGTTATTAACATTATTTTGAGAAAAAAAAGCTAGTGTGACATTGTGGGAAAGTGTGTGTGTGTCTTTATGGTGTACAGGAGTACAGCAGCCTGACATAATGAAGGATTTAGGTGAGTTTTTAAGTATCCCAGTGGTTCCAGAGGAAACATTTTCACTGATGCCACTGTATTTTCCCTCAAATTTACTTTTAGTTTAGTTTAAAAACATAACTGTAACTCACATTTTGGTAGGGTTGTCAAAAAAATCGATTTTAGATACTAAATCGATATTGACCCTTGGTATCTAATTAGATACTAAGTTGCTGGAAAATCGATTTTTGTTTTTATGGCGCGTCGCCGCTTTTTTGTAGCGGGTAACGTTAAGAATTGTAAACAGGCATCAACGCGGTCAGCTCTGGCACAGCCGTAATGCCGGCGTGTAAGTTAAAGTCTCTTTTTTTCTCCAGCTGCCTCTGACAGCACACGGGATGACGCCAGTGCGACCACAGACCTATACACTATTTCTATAGGTCTGTGATTGGACCATCCGATGTAACTTTGCTTTTAAAGGCCTCCATATAGTCGAACGTTTATGCGCGCAGGCAGCAGCCAGGCGGTAGCGCATAGTAACACGTTACCACCACGGAGGCCACCGTGAGCATGTCAGCCTATCATTTTTGACGTGCGCGCTGCTAGTCCCGCAAGGGGTCCGCGGTGGTCACATGATGCAATACGCTGCCGCCCGTGCACATAATCACTAGACCATAAAGAGTCTTACAGTTAGCACTGCAGAAGGACTTGAGCAAAAAGATAGACCTACCTTAACTTACCAAGAGATAGACATGCATTTATTCTGCACCCGCACTCACTACCTTTTTTTAACAGTCCATGAAGGACATTTTAAAAGGAATCCCTCACATCTCCAGTATCGAAATAGTATCGAGTATTATCCTTAGTATCGGTATCGAGTTGGAAATTTTAGTATCATGACAACCCTACATTTTGGTCAGAAGAGGAAAAAATACAGATTCTGTAATTATAGTCAGGATTGTCCTTTTTTTCGCTATACATTTCGGCATACATTTTCTACAGACAATATTGAACCTTGATCTTTAATGAATTAATTAACTGGTGGCCTGGTAGGGATGGGTGTAATTTGACAGGCTCCTGGCTTCATGGTGGGTGGGTGCGTTTCTCTGTAAAACCCCATGAGATGACCTTGTGATTTGGGGCTCGACAAATAAAATTGAACTGAATTGGTGTAAACAGGGCCACTGACATAGCTTAGCATTGCTAGCCCCTCCTAGTATCAGCACATCTAATGTTCTATCGTAGTAGTCTAGTTTCACTCAATGTAACTTTTGTCTAGATGCATTCTTGGTAAAAACAGCAGGACTATGGATCAGTGTTCCTGTTCGGATCAGGCAGAGTACCATGCTCACTACTTTTAAATTAGATCTTCAGAAAAGGCTAAAGGCAGGGCAGCGCTGTGACATTTTTAGTCATTGATCATGTTTGTTTTTTGTTTATTCATCATGTTTTCAATTATGTACTTGGCACTGCAACAAAAAGTAGGTATTTATCTGCACATAATCCTACCCAGAACATGTTTTTTTGTCATTTTCCCCCTGTTATTCTAATATTTCCTGTCCAGGGACTACAGATGAAAATTAGCCTTGTGGCTATAATCTGGTTCAGTTGTATGTTGTGCATTGTCCCTGTCAAATAGAGAATAAACTAGATTTCCCTCAAACTGGTCGACCAATCACAGTGAAGTATAGAGTCAGAGGGCGGGCCTAACAAAGTGACGCTGCAACGATTGGAGAGAAACAAGCGTAAACAACCACAGAAGAAGAAAAACAGGTGTACATTTCTTTTTTATCAAAGATGAGTGAAGAATGTGAGGAAACATCAGCAATTTTTAAATTCTTTTTACAGAAGCGACAACAGTTGTTAAGATCCAAAAATCCACTACAATTCACTAAAAATGAAGTGAAATGCGCTAAAAATAGAGAAAAATTTACTAAAATGGACAAAAATACACAACAATTCACTAAAAAATAAGGTAAAATTCCTTTAAAAATTTAGAAAAATCTACTAAAATGGACAAAAATACATCACAATTTTTATTTAATTATTTTATAGGGACCGTGCATATTATTGAACATAAGTATGACACAAATGTAAATATGCTATAAAGCAAATTTTCATCCCCAGTCCCTAGGCCACCTCGACTTATGAAATGGATTCGTTCCAGAAGTGGTTTCGTTCTGTGAATTTTTCGTAGTCGAATTTTACATGTAAAAAAGCCTGATTCGTTCCAAGGCCCCAAATAAGTACCCCTAAACCCTTTAAAAATGATAAACATTGACCTATATCTTTTGAAATATGTGTGAAAAGTCAAATAAACCCTCACCATCCATCATAAGATATTGTATATGACGAATGCTAGCTTAGCAGCAGCACATGTGATGTTATCTGTTAATTGTAAATGTTTTAAAGTGTCTTTTACACAAAACAACATTATTAATAGTACAGAATACTACATATGTAGATTCAAACTATTATCCAGTGTCTTCAGCTGCTCTTGTGTGTTTACATTTATCTCTAATGTGTTTTAAGTCTTTTCCCTCCTTACGTCCCCATAACATGTCTGTATGGGGACTTTCAAATAACAAACACAAAGTGGTTCCTCCCTGAGCATCCATCTAGAATATTCCAACACTCAGACATTTTAGACAAACTCCAGCTGTAGCTTCTGCCACCATCACAGGTTTGTTGTTTTTTACTTCAGGACGGTCAGGTCTGTCACTCTCTGTTTTTCTTCATCCGAACAATGAGTGAAGTTTAGTTGTTTCACAGAAACAACAGAATGTTCTGGAGTCGTGATGAAGGACAGAACATTCATTTCCTCCTGAAACTAGTTGACATGGAAACTTAACAGGACGTCCCTTAAGTGACAGACAGTAGCTAATAGTTGTCCAATCACACTGGACTGGGGCGCAGAGGCTCCGCCCCCAAGAACCATTTAATTAGTGATGCTGATAGGACATATACTGATTATTTTTACATAGTAACTGGACATAATTGGCTATTCAACCATGGTTTGGGGGCCCATTTTCTGTGCGCCCCAGGACAGTTATATCAGTCTATATATAGTCTATGTATTAGTCTAATGCACAGGTGTCAAACTCCAGTCCTCGAGGGCCGGTGTCCTGCATGTTTTAGATATTTCCCTCTTCCATGTGATTCAATTTAACCCTTTAACTCCTGAGAATGAATAAAATAATTGGTAACATGAGCAAAGTAAGACGCAAATGGCAGAAAATCAAAGAAAATTTTTTTCGAAAAATAAACAAAATCAGCAACAAAAACTAATAAATATTTACAAAATGACAAATAATGTGGAACATTTTGAAAAAAAAAATAGCTAAAGAAGAAAACTAGTATTGAAATTTGGTCCCAGCAATTTTAATTTTGCCTTTAAAAAATGTTTAAATCAAATAAAAATAAAAAAATATGTTTTGGTACCCTTTCCATGCACAAAACTAAAAGGAAAATGGTTGAATTTTTCTGAATATTTAAACTAAATCATCCATTCATAACACATCAGCACTGACATTTAAAGAGTTAATAATCAGCTCCTCATCAGACTGATAATGATGTAATGACCTCCAGGTGGAATGGAAGAGGAAAACATCTAAAACATGTAGGACACCGGCCCTCGAGGACCGTAGTTTGACACCCCTGGTCTAATGTGATTGGAGGAGAAGGAGCGTGGAGTCTGTCAGTGAAAATTCACTGTTTAATGAGTGGAAATATTGTTAAAATAATTCAGATTATTTTTATATTTCACACATCCACATCCCTAGCGCCCCTATGGTCCAGCCACCACTGGTCCTACTGCATACAGAGAGATTTGAAAGACAACCTTTTAGCCCCGCCTCCCCTGACGATGAAGCACCACTAGACCCATACATGGAATGAATAGAGATAGCATGGTTAAGCTAACACTGAAGCATATTAGCTTCAGTGTGGAGCCCTCACCCACAGGGTGTTTTTGTCAGGTGTTCTCCTGTGGGATGACGTGGTGAGGAGGGAAATGACCCCATGACGACCTAGGACTCCTGGAGGAGAGTGTAGAGCAGAGTGTGACTGTTCCAGAGAGACAATGAACAGTGAAGGAACAGAGACGCAGGTTGTTTATAGATACAGAATGTAAAAATACTGCCTGTCCAGTAGAAGGTTTCCATTAAAAAAAATTTATGAATAAAATTGAATTGAATTGAATTAAAAACCTCCTGGAGTAGAATTTAGAGCTGCGCGATGTTAGAAAAAAAACTGACATTGCGATATATTTTTTTTAACACTGCAATATATATAATATTGCATTATGAAAAATCACAGCTGTGGTGACTATACAAATGGTCAAACAGGTGAGTGGTCGACACCGAACATACATTTCTATAGATGAAATTATTGAAATTAATAATTCAAAATAAATAAATAAATAAGCACATTAAAAAAGAAATAAATGAAATAAAAATAAAAAACTAATGAATGAATCAAATTCAATAAAACAAATAATTGAAAATATGAAAACTGTGGAAAAACCACTGTTATTTTCATCAGACGAGACAAAATATTTTGGTAAACAACCGTTGTTCCCTCATGACGAAGACGGGATGGTGACGAGACGACAGCTGTTCTAAAAACACTGGCGATAACTTTACAAATGTACGGGTTTGTTGATGAATAAAAACAAGACAAATGTCAGAGCGCTGTGAGTTGGAAATAGTTCAACTTTTAGAACTTGTAGAACTTTTAGATCAGCGCTGGGCTTGTATGTGTCACAATTATCTTACTGACCAATCAAAGGTAAGGAGGAGGCGGGACAACCACCCAGAAGAACGGCGGTGTATTTGGACCAGCTGCAGCGGTTGATCTTAATGGTTTCAGACAAACTTGTTATTTACCACCTGTCACTGAAGGGGTACCACGACTGGTACCACGACTGGTACCACAACTGGTACCACGACTGGTACCACGACTGGTACCACGACTGGTACCACGACTGTTACCATGACTGGTACCACGACTGGTACCACGACTGGTACCACGACTGGTACCACAACTGGTACCACGATTGGTACCACGACTGGTACCACAACTGGTACCACAACTGGTACCACAACTGGTACCACGACTGGTACCATGACTATTACCATGACTGGTACCACGACTGGTACCACGACTGGTACCACAACTGGTACCACGACTGGTACCACGACTGTTAACACGACTGTTACCACGACTGGTACCACGACTGGTACCATGACTGTTACCACGACTGGTACCACGACTGGTACCACGACTGGTACCATGACTGGTACTACAACTGGTACCACGACTGGTACCACAACTGGTACCACAACTGGTACCACAACTGGTACCACAACTGGTACCACGACTGGGAGTTGATTCTGGTCCACTGTATAATAGTAGTTTTGTATGATGATAACAAGGAAGGTGCTAATGTTTACTTGGGGTTTAACGGTATAGAAAAATCCTGTTTTTTTACACCTCCAGTCATTTTTCTACTGTGAAAAAAACACAAACTGAATGTATTCATTTGGTATCAGGCTGAACCCGAACTGAACGTCTGTTTTCAACGGTTTGGTACTAATACATATACTGTTATAGCCTTAGTTTACACATACAATGGATCTAACAGGAAGTGTGTGATGTGTGTGTAACTTAGCAACAACACACACTTGGAGGAAATCTTAACTCCTATTGGCTCTTTACTGTAGAATCTGTTTTCTGTTGAATCTGGTAAATTAAATAAATTGAACATAAATTGAAGAAACACTGAGGATTTATTTATTCAACTCAATTCAATCAGACATGTAATCAATATGTTAGTTATAATCAATATGTTAGTTATAATCAATAGGTTAGTTATAGAACACAACTGAACTGGAATTTATACACAAGAATATTCCTGAAATAAATAGAAAAAGACTGACATGTTTGGACTAAAATACCTTGAGTTAACATCTGATTAAAAGTAGAATAAAATGCTGAGACTTTTAGTCGACTAAATATGACTAACGAAAGTGATTTGTGGAAAGACTAAAGTGAAAAATGGGAGACAAAATTAACAAATACATAAAAAAGAAATATAATCGAATACAATAAATAATTTAAAATTAAATAAATAAACGTAAAAAAAATTAAATTAAAAATATATCCAAATAAATTTTAAAAATGATGATAAGGAGCACAACCATAAAGATACTGTCGCAATCATTTCATGACGAGAGGTGAAAAAAAATAACAAATCCATCGTCATGTTCAACAGCGTTTGAATCTGTTTCAGTTTTTGAACTTGTTCTTTGATCTTTTTTGGGGAAATATGGGACGACAAGTGTTTGACATCTAATTTCGTAAGATGTAAAAAGAGAAAAAAAAATGTAAAAAAAAAAAAAAAAAAAAAAAAAGATCAGAAAGCAGTGCTTTAATCTTTATAAAGTCTTCTGTCCAGTGGATAAAATATTCTCAGTTGTCAGAGAAGTGAATTGGAATGAAAAGGAAATATTGAAATAAAATAAAATACAAACCTCACAACAGTAGAGATCAGGGACGTCAAACATGCAGCCTGATGCTCAGAAATGAACAAAATAATCAATAAAATGGACGAAAATACATATACGACAATGACCAAAATAATGAATAAAATAAACAAAAATAATGAAGAAAAGTGTTGAACATGAAAATACTTAAAGGACTCATTCTATGCTTATTTATTAATATTAACTTTATTAAAGGACTCATTCTATGCTTATTTATTAATATTAACTTTATTAAAGGACTCATTCTATGGTTATTTATTAATATTAACTTTATTAAAGGACTCATTCTATGGTTATTTATTAATATTAACTTTATTAAAGGACTCATTCTATGATTATTTATTAATATTAACTTTATTAAAGGACTCATTCTATGCTTATTTATTAATATTAACTTTATTAAAGGACTCATTCTATGCTTATTTATTAATATTAACTTTATTAAAGGACTCATTCTATGATTATTTATTAATATTAACTTTATTAAAGGACTCATTCTATGCTTATTTATTAATATTAACTTTATTAAAGGACTCATTCTATGATTATTTATTAATATTAACTTTATTAAAGGACTCATTCTATGCTTATTTATTAATATTAACTTTATTAAAGGACTCATTCTATGATTATTTATTAATATTAACTTTATTAAAGGACTCATTCTATGATTATTTATTAATATTAACTTTATTAAAGGACTCATTCTATGCTTATTTATTAATATTAACTTTATTAAAGGACTCATTCTATGGTTATTTATTAATATTAACTTTATTAAAGGACTCATTCTATGGTTATTTATTAATATTAACTTTATTAAAGGACTCATTCTATGCTTATTTATTAATATTAACTTTATTAAAGGACTCATTCTATGATTATTTATTAATATTAACTTTATTAAAGGACTCATTCTATGCTTATTTATTAATATTGTTGTTCTTCATTGTTATTGAATTCATTTCGTTCAGACAACAGAGTTTACTTCTACTTCCTCATACATGTCCATGATTCGATGATGACACATTTATTTGCATTTATTTATGCCTTTATTTACATTTAATTGATAAATTAATTCTATTTAGCAATTTTATTAATTCATTTAAAAAATTCTTTAAAAATTATTGAAATTCATTTTGTATTTCTTTATTCATTTCTTTATTTTATTTAATTATAGATATGTATATATATATATATGTATGTATATATATATATATATATATATATATATATATATATATATATATGTATGTATGTATATATATATATATATATATATATATATATATATATATATATATATAGATTAATTTATTTTTATTTATTCATTTATTAATTCGTTCATTTATTATTTTTTAAGATGTATTTAAAATATATTTTTTATTTGTCTTTATTAATGAATGAATGAATGAATTAAATACATTTATTTTTATTGAATTACATTTTTTGGTTATTTCTTTTTATTAATTTCTTTTTATTTATTTATCAATTTAATGTATTCATTCATTCACACAGCTGTTCTTTAGCAGCTGTAGCTCAGTTGGTAGAGTGGGTCGCCCAATGATCGAGAGGTTTGCGTCCTGCGTCCCTGTCCAAATGTCCAAGTGTCCAAAGACACTGAACCCTTAGTCTCCCAGTAGGACTGACCTTTGACCTTAGAAACCTACTGGTGTATGAATGTGTGTGAATGGGTGAATGTGAGGCTAATGTAAAGAGCTTTGAACCATGAAGGTGGAAAAGAACTATAGAAGTGAAGAACATTTATTTCTAATGAGTTTTTTTCATATCGCAATATATTTTGCAAGGTTAAATTAAAAAAAAAAAAAAAAATTAAAATTGCCATGTCAGTTTTATTTTGTAATATCGTGCAGCTCTGGCCAACCTCCATAAATATTGTCATACTCCAATCCTGTTGAATTTAGCAATTTTCAAACTAGCATGTTTTTCTGATTACCCATAATCCTCTGCAAGGGGAAGCATGAGACAGAAGCTGAAAGGTGGAGACGCAGCGTGATAATAAAGTATTAGTGCAAACATGCAACAGTGCACATATGGAAAGGACAGATGGAGAATGAACCAAAGCATAAAGAAAATAATGACATTTGGAGCGTAGCCCATCTCTGTGGGGGGGGGGGTTAAAGTTTCAGTTTGTGATGTTTGGCATCTGAAGGTGAACTGGAACATTCTATCATCTCCCCATTTGGCTTTTCCATCAGACATATGAGCAAAACTTCACTAAATATTTACTAAAGGTCAAAAAACATAAATTGTGTGATGTTGGTTTTTCCATTAAATTACAAATATGAGGATTTGTTAAGTATTTTACTTTATTTTTAGTGAATTGTCATGTATTTTAGTACATTTATAGTAATTTTTCTGTATTTTTAGTGTATTTCACGTTATTTTTTTAATGGATTGTCATGTAGTTTAGAATTCTGAGATAAAAAGTCAAAATTATTGGATAAAAAAAAGAGTGACTATTGCAACTGCATACATTGCAATGTCTCAATATATTACACAATATATTGCGCAGCCGTAATGAAATGACTTCCCACGTCATTTCTTTAAAAAATTGAGAAAAATGTACAATGAATGTATTAAAATACACAACAATTCATTAAAAATAAAGTAAGACCTTTAAAAAACTGAGAAACATGTTGTATAAATGTATTAAAATACATGACAATGCACTAGAAATAAAGTGAAATATACTAAAAATACAGAAAAATGTCTTATAAATGGAC
This sequence comes from Siphamia tubifer, assembly GCA_020466265.1. NCBI lineage: Eukaryota > Metazoa > Chordata > Actinopteri > Kurtiformes > Apogonidae > Siphamia > Siphamia tubifer. Next base: position 46,692,268 of record CM035789.1, on the reverse strand, counting down.
TAAAATCAACTACAATTCAATTAAAATGATATAATTACAATCATAATTTTGACTTTTTATCTCCTGATTTATATATTTTTTATATCTCATAATTATGCTTTTTTTAATCTCTTATTTATTACTTGTGAAACTTTACTAAATATTTACTAAAGGTCGAAAAAAATAAATTACGTGATGTTGGTTTTTCCATTAAATCACAAATATGTTGATTTGTTAAATTATTACTGCGAAATAATGTGAGAAGTAATTCTATTATGGCTGCGCAATAGATTGTGTAATATATTGAGCATCGACTTCGCAATGTACGTGTTCGCAATAGTCACATGACTTGGCTTTTTATCTAATTTGACTTTTTATCTCAGAATTTTTAAATCCACTACAATTCACTAGAAATAAACTGAAATGTACTAAAAATACAGAAAAATGTAGTACAATGGACTAAAATAGATAACAATTCACTAAAAATAAAGTGAAATACAAAAAAAAAATGAAAAAAATGTACTAAAATGGACAAAACACCCTGGAGTTTGATATAACGGACGGTAATATATTATGGCAAAGGATGGATGTGACTGTAGACAAAAGAAAACCAAATTCGAATACTGGAGTTTTGAGAAAGTGAATGAACGACAAAAAAATAATTAAAGTTTAGAAAAATGTAGATTTGGAAAAATATCCAAAATGAAATAAAACATATTATATCAACACATCCTCATCATATCAGTAGTCATTACAGACCCAGTAATAGGCCAACCAATAAATAAACAAGGAAAAATACAATAGAAAACAATAGAACCACTTTAATTTACTTAAGACAACACACACAGAGAGAAACACCCCTGACCCCTGACCCCTGACCCCTTGGTTGTAGGTCAACCCCTTGGTTTCACAGGTTTCAATAAAACAAATAGCAATGACAAAGTCTCTTTAAAATCCTCAGTTATTTTCCCAAAGTCCGTTTTTTCTAACTTAAAGTGTCTGAGTTTCAGAAACGTGTAAAATAAGACAAATCTAAGGTGCTCAGCGGTCAGAAGTCGCCACCTCTTGGTCGAGGAATCTCGTTCCGTCAAATCAGGGGTTTAAAAAAAAGCCCAATCGCTGATCAGTAGTGAGTGATTATTCAGCCGGAGATGGAGATGTGGGCTGAACAGCTGATTATCCAGGCAACCCAGTAGGGTTGTCACGATACTAAAATTTCCAACTCGATACCGATACTAAGGATAATACTCGATACTCGATACTATTTCGGTACTGGAGATGTGAGGGATTCCTTTTAAAATGTCCTCCATGGACTGCTAAAAAAAGGTAGTGAGTGCGGGTGCAGAATAAATGCATGTCTATCTCTTGGTAAGTTAAGGTAGGTCTATCTTTTTGCTCAAGCCCTTCTGCAGTGCTAACTGTAAGACTCTTTATGGTCGAGCATTATGTGCGCGGGCGGCAGCGTATTGCATCATGTGACCACCGCAGACCCCTTGCGGGACTAGCGGCGCGCACGTCAAAAATGATAGGCTGACATGCTCACGGTGGCCTCCGTGGTGGTAACGTGATACTATGCGTTTATACTAACGCATAAACGTTCGACTATATCGAGGCCTTTAAAAGCAAAGTTGCATCGGATGGTCCAATCACAGACCTATAGAAATAGTGTATAGGTCTGTGGTCGCACTGGCGTCATCCCGTGTGCTGTCAGAGGCAGCTGGAGAAAAAAAGAGACTTTAACTTACACGCCGGCATTACGGCTGTGCCAGAGCTGACCGCGTTGATGCCTGTTTACAATTCTTAACGTTACCCGCTACAAAAAAGCGGCGACGCGCCATAAAAACAAAATTTTCCAGCAACTTAGTATCTAATTAGATACCAAGGGTCAATATCGATTTTGTATCTAAAATCGATTTTTTTGACAACCCTACAACCCAGTCCAATCTTTGGGCTGTGGTTCTGTTTGCGCTGACCCAGATTTTATGCGTTGGAGGTTATTTTGGGTTGTTTTGGCAGCAGTTGGCACCATAGAAGCGTTCTGACACATTCACAGCTGAGGACCAACAGACAGGAAGTGGAAGTGTTTAGACTAGCGCCTCCTGTGGCGCAGCCAATCAACACAAAGGACTGTTGATTACTTTTTGTTATTATTTAACCTGGGTTACATTGAACTAAAACACTCACTGTTTATTTTACAGGAAAAAAAGATGGAGACTGAAAAATACAAATATATTTACTAACACACAGTAATTTAAACTTTAAATTCACTAATTTTCTTCCACAGCCATAATAATAATAATAATAATAATAATAATAATAATAATAATAATAATAATAATTGTTATTATCCTTCCTGTACTGGCTGTTAGAGCTCAGTTTTGTTCTTTTTTTAGATCTAATTTATTTTTATCCGTGTTTCCCAGGAGAAGCCAACACCTATGATTTAGGGAAGGCATGCCAATATCATTAACTTCCGACCTAATAAGCTATAGGTCATCAGCTTCACACAGTCTGCCATCACACAGATAACCCGGTGGCGACCCCGGCCTGTCACTGGCGGTGTTAGCTTAATAAAAGCTGCCTGTCTCAGGGTAGCAACAGCACCCACGCTAAATAAATCACAGGCGGTAAATGGCCTCTCCTCCTCAGCAATTTCCTCAGCTATCATCAGTCTGTGGGCCAGGACTGATAGCACGCTGTCATTGGCTACCTTCAGCTAACCCAGCGTTGGCTCCGCCCCCACACGGGTTAGCTTCACCTTCTGCTGTTCTGAGCCAAAGGTGGACCGAGGGGAACCGGCAGGCTTAACCCTTTACTGTTCTGGGCTGATTTTTAGCTTAAAACCCCCTGAAAAATGCCCCTGCAAATGGAAACTGCAGCTGTTCTTGAACCGTTTGGAGTACAGATAAAAGAATGGTCTCTTTGTAAAGGAAACACCCTGGAGTTTGGACTGAAACACTGTTACTGTTTATTTAACAAGGAAAAAGATGGAGACTGAAAAATACTAATACATTTGAAGTCGTCTGCCTTCTCATTGGTTTAAGTTTGGCCAAAAATACACTAAAATAGACTAAAAATAAAATAAAATGGTATACTAAAGGTATCCTAAAATAACATAGAATAAGAGTAAAATACCTTAAATATGGATAAAAATGGACCTAAATCCACTACAATTCACTAAAAATAAAGTAAAATGCACTAAAAATAGAGAAAAATGTAGTAAAATGATTCCAAATCCACTAAAGTATAAATAAAAGAATGGTGTCTTTGTAAAGGAAACACCCTGGAGTTTGGACTAAAACACTCCCTCACCTGAAAAGGACAGACCTGACCCACTTCTAGACCCGCATTTTTAAAAAAGTAGTCAATGGTCTTTATGAACATCACGTGACCTTTGACCTTACTCACATACCTGCATTTATTTCTGTGTTAAAATCCGATGTCATTTCTTGCATCTAAACCAGCGGTCGACAACATGTAACACCCAAAGACATCTGAACCTGGTTTCCATGGAAACGAAAACACCGTGAGCCGCTCATCATCTTTAAAAACGTCCCAAACCTTAGTGTTTTTGTTTCCTCTCTTGCTCCCTCCATACTGTAGGATACTGACCACCATGGACGACACGTTCACCAACAACAACAAACGACCACAACCACAATATCATTAAAATATTTTATCAATGAACCATAACTTGATCACTTCAGGCCGTTGATCACTGGTACTTACGTACAGTACGAACAGTAATGTAATATTTATGTCTCACAGCTTTGGTTTCATAATGACATGTTTTTTCATATTCACAGATGAAAAATTGAGGTAAATGTTTTTCGTTGTTTGGATTATTTGTTATCTGGGTCTTTGTAAGTAGATGTACCACTGTATGAAGGCTGCAACGATTAGTCGACTTAGGTAGAAAAATACATATTTTTATATATTAGAATTATTGTCAACTATTTCTATCATCAATTTTTGTCAGAGTGAGACATCGCACTGATTATAATCTCTGCTGAGGGTCACCCATGAGTGTGTGTGTGTGTGTGTGTGTGTGTGTGTGTGTGTGTGTGTGTGTGTGTGTGTGGTAACACACAGAAATGACGTCGTCAGCATCAGGTATTAAAACCAAAGCAGGTAAAGTTTAGGATCGTTTTATCCTGGATACTGTGAACAAAAAACTTCTCAAACTCTTACAGTGAAAATACTGTTAAACTGTATAATGTGATAAAAACAATATTAGTGTTTGTGTTTGGTCCAACTGGTCCACTGTCTTTAAATGTTCTGTTTAGTCTGGACCAGACTCTGGAGGTCTATCAGGACTGGATTAGTTTATTTAAGGTCCATTTCACGTTCATCCTGCAGACGTATCTATCTGTCTGTCTGTCTGTCTGTCTGTCTGTCTGTCTGTCTAACAAAACATGTTTTTTTCATTGTTTACATCTTTCTTGTGTTTATTATCATTTGCTGTAAAACTTCAGACTAAATGTAAGAAAAATGTAATAATTATGCTATTAGTCGACTAATAGTTGGTGACTAATAGACTATTAAAATAGTGGTTAGTTGTAGCCCTACACTGTACATGAATGTGTTATTAAAATGTCATGTTGGTGGGGGGGGGTGGTGCTGGGTGGAGGTTAAAGGTGCATCATGGGAGCTCCTGTACTGAAGCTGTGGGATCAGGACAGACGTGCAGAAGCCTGACCTTGTGTTTGTTGTTATGGCGGTGGGTGTGATCGATGGTGTTGCCAGAGTGTTGACCCCCGCCGCTCTGTGGGGCCGTCCACTCGCCCTGACGCTGATGGATTGGCCTTTGTTTTCCCCCTCACTTCTGCTGTGTAATTAATCTACACTGTGAGTCTATGGAGGTGAGTGGTGCCCGTGTGGGCAGAGGCACCATCAACCACAGCTGGGAAAGTACTGAGAGGAAAAGTACTTCATTACTGTACGCAAAAAGATTGTTTTACTTTACTGGAGTATTTATTCTTCTGTCAAGTTTTTACTTTTACTCCCTACATTTAATCATAAATATATGTACTATATACTCTACATTTATATAAATATATGTACTTTATACTCTTTACATTTATATAAATATATGTACTTTATACTCTTTACATTTATATAAATATATGTACTTTATACTCTTTACATTTATATAAATATATGTACTTTATACTCTTTACATTTATATAAATATATGTACTTTATACTCTTTACATTTATATAAATATATGTACTTTATACTCTTTACATTTTATAAATATTTGTACTTTATACTCTTTATATTTATATAAATATATGTACTTTATACTCTTTATTTTTATATAAATATATGTAGTTTTAAAGGTTTCAATTTTTTGAATATTTTTCCCCCTTTTTTCTTTTTTTTTTTCTGCTTAAATTCGTATGATTTCATCCAAAGCAAAAACAAAAATACAGTTTTACTTTTTCATTTTTATTCCAGATGAGATGTCGTCCTTTTATGTATTTCAGTAAAGCAGTTGAATCAGTACTTGTAGTATTTTTGTGGCACCAGTAGCAGTACTTTTTCCCACCTTTGTGATAAACTAGTGGAGGCGTCAGTCAAAGCCCCCCCAGGACAAGCACCACCTGGGAGACGGCAGAAGAAGATGTTTAAATGCATGGCGCTCGGGGCCGCCCGCCCGCCTCGGCTGGATCACCTTGGTTATCAAAGGAAGAGGCGGTCGGCATAATATTTGTCCCTGCTGCAGAGCACAATTTATCTTGGCTGAAAATAGCATCTGTGGAAAAGCTTGAGCGGTAATAGAGCCTCTGCTGCTCCACTGCCGTCACATATTTTACACTCAGGACTGGTTTCTTTACCTACCGCCTTTTCTGCTTCATTTCACAACATAATAATAATAATAATAATAAAGCTGTAGGGAAGAGAATGGCATAAAGAAAATGAACATACGCTACCTACTGCAAATATGTTACATTACACTGATGACTTCAGGTTAAACTAAGGTTAGTGTTTTAATAGACCACAGCTGCAACAATAAACTGTTGAACCACCACGTACCAAGACCTGCTATTAAATTAAAAAAATAAATGTTTTATATATCATTTTTAAATTCATATATTCATTAAAATATTTATAATGGAATAAAAATATTAATTATGAATTAATTAATATTAATTATTATTATTATTATTATTATTATTATTAATACAAATATTTTTAGAGGTGGGAAAAGTACTGCTACTGGTGCCACAAAAATACTACAAGTACTGATTCAACTGCTTTACTGAAATACATAAAAGGACGACATCTCATCTAGAATAAAAATGAAAAAGTAAAACTACATTTTTGTTTTTGCTTTGGATGAAATCATACGAATTTAAGCAGAAAAAAAAAATTAGGAAAAATACTCAAAAAATTAAAACCTTTAAAAGTACAGATATTTATATAAATGTAAAGAGTATGAAGTATTTTTTTGTCTTTATTTTATTTATTTAAATTTTTTTTAATTTTCATTCATTTATTTGTATTCATTATTTATTTGTCAAATAAATTTTTTTCAACACTGTTTTATTGATTTTCATCAGAAGAAAATAGAATTACAATTATGCAGTGTGAACATTTTATTTGTCAATTGTATTTTTTATTTATTTAAAATTAATTGTTTTATTTGTCTGTATTTATTTTAACTATTTAATTAAAATTTTGTATGTATTCATTAATTTAATTTTTTAAAATTTAAATTGTATTTTTATTTGTCTTTATTCATTTATTTATTGTTTTTTGTTTCATGTATTTTTTTAACTATTTATTTTTATTCATTTATTTTTTATTTATTGATTTATCACATTTATTGATTCATTCACTTGTTGATTTTCAGTGTCTTATGAAACTAAAATGAACATGTTGATTATTTTTCATAATTCCATCATGTGTTTCAGTTTAATACAGTGATTGACTGTATTTGAGATGAGATATTTTATTACATGACAAAGAATGATTTGAATGTTGTAAAAAACAACATAACTAATGTTAACTATAAAATGCACTTAGTGTCTTTTATTTTGAAGGACAGTGTTGTCCTTATGTCTTAGTTTTCTCATGGTGTTTATTTCATGTGATTAAACCTTTCGATTATTGTTTTATTATTTAGGATGATCATTGACGTTGACCCTCCCTGATCGCTCCAACAGTGTGTTCATGTATTTTTGAAGGCGTGGATTTGAGGGGTGGGCTGACGAACAAGCATGGGTGTGTAGACTTTCAAAATAAAGCTCCAGGAACCAAGCTCTACCTGACCTTTAATTAGTGAAATTATGATGTTTAAACCTAAAATTAATTGATATTTTAATGAATTAATGACACATTTATGTATTTAATTCAAATTTAAATGTAATTAATGACATGTTTAATTAATTAATTAATGGTGTATTTATATATTTATTTAATGTAGGCACTTTTACTCCTCATTATTTACTATCTACTAGAACAGGGGTGTCACACTGTGGTCCTCGAGGGCCGGTGTCCTGCATGTTTTAGATGTTTCCCTCTTCCTTTACACCTGGAGGTCATTACATCATTATCAGTCTGATGAGGAGCTGATTATTAACTCTTTAAATGTCAGTGCTGATGTGTTCTGAATGGATGATTTAGTTTAAATATTCAGAAAAATTCAACCATTTTCCTTTTAGTTTTGTGGATGGACAAGGTGCCAAAAAGCAAGAGTTTTTTATTTTTTATTTTATTTAAACATTTTTAAAAGGCAAAATTAAAATTGCTGGGACCAAATTTCAATACTAGTTTTTTTCTTTCGTAATTGTTTTTTTTTTTCTTTCAAAATTTTCCACATTGTCATTTTGTAAATATTTCTTAGTTTTTGTTGCTCATTTTGTTTATTTTTCTACATTTTGTTTATTTTTTATTTTAGAATTTTTCTTTAATTTTCTGCCATTTGTGTCTTTACTTTGCTCATGTTACCAATTATTTTGTTAGTTCTCAGGACTTAATGGGTGAAACTAAATCACATGGGAAAGGGAAATATCTAAAACTTGTAGGACACCGGCCCTCGGGGACTGGAGTTTGACACCTGTGTGTTAGAGGAAAGGACCGTGGGCTTCTAGAGAACATCTGGCTTCACCTTCAGACATAAAGTACAAAGGGTTAATATTGGATTTGAGCAGAAGATGGCGTCACCAGCAGGGGGTAAAGCTGCTCACACTGACGCTGCAGCTGTTTTCATCTGTTCTTTACTAATCGATCATGACAGGAACCTTTATCATGTGTGTAACAACACAAACTAACACGGGCCGTTTGGAGCGACACGCTTCAGCGCTTTGAAGACAAATGTTTGTGATTTGAGCCAAAACTCCTCCTTTGGGTTCTGTAGTAAACGAACCACAGGCTAATGTTCACCTATGGGCTGTGCTGATGGACAAACTGAACGCCCCCAAGATGGAGGCAAAGCCAGACCAAGCAACCCACCCCCAAATGGGTCAAACTATACTATACTATACTGTTTTAATGAACTATATAGGGGTATATTAGGGGTGTCACGAGCTTGAGATGAGATCAAGAAAAATAAATTACAAATGATATGAATGGACAACAGACTTTTATTTAACTGAGTTGTACATGGATTTTATAATTCTGTTTTAATAAACTTATTAATGCACGTCTAAACTAAAATAAAATCATATATTTTATTTTTAAATGGTTTATTCAAAAGTTTTATTTATTTATTTTGTAATCATTAATAGTATTTAATTATTTCAGTTACATAAGGATGACAGTCAAACGTATGTTTAGTGTCGACCATTAACCTGTTTGTTTTTTCATGTTGTAATATATATATATATATATATATATATATATATATATATATATATATAGCTCACCTAACCTTTAATTTGAATTAAACAGGAATAAAAACTCATATAAACAGGCTCAGTGGGACTTTTGTGACAGTTCACAAATAAATATTTATCTATTTGCCCTTTAAATGTTTTTTTTTTTCATTTCATAATTTGACTTTTTATTTAATTATCTAGAGTTTTTATCTCATCTTTTTGACTTTACCTAATGCGCCTTATAGTCCAGTGCGCCTTATATATGAAAACCTTAATCCTCCATGGTAACGATGGAGCCTCTGAATGGGTCATATTTTGATGACTGTGAAAAGATGAATAGTGAATAATCATTTTCATCTAGAATTAGGCATTTACATGGTTCATCTGAAAGAGGAATGAACCTTTTTATTGTTAATTAAACATGAATAAACCCATGTGAAGGGTTGACTCTAGTGTTTGTGTTGCAGCTTGTTCTTGTTTTTCACTGCAGGCGTCTACAGTAGGTATGTAAGCTGTTAATTCATGAAATAAGAGCAGAGGCTGGAGTGTTTCAACGGTTTTTGTTTTTTTAAAGGTACTTGACAAGGCCGCCCTCTTCAGGGAGTGTTGTAACCCTGCCAACACATCTGTTTTTAATGTGCTTCAGGCTGATGTTTGGACACAAGCTGGTGCACAGAGTCCTCTAGTGGAACCTCTACACAAATACTGACAACACAACTGCACTGCAAAAAGTCTTCAATAGGTCACACATAAAAACATCTAGTTAAATTAAAATAACCCTAATGTATGCAATTTAATTTGGTTCACTCAAAAATATATTTTATGTGTGACCATAAGAAGTCAAAATCATGAGATTAAAAAGTAAAAAATATTAAATAAAAATTTCAAATTGAAGATTTTTTTAAGCTGATTCAATGTTTTTCTTTTTTCAGTGTACAGCTGCTCTGTATTTTACTGTCTGAGCATCAACATCAACAATGTATGAGTGGGAAATATATATATATATATATATATATTTATGTGTGTGTGTGTGCTTGTCTTTGGCAGTCAGTGAGTTAGATTATGAACTATAAAGGTAAACAGATAAAACACATCAGTGGTAATATCTCAGAATCTGGTGTTTTTTTATTATTCAAATGGTCTGACCTTCAGACATCAGATGGGTCAACACCTATAACATTAACCTTTGACCCCTAACCTTCAGACATCAGATGGGTCAACACCTACAGTTTGGTCACCTCTGATTATGTTCAAGATTTTCTTTTCTTTTTTTTTTATTTATTTGACCTTTATTTTATTAGGATGGTCCCATTGAGGTGTAAAACCTCTTCTTCCAGGGCGTCCTGGCCAAGATAGCGCCAAGAAAGACCAACATACATTCATGCACCAAGTCCACAGACAACAAAGGAAGCACATACACTTATACCAAGGTCATGAACACAAACAAAGTTACAAGCAGACGGACAATTGACTGAAGCTCACAAGCAAAGGCCATAGACAAAGACAGGAATACAGTGGTACACAAAACAAGGAAGGACAATACAAAAAAGAATATACAATTAAAAGCAGCAGCACTCCTCTATTAACATTGTTTTTAAAAGATTTTTAAAAACATCTATGGAAGGTACAGATTCCAAATTTAAGGTATTTAGGAGATTATTCCAAGCATGTGGAGCATATGAACTAAAAGAGGTCTTGCGTAGCTCAGTGCGCACAGATGGTATATTTAATATTATTTTATATTTCCAGACCTAGTGCCATAAGAACTGGTTTGGTTTAACAACAGAGAATTGATGTATGGTGGGAGTTTAGCAGTTAGCACCTTTGCAATAAAGATCAGGGAATGACTTTTTTCTCCTAAGTGACAGTGAAGTTCATGTAACTGTTCCTTATAGTGGGCAGTGGTTTATGAACTGGAGAAGAAGAATGGTCCAAAATACGACCAAACACAGTCCAGCTATAGGAAGAGGTTAGAGGTCATAGAGTTTGTCTGCTACAGGATATATTTAAGTGAAATGACTGATCCAAACAACCAATGATTTATGAAAGAAAATCTTGAAAATAATCAGGGGTGCCCAAACTTTGCATACGACTGTATAACCCTAACCTTTGACCCCTGACGCGAACCTTAAGACATCAGATGGCTCAACACCTGTGGCTCCATCACGTCAACTTTTGACATCATATCAAACATTGGTGGAGGTCTCATCTACAGACAGGAAACCTGGCATGAGCTTTAAAATGATGTCATCACCTTTGACCTTGAGTGACCTTCAAAGGTCAAACCCACATTCTCACATTGTGAGAGGGAGATGTTTATTAAGAGTTAAACTGTGCGGGGGGGTTGTTGTGCCAGGTACCACTTTATTTTATTGTATTTTATTATTTTTATTCCTCCTGTATTCTGATCAGCAGCAGTTGTGGACACACACACACACACACACACACACACACACACACACACACACATTTTATTTTAGTTTGCACAGTTGTTCTGTGCATATATGCACTTCAACAGGCAGTATGTGTCAACACTGATAAGTGTGTGTGTGTGTGTGTGTGTGTTGTGCTGGCTTTCCTCAGTGTTAGCAAACACACAGTGGTGCCATGTTCACCCACTCAGTGACACAAACAGCTCAGTGACTGTGTGGGAGTGAAATGTGGCAGTTTTTCTAACAACACTAGGTTTAAACTACTGCTCTAAATTAAGAAGCGAGTGTTTGTTTGTTGTGTTTGTGTGAGTGTGGCCGTGCATGAATAAAAATAGTAAAAGCACAACTAGTATTCACAGAATATTTAACCCCACCCCTATTTTTCTATGACAACCTGTTCTTAAATTAGAGCAATAATGTGATTTTGACCTTTCTGCTAAATGTGACCTTGACCTTTGACCTTTTGCAATATTTATATATATATATGTGTGTGTATGTGTGTGCGTGTGTGTGTGTCAGTGTGTGTAATATTATGATAATCCAGTATTGATTAAGTTATAGAGTGATATGTCTATGTTTGACACAAACCTTGTTACACAAGTTAATTTTGCCACATGTCACCTTTGACCTCCAGAGATCTGAAAAACTATTGGTCATAGGTGATAAAACCAATGATATAAATTGTATAAATCTTCATTCTGTATCGTTTGGTACCAATCTGAAAGTTCTGTGACCCTCTGTTCTGGAGTTATAACCAATAATGTGATTTTGACCTTTTGGTTAATTGTGAACTTTGACCTTTACTCAAATGGATCATTGTATCTGATGCACATTAGCTATATATATATATATATATATATATATATATATATATATATATATATATATATATGTCCATGTAATTTAATGGTGATATCTACAGTATCCATTGAGTTATAGCATGATATGTCTCTGTGGGCACACGCTTTCTTTTTTTAATCAAATAATGTACATAATAATAATAATAATTAAAAAATGTTTAATTAAACTAAATGAATAAAACTGTAACAATAATACAAAATAAACAGAATAAATAATAATAATAATAAAAATAAAAAATAAAAAACAACCTCACCAAACAGCAGTAACTCTGTGATGACTGAGGGTCAAAGGTCACCAAAAGCATCATGGGTAACTTGCTCATAGCCAATAGTACAGTGAGTATTTATGAATAGTACATACAGGACTGTATTTACGTCTCTGGGATTTTGTTTCATGTATAGAATTTTCTTTCGTATTCAGAGACGAACATTTGATGTAAAGGTTTTTCGTAACTTAGATTATTGGTTAGCTGTGTCAGGTATGACTAGAATAGTGTTTTTTAATTTTATCTGGATCCAAACGTTTGAAGAACAGCTGATGTTTTCATTTGTTTTTCAGACGTTTGAAACTAAATCAGCCTGAAATGTTTAAAGGGTTAAAGAAAGGAAGTGTCCTGGTGTGAGTGGAACAACACAAACTGGTAAACACTGAAAGAGGGAAAAGAGAGAGAGAGTGTGTGTGTGAGGGAGGGGCGAGCGAGGCCTTATCATGTCCAATCTGAGCCAGTGTTTTTGACTTTGTTTGTCTGACTTTATGTTCAGTAGTTATTACAGAAAACGAAAACTGCCACACCCACTAAATAAACAAACAACAGCAATACACGACTGACATGTAGAGAAACTACATCTGCACAGTCATAGACCGTCTGAGCGTAGACCGTCTGAACGTAGACCGTCTGAACGTAGACCGTATGAACGTAGACCGTCTGAACGTAGACCGTCTGAACGTAGACCGTCTGAACGTAGACTGTATGAACGTAGACCGTCTGAACGTAGACCGTCTGAACGTAGACCGTCTGAACGTAGACCGTCTGAATGTAGACCGTCTGAACGTAGACCGTATGAACGTAGACCGTATGAACGTAGACCATCTGAACAT
>CM035789.1:46659072-46674072 GCA_020466265.1 Siphamia tubifer | reverse complement strand
CAGACATATCGGCCATCTACAGACAAGTACAAAAAAATAACCACTGCCGTAGGAATGTTTATTGCGAAAGATTTACAGTCGTTATCTGTAGTTGAGGATGTGGGGTTTAGACATTTAGTTAAAACGCTCGACCCACGTTATGATGTACCAAGACGTACTTATATCAGCAACACTGTCATCCCTCATGTTTTTGTTTACATTTAGATAAATATTATTCATAATTAATTCAAGAGGTCAATCAATAACATTTGACATTTCATTTCTTTTTCTTCCGTTAGGATTTGACATGTATCTTTTGCTGCTGTTCACAAAATAAATAAATTATAATTTAAGGGTTTAAAAAGCAGTCTTTTTTTTTTTTCTTTTTTTTTTTAAAAAGCATGTACCGAGACCGTGACCCAAGTACCGAGGTACATACTGTCCCGTGGCCTACCCGTACCGTTGCACCCCTAGTAGGAAGAATAAAAATGAAGATATTAATGATCAGTGTTGTAAAAATGATATGAATTCAGGTCCTACATACAAATTAATTAAATCTACATTGGGTCAAAGCAGTAAAATATGATTATAATTATCAATAAATTATGAAAACTGTTGATTTTAATGTGAAAAAAGTCAAATTACATGAAAATGTTTATATTAAGTAAGAATATTTTCTGCAACTGTATTTTTGCAAGTACATTTTTGTGAATTTTATTGTGTTTTTAGTGAAAAAATTAAGAAAATCAAACAAAAATATGAACAACCTGAACAAATATGAAACAGCTGAAATATGTGAAGAGAAGTAATATTACAAATATTCTGCCTGATACTAAATGTTTAGTGTATTTTTAATGTAAACATCAGTTGTTCTGCACATGTACAAATGAAAAACTGATCAAACTGAGACGGAAAATGATGAAAAATGTCACTTGTTTTTCTGAACATGTGTCCAGTTATTGATGATCTTCATATTTTGAGGGAAATATTATAGATGTAAACTGGGCCTGTTCAGATCATATTGGTCTGAATCCAGGGTCTCTGTGGATCTTATGTACAATATGTGGTTTTTAAGGACGTAAAAAGCATCTGAGTAGCCTACGGTTTATGCTAAAGGTAGAAATACTGTGGGTTCAACCGCTATGCTAACGGTAGAAATACTGTGGGTTCAACCGCTATGCTAAAGGTAGAAATACTGTGGGTTCAACCGCTAGCTAAAGGTAGAAACACTGTGGGTTCAACCGCTATGCTAACGGTAGAAATAGTGTGGGTTCAACCGCTATGCTAACGGTAGAAAAACTGTGGGTTCAACCGCTATGCTAACGGTAGAAATAGTGTGGGTTCTTCAGACCTTTGAACTTAACCTAGTGTTTTTTTACTGGGCATATTTGTTCCGTGGTAGTGGTCTTATTTTTTATACTCAAAGGTCTTTAAATGGTCTTATAAACATTTGTTTTTCAGAAATATGCAGAGACTCTGGAATGTGGAACTGAACTAAAGAGTTCGACACCCCTGATCTACATTTGTATGTTTAACATTAAAATTAAAATGTTTTTTTGTGGTAAAAACACGGGAAAAAATTTTAAATATAAGAGGAATGATAAAAAAAAACAACATACACAGATGTAAAAAAATTTTTATTTAAAAAGATGTTAAAAACACAAAATATTTAAGATGTTACAAACCATAAATGTAAAGAGTATAAAGTACAGATATTTATATAAATGTAAAGAGTATAAAGTACAGATATTTATATAAATGTAAAGAGTATAAAGTACAGATATTTATATAAATGTAAAGAGTATAAAGTACAAATATTTATATAAATGTAAAGAGTATAAAGTACATATATTTATATAAATGTAAAGAGTATAAAGTACATATATTTATATAAATGTAAAGAGTATAAAGTACATATATTTATATAAATGTAAAGAGTATAAAGTACATATATTTATATAAATGTAAAGAGTATAAAGTACATATATTTATATAAATATAAAGAGTATAAGGTACATATATTTATATAAATGTAAAGAGTATAAAGTACATATATTTATATAAATGTAAAGAGTATAAAGTACATATATTTATATAAATGTAAAGAGTATAAAGTACATATATTTATATAAATGTAAAGAGTATAAAGTACAAATATTTATATAAATGTAAAGAGTATAAAGTACATATATTTATATAAATGTAAAGAGTATAAAGTACATATATTTATATAAATGTAAAGAGTATAAAGTACATATATTTATATAAATGTAAAGAGTATAAAGTACATATATTTATATAAATGTAAAGAGTATAAAGTACAGATATTTATATAAATGTAAAGAGTATAAAGTACATATATTTATATAAATGTAAAGAGTATAAAGTAAAGTATAGATATTAATGAACAAATGTACAGAGGAAAAATCAAACGTTGCCAGAAATATAAATATTCAAGTAAAGTACTTATACCTCATAGAAGTACTTGTACCCCAGGTGTATTTGTACTGTTGTGTCCAGTAGATGGCAGTGTAACACAGTATGTCTGCAGTTTGGATCACAGCACTGACACAAACACACATGGAACTAAACATTGTCCTGTGTTTAACATCTTTTATATTTTCATTTCTATTATTGTTTCAAATGTTCTGGACTTGTCTAACTACGTCTGGGTTTTTACAAATGAAGCCACTTAAGGTTGAGAACTGGACAATATGTCTGTCACAATATTTGATCTTTTTATGTCAAATAATCTGTGTGTGTGATAATGGACTATCTATCTATATATCTATATATCTATCTATCCGTCCGTCCGTCCGCGACAGTGGTTTTGTTTATTTGTTTCAAACAGGATTAAACTATAATCAGATTGTATGACATGACTTTTTGTCCAAAACACTATTTGAAATTCACTGGAAACTATTCAAAATGTTTTAAATCGAAAGTGTTTCCACGACCCCCACCCTCCTGTGCTGATGTGCACCCCCACCCCCAAACACACACATGATGAATGAAACCAAACATTTACTAAATAAAGAATATTGTAAATGACACATGTTGATCTTCCTTCAGTGATTCATCTGATCGACTGCATTAAAACAAGTACAAGCTTTTAATTTTAAAATCACAACCACAGCCAACTGTATATTTCATTTAACTGTTGAAGCAGAACAGCTGATTTCAGCTACAATGTCAAACAGATTTAACAACAATAGTCACATGAGTCTAAGATAAGTTAAGATATCCTGTATTTGCAGGGTTCTACAGTGCGCCCATTTCACTCAAATTTGCAGCAAATATTTCATCATGCGAACGAGGAAAACAAAACAGTCTCACATGTGTGAGTGTTTGTTGCAGCAACAATAAGACACACAGACCTGAGGAGTTAATGAAAACCTACTAGAAATGAATTAAAAGTGTGTGAACAGCTCCACATAGAGACGAACACGGCACATATTGAAAGGATTAACCCTTTAACTCCTGATGCGTCAGCGCTGACACGTTCTGAGTGGATGGTTTAGTTTAAAAATTCAGACAAATTCAAGTGTTTTTTTAACTGTTATTTTACTGAGAATTTTGTTCATGGAACTGATGTACAGGTGTCGAAAAGCAAGTGATTAAGAAAAAGAAAAAGCCCAAACTAAAACTACTGGAACCAAATTACAACACTAGTTATTTATTCCTTTTTTTTTTTTTTACTTCATTTTGGGTTTTGTGGGTTTTTGTTTTTTACCCTTTTTTTCCACGTTATTTCTTATTTTGTGAATATATATTAGTTTCTGTTGATGTTGCTTATTTTGTTTATTTTTCTGTTTTTTTATTTTATTATTTTTCTTTAATTGTGTTCTGTTAGTGTCTTACTTTGTTCATGTTACATATTATTTTGTTGGTTTATTATTCATTTTTGTTCATTTTACTGATCACTTTGACTGTTTTTTGTTCATTGTGTTGCTTATTTTATCTTATTTTATTTTTTACTGTGTCTCAGTCTCAGGAGTTAAAGGGTTAATCATTCTAAAATGGATCTAATAACAAGGCAGCCAATACAACGTTCTAAAATGTATCAAAGGACAAAGCATCCCATAATACAAAGTTATGTTATGGTCTGCTCTAAATTAACACAACTGACAGCAGTCATTCAACAATGTTGGTATCTGTGCGTAAGTACTGCACTGTAAATAAATAAACATTTAAAACTAAAACTGACTTGTGCCCCTATTTTTTTTTTGTGTGCTCCTAAATTTTTTTACTTTGGGGCACGTGTGCTCCTGGAAAAAAAGTTTCCATAAAGGGGACACTTCAGTATTGTAACGCTGAAGAACAGGATCAGAAAAAGAATATAAGCATGTAATGACACTGGATAAAAATAGAAAATATCCAAAACTATACGGCAGAGAATATGAAATATTATTCACAGTTAACCCTTGTGCGCTCCTTCATAAAAGGCCCACAGTCTGTGTCCTACAATCAGGTCTTAAAGACCCAGATTCCAAAGTTCAGTTCCATAAACTCATCACCCAACATGGATATTTGACTGTGTTCAGTAGTTAGCACTGGTACCGTACAGTACCTATGAAAAGGTACATTTGTGAACCACCGGGTCACTTTGACCTCAAGCCTTTTCAGTTCGTGTTTTTGTTTCTGTCACCAATCCTTTTGTTTTTTGACTGAGACAAATAAAACAAACAAATAAACAAACTCCTTTTCGAGTGAAAAAAAACAACATGTTGACTCCGTTGATTGATGTATTGATGATTTTCTGTGTTTGAAATGAACTGAAGTGAAGTGATAGAAGTCATGCATGTGCAGACACACATTCTAACAGACTGTAGGTGGTGCTAGTGATTCATCATCCACACAAATACACCTCCTTACACCAGGACAACTGGGCACAAACCTCACATACCTTAAATATTCATGTTAATGTCCATGTTTTTTTTATTTCATCAATGCCTGGTGAATATAAAAAAGCTACTGTGTTCATATGGTATCAGCTTCAATTCAAGCTTTTATTTTAACAGCGACTGGTTGTAAAGTTTCATCACTTATTATGAATATAAATCCTAAAAACATGGTTTGAATTGTTAAAAATTCACTTCAATCTTGGCAACAATTATTCACTTCATCCAATCTGGGTTTTTTTTAAAAATAATTTTTGTTGCATTTGGTTTTGTGGGTGAAAGTGTGGAACAGTTTTGGGGGAGGAGCTCAAACAGTGTCGTAGTCTAGATCAGTTTAAAAGTAAATATAAACCATATTTTTTTTTACACAATACAGGCATGAGATGAAGGGTTCTACACGGTGGTACCAAGGCCCATTTGCTCTGGTGAAAAAACGTTTCTGCTCTTTCATCTGCTGCTGGTGTAGTGGGATGTCTGCAGGACCAGGTAGTTAGTAATATCTTTGGCTTCTGTCCAAAACTCATTCATTTTTATCAGATACGGGTCATTTTTAACTAACTGTATGTATCTCTTCAATGGTTTCCTCCATAGCGACAGTGTCCATGGTTACTTCCTGCCCCTCCAGCTGAAATAGTGACATCATCATAGTCACATGACTGAAACCTACCTATTGAATTTGACTCGGTCAGGAGGAGCAGAGTCTGCTAATGCTAATGCTAATGCTAATGCCTGTGTCTGCTGCGACCACTTGGTTAGAGGTATGTTCCAAAGCTAGCTTTTTTTGTGGATGTTCTATATATCATTAGGTTGTGGTTCAGTTGGTAGAACGGGTCGTCCAATGATTGAAGGGTTGGCGGTTCCCGTCCTACCTCTGGCTGTCCACATGTCAAAGTGTCCTTTGGCAAGACACTGAACCCTAACTTGTTCCCAGTAGTAGACTTAGAGTTCTGGTCTCTAAGCTGCTACTTTTTTCATATGTTTGTTTGTTTGTTGTTTGTCATACAAAGGTGCAGCTATTCTGTGGATTTTTCTTCCACCACTAGGGGCGCTCTAACTGGATGTAGAATCAAAACTACCAAAAAAAAATCAATGAAAAGATGAAATGAAAAGAATATGCTACTTTTTAGCAGATAGAACACGGACAACAAATTATCAACTGTTAATTATTTTAAAATCCTCGCCCTTCATCACATAAACACGTTCATATGATGCAAGTTTTAAGTTGAAGTTTATCGATCTTTTAATCCAGGAAGGAAACCACACTGCTGCACATTAGCTTAGCATCAATGAATGTATACGTAGCTTCACGGTGACATCACTTCCTCTAGTAAAACAGTAAAACAACAGCATATCAACCACTGCGTGAACTGCACTGCACCGTCCTGCTTAAAACTTGGTGTAAAATGACCAAATCTTGTGCAGCCTTCAGGTGTAATAACCATGACTGGATGGAAGAGAAGATGTCGTTTCCTTCGTACTGACAGAAAAGGGTGAAAAACCTGCAGCATGGCTTCAGGCACTGAGAAGAATATCTGATGATAAGACCTGGAGTCTGAAATCAAAGTGGGAGTAAAACTAAAGTAGTGGAATGTTCTGGAGGCTGGGTGAGTGAGAGGCAGAGGTATTTAAATACATGTATATAACCTACCTCAAACTAAACATATGCTTTCAGGATCTTATAATTTAGCATTTTTTCTCATGTATATATGCCAGGACTTTGGACGAGATAGTCGTAGATGTCTGGACACTCCATATTAGGACACGTCGTGGGGTCATTTCGCCAAGAACCTGCCAGTAATTAATACAGACAGCTCTGCAGTTGATCCCTGATCATTTCTGTTCATCTTTTGGGGAGGACAGAAGTTTATCAAAATAGTCGTAGGACATCGTAGCAGAGCTATCTGTCGAGTGTTGCTGCACTGATGTTTTCCCCTTTTAAAATGGCGGCGTGCGTTACTAGGCGATTCGGTGATGTCATGCGAAGCTATGTATGGTGAGACGTTGGAGGTCGCAGTGGGAAGAGTTCATGTAACGACAAAAGTCCAAAAAAGATTTCAGAGACATAAAAGCAGGTGGCCTGAATTTACTGGAAAATACTGGTTATTATTTTTCTCTGGGTTCTGTTCTGTTTGAATCAGTAAAGTTGCTGCTGTGTTAAAAGTCACTGTTAGGAAAATATCTGTCCAGGTACAAACATGTAAGTACATTTATAATTTAAAAGCCTTCTGTCCATGTAGTAAATATCTGATTTTTTAACATAGATATCTGCGGATTATAATCTGGTGTGGCTTGTATATTCTTTTTTATTATATTTTTAAAATACAGCAGTTTATATACAAGTGTGGCTTATAGTCCAGAAAATACGTTCATTGAATTTTGGTCAATAAATCATTAAATTATAAAAAATAAAAAAATTAAAATAAAAATTAATGGATATTTTAATTGAAATACTATTGTAAATAAAATGTGGTGGCAGAATAAGATATTCACTGGGGCAAATGGCCCTTGGTGCCCCCCTGTAGAACCGC
This sequence comes from Siphamia tubifer, assembly GCA_020466265.1. Classification (NCBI taxonomy): domain Eukaryota; kingdom Metazoa; phylum Chordata; class Actinopteri; order Kurtiformes; family Apogonidae; genus Siphamia; species Siphamia tubifer. The sequence goes on along the minus strand of CM035789.1, from coordinate 46,666,664 downwards.
CTCTGTGTGGAAAGGTTTACCTCTTCATCCATGCAGTAGATTTTACTTTATTTGGCCGTATTTATTATTATTTCTTCTTATTATTAGAGGTTATGTTTTACTGTGCGTTTGTTTGTTTGTCAGTAAGATAACTCAAAAAGTTATGGACAGATTTAGATGAAACTTTCAGAGATGATTGATAATGAGTCAAGGAAGAAACCATTACACTTTTAGCTCTAAAGGTCAAAGGTCAAGGTGCCAGTGAAGGTCAACAGTTCAAACACATCAGTGGTGATATCTCAGAATCCAGACCAGATAGTATCAGATGTTTTTTTCATTCACTTCGTCTGACCTTTTGACCTCAGATGAGATAACACCCATAGGCTCCATTACGTCACGTAAAGACGTCACGTAAAGACGTCATGTGACGTCACGTGACGTCACGTAAAGACGTCACATGACGTGGCACCAATGGTATATTTGGTAAATGTATGACCTTTACCTTAAAGCAGGTTATTGACATATTTAGTTAAATCAGACAATATCTTGTGCTTCATATTTAACATTAGATCTAACATGTGACATTTGGTCGTTGTGCGACGTCACATAACGTCAGAGTGACGTCATACGTGCTCCAATATTGAAATGGACATATGTGAAAAACAGGAAAACCTTCGAAGGCACAGGTGTCAAACACAAGGCCCGGGGGCCAAATCCGACCCGCCAAAGGGTCCAGTCTATCTCTTGGGATTAATTTGTGAAATCCAACAATACATATTAAGATATTAATAATCACTTTAGTCCAATCATAATAATCTATATATACTCACAACTTAATTTTTTCTCTTTGTAAATGTTAATTTTCACATAATAATGTTAAAACAAAGTATAATTTAACAAAATATTTGAATAATCTTGAACAAATATGAAGAACGTAAAGTGTTTCTAGTGAAGTCAGTGGATTTTTAAGAATAATCTGCCTGATATTAAAGATTTTGTGTGTTTGCATTTGATCCATTATATGAGCTGCAAGTTATAATGAACATGTGGAAATGATAAAAGGAAACGTCACATTGTTAAAATTAGGCTTGTTCATTTTATTCACATTGTTTGAAAGGATAGTTTGTCAACATAAACATTTTCATTATTTAATTAGTAGGGGTGGGAGAAAAAAATCGATTCACATACTTATCAGGATTTTTTGTTTTACGATTTTTAAATAGATTTTTTTGGTCAAAAATAATTTTTCCCCCATATTTAAATGATTAATTTCAAGCTAGGTGGGAAAAAATTACCGCATGTAAAGACCATAGACGACTGTATGAGTCAGTCAGATGTATATGTGTCATAGAATACACAGAAACCACCTCAGTGAAGGCACACGGATGACAGCTAGCTTATTATAGTATTAGCTTCAACTACACACCAGCATTAAACAGCATTACCTTCTGCACAGATAAACAATACACTATGATAATATCTATTCAAATGTTATTAATGTGACCTTGTGTCATTTACACAGTAATAAACCAGGAGGATATGAACTAGAGTTGGAAACAGGGTGACATGGCTATGTTAGCAACAACACAACGGCTAATTCTAAACACGAGGTGGTGCGTTCAGGACCATCATAACATCTCTGGTGCGTTCAACAGCGTGGGATATCTGAAAACTTAGAGAAAATGAGTTGTTCCTGAATAAATATAGTTAATCAATCAACAACAGTTAAAGTGTGTGGTGTTTGTAACAGAAGGAAGAGCAGAGCTGGACATGTTCACTTTAAAGTTGACTTTATTATAAGTCTGTTCATTTAAAGGCTCCTGTTTGTGTTGTAGATAAATGTCACAGTTTATTTCCCAAAGTCTGGTTCAAATATATTACTGCTGAATAAATGTGAACTGACTCACATATGATGGAAATATAGATATGATATGATCTGTAGGATCATCATTCAGTTTTTTCACCTGGTCTGGTGTTAAAAAGATAAGCAAAAATCTGGAATATCGATGAATCGCAATTTAAATCGAATTGGCACCTAAAAAAATCGTAAAAGAATCAAATCGACATAAAAGCTTATCTTTCCAGCCCTGTTTATTTGACTCTTTTCACTCTAAAATATAGAGACATTTTTAGAGTTGACAGTATTTATGTATTATGTTATTATTTCACTGGTTCAATTCAGATCAAATTTAGCTGAATGTGGACCCTGAACTAACATGAGTTTGACACCCCTGCTCTTTAGAAATAAGTTCCGAACATCCAGATCCAAACCTCGGCAGACTGGTGCTACTTCACGGAGGTCTGCACTCTCAGAGTGATCTAATTTATTATTGTATTCATTATTTCCTGGGTTTTTAAATGGTTCTCATCTAATTTTTTTTTTTTTACATATAGTTATTTTAGGGGTGTGTGCAACATGATCAGACCAGTCACAGTCACCCCCAGTTATTTCGACCTCATTGGTGAGTCAGGAAACCTCACAACTATGTGTAAAAGTAGTGGTATGATTCATCTTGCCATTGTAATAGCACATACATACATACATAGTTTTATTGTCTCCGAGGGTCATTGAACGCAGCAGTCCTGCTCGTTGGGGTCATGCAACCCAGAGGTTAGCAACAGTAGCACCTCGCCATCCTCTGGGTATGTATGATAACCACATACAAAAATTACACTTCAGTGTTTATTGTTAAATGTGTATTTTAAATCATAATTTGGTATGAATTCTGTTTCATAATAATTAAGCATGTTTGGGGTTTTTTTTTCATAAAAAATGGACTTGGTTTTCTTTTGTTTTTTTTCTTAGCTAACTGGTTTTCCCTCCATTTAATTTCAGACCAATGTGTGTGTGTGTGTGTGTGTATGTGCTGCTGCAATGAAGACTGACTGCATATATTTTTGTACACCAGGCGAATAAACAGGTGGTTGGAAACCAAAGAAATTGTCTGTGGTCATAATAAAAAAAACACAACGCAGGAGTACGACCGCTACATACGCACTGGACGGGATTATAGTCACTTTCATAAAGACTGGCTTGTGGGAGTGGGCTGGAATGTAGGCCTGTTTTTGTTGCTTGTTTACACATATATGAGGAGTGGGAGTCATCACCAACATTCATGATAATCAAATGTCTGCCCTTTGACCTTTCCCACAGATGCTATGAGCATTATGCCCAGTCTGCACGGTACCAGTTAGTGTTGCGCGGGCTACCCACTGGCCAGCGGATATCTGCGGGTGACCCGCGAGTCGGGCGGGCTGGGTCGCAGTATTAATACATATTGCGGATGCGGGTGGGGCGGGTCAGGGACGATCAATACCCGCTGAGGTGTGTGTGTGTGTGTGTGTGTGTGTGTGCTCGGCTCGCGCATGTGTAAGCCCGTCACTTCCTGTTTTGAATGCTTTTTTATCCCACCTTTTTGTTATTTGTTATTAGCGCCAAATCTCCCTGAACACTCAGAGATAAGAGTGAAAATGTGGGACTTGATCAGGGAGAAGATTAAAACAGGCGATGCGAAGGTTGTACGGAAACGTTGTATGTGTTGGCTTTATAGAGTGATGATGTGGGTGGAGTCTATTTTATGTGCTGGAGTGCATATTGAGACGTTAGAAAGGAGGCAAAAATGATGCTTCATGACTTTTAACATTAGAAGCACAAGGTAAAGATGCTGCGAATGTACTATGTGAGTTTAGAGACAAATTTAAGCTCGCGGGTTGATAGCGGGCGGGTTGGGTTTATCGATACGTGACATCATGCGGGTTGGGCGGGGCGGGCCTAGCCACGTCTTGGGTTTGGGCGGGGCGGGTTTCTGTAAAACCCCCTAACCGCGCATCACTAGTACCAGTACTTCTTAGATCAACATGACCTGAGAAGGTGGAAGTGCGGGTACGTCAGACTCCAGCAGGATTTCAGGTGCGTTCAATAGCTGCGTTTCCATTAGCCTTGGAAATTCACAAAATGTAAATATCACTGTAAAAAATGGGAACACCAGAATTTCGAGAGAAAAAAACCCCCTTAAATATCGATTTTATGCTTTCACAGTACATGGTCATGCTCTATTTACCTTTCCTAAGGGATTTATTTCCATTTATTATACTACTATCCTCTGTATTTAGCATTTTATCAGTGAAAATCATGTATTTTTCTTTAAAATGGAGTGTTATTATATCAGGAACAAAGTAAACTGAAAAAAAAACGTTTTCTTATAATGACAATAAAGGTTATCTATGGCGCCAAAAAGTTACATTTGGGAATCTTTACCTGCAGTGTGAACATAAAGTTAGTTACTTTTATTGACAGATAGGAAACCAGGCATGTGCTTCAAAAGGTCGATGCTAGATGGCAACGGACGGACGGGGGGGCGGTGCTCAGGACGTTCTCCTCAGGACGAGCCGTGGAGCCGCCATAGAGTGATGATAGGTTCCATTCAGTTCAATATATTTGACAGGACAAACACACCGTCTGCACATTTTGTCGGGCGGCTGTGGCTCAGTTGATAGAGTGGGTCGCCCAATGACCGAGAGGTTGGTGGTTCGCGTCCCATCTCTGGCTGTCCACATGTCGAAGTGTCCTTGGGCAAGACACTGAACCCTGGCTTAGGCCCCCAGTAGGACTGACCTTTGACCTTAGAAACCTACTGGTGTGTGTGTGAATGGGTGAATGAGAGGCTAATGTAAAGCGCTTTGAACCATGAAGGTGGAAAAGAACTATATAAGTGCAGTCCATTTACATTTTTATTAACAATACTGTATTAAAACTGAAAACAGATTTCTATGTGTGTTATGTCATATGATTAAGGACATATGTTTGGGCTTGTTTTATTGTCAGTGCCTTTAAAGGGTTCACCAGGGACTTTTACTGACCAGAATAATTCATCCATGCTAATGCTAATGCTAACAGGGTCAATCTGAAGCTGAAGGTGACAACAGTCCTTTCACATTGTCCAAAAAAAAGATACCTCCAGCCTCCTGATCCCATCATCTTGTTATCATACCTTCTTATCAGTATTGTCGGCTCAGACAAACAGTTTTTTTTCTCTGTATCCAGTCAAACAGTTTGGTGGTTTATTGTTTTCATCTAATACATTCATTACAAAGACATGATCTCGGACTGATCTTCTGTTCATATCAGAATGTTCTATAATATTAAACCAACTATGACTAATAAAACAAACCCAAACTTATGTCCTTAATCATAGTTACATGTATGACATAACACACATAAACATCTGTTTTCAGTTGTAGTGCAGTATTGTTAATAAAATGTCCTGTTAAATATATTGAACGTATCATCACTCTGTGGCGGCTGGTCCTGAGCACCGCCCCCGGCCCGCCCACCGTCCGTCCGGGCGTTCCCATCTAGCATCTACCGCATCAAAATGGCATCATGACCTTTGACCTTGAAAGGTCAAAATCAAGGTCATGTGATTTTTAAATGGTTGTAACTCCAAAAACAAAAATTAACATGAAATGTCTTCAGGGTTAATATTTTTGGAAAACTGATCCTGACTAACATAGTTGACACCATTTGGATGAACATTGACAAGTTTCGATTTTGTCGTTTTGATCCAAACTGTGTTAACATGGAAGTGATTAGGACATGTCTTCTTTAACGACACCAAACTCTATTTTCAGACGAACTTTTGTAAAGTTTAAACATCATCACACTTCAGTGGTAGTAAGTAGAGGGTCCCTAAAGACAAACCCAAGTGTCCTCAGGTCTTCATGTCCTCAGATAGTGTGTCCACAGTTACTGATCTACACACATGGACCTGTGGTTCAGAAGACGACTGAGGACAAAGACCATAATAGTCCATTGTCCAGTGGACAGTTAGACGCTCTGGAAATTCAGGATTTCTTTGCATTTTGTTTTAAATAAACATAGTCCAATATTTGATTATTAATGTAAATGCAGCTGTATGAAACAGCAAAGCTTGACCTAACAAGTTGGTGTTTTTAAATGCTATGATTTACTGACAGGCAGAAGAAAGAGGGAAAAAAGGGAAAAAAAGAAGAAAAGGGAAAAATGTCAGGAAAAAAAAAAAAAATTTTAAAAAAGGGAAAAGGGAGAAAAAATAAATAAATAAATAAAAAAAAAATAAATAAATAAATAAAAAAGACAAGTAAATAAATACATTAATAATAAAAAATAATAATTAAATTAATTATAAATTGCATTTAAAAAAAATATATACAAATACATAAAAAGTCAAAGAAATAAAAAAAAGAACATAAATAAATAAAAAAAACAAATACATAAATACATGAATAAAAATAAATACAAATGTAATTAATGAATTAAAAATTAGTTAAAAAAATACAAATAAATAAAAAAAAATATTAATTGCATTTCTACCACTACATGTCGATGCTTAATTTAAAACATTATACAGTACAGTTCTACTCTGGAACTTTATACTTTAATAAAGTTCACACACAAACACATTTAGTTGAATTAACTCTTGGTTTTCTTACAGTGTTGAACTCCAGTCAAAATATAGAAGTCTTTTTGGTTTGGGCTGTGTGTATATACATATATATATATATATATATGGTACAGTGTATGTGTGGGGGGGGTCCATGGTGCCTGTGGTGCCTTGATCCACCGCAAACAATAGAAACGTTGCCTTCAGCCACAGAACTGTGTGAAATAACCTCTGTAGAATAATGCAGACCCTGCTATAATATTGATCTTCTGTATAATATCTACGTTCCAGACGGTTATTTTCTTTCACCTCAGGTAACCTAGACAACTATTATTGTTCTGTTGTTTCCCCAATTAGTTGATAATAATGTGTGTGTGAGTTTTTTTTTATTTTTACACTAACAATAGTATTTGTTTTTTGTTTATTTCATGCTGTGTTTGTGACCTGCTGTAAGTTTTGGCTGCTTTTATGTTTAATGTGTGTTGGTGTTACTGTGGGTGTGGGTGTGGGTGTGAGTGTTGGTGTTACTGTGGGTGTGGGTGTGAGTGTTGGTGTGGGTGTGGGTGTGGGTGTGAGTGTTGGTGTGGGTGTGGGTGTGGGTGTGGGTGTGAGTGTTGGTGTGGGTGTGGGTGTGAGTGTTGGTGTGGGTGTGGGTGTGAGTGTTGGTGTGGGTGTGGGTGTGGGTGTGAGTGTGGGTGTTGGTGTGGGTGTGGGTGTTGGTGTGAGTGTTGGTTTGGATGTGGGTGTTGGTGTGAGTGTTGGTGTGGATGTGGATGTGGGTGTGAGTGTGAGTGTTGGTGTGGATGTGGATGTGGGTGTGGGTGTGAGTGTTGGTGTGAGTGTTGGTGTGGGTGTTGGTGTGGGTGTGGGTGTGGGTGTGAGTGTGAGTGTGGGTGTGAGTGTGGGTGTGAGTGTGGGTGTGAGTGTGGGTGTGAGTGTGGGTGTGGGTGTGGGTGTGGGTGTGAGTGTGAGTGTGGGTGTGGGTGTGAGTGTGGGTGTGAGTGTTGGTGTGGGTGTGAGTGTTGGTGTGAGTGTGGATGTGGGTGTGGGTGTGAGTGTGTGTGGGTGTGGGTTTGAGTGTGGGTGCGGGTGCGGGTGCGGGTGCGGGTGCGGGTGCGGGTGCGGGTGCGGGTGTGGGTGTCAGTGTGAGTGTGGGTGTGGGTGTGGGTGTGGGTGTGGGTGTGAGTGTTG
>CM035789.1:46650874-46658972 GCA_020466265.1 Siphamia tubifer | reverse complement strand
GGTGTGTGGGGGGAGGAGGGGGAGGAGGGGGGTGTTAATGGGAGAAGAGAGAACTCCTGATGGGGAGGAGAAAAGGCTCTAACACTCAGAGAGGAGGAAGGAAACAGATGGAAGAGTGAGAGCAGATCAGAAGATGATGAGTAGAAAAAAATAAAAGAACTGTTATAAATACAACATCCTGTCTGTTTATAGACTGTTTATAGACTGTTTATAGACTGTTTATAGACTGTTTATAGTCTATTTATAGTCTGTTTATAGTCTGTTTATAGACTGTTTATAGACTGTTTATAGTCTGTTTATAGTCTGTTTATAGACTGTTTATAGTCTGTTTATAGTCTGTTTATAGACTGTTTATAGTCTGTTGTTTATAGACTGTTTATAGTCTGTTATATAGTCTGTTTATAGTCTGTTTATATTGACTGTTTATAGACTGTTTAGACTGTTTATAGACTGTTTATAGACTGTTTATAGTCTGTTTATAGACTGTTTATAGTCTGTTTATAGACTGTTTATAGTCTGTTTATAGACTGTTTATAGTCTGTTTATAGTCTGTTTATAGTCTGTTTTATAGACTGTTTATAGTCTGTTTATAGTCTGTTTTATAGACTGTTTATAGTCTGTTAGTCTGTTTATAGTCTGTTTATAGACTGTTTAGCTGTTATAGTCTGTTTATAGTCTGTTTATAGACTGTTTATAGTCTGTTTATAGTCTGTTTATAGACTGTTTATAGTCTGTTTATTAGTCTGTTTATAGACTGTTTATAGTCTGTTTATAGTCTGTTTATAGTCTGTTTATAGACTGTTTATAGTCTGTTTTATTAGACTGTTTATAGTCTGTTTATAGTCTGTTTATAGTCGAGTTTATAGTCTGTTTATAGTCTGTTTATAGTCTGTTTATAGTCTGTTTTTTTATAGTCTGTTTATAGGTCTGTTTATAGTCTGTTTTATAGACTGTTTATAGTCTGTTTATAGTCTGTTTATAGACTGTTTATAGTCTGTTTATTAGTCTGTTTATAGTCTGTTTATAGACTGTTTATAGACTGTTTATAGTCTGTTTATAGACTGTTTATAGTCTGTTTATAGTCTGTTTATAGTCTGTTTATAGTCTGTTTATAGACCTGTTTATAGTTTCTGTTTATAGTCTGTTTATAGACTGTTTATAGACTGTTTTTAGTCTGTTTATAGTCTGTTTATAGACTGTTTATAGTCTGTTTATAGACTGTTTATAGTCTGTTTATAGTCTGTTTATAGACTGTTTTATAGTCTGTTTATAGACTGTTTATAGTCTGTTTATAGACTGTTTATAGTCTGTTTATAGTCTGTTTATAGTCTGTTTATAGACTGTTTATAGACTGTTTATAGACTGTTTATAGTTTACTGTTTATAGACTGTTTTATAGTCTGTTTATAGACTGTTTTATAGTCTGTTTATAGACTGTTTATAGTCTGTTTATAGACTGTTTATAGTCTGTTTATAGACTGTTTATAGTCTGTTTATAGACTGTTTATAGACTGTTTATAGACTGTTTATAGACTGTTTTATAGACTGTTTATAGTCTGTTTATAGACTGTTTATAGTCTGGTTTATAGTCTGTTTATAGTCTGTTTATAGACTGTTTATAGACTGTTTAATAGTCTGTTTTATAGTCTGTTTGACTGTTTATAGACTGTTTATAGTCTGTTTATAGTCTGTTTATAGACTGTTTATAGTCTGTTTATAGTCTGTTTATAGACTGTTTATAGACTGTTTATAGTCTGTTTATAGTCTGTTTATAGACTGTTTATAGTCTGTTTATAGTCTGTTTATAGACTGTTTATAGTCTGTTTATAGTCTGTTTATAGACTGTTTATAGACTGTTTATAGTCTGTTTATAGTCTGTTTATAGACTGTTTATAGTCTGTTTATAGTCTGTTATAGACTGTTTATAGTCTGTTTATAGTCTGTTTATAGACTGTTTATAGTCTGTTTATAGACTGTTTATAGTCTGTTTATAGTCTGTTTATAGACTGTTTATAGTCTGTTTATAGTCTGTTTATAGTCTGTTTTATAGTCTGTTTATAGACTGTTTATAGTCTGTTTATAGTCTGTTTATAGACTGTTTATAGTCTGTTTATAGTCTGTTTATAGACTGTTTATAGACTGTTTATAGTCTGTTTATAGTCTGTTTATAGACTGTTTATAGTCTGTTTATAGACTGTTTATAGTCTGTTTATAGTCTGTTTATAGACTGTTTATAGACTGTTTATAGACTGTTTATAGTCTGTTTATAGTCTGTTTATAGACTGTTTATAGTCTGTTTATAGTCTGTTTATAGACTGTTTATAGACTGTTTATAGACTGTTTATAGTCTGTTTATAGACTGTTTATAGACTGTTTATAGTCTGTTTATAGACTGTTTATAGTCTGTTTATAGACTGTTTATAGTCTGTTTATAGTCTGTTTATAGACTGTTTATAGTCTGTTTATTGACTGTTTATAGACCTGTTTATAGACTGTTTTATAGTCTGTTTATAGTCTGTTTATAGTCTGTTTATAGTCTGTTTATAGACTGTTTATAGACTGTTTATAGACTGTTTATAGTCTGTTTATAGTCTGTTTATAGTCTGTTTATAGTCTGTTTATAGACTGTTTATAGACTGTTTATAGACTGTTTATAGTCTGTTTATAGACTGTTTATAGTCTGTTTATAGACTGTTTATAGTCTGTTTATAGACTGTTTATAGACTGTTTATAGACTGTTTATAGTCTGTTTATAGACTGTTTATAGTCTGTTTATAGACTGTTTATAGACTGTTTATAGTCTGTTTATAGTCTGTTTATAGTCTGTTTATAGTCTGTTTATAGACTGTTTATAGTCTGTTTATAGACTGTTTATAGACTGTTTATAGTCTGTTTATAGTCTGTTTATAGACTGTTTATAGTCTGTTTATAGTCTGTTTATAGACTGTTTATAGTCTGTTTGTAGACTGTTTGTAGTCTGTTTATAGACTGTTTATAGACTGTTTATAGACTGTTTATAGACTGTTTATAGTCTGTTTATAGTCTGTTTATAGTCTGTTTTATAGACTGTTTATAGTCTGTTTATAGACTGTTTATAGACTGTTTATAGTCTGTTTATAGACTGTTTATAGTCTGTTTATAGACTGTTTATAGTTTGTTTATAGACTGTTTATAGACTGTTTATGGTTTGTTTATAGTCTGTTTATACACTGTTTATAGACTGTTTATAGACTGTTTATAGACTGTTTATAGTCTGTTTATAGATTGTTTATAGACTGTTTATAGTCTGTTTATAGTCTGTTTATAGACTGTTTTATAGTCTGTTTGTAGACTGTTTGTAGTCTGTTTATAGACTGTTTATAGACTGTTTATAGACTGTTTATAGACTGTTTATAGTCTGTTTATAGTCTGTTTATAGTCTGTTTATAGACTGTTTATAGTCTGTTTATAGACTGTTTATAGACTGTTTATAGTCTGTTTATAGTCTGTTTATAGTTTGTTTATAGACTGTTTATAGACTGTTTATGGTTTGTTTATAGTCTGTTTATAGTCTGTTTATAGTCTGTTTATAGTCTGTTTATAGACTGTTTATAGACTGTTTATAGACTGTTTATAGTCTGTTTATAGTCTGTTTATAGACTGTTTATAGTCTGTTTGTAGACTGTTTGTAGTCTGTTTATAGACTGTTTATAGACTGTTTATAGACTGTTTATAGACTGTTTATAGTCTGTTTATAGTCTGTTTATAGTCTGTTTATAGACTGTTTATAGTCTGTTTATAGACTGTTTATAGACTGTTTATAGTCTGTTTATAGACTGTTTATAGTCTGTTTATAGACTGTTTATAGTTTGTTTATAGACTGTTTATAGACTGTTTATGGTTTGTTTATAGTCTGTTTATACACTGTTTATAGACTGTTTATAGACTGTTTATAGACTGTTTATAGTCTGTTTATAGACTGTTTATAGACTATAGATAGACTTTATATAGACTGTATAACTTGTCACATAATTTTGATTAAATTGAAGTACATAAAATGTAATTTATTTAACAAAATAAAATAAATAAATATCACAAAATAAAAATAAAAATCAATGTCCCCACAAAGATAGCCCCCCCCCCACCCCACCCCACACACACACACAGTACAGATGTGTCAGGCCCCTCTCATCTTTGACAGAACAGGCACATCTCCAGACGCCCGTGGCTCGCTTCACTCGCTCTGTTTCTCTCTTCCTCACAGTTTCCTCCTCTTCCTCTTTCTTTACTCTGCATTTCCAAAAGCAGCCGTCGTGTGAACCCGTACAGACAGCAAAGAGCCCACACACCTGTTTACACCATTCTGACTTTTTATATCATCATTTTCATTTTTATTTTATTTAGACTTTTTGTCTAATCATTTATGCTTTTATATCATCATTTTGACATATCTCATGATTTTGACTTCACTTAATGTGTCTTATAGTCCAGTGTGCCTTATAGTCCAGTGTGTCTTATAGTCCAGTGTGCCTTATAGTCCAGTGTGTCTTATAGTCCAGTGTGTCTTATAGTCCAGTGTGTCCTTATAGTCCAGTGTGCCTTATAGTCCAGTGTGTCTTATAATCCTGTGTGTTTTATAGTCCAGTGTGTCTTATAGTCCAGTGTGCCTTATAGTCCAGTGTGTTTTATAATCCTGTGTGTCTTATAGTCCAGTGTGCCTTATAGCCCAGTGTGTCTTATAATCCTGTGTGTCTTATAGTCCAGTGTGTCTTATAGTCCAGTGTGCCTTATAGTCCAGTGTGTTTTTATAATCCTGTGTGTCTTATAGTCCAGTGTGCCTTATAGTCCAGTGTGCCTTATAGCCCAGTGTGTCTTATAATCCTGTGTGTCTTATAGTCCAGTGTGTCTTATAGTCCAGTGTGCCTTATAGTCCAGTGTGTCTTATAATCCTGTGTGTTTTATAGTCCAGTGTGCCTTATAGTCCAGTGTGCCTTATAGTCCAGTGTGCCTTATAGTCCAGTGTGCCTTATAGTCCAGTGTTGTCTTATAGTCCAGTGTGTCTTATAGTCCAGTGTACCTTATAGTGCAGAAAAATATGTTATTTTAAAAAACCAATGAACGAATGATGCACAGATTTTCCTTGACTCGTCTTTTTTACTCTTTTCTTTTGTTTGTGTTTTTTCCAGACGACCTTCTAGGCAAAAGGAGAAGCTTCTCTCCCAACAGTAGCAGCGAGTGTCCCACTGATAGGAAGAAGTCACGTAGCGTTTCCCCAAAAGGTAAGATGCTGTCTGTAAAGGTGTGTGTTTGTCTTCAGTAGTAGATACAGTGGAGGGGGAGGTGGGGTGGGGTGAGGGGGGGGGGGGGGGGGGGGGTGAAGAAGCTCCAGAGCAAAACATGAAATGATGTTCTGTTGCTTTAGCTGCTGGTGGTTGCATTGTCAGAACACATGAAAACTCATTCATATGAAGCAAAGGATTGTGGGAAATGTGGGCAGTGAGTGGTCATGCAGAGAGAGAGAGAGAGGTGTATATATATATATATATATATGTGTGTGTGTGTGTGTGTGTGTGTGTGTGTGCCTTTCAGTATATTTTAGTATATTTTAGCGCATTTTCATCTACTTTTAGGTGTATTTTAGTTTGGAGTTTGAAATGTCTTTGTGTTTTTCAGTCTCCATCTTTTTCTCTGTTAAATAAACAGTGAAAGTCAGTGTTTTAGTCCAAACTCCAGGGTGTTTCCTTTACCAAAGAGCCCATTTTTTTTCTTTTATCTCTACTCCAAACGAGGTGAAGAAGAGCAGCAGTTTTAATTTGGAGAAGCATATTTTTTCAGGTGTTTTTAAGCTTAAAATCATCCCAGAATATGAAGGGGTTAATCAGCCCCCCCCCCCTCCTCCATTTAAAGCCCTTCTATCATATGCATGAAAAGAACCTCTTGGATCATAATATATAAGGTGTATTGGATTAGAATTGTTTATCCAACCTTTAAACAGGGAAAAAATTGGAGGCAGCACCTGGAAGAAGATGAAACGTAGTTATATACATATACGCAAATAGAAGCTTTTTGGACCAAACGCTTGTGTGAAGTCTTTTTATTTTACTCCATAAACAGCAGCATAGTAAAGTGACATAAATACCCAGGTAGCAGCTGGCTCTTCAGTGTTGACGTCTGCTCTTTGACAAGTTCAGATCACGTCGAATTTCCTCTGACGACTTCAGTAAAGCCTCCACGTAACTGTCACTGCACGCCTTTGCTTTGTGCTTCATGGTTTTGTAACTCTAGAGTTAGAACAGAACGCTAACATTACGTGAGTGTCTAAAAATAACCTGTTAAAGGTGCTTGTACTCCCTTAGACCAGGGGTGTCAAACTCCAGTCCTCGAGGACCAGTGTCCTGCAGGTTTTATATACAGTGGGTAGCTCTACCACAAGTGTTTTTGTACTGTGAATTTTTTCGTAAATAGTCTAATTTTAAAAGGTCTGATTGGTTCCAAGGCCCCAAATAGTACTCCCTAAAACCTTTAAAAATGGTAAAAATTCACCAATTTTGTAGTAAATTTCAGTTTTCAGTTTTATAAACAGTATATTTTAGATGTAATGTATTAGTGTCAGTGGGGTAAATGTGTCTTCACTGACTGAACATTAAACATTAAACCATTAAATGAACCAGACATGTGGGTCATTTTCATCCCAGACATGTGGGTCATTTTCATCCCAGACATGTGGGTCATTTTATACCAGACATGTGGGGTCATTTTCATACCATTGTTAGTTTTGTCACTTTCACCTTCAGTGTTTGTTGACAGATGTTTGGTGGGTGTAGATCCAGGGACCATTGACTTTGACGACTTTTTCGTGATCTTCCTGGGGTGGGCGGGGGGGGCGGTGGTGCGTCGTCGGGGCGATGGCACGACTTGTGGACATTTTTTGGGGGTGTTTTTTTTTCCGTGGGTTCAGGGGGTTGTTGGTGTTTCGTCATCATGTCTTTTGTTGGTGCTGGTGCAGTAATGGCTCCTCCTCTTTTTCATCATTTCCTGTTTCACTTGTGTTGATAACGCAGACGCTTCTTCTTTTCGTTTGCACCAGGAGTCACTTTCTTTGTGCTGGTGGAGGGGTGGAGGGTGTGTGCTGTGGGGGGGGGTTTCAGTGAGGGGACTCGAGGGGCAGCGGGTGGCTCTGTCCTTTACATGTGTATGGTTAGAACTCTGTGATGAATGTGGGGTCAAAGGTCACCAAAAGCATCATGGGTAGCTCCCTCATAGCCAATGGGATGATACGTACAGTACGTACAGTAATGTACAAAGTATTTATGTCTCTGAGGTATCAGTTTCATTTCGTAAATAGAATTTTCTTTCGTATTCAGAGACAAATAAATTGAAGCAAAGGTTTTTTCGTGACTTGGATCATTCGTTAACTGGGTTCTGTGGTCAGTAGAGGAACCACTGTATTTCCTTCTTCCATCACACATGATTCAGTTTAACACTTTATCCCCTGAGACGTTAGTGTTTCCACAGTAAATAAACTAGATCAGTCAGACCTCAGTGAAGCAGCACCAGTCTGCAGAGGTTTGGATCTGGACGTTTTTTAACTTATTTATAAACTAGTGTTCTGTGTTCACTAACCATTTATTTTATGGGTCGTTAACAATCCCTTAGAGCACAGGTGTTGAACTCCAGTCCTGGAGGGCCGGTGTCCGACATGTTTTAGATATTTTCCTCTTCCACATGATTCACTTTAACACTTTAACTCCTGAGACTTTATCAGTTTCACAGTAAAAATAATTAAAATAAGCAACAAAATTAACAAAAATGACCAAAGTTGTCAATAAAATGAACAGAAATGAATAATAACTGACAAAATAATTAGTAACGTGAAGAAAGTAAGACACAAATTAAGAAGCAAAATGTAGAATAATAAACCACATGACCAAAAAACTAATAAATATTTACAAATTTATAAATTAACATGGGAAATTTGAAAAAAAAAAGTACTAACAAAAGAAAACTAGTGTTGAAATTTAGTCCCCATCAGTTTCCTTTTGACACCTGTTCCATGAAAAAAAGTCACTGTAAAAAAGAGAACGGTTGAATTGTTCTGAATATTTACAGTAAATCATCCA
>CM035789.1:46633374-46648374 GCA_020466265.1 Siphamia tubifer | reverse complement strand
TCCTCCTCCTCCTCCTCCTCCTCCTCCTCCTCCTCCTCCTCCTCCTCCTCCTCCTCTCCCTCTTCCTCCTCCTCCTCTTCCTCCTCCTCTTCCTCCTCCTCCTCCTCCATGTCCTCCTCCCACCTCCTCCTCTTTCCTCTTTCTCCCACCGCTACCCCCCCCCCCCCTACCTTCACCTTAGATCATGTTACTATTGACAGACAGAGGGAGGAGGGAGGTCAGAGAGAGAGATTAAGTGTAAGGACTGACAGTTAGATAGATATCATACACACATCATCTACACAACACCTTAAACACACACACACACACACACACACACACACACACACACACACACACACACAAGTATAATGCAATTTTCCCTTTGTATCTGTTTCCCTCATGCTTTATGGGGACTTACGGTAAGAACAGTTAATGTGTGTTAAATGACTTAAATTTTTAATCAGATTGATTTTTTTTATTCTGATTAATCAGCCTGAGAGTGGGAGGGGTACTCAAATGTCCCACTATAGATAGATAGATAGATAGATAGATAGATAGATAGATAGATAGATAGATAGATAGATAGATAGATAGATAGATAGATAGATAGATAGACAAAATTACCATTAGATTAGATAGAACTTTATTGATCCCTTGGGAAGATAGTCACATTTTTACTGTACTATATATATATATATATATATATATATACCTGTTGTTTTATTCTTATTTTTTTCCTCATGTTCTTCTTCTTCTGCTACTGTTAAAAAACTCCATAAAAAACAAACCAGTTCTTTTCATAACCTCTGCTCCTCGGCTTCTCTTAGCGCTGCTGCATTTTCTGTCAGAGAAGTGGTGAGTTCATGCAGGGGTCAGGCTCAGGACATTAACAATGCATGCCTGTGTTTGTGTAGCTCCATCTGAAAAGACCCCCCCCCCCATCTGTGAGGGACACACGTACCGTTACTGTGGTTTTTCACGACATAATTGAGATCGTATGTGGTAGAACGTGGTGTCATCATCATATAATGTTAGTCAGTAGGTGTGTTATATTAAAAATAATCTGGAGCACTTTTGTCTTTTGAGTTTGACTGTGTTCCTTTTACTGCCTGGTTCAACTATAGGTCATATTTCTGTCCTTTAGTGCAGGGGTCACAGGACTTTTTTTCTGAGGTGCACCAGCACAACAGTTAGGTGACCTAAACACCGCAGTTTTACATGTTCACTTTTTTTTTTTTTACTATTTTAAGTGCATTCTATTTTATTTTTAGTACATTTTAGTGTAGTTTAGTGATTTAATCTCATTTAATATTTTAATAACTTACCAGCCCTAGTTTGTATATACATTTTATTGTATGTGTGTTTGTTATTGTTTGTTTGTTTGTTTGTTTGTGTAACTTTATGCAAAAACTATCGGACCAATTTTAATTAAAATATTCAGAAAAGTCCCATAAATTTTTGGTGTCAAAGGTCAAGGCCAAAGCCACCAAAAATGTGTTTTCCTCATACATAGAACAAATATAAGGTAAATAAGGTGAAACAGGCTTTGGAAGCAGCTGTTTATAAAAACTGATATTATTCATCACTGCCTTAAAAAAGCAGAACCTCCCTCACATGATACATGGAGTCTAAAGGTTTGGGAGCAGATCACATTCTGACTAAAGTTTGACAAAAAGATGGAAACCGACGTTAGCTTTTGTTGTTGCCATATTTTATTAGTGTTGCAAAAGTCCATGTTATAAATCAAACCTCAGAATAACATTTGTTTCTACAGCCTTAGTTTTAGAAGTGGACATTATATTTTTGCTGTGATTGTTATTGTCTTTAATTTATGTTTGAATGTTGCCTGTAAAGGTTTGTAGTAATAAACACACACACACACACACACACACACACACACACACTGAAACACACATAGATATACAAACACACACACAGACAAACAGAATTTTGGTTCATTTTAGTGTATTTTTACTGTAGCTTTAGTACATTATATTGTAGTTTTTGTGTAGTTTTTAGTTGATTGTACTGTACACACACACGCACACACACACACACACACTAATTACAAAAATGTCTCCCATTCAATGTTGGGAGATTATAGGTTCTAACTCCAGAACAGAGGGTCACAGAACTTTCAGATTGGTACCAAACGATGCAGAATGAAGATTTATACAATTATCATAATTGGTGTTATCACCTATGACCAATAGATTTTCAGATCTCTGGAGGTCAAAGGTGACATGTGTCCAAATTAACTTGTGTAACACTGTGTCAAACATAGACATATAAAGACACTATAACTTAATCAATACTGGATATATTATCATAATATTACACACACTGATACATATATACATATAATGAAATTATCAATTTTGCAAAAGGTCAAAGGTCAAGGTCTCATTTAACAGAAAGGTTAAAATCACATTATTGCCTCTAATTCAAAAACAGGTTGTCATAGAAACTGGAGATTGACACGAAATAGGGGCGGGACATTCTGTGAATACTAGTGTTAGTTTATAAACTCCACTGTTATGTTCATGAACCCAAATGGAGTTTTGGAAACGATGACTAATGATGTTAGGATGACAGGATGTATTCACACCGGATTCATTCTGACCCTTTTTGGAAGGAAAGTAGACATCAGCCTTGACAAACTGACTATGTAACTAAATGACAGACCACTGGGTGTTTGTTGTTTGTTTCCAGCAGCTGTTGTGTTCCCTTCTGCATTTTGTCGCGTTACCACTGACTCATGTTCACAGCAAGTGAGCTGTTATTGTGCAATTTGTGATGACTCCCCGTGTCCAGCGCCATTATCAGCCTTTGTGTTTGAGGCGTGTTGGAACACACAGATTATCTTTGAAACTTTGCTAAAATGCTTCTTTTCAAAAGAGAATGTGTTCATTTCTATGCAGACGATGTGACTGTTTATATTATCAGCCTGTTTACAGGTTTACTCTCTTATGAAACAAAAATATATGACAATATATTGAAAAAAATATAATGCATTATATTCAAAAATATATTCCCGTATAGTGCATATAATATCTATTACACTGCAATAGTCTGAAACTGGTCGACCAATCACAGTGACGTATAGAGGGCGGGCCTAACAAAGTGACGCTGCAATGATTGGTAGAGAAATAAGTGTAAACAACCATAGAAGAAGAAGAACAACAGTTGTAGATTTACTTTTATCACAGATGAGTGAAGAATGTGAGAAAACGTCAACAATCTTTAAATTCTTTTTACAGAAGCGACAACAGTCGTTCAGCTCCATAATCCACCATTTTCTTTAGTCATTCCTAACTTTCTCCAGACTCCTCCGTCAGCTTTCAGGCGCTCTAACTACGTTATCCTAAAGATTACACTGATTGGTTGTAGTACCATCCTATTGCATACAGAGGATTTGAAAGACAACCTTTTAGCCCCGCCTCCTCTGACTATGAAGCACCACTAGACCCATACATGGAATTAAGAGGGATAGCGCAGCTAGGCTAGGCTAAGTTTTCTCCCGTATGAAAGAAAAACATATTGAAATATATAATGCATTATATTCAAAAATATATTCTCATATATGGAAAAGTAGTGAATAAATAATCCAATATATGATTTGATCATATATTGACAAAAACAGACATAGTATGAATCCTATTTCACCCCTTACCCGTTTCCCTCTGTTTCATGTGTCCACATGTAGAGGTAGGGGGTAAGTTACTGTGGGTGCAGCAGAGTAAAGACACTGATGCTGTTCATGTGAAAAATACTGAAATGTTCCTTTAAAGCATAAAGCAGTCAGTCATCTGCTGACAGGATGCTTTAGTGTTGTTGCCTTAATAGCCTTGTGTTTTACAGCGCACAGCTGCAACTCACTATTTATCCCCTGATGACTTGGATATCGATGGCTGCTGATTGGTCATAATATGCGTGTCCTTCCTGTGTGCAGAGAACTCCCAGAGCCCGGCGGTGGAGGCGGGCGGCAGCCACGGCCACATGAGCCCAGAGGATCACTACCGACGCATGATGTCTGCGCTCAGCGACCACGGATCATATGAGGAGCAGCAGCAACGGCTCTACCAGCTGGCCAGTAGCATGGGCCTGCCGGGCCACGGTCAGTACGCACACGCCCAGGGTAATCATGTGCTCAGCAGGGTCTCAAACATGCGGCCCGGGGGCCAAGTGCGGCCCCTGGTGATTGTGATTGACTTGGAATTTTGACTTTTTATCTAAATTTTCACTTTTTATTTCCCAATTTTGGCTTTTATCTCATAATTCTCACTTTTTATCTCAGAATATTGACTTTTTTTAAAGTTTAAGAGAAAGAATAAGAGTGTGTTTTGTTCCATGTTTCAACTCAACAAGGTTTGTTAGTTATTGTGACTGTTTAACTTTCCTTAATGTGTTTATATATATATATATATATATATATATATATATATATATATATATATATATATATATATACATATATATATAAAATATATCCAAAAATCAACCATTATTTGACGGTGCACTTCCAGTGTGTACGGTGGCCGACAGCAGCAAACTCACCACATCGACAAAACGCTGCAAACACAAGAAACAACCAAAAACACAAACAAACAAACAAATGAAACACAAGTGAAACTGCAAGAGAAAAATACTGTAATAACAGAAACGATGCAACAGCTAAAAATGTACAAACTTCCAAAACAACTGCAAGAGAGAAAGACTGCAAATTCACTTCCCAACAAGACGGAAGTTCATGTAAATAAAACAGAAGAAGATGAAGACGATGGATGAAGATGAAGATCATTAATTTAACAGATTAGTTTGAACAGGTTTGTTTCCCTTCGTCTTTTTTAAACACTTGACCATAATCTGCTACAGTATAATAGCAGAGCAGCTACGACGCTAACATTAGCTCCATAAATTAATGAACTATAACTTCGTCTTCATCCACCATCTTCTTCTTCCATTTTATTTTGTTTTGGGTCTTTGTACAGTTTTTGTTTCTGTTATTCCAGTATTTTTCTTTTGTGTTTCATTTGTTTAATGTGTTTGTGTTTTTGGTTTGTGCATCTTTCTTGTGTTTGCAGCCTTTTGTCGATGCGGTGCCTTTGTCCCTGTCGAACAGACATACAGATATTATTTACATTTTATTCTATTATTTTAGTGGAAATCAAATGGGGCTGAATGTGAGAGCACTGGTGTGGGGGCTTCGTCGCAGGCGTTCACAGTGGGAGGGGTCAGGATTATTGGGAATTCTGGGTAAGATTAGTGAGTGGAAGATGGAACAGATCCAAAGATTGAATGGTATAAAAAAAAAAAAGAAGAAATAGCAGCTGTTTGAGAACATGTGTTAGTGATTGAAAAGCCAAAAACCTACATAAAAAGGTTTGTACAGAAGTAGAGAAGGTTCAAGGAGGAAAACATTCCCCGTCTAAGATGAAAATTTACAGCCTTCCAACACTTTACTTTTGGATTCTGTCAAGTTTGGAAGCAACCGTGCAGGGTGGTTTCACTGGCGGCTGCAACAACAAAGATTTCTGGATTCATTACAGCTGTAATTACTGCAGCAAGGAATGAACCAGTGATGTCATTATCAGGGTTCATCTGTCTGTCTGTCTGTCTGCCTGTCTGTCTGTCTGTCTGTCTGCCTGCCTGTCTGTCTGTCTGTTCATCTGTCTGTCTGCCTGTCTGTTCATCTGTCTGTCTGTCTGTCTGTTCATCTCTCTGTCTGCCTGCCTGTCTGTCTGTCTGTTTGTCTGTCTGTCTGTCTGTTTGTTTGCCTGTCTGTCTGTTTTTTTGTCTGTCTGTCTGTTTGTCTGTTTGCCTGTCTGTCTGTCTGTCTGTCTGTTCATCTGTCTGTCTGTTCATCTGTCTGTCTGCCTGTCTGTCTGTTCATCTCTCTGTCTGCCTGTCTGTCTGTCTGTTCATCTGTCTGTCTGCCTGTCTGTCTGCCTGTCTGTCTGTCTGTCTGTTCATCTGTCTGTCTGCCTGTCTGTCTGTTCATCTCTCTGTCTGCCTGTCTGTCTGTCTGTCTGTTCATCTGTCTGTCTGCCTGCCTGTCTGCCTGTCTGTTTGTCTGTCTGTCTGTTTTTTTGTCTGTCTGTCTGTTTGCCTGTCTGTCTGTCTGTCTGTCTGTCTGGTAGCTCATGTCATGGCATAAAGTTGTGTATGGACACTATGAACATGTCCAGACCAATTTTTGAATAAGAAATGACAGGTTAGTGTATTTTCTGGAAGATAAGGTGACATTGAAAAGACTTTCATTTACTACAAAAACCACCGTGCATTAATTATTAGTTGTGGTTGTACTTAGTGACTGGGAATTTAGACATTTTATCTCATGATTTTTCATTTTTTTCTCATGATTTTTACTTTTTATGTAACAATTTAGACTTTTTATCCAATGATTTTGACTAATGTACTTTATAATCCAGTGCATCTTATATATGAAGAATCTAAAAAAAATAAACCATTCATTGACAGTGCATCTTATAGTGACTAAATATTGTCATCAACGAACCTTTGTCATGTGTGTTGTGTATAATATAGTATAATATAGTATAATATAATATAATATAATATAATATAATATAATATAATATAATATAATATAATATAATATAATATAATATAATATAATATAATATAATATAATATAATATCGTATAATATAATATAATATAATATAATATAATATAATATAATATAATATAATATAATATAATATAATATAATATAATATAATTTCTGCTTCCAGTAGTTTTGAAGTGAATGTTGAAACATCTACAGATGCTGTTGCTTTAGTTTTTTCTTCAGTTTTTGAAGTTGGAAACTTGAGATTTACTTCAAACGAACAGAACTTCCTTTGGAGGCGCTTCGGCGGCTTCTCTAAAGAAAACACGTCCTCCATCACCTGTCACGAGTCGTTCAGACGCAGTCCTGTAACCCAGACGTGTTGCAGTGCATTGTGGGTAGCGTGTTCCACTGTGCCACACTGCTGCCGTTGTAAAAAAGCTCTGCCATGGAGACGGCTGACGTTTCTATTTGCAGCGCTTGCCCACCCAGTGTCAAAGTGTCACTCAGGGTGATTTCTGACCACCATGGCTCTGCGTGTTAACAACACCCACAAGCCTTTGCATGCATCAACGCCACAATTGATCCGCGGGCTCTCATTGGCCGCTCGCCAGCCCTCTAAATCTTCCAACACTGTGGAAACTACCAGCGTGTCCCAGTTTTTCCTCAATTTCAACAGAAAATATACTGATATACACACATATATATATATATATATATATATATATATATATATGCATTCAATATAAACTATATAAAGTCAACATAAATTAAATGAACAAATACATAATGAATTAATTTAAATTGGAATTAAACACATAAATCTATGCAGTCAAATTAAATGAAGTGAGTTTTCTTATTTTCTGTTTCTACCTTTCATACAGTGGAGGACTAAAAGTGCCTAAATAAATACATACTTACATAATGAATTAATTTAAATTGGAATTAAATACATAAATAATACATTATTTCGTTAAAATAGCAATTCATTTGGGATAAAAACAACATTTCACTAATTAATGGAGGACTAAAAGTGCCCAATTTAAATAAATACATTATTAAATATGTCATTAATTAATTAAAATTGGAAATACATAACAAATGTGTTATTAAATGTGTCAGTAATTCCTTAAATTACCAATTAATTTGAGGTAAAAAAAAAACAAAAAAAACATACATTATTTTTTCAGTAATTAATGTGAGTAATTGTCGTATGACGTAAATGTCGTACAGATTTCACATTATTATGCCAAATAAAACCACATTCATTTTTAATAGGACAGAAAAAAACACTCCTGCTTCTTCATACTTTGTGGCACAGACTTCATTTAAACTTTCAAACACAGTCATTTTTGTGGTGTCTTTAGGATGTGATTGTCATGAGGGTGTGATTTACGGTTGTCGATAGAGAACTCAGTAAATCCACCCTGAAAAGACCAAAATCTGACTTTTTATCAGTGGGTGATGTCATCGCTAGAGCACGAGAGAAGAAAAAATTAAGCTGAAAAATGTCTCAATAACTCGTCCTCACAACAAAACCATAAATAGTAGACAAACAATCTTTTCCACAAATGTTGCCATGGTTGTGAGAATTCAAACAAACCAGGGTTTGAAGATCTAGCTCTTTTTAAAGTGAAATGACAGGAACCTGTTTGGGATGATGTCAGGGATTTCTGTCAATAGACTTCTATTGGAAAAATCATTTCTGTCTCATGTTGAGTTCAGTGTTTTTCAAATTGTTCTAACTCACTTATTTTTCACAGTACACACATAAAAAGTACATGTACTTGTTCCTCACACCCTCCTGTCACTCATCATCAACTTTGTTTTCACCAATTATTTACACTTTTACCAAAAATGGCAGTAGTTCGGCAGTATGTTCACACCTATTTTTTCCATGTAACAGAGTGTGGAGCTGTCTATGAGTCTGCCCTTTGAAGTTCCCGCCACTGCTCATCACCATGGCAACAGTGCTCCTGGCACTATGAAACACCTGCAGACAATTAAGACTGTGGGAGGAGCTTTAACATGATTGACAAACACTGTGGGCGGGGCTTTAACATGACTGACAGACTAACAGATCTGCTTCATTTTGGTGAGTTCAGTGGTTTTAAAACTGCTGTATCTCACTTATTTTTCACAGGACAGGAAAAATAAATATATCTACTTGTTCCTCAGAACCTTTTCACCAATTATTTACAGTTTTACCAAAAATCACAGTAGTTCAGAGGCATGGTTTAACATTCAGACAGACTTTACTTCAGTCAGCTCTGTGTGTCTGCGTGTGGAACTCCAGGCTGGTTTCCATGGCAACGGGGAAAGTTTCTTACTCACAGAAAATGGGAGGAGCTTTAACAGAACTGACTCAGTCCACAGACACTAACAAACAGATTCACATATGAAGTGAACAGCAGATATTTCTTCCTTTCACTAGACATGACTACAGTGACAAGAGACAAACACACATGGTTACATTTACTTCAACTGATGGATGGAAGTCTGGTTTAATTATTTATTTAATTTTGGCACTTTGAAAAGAAGAAACAGAAAATGAGAAAAATTAGTATTTTAACAAATTAATGACATATTTAATGATGTATTTATTTAATTTTGGCACTTTTAGTCCTCCATAGTTTGAAAAGAACAAACAGAAAATGAGAAAAATTAGTATCTTAAGAAATTAATGACATATTTAATGATGTATTTATTTAATTTTGGCACTTTTAGTCCTCCATAGCTTGAAAGGAAGAAACAGAAAATGTGAAAACTCACTTGGTTTCAGTTTTATATGTTAGCTCTATATTAATTTGACTGTGACTGTCATTAAATTTGAACCTTTTCTCACATTTTTCTATAGAATGTTAATGTTAAGTCTTGGCGGTGTTTACGAGCTCTTTCGCAGTCGCATAAATCCAATCGATGCTTCGGCTGAATTGTAGTTTGAGCTACTTTTATTTTTATTTGATTAGTAATGATTTTTAATTGCCGGCTGCAAATTTCGGGGGCGAAGCCTATAAAAGCTTTAATAGGCTTTTTTTTTGTCTTAGAGGACTTAGAGGCTGTTAGGCTGCAGTGCATTGTGGGGGTTTTATGGCCCAGGGTGCAGTGTGATGGCCTGCTTCCTTTCCCAGAATCGTTGGCTGGTATGAGGCAGACGTTGTGGCGCAGCACAGACACACCGCTGCCTTTTCTAACTTCCACATTCCACACTGTTTGATTGTTTCCACACTATCCTCCATTCCAAACACGTCCACTCTTCTTCCAAGTCCAGCTTAAAAGTATTTTATGAGTAGAAGAAGAAGAGGCGGATGCAGGGAGCAGTGGAAAAAAATACAAAAATTCTAAGGCAGGGGTGTCAAACATATGGCCCGGGGGCCAAAAGGGTCCAGTCCGGCCCCTGAAAGTACATTTTTGTCTATTTTTAAGGTTGTTTTATTGTATTTGTTGGGCATTTTATTGTATTTGTAGTCCATTTACTTTCATTTATAGTGCATTTCACTTTATTCTTAGTGAATTGTAGTGGATTTTTATCCATTTTAGTAAATTCTTCTCTATTTTATTTTTTTTTTTTACTTTATTTATAGGGTATTTTAGTGTATTTGTCATCAATTTTCTTTCATTTTTTGTGCATTTTAGTGTATTTTTCTCTATTGTTAAGGATTCTTTCTGTATTTATGGGGTATTTTACTGTATTGTTTTTTATTTTTTGTGTCTTTTACTGAATATTTGACCAAAATTAAGGAAAGGTGGGAAAAAAAATCTAAATATATACTATGAGTTGAAGAGGAAACAGATGCAAAGAGCAGTGGAAAAAACAAAAAAAAAAATTCTAAGGCAGGGGTGTCAAACATATGGGGCGGGGGCCAAAATGGTCCAGTCCAGCCCCTGAAAGGGTTAAATCCGGCCCTGGGATAAACTTGTGAAATACAAAAATGATAGTGAATATAGTGATAATTTTTGTAAATGATAAACTGAGATCTGATCTTGTTCCAATTGCATTTTGTTTTCAGAAGAAGTCCATTTTTTTATTTTTAGTGCATTTCACTTTATTTGTCATTAATTGTAGTGAATTTTTGTCCATTTTAGTAAATTTTTCTCTATTTTTAAGGAATTTTACTCTACTTATAGGGTATTTTAGGATATCTTTAGTACACTATTTCTTGTGCATTTTAGTGTATTTTTGTATGTATTAGAATTTCTCATCCTCCATATTTTTCCTTGTTAAATAAACAGTAAATGTGTTTTCGTCCAAACTCCATGGTGTTACAAAGAGACCATCCTTTTATCTGTACTTTAGTGGATTTGAGATCATTTTATTCAATTTTTCTCTATTTTTATGTTGTTGTTTTCTTTACTGTATTTATAAAGTATTTTTAGTACATTTTCTTTTATTTCTAGTGCATTTTAGTGTATTTTTGGCCAAAATTAAGGCAAAAGGGAGGTAAATATATGAGTGGTTTTCAGTATCCATGTTTTTTTGCATGTTAAATAAACCTTCAAAGTGAGTATTTTAGTTCAAACTCCAGGGTGTTTCCTTTAAAAAGACTCTTTTAGCACATTTTTATTAGATTTCATTTCATTCTTAAGGAATTGTAGTGGATTTTTGTCCATTTTAGGAAATTTTTATGTCATTTTTCTCTACTTTTACATGTGTTTTTTTACTGTATTTATATGGGTTTTTAGTTCATTTGTAGTCCATTTTGTTTTATTTTTTACTGCATTTCACTTTATTTTTTAAGTGAATTTTAGTGCATTTTTGTCTATTTTAGTAAGTTTTTCTATTGTTAAGGTATTTTACTCTATTTAGAGGGTATTTTAGGATATCTTTAGTACACTTTATTAGTATTTTTTATCTTTTTCTCTGTCAAATAGAACTTCAAAGTGAGTGTTTTAGTCCAAACTCCAGGGTGTTTCTTTATAAATAGCCCATTCTTTTGGACACATGTATGAAAGTGATGAATGTGATGAATGTGATGAATGTGATGAATGTGATGAATGTGCGTCTCCGTCCGCTGTTGTGTTCGTGTCTCAGATCCTGGAAGTGGACGAGCATCACAGCTTTTCCATTTTACCAAGTCTTGGGGGGGGGGGGTTGCTAATATTTCTTCTTATTTCTCTCCTCCACACCTGGCTACTTCCTCTGACTATTTATGTAGAACACTTATTCTAATGTAACCCCCCCCCCCCACACACACACACACACACACACACCGCCACATCCTCCTGGTTTTTCTCTAATTAACAGTTTGGAGCTCGTTAACACAGAAGTGACGCTCACACACACACAAACAGGAGGGAACTCATGGGGACGGCTGCTTCTTTTTGTTTTGTTGTGTTTTGTCCAGAGCCCCTTGACATTGACCTGGTCTGGGATGGGCCCCCGTGACCTCTGTGACCCCCACCCTTCACCACCACCACCCGCTCCCTTGTCCACCTCCTGGTCTATACATCTCCCGTCTCAAGCATTGCTTTAATACCCCCCCCCCCTTTACCCCCCCTCCTCCAACACTCCCTTTAGCCTTGGTCCCTGCAGAGCATCCTTTCATCTGTTTGAAGTGTAGGGCACTGAAAATGAAAGTGTGTGTGTGTGTGTGTGTGTGCTTGTATTCCTATCTTTATGGGGACAGTGATATGTTTACACAGTCACGCCATGGAGACCTCTGACAATATGGGGACCAAAATTTAGGTCCCCACAAGGGTTAAATATAAATAAAGGTCCCCACTAGTAAAATAGAAATGAGGTGGCCCTATAAATACATTAATTTGATTTCTGGATCACTTTCAAATGTATTCTCCATTAACCGCAATGTAAAATTTCAAATAGATCCAGAATCCAGGATCTCTTCCAGATCACCAACACATGATCTAATCATGTGTTCCTTGTGACACTAACAAGACATCCTGAAAATGTTATCAAAATCCATTCAGATCTTCATGTGTAATCCTGCTGACAAACAGACAGACAGACAGACAGACAGACAGACAGACAGACAGACAGACAGACAGACAGACAATAATGTAATCCCTCCTTCATTCTAAGGGGGGGGGGGGGGGTCCTGCCTTGGTGGAGGTTTGTGCTCTCAGAGTGAGTTTCTAGTTGTCTCATAATTTTGACATTTTACATTAGAGTCAGTTTGTCTGTCTGTCTGTCTGTCTGTCTGTCTGTCAGCAGGATTATATGATAGATAATGGGTCAAGGAAGACCCCATTAGATTTTGAACAATGAAGGTCCTCATGAAACATGGAAACCAATGTGTGTGTGTGTGTGTGTCTGTATTCCTATCTTTATGGGGACATTGATATGTTTACACAGCCACGCCATGGGGACCTCTGACACTATGGGGACCAAAATTCAGGTCCCCACGAGGGTTAAATATAACTGTAGGTCCCAACGAGTAACATGTAAATCTGTGTAAAGAATACATTATTCATTTTATTTTTTCAGAAGTCCCCATAAAGCATGAGGGAAACTGGTGCAAAGTGAAAAGACCTTTTTATTATTACTATCATTATTTTTTAATTATTATTTTAATTAGATTTATTTAATTAGGGTTTACACACTTTTTTCATTTTATTTTTTTATTTTAATTTTATTTAGAAATTAAAAAATATATATATATTTTCTATTTAATTATTGTTATTTTATTTTATTTTTAAAGACAAGTTTACGCTCACCACTACTTTACCTTCAAACTAGGTCCTCATGAGACATGGAAACAAGTATGCGTGTGTGTATGTGTGTGTGTGTGTATGTGTGTGTATGTGTGTGTGTGTATGTATATGTGTGTAGTATGTGTGTGTGTGTGTGTGTGTATGTGTGTGTGTATGTGTGTGTGTGTGTGTGTATGTATATGTGTGTGTGTGTGTGTGTATGTGTGTGTGTATGTGTGTGTGTGTGTGTGTATGTATATGTGTGTGTGTGTGTGTGTGTGTATGTGTGTGTGTAGTATGTGTGTGTATGTGTGTGTAGTATGTGTGTGTGTGTGTGTATGTATATGTGTATATGTGTGTGTGTGTGTGTGTGTGTGTGTGTGTGTGTGTGTAAGGTGTTGTTTGAGTGCTCCTCTCTGAACCTGATGGGCAAAAGAAGAGTTGGAAATGGTGAAGGTGTGCGTGTGTTTGTGTGTGTGTGTGTGTGTGTGTGTGTGTGGGGGGGGGGGGGTTGTTGCAGAATGGCCAGGAGGGCTTCTCCCCCCCTCCCTCCCCCTCCCTCCCCCTCCCTCTTCATATGATGAAAGGAGAGCGAGGGAGAAGAGAGAAAGTAGGTGGGGGTAAAGATCCAGATGAAAGTGAAGGGGGGGTTGAATGGGAGAGGGGGGGGTCTTCTGTTTTGTCTCCTACAGTTTGGTCTGATTTAAAACATGAGGTCGAACACAACAACACGTTTTTAAAGATCCTGAAAGAAACAGAAATTAATTCTTCTGGAAAATAATATAAATAAAAAACATGAAAAGGTAACAAACTCACTGGCATGCTAACGGTTTGTCCACACGCTAACAGTTTGTCCACATGCTAACGGTTTGTCCACATGCTAACGGTTTGTCCACACGCTAACGGTTTGTCCACATGCTAACGGTTTGTCCACACGCTAACGGTTTGTCCACACGCTAACGGTTTGTCCACATGCTAACGGTTTATCCACACGCTAACGGTTTGTCCACACGCTAACGGTTTGTCCACATGCTAACGGTTTGTCCATGTGCTAACAGTTTTTCCACACGCTAACGGATTGTCCACATGCTAACGGTGTGTCCACGTGCTAACGGTTTGTCCACATGCTAACGGTTTGTCCACACGCTAACGGTTTGTCCACACGCTAACGGTTTATTGACATGCTAATGGTTTGTCAACATGCTAACGGTTTTGGCAATGCTTTAATGGTTTGGCGGCATACTAACAATTTGTCGGCATGCTAACGGAGTCTCTCTCACAGTCCTACTTTTTAAAAGTGCAGACACACAACGGCACAGCGTGTACAAAAATGTCTATTTTTTCCATCTCTGTATTTATTACGATTTTAAAAGCAAATTAACAGGATCCCAAAGAGTTTTAAAATCCTGGTTTGTGATTGGTCAAAGCAGAGGTGATCAGAAACATCCATCCAAACAAACAAACACGTTAATTGCATATATTGCATATTTTTTGCATATGTTTTGAATATTTTATCCAATTTTTTTCATGTTTTTTCTGTATTTTAGAAGAGTTTTTCAATACGTTTTGAATTTTTGGGTTATATTTTAATTTTCTTTGGTGGATTTTAGCACATTTTATATATATTTTTTGTGTTTCTTACTGTATTTTTGTGTATTGTACTGGAAAATTGAGTAAAACACCCCCCAAAACAAAACAGCCAACTGACATAAAGTGATGTTTGATCAAGTCAAATGAATGCAAATCAATTCTGTGATTAATCTGATTAAAACTTGAATCATTTGACAGCTTTAATTT
>CM035789.1:46620874-46628374 GCA_020466265.1 Siphamia tubifer | reverse complement strand
ATAGATAGATAGATAGATAGATAGATAGATAGATAGATAGATAGATAGATAGATGATCGATCTAGTACAGGAAATGAAGCTAAAGCTAGGCTAGTCATATTAGCACTAGTACTGAACATATGGTCGACAAAGCTGTGTTTCAAAACTCTCAGTAGATGAAGCTGATGCTAAACTTGTCTTTTGTCTTTTCTCCCTCCTCTTCATTCCTCCTCAAATCTTCATCCTTCCCTCTTTCATTCTTTCATTCCTTCCTTCCGTCCTTCTTTATTCCTCCCTCCCTTTCCTCCCTCCCTTCCTTCCCCCCTCGCTCCCTTCCTTCCTCCCTCCCTCCTTTCCTTCTTCCCTTCCTTCCTCCCTCCCTCCTTTCCTTCCTCCCTTCCTTCCTCCCTCCATCCTTTCCTTCTTCCCTTCCTTCCTCCCTCCTTTCCTTCCTCCCTTCCTTCCTCCCTCCCTCCTTTCCTTCCTCCCTTCCTTTCCTCCCTCGCTCCTTTCCTTCCTCCCTCCCTTCCTTTCCTCCCTCCCTTCCTTCCTCCCTCCCTCCTTTCCTTCCTCCCTTCCTTCCTCCCTCCCTCCTTTCCTTCCTCCCTTCCTTCCTCCCTCCATCCTTTCCTTCTTCCCTTCCTTCCTCCCTCCCTCCTTTCCTTCCTCCCTTCCTTCCTCCCTCCCTCCTTTCCTTCCTCCCTTCCTTCCTCCCTCCATCCTTTCCTTCTTCCCTTCCTTCCTCCCTCCCTCCTTTCCTTCCTCCCTTCCTTCCTCCCTCCATCCTTTCCTTCCTCCCTTCCTTCCTCCCTCCCTCCTTTCCTTCCTTCCACCAGAATTTCTTCGTGTTCGTCAGGAGGCGTTGGTGGCAGCGGTGCGTAGCTCAGCAGCGTTGGAGTCTCACCTTCCCTCCACCGGCAGCTCGTCTTCATCCAGTCAGAGACGGAAGCAGGGTTTACCGCAGCACCGCGACGCACATTATACTGACAGGTAATCAGCACACGTACGGCGGCGGCGTCAGCACCCGCATTAGTCATCATTAATTAAAGCCACTCCACCCACGTCCACACGTCCTCCACCTGTGGACGGATGTGAATGTGTGGAAATCAATATTTGGAAGAAAAAGCTGTTAAGTGGGAGAATGAGTAAAAAATAAAATCAGTTAATCACCTGTCGCTTTCCATCATTAAAACAGACTTATTTATTGATTTATTTATATTTATTTTTTATTTTTATTTATTTTTGTTGTTGGCTGTGCTTCAGTGCACACCTGTGTATGTGTTTGTATTCCTATCTTCATGGGGACATTGATATGTTTACACAGTCACACCATTGGGACCTCTGACAGCATGGGGACCAAAATTCAGGTCCCCATGAGGGTTAAATATAAATAAAGGTCCCCACTAGTAAAGTATAAATGATGTTGCCCCATAAATACATTAGTTTGTTTTTTCATAAAGCATGAGGGAAATGAATGCGAAGCCGAACATGTATTTTTCAAAGGTTTGAAGAAAAAAAAAAAGTTTTTATTCATGTATTTATTTTTTAGTATTATTATCATTTATTTCATTTACGCTATTCATCTTTATTTTTTTTTAATTCAATTAAATGTTCACATTTTTGTTACTATTATTTTTATTTAATTTAATTTTGTTTAAAATAGGTAGGTACTTATTTTTATGATTTTTTAAATTTTTTTTAAATTTTTTATTGTATTTCATTTAGATTTATTATTATTATTATTATTATTATTATTATTATTATTATTATTATTATTATTATTATTATCTATTCGTATTTTTATTTTTTTTTAATCGAAAAGAAGAACATGTGTAATGGCTACTTGATTACAAACGTAGTCCTCATGACACATGGAAATGAGTGTGTGTGTGTGTGTGTGTGTGTGTGTGTGTACATGTGTATCTGCACATACATGGCTAAACTAAGGATCCAATAACCTCTTGGCTACCACTGTGATGGTGCACGCCTGCATCTCTGGCTCTTCCTCCTCCTCACCCCCCACCCCCTCCTCTTCCTCCCCCCCCTCCTCCCCCCACCCCCCCAGCAATGGCCCCTACGCCTCCCAAACAAAGCCGGGGGCAGCGGGAGTGGGCGGGTAATTGCTTGTCGATTATTTATGTGGCGCGGGGAGAGGCGGGGGATCGATAATGGGCCGGCGGTGCGGCAGCAGGGGTGTGTATGTGTGTGTGTGTGTGTGTGTGTGTGTGTGTGTGTGTGTGTGTGTGTGTGTGAGCCAGAGAGGATGGTGGTGAGGGGTTGGGGTGGGGATATAAGCAGGAAGCAGAGTGGCCAGGCGCTGTGTGGTGAAGCTCTGGGAGGCTGTGGGGGTGGAGATAGTGTGTGTGTGTGTGTGTCCTTGTATTGCTATCTTTATGGGGACATTAATGTGTTTACACAGTCACACCATGGGGACCTCTGACACTATGGGGGCCAAGATTCAGGTCCCCACCAGGGTTAAATATAAATAAAGGTCCCCACTAGTAAAATAGAAATGATGTGGCCCCATTTTTTCATAAAGCATGAGGGAAACAGGTTATTTATTTTGTTTGTTTACTTATTTTTAACTCAATTGTTTTTGTATTTATTCATACTTTTTTTTTATTTGAATGATATAATTTTTTTTATAATTATAATTTTATTTCTTTTTATTATTTCTTTAAAAAAATGTTTTTATTGTATTTATTCATTCATTTTTACATACATACATTTTTTAAAAAATGTAAGTAAATTTTAAATAATTCTAATAATTATTTAAATTAAATTTTGTTTTTAAATATAAAAGTTTACATTCACTACCCAATGGCTACTTGATTACAAACTTGGTCCTCATGAGACATGGAAACGAGTATGCCTGTGTGTGTGTGTGTGAGTGTGTGTGTGTGTTGAGGGGAGGAGGAGGGGTAGATTGTTCGCGTGTGTTTGTTTGTTCCATTTTTCAAGCTGGCGGTCTGCATGCGTGCTCATCTGTGCGGCGGATTGAATTTGGGTTTGTTTGTGTGAATATGTCTGCTAATTTGTGTGTGTGTGTGTGTGTGTGTGCATGTGTGCGTGTGTGTGTGTGTGTGTGTGTGCGTGTGTGTGTGTGTGTGTGTGTGTGCTTGTATTTGTGTGTGTGTGTGTGTGTGCTTGTGTTTGTGTGTGTGTGTGTGTGTGTCCGGCGTTACAACGCGAATGTAGTCAGTGAGCCGCGGCTGTTCTCCGACAGCACACAGAGTAATTAGCCACACAGGACCAGGGGAGAGTTAACTAGGCCTCACCCCCCCTCCTCTCCCTCTCTCCCTCCCTCCCTCCCCCCGCCTCCTCTTTAACCCTTTCACATTCAGCACATCTCCCTCCTTTTTCACTGAACTGAAGGGGTTAATGGGCAGAATATGTCACAGTTATTTCTGTCATCGTCCAAATGAGACGGTGGGGGAAAAGGCGGGAAAACAAACACAGACTCATGTCAAATCTGTTCTGTATAGAGGTAACGCACATGACGTCACACGATCCCATGATTCCGTGAATCCATAGTTGTGCCCAGCGCTCTATGATTGTACAGTATTATGGCTGAAAATGATGGTGTTTGACACTATCGATGTTTGGACCATATACTCGACCAGAAATCGTGTTAAAGCCGGTGTTCTTAACGAATAGTGAGGATGTGTTATGACACTTCCTGATTTAGGGTATCCAGACATTTCTAACTATTTGATGAACAGAACATCTGCATACAGGGCGGCACGGTGGTGCAGTGGTTAGCACGGTGGTGCAGTGGTTAGGACGGTGGTGCAGTGGTTAGCACTCGTGCCTCACAGCAAGAAGGACCCTGGTTCGAATCCCGTACCAGACCTTTCTGTGTGGAGTTTGCATGTCCTCCCCGTGTCCGCGTGGGTTTTCGCCGGGCACTCCGGTTTCCTCCCACCATCCAAACACATGCACTGATAGGTTAATTGGTTAATCTAAAAATTGTCCATAGGTGTGAATGTGAGAGTGATTGTTTGGCTATATATGTTCAGCCCTGAGATGAACTGGCGTCTCATACAGGGTGTACCCCGCCTTCGCCCGTTGTAGCTGGATTAGGCCCCCAGTGACCCCGGTGACCTTAGTGTGGATAAAGCGGGTTCAGATAATGAATGAATGAATGAACAGAACATCTGCATTGCAAGGATTATCAAAGCCTCGATGGATATAGATGTTTGGTGGCAGGTTGGATCAAAGAATTCCACGTCAAAATGACATCATCGTCACCTTAAGCAGGTAAATAACAACACTTCCATGTAGGTCTATTCAGTGGTGTATTGTACTGTGTAGGAGGGCAGGTGTAATAAATAAATCAACAAGGAGTGTACACACCTGCAGAACGTGTGTGGAATTATCAAATGTAAGCAGATATAAAGTGAACACTGCAAATTCATGTGCCGTCATTCAGTTTCCATGTCTTGCGGCGTATAGTGTCCAGATATTTCCACCGTCTCTCCGAGTCTGTAGGGATCCTGTAGAAGGAAACGTCATCTGTTGTCTCCTGGTGATTCGTACAACCGACGGCACAACATGATTTACCCACAGTGGGACCAGGAATGTCTGGATTTTCATATAATCGTGATAAAACGGCAGCGTGTTGTAATGTGTCAATGACAGACGATGTTTTCTTCCAATGTGGCGGCAACAACTACGGAATCATGGGATCGCATGGTGTCAATACATTACCTCTATATAGGATAGCACTGATTGTCCTTTGGGGGGTGAGGGGCGGAGCCAGTGGGTACAGGTGAATCCTAATAGTTCGTATCATAGACATTATCCTTCGTATCTCTGATCTTCTCCAAATACCTTCTCGTTCCTCTTGTCTCTATATGAACCTCTTATTTTTGCCTGTTGCCCATAGCAACCGCTAGCATCTTAGCCTTCCACATATGTTTTGTACTATGCCATATTTCCTCATTGGTCATTACATCAGAACCTCTTGCGTATGCGGGATCAACTTAGGGTCACTTCAGGTCATTTCAGGATTAGCAACCACTAGCATCTTAGCTTTTCACATATATTGCGTATTGTGCCATATTTCCTCATTGTTCATTACATCGGAGCCTCTTGTGTATGCTGGATCACTTCAGAGACACATTCAGGTCACACTCAAGACTGATAAAAGTTGCATTTAATGTGTAATATGAAGAAACACACACAAAAAAGTTTGATTTCAGCCAAAAAATCTGAAGGGTAAAATAACCCTTCCCCCTACCCCCTGCCTTAATGTGAACTGAGACACCCCTACCCCTATACGTGGACACATAAAACAGAAGGGAAGCAGTGAAATGACATTCAGCCTAAGACGTACGTAAAACGTATGAGGTACATGGGGATGCACACTCCTACGCAGGGAAAATAATGAAGTCAAATATTCATAGAAAAGAACAAAATTGAACCAAAATTGTGTCAATTAAGAAAAATCAAAATCAAACAAAAAATTTTGTAAAATAATGAAAAAAATGAACAACATCAATTAAAAAAAAAAGTTAAATAATGAAAAAATGAACAAAATCAAACAAAAATGTAGTAAAATAATGAAAAAATTAACAACATCAATTAAAAAAAAGTAAAATAATGAAAAAATGAACAAAATCAAACAAAAATGTAGTAAAATAATGAAAAAATTAACAACATCAATTAAAAAAAAAGTAAAATAATGAAAAAATGAACAAAATCAAACAAAAATGTAGTAAAATACTGAAAACATTTACAAAATCACACAAAAAGTTTGTAAATATTGAAAAAATTTGAACAAAATCCAACAAAACATGTAGTAAAATAATGAAAAAGTAAATACAATCAAACCAAAAGTTAGTCAAATAATGAAAAAGGAAAATCAAACAAAAAAATTAGTAAAATAATGAAAAAATTAACAAAATCAAACAAAAAATGAAGTAAAATAATGAACAAAATAAAACCTGTTACTAAATGTTGAGTGTATTTGTAATGGAAATGTCAGTTGTTGATGTGGATTCAAAAGAAAAGTAAAAAAGTATAAGGTGCATGTGGACGTACACTCTTACGCAGGGCCGTCTCTGCCTGAAATGTGGTCCAGGTTTAACTGACAATAATTCAGCAATTATTTGGCACCACTTTTTGTCGTACATATTTCGAATGGAACGTGCTGAACATGACACTACGGTCTTATATAATAAACACGTAGTTATTTATAGCTGCGTGTCAAATGTGGTCCAGATTTTGTGGAGAATCTTCACGGACAAGAGGAGTCTGTGAAATCAGCTGTTTAGTTTGTGTCGTGTAGTTTACATGTGCATCCAAAACTTGTTAAATGTAGAAGTATTAGATCTACATTAGGTCAGAGTAGTAAAATATGATCATAATCGCCTGTAAACAATGAAAAATGCTGATTTTAATGTAAAAAAACAAAAGTCAAGTTACAGGAAATTCTTTATATTAACAAATCCATCCTGAACAAATATGAAGCAGCTGAAATATGTGAAGAGAAGGAAGTGTCATTTTACAAATATTCTGCCTGTTACTAAATGTTTAGTGTGTTTGTAATTGAAATCTCATGTCAAATAAGTGAGTGAGAATACAAAAGTAACACAACTAATGAAAGATTCAGTGAAATAATCCAAAAATTAAGAAAACCTTACCTAAAACTTAAGTCAAATGTTCATAGAAAAGAACAAAATTGAACAAAAATATCAAATGATGAAAAAAAGAACAAAATCAAACCAAGAAATGTAGTAAAATAACAAAAAAAATGGAACAAAGTCAAACAAAAAATTTTGTAAAACAATGAAAAATGAACAAAATACAACAAACTATTAAGTAAAACTACAGTTCCATCCATTTCGTGAAGGAAATGTAACCTGTGTGTTTGTGTCTTGTTGGATCGCTGGAGTTGTGGCTGGTGAAAGGAAGTTCACTTCATATGTGGAATCTGTTTGTCAGTGTTTGTGGACTGAGTCACTTTTATTAAAGCTCCTCCCATTTTATGTTAAAGCTCCTCTCATTTTCTGTGAGTAAGGGACTTTCCCTGTTGCCATGGAAACAGGCCTGAAGTTCCACACGCAGACACACAGAGCTGACTGGAGTAAAGCCTGTCTGAATGTTAAACCATGCCTCTGAACTCCTGCAATTTTTGGGGAAACTGTAAATATATTAGTGAACACAAAGTTGATCATTAGTGACAGGAGGTTCTGAGGAACAAGTAGATATATTTATTTTTCCTGTACTGTGAAAAATAAGTGAGATACAGCAGTTTTAAAACCACTGAACTCACCAAAATGAAGCAGATCTGTTAGTCTGTCAGTCATGTTAAAGCCCCGCCCACAGTGTTTGTCAATCATGTTAAAGCTCCTCCCACAGTCTTAATTGTCTGCAGGTGTTTCATAGTGCCAGGAGCACTGTTGCCATGGTGATGAGCAGTGGCGGGAACTTCAAAGGGCAGACTCATAGACAGCTCCACACTCTGTTACATGGAAAAAATAGGTGTGAACATACTGCCGAACTACTGCCATTTTT
>CM035789.1:46615874-46618374 GCA_020466265.1 Siphamia tubifer | reverse complement strand
TCTGCGGGCTAACGCTAGGCGAGGGTAGGCGGCGCAAGGCGAGGGAAGAAAAGGAGAGAGAGAGAGAGGGAGGGGGGTTGATGGGAATTTGGCATGCGGGAGCCATGGGGGGAAGAGGAGGAGGAGAGAGGGGATGAAGAGAAGGGGGAAGAGTTTTTTTTTTTTTTTTTGCGGGCGCCTTGGCGTTGCTTAGTAAGAACTGTGCGTCGCGAGGCTAATTGCTAGCCTGGAGGGATTAGGCCAGGTGATTACACACTGGGCGGTGTAATTACATAAGCAGCGGCTAGTGGGGGCCCCGGCTCACGGCACCGGGGGTCACGCGCCGCAGCCCTCACCCAAGATTAATTGGAGCTGCCACTGGAGTGCGAGGCACCGCCGGAGAGAGCGGTTATACGATTAGCATTAACATTTCAGCGGCGGAGGCGATCGATGAATGCCCCCCCCCCCACCACACCTCCACCTCAGTACAGCCCCCACCCACCCCTCCCCCCGCCTTCTGCATCTCATCTCCAACACTCGTTCACGCTCGCCTTCTTCTTCTGGTGTTTTATTTTTTCCCCTCAGCATTTAGTCAGGCAGGAGACATGCAGGCGCTAGGTAATTTGAACACGGTTGCAAAACAATATTTGCGGTCGCATGCGTCCCGGTGTTGGTTTTTGATTTTGTTGTTTTGCTGGGCTTGTTTCTTACGTGGTATTTTTTTTTGTTTTGTTTTTTATTGTATTTGTGCGTGCGGCAGCAGTCACACACGGCTGAGCTCTGATTGGTGCGATGGCAACAGATGAGGAAGAAGGAAACAAGCAGAGGTGGTGAAAGTACACACATTCTGTACTGGTGTGAAAAACAATACTCAGGGGAAAATAAAATTCTAAATAATGAGAAAAAAGTCCAAATTTTAAGAAATAAAGAGTCAAAATATGAGAAAAATATACTTAAATGCACTAAAAATACACTAAACTGTACTAAAAATACACTAAACTTTACTAAAAATACACTAAACAGTACTAAAAATACACTAAAGTGCACTAAAAATACACTAAACTGTACTAAAAATACACTAAAGTGCACTACAAGCACAATAAATGTCACTAAAAGTACAATAAAATGTACTAAACAATATACTAAAATGCAATAAAAGCACATGACATGTCACTAAACATATACTAAAAGATGGTAAAAAAATACACTAAAGTGCACTAAAACTACATTAAAATGTACAAAAAATACATTGAAATACACACAAAAATATACTTGCACATAATAAATCAATATTCTTTTCCTGGTCTGGCTCTGTTCAGATCATATTGGTCTGAATGTGGAACTGAACTAACATGACTTTTTTTTTTCCAGCCCTGCTGTCAATGAAGGGAGGGGGTTTGTAAAAATAAATAAAGATAAAATAATATAAAGAAGCAAGACAAGAGTGAGGGAGGGTGTTGAGATGAAGAGGAGCTGAGAAAAGGTGTGAGAAATGGAAGTGTACGGTGAAGAAAGACAGGTTTTCAGAGGTCAGCGGTCTGTAGGGAGGCCAGAGAGAAAAGCTGGTTTAGAGGTGAGAGGCGCCACTCCTGCACCAGGACAAAAGATGAAGCCAATAATGGAGAGGTCTTTTCATAGGAGGAGGAGGACGCAGGACGCTCCTGCCTTTCAGAGAGGGGAGGGGGGGGGGGGGGGTGGGGGGTAGGGGAGGAGAGAGGAGGAGAAAAAGGAGAGGAGAGAGGAGGGATGAGTGTTAATTAGAAGGTCCTTCAGCCCGTGGCCCCGGTCAAGACGCAGGGGCCGCCCCAGCTGTCAGAGCATGACACACTGGCATTGTGCATTCAGCCCTCATTATGTCTGTGTGTGTGTGTGTGTGTGTGCTTGTATTTCTATCTCTATGGGAACATATATATGTTTCCAAATTCACACCATGGGGACCTCTGACAGTATGGGGACCAAATTCCAGGTCTCCACAAGGGTATAGTATATATCCAGGTCCCCGCGAGGCTAAAGTATAAATCCAGGTCTCCACGAAGGTAAAATATAAATCCAGGTCCCCACAAGGGTAAAGTATGAAAACCACATCCCCACAAAGTCAAAGTATAAATACACGTCCCCAAGGGGGTAAAGTATAAATACACGTCCCCAAGGGGGTAAAGTATAAATACACGTCCCCACGAGGGTAAAGCATGAATCCACATCCCCACGAGACTAAATAATATAAATCCAGGTCTAAATCCTAGTCTCCAAGAGGGTAAAATATAAATCCAGGTCCCCACTAGTAAAATATAAATCTGTATGAAGTATGGAAATGTATGCAAATTATGAATTAATTTTTTATCCAGAAGTCCCCATAAAGCATGGGGGAACAGTTGCAAAGGGAAAAAGGGAAACATTTATTTTTCTAAGGTTTGAAGATATTATTATTATTATTATTATTATTATTATTATTATTGTTGTTGTTGTTGTTGTTATTATTATTATTAATAAGAAGAATAATGATAATTTTATTTATTATTTA
>CM035789.1:46608374-46610874 GCA_020466265.1 Siphamia tubifer | reverse complement strand
CCTCTTCCTCCTCCTCCTCCTCCTCCTCTTCCTCCTCTTCATCTCAGTCAGTATATTTGTTCATACCTCCTCCTCCTCTTCCTCCTCCTCCTCCTCTTCATCTCAGTCAGTATATTTGTTCATACCTCCTCCTCCTCCTCCTCCTCCTCCTCCTCCTCCTCCTCC
The DNA here is from genome assembly GCA_020466265.1 of Siphamia tubifer. Classification (NCBI taxonomy): domain Eukaryota; kingdom Metazoa; phylum Chordata; class Actinopteri; order Kurtiformes; family Apogonidae; genus Siphamia; species Siphamia tubifer. The sequence goes on along the minus strand of CM035789.1, from coordinate 46,610,709 downwards.
TCCTCTCCTCCTCCCTCCTCCTCCTCCTCCTCCTCCTCCTCCTCCTCCTCCTCCTCTTCCTCCTCCTCCTCCTCCTCCTCTTCCTCTCTTCATCTCAGTCAGTATATTTGTTCATACCTCCTCCTCCTCCTCCTCCTCCTCCTCCTCCTCCTCCTCCTCCTCCTCTCCTCCTCCTCCTCCTCCTCCTCCTCCTCCTCCTCTTCATCTCAGTCAGTATATTTGTTCATACCTCCTCTTCCTCCTCCTCCTCCTCCTCCTCCTCTTCATCTCAGTCAGTATATTTGTTCATACCTCCTACTCCTCCTCCTCCTCAGACTGGAGATGTCTGCGGAGCTGCTGAGGGCAGAAGGAGTTGGAAACCCTGCAGCAGCGGCAGCAGCAGCAGCAGCGTCTTCTGGGCTCTGACACTCTGGGGGCTCTTCCTCCTGGCCTGCCCCTGGACCACCCCGCCCTGCGGAGCCTCCACGACATCCCAGAAGGCCACCCGCTCAGGGAGGAACTGGCCCGCCGCTCCATGCTGCTGCTCCGCCACGGGGCCGCCACCCCCCTGTTGACCCTCGCCCAGCAGCAGCAGGTGGGGGGGGCGCCGGCCACACCCAAAGACGCCCAGGGACACAGCTCCAGCGCAGGGCCGGATGCAGAGGGTAGGAGCGCTTCCCGTCGGGGTCCCCAGGTTCAGCCCCGCCCCCTGGAACATATAAGAGGGAGGGAGGTGGAGAGGGAGGGGCCGGACGAGGACATGAAGGACTCTGACAGTGACACGGACCTGGGTGAGGAGCGGGAGGTGGGGGGAGACACCAAGGCCAGCGTTAAGTCCAGGGACCGGGACCACCAGGGGGCCAAGGAGACAGGCGCCAAGGGGGCGTGTGACGGCAGCAGGGAGGCGGGGGAGGCTTCGGGCAGACTGAGCGCCCCCTGCAGTTCAGCCGGAACAGAATCTCCCAGAAGCCACCTGTTCAACCCTGGCCTGGGCAAAGCCGACGTCAAGTACCAGCTGCCCCCTGGGTTCATACCCCCCCTGCCTGCGCTGCACGCACACACCTTCCCTTTTGGATTCCCATACGCCAACCCATACTTCCACACAGGTGAGACACACACACTTATATACATATATATATATATATATATATATATATATATATATATATATATGTATAAAACATGTGAAACCCATTAGTGTCAGTGTGTGTGTTCAGTTTTATGTGTGTGTGTGTGTGTGTGTGTGTGTGTGTGTGTCCACTGTGGAGACCTCTCCCTGTCAGGGGCCCTTCCTCTGACCCCTGGCTGACCCTCATACACACCCACAGCAGCAGATCCATGTGGACGTCTTCAGTTTAACGTCCATTTGAACTAAAATAGTTTTTCCATCATTTCAGTCGATGCTTTAATTTGTTCAACTATAATCTAATTAAAGAAAAAATAGTTTGTCGTGAATCATTTTTATTCCTTATTTATTACGTTTCATTTTGCACGAGAAAAGAAATTCCAGAAAGAATATAATATACATGCACTTAACATGTTTATTATATAACACAACTGTAAACAACTGTAAACATCTGTAAACAGCTGTTCCGTCGTCATATTTCCACCCAGAGTTAATATGCTGTTTATCATCTTCCATCTTCATGGGCTGGTTCTGCTACTACTGGAAGATAAATAATTAAAACAGCAGCAACACCGGGGTGTGCAGCGAGTAATGAGTGTGATAAAGTGCAGCGAGCAATGAGTGTGATAAGTGCAGCAAGCAATGAGTGTGATGAATACACAGAGCAAAGAGTGGGATAAGTGCAGTGAGCAAAGAGTGTGATAAAGTGCAGCCAGCAATGAGTGTGACAAAATGCAGCGAGATATGAGTGTGAAAAAGAGCAGCGAGCAATGAGTGTGACAAATTGCAGTGAGCAGTGACTGTGATAAAGTGCAGTGAGCAAAGAGTGTGATGAGTGCAGGTACCAAAAAGAGTGTGATGAGTGCAGTGTGCAATGAGTGTGATGAGTGCAGTGAGCAATGAGTGTGGCAAAGTTCAGAGAGTAATGAGTGTGATAAAGTGCAGCAAGCAATGAGTGTGATAAGTGCAGCAAGTAATGAGTGTGATAAATACACAGAGCAAAGAGTGGGATAAGTGCAGTGAGCAAAGAGTGTGATAAAGTGCAGCCAGCAATGAGTGTGACAAAATGCAGCGAGATATGAGTGTGAAAAAGAGCAGCGAGCAATGAGTGTGACAAAGTGCAGTGAGCACTGACTGTGATAAAGTGCAATGAGCAAAGAGTGTGATGAGTGCAGGTACCAAAAAGAGTGTGATGAGTGCAGTGTGCAATGAGTGTGATGAGTGCAGTGA
>CM035789.1:46590874-46603374 GCA_020466265.1 Siphamia tubifer | reverse complement strand
TGTGTGTGTGTGTGTGTGTGTGTGTGTGTACAAACAAATAAAAAAGTAAAATAAAAATATAGTAGTATACTGTACTCAGACAGTATACTGTACTCAGTCAGTACACTGTACTCAGACAGTATACTGTACTCAGACAGTATACTGTACTCAGTCAGTCCACTGTACTCAGACAGTATACTGTACTCAGTCAGTCCACTGTACTCAGACAGTATACTGTACTCAGACAGTATACTGTACTCAGTCAGTACACTGTACTCAGTCAGTATACTGTACTCAGTCAGTATACTGTACTCGGACAGTATACTGTACTCAGACAGTATACTGTACTCAGTCAGTACACTGTACTCAGACAGTATACTGTACTCAGACAGTATACTGTACTCAGTCAGTACACTGTACTCAGACAGTATACTGTACTCAGTCAGTATACTGTACTCAGTCAGTATACTGTACTCGGACAGTATACTGTACTCAGACAGTATACTGCACTCAGTCAGTACACTGTACTCAGACAGTATACTGTACTCAGTCAGTATACTGTACTCAGACAGTATACTGTACTCAGACAGTATACTGTACTCAGTCAGTATACTGTACTCAGACAGTACACTGTACTCAGACAGTATACTGTACTCAGACAGTACACTGTACTCAGTCAGTATACTGTACTCAGACAGTATACTATGTAGTTGTACTCTACATGTTTCCTTCCATGTTTCTATAAATATTTCAGTGGCAGGTTCTTAAACATGTCTTTGTTTTGGAGCGTGTGTCGCTCAGAACAAGCAGCCGAGCCTGAAACGTGTTCTCATGTGGACATGTGGGACTAAAGTGGACATATGGGACTAAAGTGGACATGTGGGACTAAAGTGGACATATGGGACTAAAGTGGACATGTGGGACTAAAGTGGACATATGGGACTAAAGTGGACATGTGGGACTAAAGTGGACATGTGGGACTAAAGTGGACATGTGGGACTAAAGTGGACATATGGGACTAAAGTGGACATGTGGGACTAAAGTGGACATGTGGGACTAAAGTGGACATGTGGGACTAAAGTGGACATGTGGGACTAAAGTGGACATATGGGACTAAAGTGGACATGTGGGACTAAAGTGGACATATGGGACTAAAGTGGACATGTGGGACTAAAGTGGACATATGGGACTAAAGTGGACATATGGGACTAAAGTGGACATATGGGACTAAAGTGGACATGTGGGACTAAAGTGGACATGTGGGACTAAAGTGGACATGTGGGACTAAAGTGGACATATGGGACTAAAGTGGACATGTGGGACTAAAGTGGACATGTGGGACTAAAGTGGACATGTGGGACTAAAGTGGACATGTGGGACTAAAGTGGACATATGGGACTAAAGTGGACATGTGGGACTAAAGTGGACATATGGGACTAAAGTGGACATGTGGGACTAAAGTGGACATATGGGACTAAAGCAGACATTAGTTCTGTTAAACCATGGCTTTGTTTACCTGCAGTGAAAACACACTGACTTTACTGGAACTGATTTTATAGTGAATGAAACACACGCTGATATAGTACCTGTTTTAGTACCTGGGGCCCAAAGCACTTACATTAACCTCACACACGCACGCACGCACGCACGCACGCACACGCGCGCGCACACACACACACACATATATTTATTGTCATGGCTCAGTTGGTAGAGCGGTCGTCTATTAACCGAAGGGTTAGTGGTTTGATTCCCGCTCTGTCCTAGTCAGTCCGTTGTGCCTTTGGGCAAAGACACTTCAACCCCCTGCCTCCAGTGTCACTCACACTGGTGTGAATGTTCACTGGTGGGAGGGACTGTCGGGGCAAAATGGCTGCCAGTCTTCTGTCAGTCTGCCCCAGGACAACTGTGGGTATATATGTAGTTTACCACCACCAGAGGGAGCATGTGAGAGCGAATGAATAATGGAGCACTAATGTACAGTGCTGTAGAAATGTAATCTATTATTATTATTATTATTATTATTTTAGGATACGTTTCTAAGATTCAGCCAGACCTATTGGGGACATTTAGGGTTCAGTATCTTTGCCCAAGGACATGTGGACAGCCAGAGCCGGGACACAAACCACTGACCCTTGAGTCATTGGACGACCTGCTCTACCAACTCAACCACAGTGTGTGTGTGTGTGTGTGTGCGTTAGCGTATATGTTAGCATGTGTGCCTGTGCATTAGCGTATGTGTTTTAGCGTGTGTGCGTTACCGCGCGTGTGTTAGCATGTGTGCGTTAGCGTATGCGTTAGCGTGTGTGCGTTAGCATGTGTGGGTGTACCGGGGCTGAAGCGGCTGTGTCTCTGCCAGGTGTTTCGGGAGCAGGCCATTGATGGACAGACTTTGCCGCTGCTCAGTGAGGAGCATCTGCTCGGCATCATGGGACTAAAGCTGGGGCCTGCGCTCAAGATTCGCTCACAGGTACACACACCGCACAGCTGCCCGCCGGGGATTCTGGGAAAGCCAGTCTGGATGTCTGTATGTGTGTATGTGTGTGTCAGTAGAAAGACGCTAGTGTAGCTTAGCTTAGCCTGCCCCATAGACTGCAGCCTTTCCTCTCTCTCTCTCTCTCTCTCTCTCTCTCTTTCTCTCTCTCTGTTTTTCTCTCTCTCTCTTTTTGGGTGGGGCCTGACCTGTTGTGTGCTCTTGTGCCCCTCCCCCACAGGTGGCACGTCGTGTGGGCAGACTCTTCTACATGACGGGCTTCCCTCTGGCCTTCCCCTTCCCGCCTTCTGCCATCCTGCGACCCCCGGACCGAGACCGCGACCCCTTGAACGCGCCGCCGTCCGACGCCCCTCAGCCCCTGTCCTTGACCCTCCCCCACAGACCCACGTCCACCAGCAGCAGCTCCTCCCCCTACAGCGGCCCCACCCCGGGGTGCTCCTCCCCGAAACAGGAAAATGGTAACGGCTCCACGGCAATGGGACGATACGAGGCCAAAACACCGTCGTAGGAGCGTGGGGCGAGTTGAACTATGACACACAGAGAGAGAGAGAGAGAGAGAGAGAGAGAGACGCTCTGTTCACCCAACCAGACCCCCCCACCCCCGCCTCCTCCTGCCATCACCACCACCTCGGGATCTTTAAACAGAGATTTATGGAAAAATATTGGAGTGACATAAAAGAGGGCGGGACTTTGTGAACTGTATCCAATCAGCTGCTCAGTTTATCTGTATCCGAGCAGAATCCAAAGAAAGTGCAGAAGGTGGAGACACGTGAAGCGACGGAGCAGGAGACAGCTGGTCACACACCGCCGCCAAAAAAACAACCAAATCCTGCGACACAAACGCAGCATTCTGTAAAGTCAGACAGTCCGACGCTAGCGCTAACTCTTCCTTCCTGAGCTGCAGGAAGCTCTGCTCGCTCTCTCTCCCTCCCTCCCTCCCTCTCTCCCTCTCTCCCCCCTCTCTTTGTCTCTCTCTCTCTCTCTCCCTCTCTCTTTCTTTATCACTCTCTCTCTCCCTCTCTCTCTCTTTGTCTCTCTCTCTTTCTCTCTCTCTCTCTTTCTCTCTCTCCCCCCCCCTCTCTCTCTTTTATCACTATATATCTATGCATTCCACTGTCCTGATACCAAAGATGAGCGGACGTGTGGAATCCAAACCCTTCCGGTGTGTGTCATTAACGTTCTCGGACACAGACTGGTCCCACCGGGGGAACGTCTCGCACCGCGGGACGAACGTTTTCCCCCCGAAAACTGAACTGTGCGTAACCGGCCGTCGTCATGGTAACGCTTTGTGTTGACTACTGTTGGAAGCAGGAAAAACATGCAGAATTGTACAGAATCACGCTTAAGATGAAAATATCCTGAAGGTTACATACGTGGTACTTTGACTTTTTTTTGTTACATGTAGTTGCACGAATAAGGTTTTTTTTCTTTACTGAAAAATGTGACTTGCTGAACTTTTTGGTGGTACTTTTGTTCATACTTTTGTTTGTTTGTTTGCCTTTTTATTTTTTCTCTTTTTATTTTTTAAACAAAAGTGTAATATTAAAAAGACGCTCCAATCTTGAATGCTACTTCAGCATATAAATATGAGGAAAAAACTATTTATAGGACTTTTGACGTAGTAGATAAAGCAGATGATGATATGTATTATAATTAGCTCTTGGATTCCAAAGATACTTTTACTTTGTTTTCTCTTGTTTGCAGGGAAAAGAAAGGCACAAAGCTCTTAATGCAAATGTTTTCAATTTGTTATGGATTTTTTTTTAACTACGCAAGCAATGAATTAAAAAATGATCTCTAGATTTCCCTTTGAAATTTTTTGTCTTCATCCTATTTTTCTATTCACCAACGCAGGTGAAATAAATCCTACAGAAACACCTCGGCTTTTTTTGGTTTGTGTTGCTGTGTGTCTGCGTCAGACAATGTCACAGGTTAGGCACAGGCAGACTAGGCGGTCGCCTAGGCACCGCCATGTCCCACAGAATTAGAATATTAAGGGACTTTATTTTCTAGACTTAAAAGACTTACATTTTTTTCAAAAACTACAGAGCACCTTATATGTGGATTCATTCTTTAAGACTCTTTTGGACTCTTTAAGAATTTGATTTGATTTGATTTAGTCTCATTCTGATAAGACTGTGTTTTGTTTGGTGTTACAACTAAACAAGGTTTAGAGTTAGGACATTACGTTTACAGATGATCATTTCTAATTCCACAAAAAGGACAGAGGGGTGTTCGCCTCGGGCACCACATTGCTCTGCACAGGTAAGTACAAGTACTGCTACTGCTGTGAAAGAATACTCTGGTAAAAGTAGAAGTACGGATTCAAATCCTTTACTAAAGTAAAAGTAAAAAAAAACAAAACACCACTTCTCAACTGTGAAAAAGTAAAACGCAAAACTACTTTTTTTTCTTTTGCTATGGATGAAATAATATTTATTTAAGCAGAAAATACCAGATTAGTGTTAAACTAGATCAGTGGTAGAGTTCAGACCTCAGTGAAGCAGCACCAGTCTGTGCTAACGCTAATGCTAACACATTAAACTAGATCAGTGGTAGAGTTCAGACCTCAGTGAAGCAGCACCAGTCTGTGCTAACGCTAATGCTAACACATTAAACTAGATCAGTGGTAAAGTTAAGACCTCAGTGAAGCAGCACCAGTCTGTGCTAACGCTAACGCTAACACATTAAACTAGATCAGTGGTAGAGTTCAGACCACAGTGAAGCAGCACCAGTCTGTGCTAACGCTAATGCTAACACATCAAACTAGATCAGTGGTAGAGTTCAGACCTCAGTGAAGCAGCACCAGTCTGTGCTAATGCTAATGCTAACGCTAACACATTAAACTAGATCAGTGGTAGAGTTCAGACCTCAGTGAAGCAGCACCAGTCTGTGCTAATGCTAACGCTAACACATTAAATCTGCCAAGGTTTGGATCTGGATGTTCAGAACTTCTTTATAAACTACTGTTCTGTGTTCACTAACCATTTATTTTATGGCTCATTAACAATCCCTTAGAGGGTTTAAAAACATTCACAGAAATCCTGGCTCCTGTTTTTCACATATGTCCATTTCAATGAGAAGGTAAAAAAAGCAGCTATGAGCGCTCAGGAGATTGTGCAAACAAAATTTTACTCAGGTGCTCATCTGTACCGGGTTAGGTCTAAGTCCAGAGAAGGAAAAAAAGGCAGAGGCACTCTGAGATTTTCAAAAATATATATCAACAATGTATTTAACGAAACAATGTAAAAGCTAAAAACACATCCGCCTTCATCAGGGCATACAAACCTCCATTTCAATATTCGACCACGTATGACGTCACTCTGACGTTATGTGACGTCACACAACGACCAAATGTCACATGTTAGATCTAATGTTAAATATGAAGCACAAGATATTGTCTGATTTAACTAAATATGTCAATAACCTGCTTTAAGGTTAAAGGTCATACATTTACCAAATATACCATTGGTGTGACGTCATATGACGTCTTTACGTGACGTCATGGAGCCTATGGGTGTTATCTCATCTGAGGTCAGAAGGTCAGATGAAGTGAAGGAAAAAAAACACCTGATACTATCTGGTCTGGATTCTGAGATATCACCACTGATGTGTTTGAACTGTTGACCTTCACTGGCACCTTGACCTTTGACCTTTAATTTCTGAGATATCACCACTGATGTGTTTGAACTGTTGACCTTCACTGGCACCTTGACCTTTGACCTTTAATTTCTGAGATATCACCACTGATGTGTTTGAACTGTTGACCTTCACTGGCACCTTGACCTTTGACCTTTACAGATCAACATTTAATGGTTTCTTCATTGACACATTATCAATCATCTGTGAAAGTTTCATCAAAATCTGTCCAGAACTTTTTGAGTTATCTTACTGACAACCAAACAACCAAACAAACAAACAAACAAATGTGAGGTAAAACATAACCTCCTTCACGGACGTAAATATCCAAAAATAAAGCCTTTAAAGGGACAGTTCAGTTTTATCATATAATTCAGTGAAGTCAAACTCATGAGATAAAAAGTCAGAATCCCAGACACTAACTGGAACAGAATAATATCGTCCAGAAAATACAGTAACTAAAAAAAACTGTTAATTTAATTCTGTTCAAATGTTTAACTTTTTGCTCTTAAACAAAAACAAACATTTGGAGTTTTTGGACTTTTGGAAATTCATCCCAGGACCGGATTTGAACCTTTGGGGGAGTTGGGTTTTTTTTTTTTTTTTTTTGGGAGGGGGGGGGCACCCTGTTATAGAAGCTTTTGTTTTTCCTCCTCAGGTGTTTGTGTGAGTCCACAGGGGAGATTTCCTGTACGGGGAGGGAGGGAGAGGGGGGGGGGGGGGGGGGGGGGGGTGACCCACAGGAGCAGGGTTTAGGTCAACAGCGGCTGTCACAGTATGAGGTTCAGCTACAGGACAAGACCCCCACCCCCACCACCATGTCTGCCTGTGGGGATAAACCTGACCCTCCACACCCAGACCCCCCCCCCCCCCCCCACACACACACACACACACACACACACACGCCCCTGCCCTCACCTAGACCCTCAGACCCCCTCCTTCACTTCTAACACTCCACACTCAGACCCCTCCCTCAGTGATATTATTCTGTTATTTAATTTTAATTTTATTTCATTTTATTTAAAAAAAAATGTATTAATTAATTATATTTATTTAATTACAATTTTTTTTTGGTTTTTATTCCTGTTTATTTTAACACACTGGGCATGTTTACATGAGAATCATCTTCCCTTTAATATTAAAGACATCGACACAGTCTCTACATTTAAAATTAGGCTTAAAACATTCCTGTTTGAGAAAGACTATGGTCAGGTTAGTTAAAAATGATGTGACTCATATATCATGTATACATGATGTATGAGTCACAGTTCAGTCTAGGCTGCCCTAGGAGTTAGAATGCTGGGGGAAGTACAGACACTGAGTTCTTTCTTCTCTTTCTCTCTCTCACACCTGTTTCTGTCATTTTTATAACCTATCTTTCATACCAAGTCTGTTCATGACTAGTCACCTGGTGTCCCCTTTCCCCCCCTCCCCCCCTTGGGGGGAGTGGTGGCTCACCTGAGAGTGTCTGCGTGGGAGCCATGGACGACAGGATCTGCAGTGTCTCGCCTGTGCCGACCTGTGACCCCGGACCCCCGCCCCTGCCTGTCTGGACCAGCCCCCCCTCCTTCATTTATAAATGAACGTTCATCTATAGTCTGTCCGTCCATGGGAGTGGATCTGTCCTTCAATGTGGTTCTCCTCAAGATTTCTTCTTTTTCCCACTGGGTTTGGAAGTTTTTTCTTGCCGAGAAGGAGGGTCTAAGGACAGGGGGAGGAGCCAAGGACAGGGGGAGGGTCTAAGGACAGGGGGAGGGGCTAAGGACATGGGGAGGAGCTAAGGACAGGGGGAGGGTCTAAGGACAGGGGGAGGAGCTAAGGACAGGGGAGGGTCTAAGGACAGGGGGAGGAGCTAAGGACAGGGGGAGGTTCTAAGGACAGGGGGAGGAGCTAAGGCCAGGGGATGCTTGGGACTGTTCATATATCTCTGTAGTTGATTGTGTTTTTGTAAAGCCCTGTGAGACGACTTTGGGGCTTTATAAATATAATTGAATTGAATTGTTTACATGAGAGGTTTTACTCTATTTTTTTTTATTATTATTATTTTTTTATTAATCCATTATATTTATCGTTACATTGAGTGGAACTAGGCAACTACGGTAGCACATTATATTTGGTGCCACTGGGGGGGGGCTAGCGTGGGCTAGGTTTAGTTGGGACGAAAACTCCAGGGTTTTCAGACACATTTATTTATTTATTTTCCACTGTTCAAAAACTACTCTGTCATAAATATTTTACAAAGTATTTAAACAAAAACCCTCATTTTATGATTAAAAGTTGAACTGATTTGTCATGTTGTAGAATTTCCGTTGCCTGGTAACAGATCTGGGTGTTGAATTATTTAATGACACTCAGTCGTTGTAAAGGATGTGAACACTTCCTCCAAAACCAAAATAACTGGAGCGCAAGAAAAAATGTCCTGTACAGGTGGAAGTACAAGTAATGTAATGAAGTACTTGTACTTCATTACTGCACACTTTGTAAGTATCTGTACTTTACTTGAGTTGTTGAGAGTAACTTATTTGTACTTTATACTCTTTACATTTATATAAATATATGTACTTTATACTCTTTACATTTATATAAATGTTTGTACTTTATACTCTTTACTTTCTCAAAATAGACTCAGTACTTTTTCAAACTAGACAAACGTAACAGTAGAAAAATAATTCATAAATCAGAAGTTTTGACTTTTTGTTTCCTACTTCAGTTTGGACGTTACAGCTGAATGAAGAATGAAAACTTCTTAAATTAAATAAGTCCATTATTAAACTTTCTGAGGTTGAGGTTTAACAACAGTGGAGTTTTCTGAGATGACTCCATTTCCCATAAGCCCTAGCAACAACTGTCATGGTGTCAGAACTGACGTGTTTTATTAGAACATGGTCCCATTTAGAAAAAAAAAGGGCTCAAAACACATTGAAATATTCCTTGAAACATGTAGAACAAATGTGTGTGTTCTAAAAATAAACTTCTGAAAAACAAACAAACAAAACAACAAACTGTGTTTGTTGGATGTTAATGTTAAAAATGTCTTTTTTTAAACATTGATCATTTTGGACCTTCTCTCAAATCTGGTTAAAATGACCCAGGACTGGATTTGAACCATCAACCTCTGGGTTCCCAATCTAATGATTAACCCACTGAACCACCTGAGCACGCCCCTATAAAGGTAAAGGTTCAGCTGAACCCTGTGACCTTTGACCTCCAGTGGAATAGTCCTTCAGCTGAACCCTGTGACCTTTGACCTCCAGTGGAATAGTCCTACAGCTGAACCCTGTGACCTTTGACCTCCAGTGGAATAGTCCTTCAGCTGAAGATGGTCCAGTGGTTCCAGACTCAACCTTTGACCTTTCCTCCAGGACACCAGGGTTTAATTCCTGGAGCAGACGTCTACAGGTAGGACGACAAACGGCTCATAACACCTTGAACAAACATGTAGTGGAACATAAATAATGATCTAGACCAAACTTTTTATAATGGCGGACCAGTCAGTAGCTGCGTTTCCATTACCCTTGGAAATATCGCTATAAAAACTGGTAATGGAAACGCCTGAATTTCGAAAAAACACTCAAATATCGAAAAAAAAAAGTTTTCACGCTTTTCCTGAAAATGTTAGAAAAGTCCAGAACTTTTTGCATAATCCTGCTGACAGACAGAGAGACTAGAATTGAATACCTCATTTGTGGAAGTAATAATAATAATAATAATAATGATAATAATAATAATAATAATATTAATTCTTGCTCTAACAAAAGCCAGTGTGTGTAAAGGTGCTGAAGTGGAGAGAGAAGAGTAGGGAGGAGGAGTATGATCATGTGACCACAGACAGAAGACAGTGGTCTGTGGGGGGTGAGGAGGGGTGTGTGTGTGAGTGTGTCTGTGTTAGTGTACGTGTGTATGTGTGTTAGTGTGTGTACGTGCATATGTGAGTGTGTTAGTGTGTGTGTGTGTTAGTTTGTTTGTGTGTGTGTGTTTGTGTGTTAGTTTGTTTGTGTGTGTATTTGTGTGTTAGTGTGTGTGTATGTGTGTTAGTGTGTGTACGTGCATATGTGTGTGTGTTAGTGTGTGTGTGTGTATTTGTGTGTTAGTGTGTGTGTATGCTAGTGTGTGTGTGTAGTGTAGTGTTGGCATAGAAACAGACCAGCCTGTGTTGCTGCTCAACCACCTGGGCAGAGAGTCTTGGCACAGCATCAGACGCCTCCCTGCAGCCTGGCACAGCACCCCCCCCCCCCCCCCCCCCCAAGCTTGGCCCGGCTCGGCTCAGCTCGGCTCAGCTCAGGTCAGTAAACCCCTCTGTCCACTCCAAATAGCCCGTCCTCTGACAGCCTGGGGGTGTTCACAGGTGTGCACACGCCTGCGTCACCACAGTTTCTTTTTCCTCGGACAACGACGGATTCATTTACATAAACCACGCCCACAACTAGTTTCATTGGTCGCCCCAACTCAATACATGCACAACATCACTGACTGATCAACTAACATCACATTAGATAAAGAAATCGAGATTTAACTAGAAAAGTATGAGCATGAACCTACGGTGGCCGTCAGGGGCAAACAAGAAGGATGCAACAAACACAAACAAACACAAACACAAACAACCACAAACACAAACAACCACAAACACAAACAAACACAAACAACCACAAACAACCACAACCACAAACAAACAACCATAAACACAAACACAAACAAACACAACCACTAACACACACAAACAACCACAAACAAACAAAAACAACCATAAACACAAACATAAACAAACACAACCACAAACATAACCACAAACACACACAAACAACCATAAACACAAACACAAACAACCACAAACACAAACACCCACAAACACAAACAACCACAACCACAAACACCCACAACCAACGACAAACACAACCACAAACACAAACAACCACAAACGCAAACAACCATAAACACAAACAACCATAAACACAAACAACCACAAAGACAAACACAAACAACCACAACCACAAACAACCACAACCACAAACACAACCACAAACACAAACAACCATAAACACAAACATTGCAGCCTTCTGCCGCCAACGTCTGGGCGGGGACGCAACATTTGTGTTTGTTTTCACTCTATCGACCACATTTCTGGAGAAAAATGTCTGGAATTTGATGAGAAGTGTCGTCCATGTCACCTGTGGTATGGGATCTATTTTCATGGCTCTAAGTCAAAGGTCAAAGGTCAATAAAAATATAATAAATTCTTCAGTGTCCAGTACTTGAACAGTTTTAATGTGATTGATTTCAAACTTCTTGGGTAAATATAGATTTGATATAAGGTTCATCACACTGAATATTAGACTGAAAAACACTCAGTACCCAAGGTCAAAGGTCACCAAATATTCACCATTTTTTGTTCACACTCTAGCGTCACCAATTCTTAACGGATTGTTGTGAAATTTGGTGTGAACAAGGAGACGGATAGAAGGAAGAAAGTGGCCGACGATCAGCTGATTTGGTCAAATATCAGTCTGTCTGTCTGTCTGTCTGTCTGTCTGTCTGCAGGTTTTCACAAAAAGTTCTGAACAGATTTTGATACAAATTTTCAGGATATTTTGGAACAGATGATTAGATTTTGGTGATGATCCGGAAGAGATCCTGAATTCTGGATCACTTTGAAATTTTACTTTAAGGTAATAAATACATTTCAAATTGATCCAGAATCCAGGATCTCTTCCGGATCATCACCAAAATCTGTTCATTCATTCTTTCATCTGTTCCTGCTTCTACTGCGGTCAGTGTTTGCACCAAAGCTTGATTAATACAAATATTGAAAAACTAAATGATCATTATTACTTTATCTAATCTGTTCGCCTCTAGTCAGTGATGCTGTGTGAGTCTACTGAATTGGGCGACAAATTAAATTAGTTTGCGACGTGGTATATGTAAATTAACCCCTCGCCATCTTTGGAAAAATATCTCACGCTTGCATTAGCATTAGCATTAGCATTATAATTAGCAGTTGAGAAACATACAAGACAAGGTGGGTTGTTGAAGTCATGTCTTTAATAATAAAGTCACACAGTAATATTTGTTCTGTACAGATAAAGACGATACAAAACTCAAGAAAATAACAATAAAAATGGTGTAAAAATATCCAGGTGTCAAGATTCGTGGATATGGAGCCATTTTTTAGGACAAAATTAAACGTATTCACAGGAAAGTAAAGTGAACATATTTGGGATAATAGATTATACATGAGTCTGTGGTCGTATTTGAGCATGAAATAAATATTGTCCAAGTTTAAAATGAGTCCATTTGTACTGATAATTCTCAGAATTACTCATTACTTATCTCATATTTATGACATTTTACCTCAATTGTAAGTTTTTCTGTCATAATTTCAGCTTTTTCTCAAAAT
>CM035789.1:46528374-46585874 GCA_020466265.1 Siphamia tubifer | reverse complement strand
AGGTTTTTCATATCGCAGGGTAAAAATAATAAATAAATGAACAGTCAGTTTTTCTTAGTATGGTCCAGGCCTCAGTAAATAATGCTTTTATTATCTTATTCAGATCCTCACTGCGTCCATTAAAGGGTTAAACTACTTTTTTTGTTGTTGCTCAAACACGTTAACGTCTGCAGTTTGTGTCCAATAGAAGGATGGTCCATGTGTGAACACTTAGATCCAGGCGCCGTTTATCACGTGAAGCCAAAAGTTAAACCAAATAAGTGAGATGACACGTCTGCAGAACACAACAACAACAACAACAACAACAACAACAACAACAACAGAACAGACAAAAGCATGTGGACGACCGGCTGTTTGGGTCAAATGTTCTGCTTTAAAAGGTTCTGACACCAAACACCCAGACAGACCCCCCCTCAAATACAAAGACCATCACCTTTGATTCTCCAAACATGACCCTTCGTATTGGAAATGAAAAAGTGTGAGTTTATTATATTTATGGAATATATACGAAAATATGAAAGATATGGAAAAAAAAATACTGGATAATTCAGAGTACGACACTAAAAAAAACTGGAATTTACTGCAAGAACCACAGTGTGTTTATTTATATATGGATTAATTCTGATTATGCTGAGTGACTGGGAATTTAATTTCATTATTTTCACTTTTTATCTCATTATTTAAACTTTTTCTCTCATTTTAACATTTTATCTAATAATTTTAATTTTTATCTCATTATTATTTTTTTTATCACATATTTTTTACTTTTTATCTTAAGAGTTTTAACGTTTTATCTCATAATAAAAAAATTATCTCATAATTTAAAATGTTTATCTCATAATTTTAACATTTTATCTCATAATCAAAATGTTTATCTTATAATTTAAGTTTTTTATCTCATAATTATTCATTTTCATCATCTGACAAACAGTAACAGGTTTTGTTTTTTTTTCTTCTACAGACGCTTCCTTCAGGATGGACGATGCAGACGTTAAAAAAAAGTGAGTTAATTAAATTTTACACCTGGGATGAAACTATGGTGTTTTTAAGACATTTAAGGCCTAAAATTTAAGTTTCTGACTTTTTTTAGACTCCACGGGAACCCTGTTTAACCAGGACTGAAAGGACCGGGTTTGGTCCTGGTTCTAAAAACACTTGTGTTTTAATGACGTCCTCAAAGTTTCACTGAAAATCATCATTTTTCTGTAAAAACTAAACAAACACAGTCCCAAAAATAAACAAGTGTTGCCCGGAACAACAAACCCCGCCCACTTCACACACACATTTGACCTGATTGGTCCCATCTCTTATAATTGTGAAAACAAAAACTGTGACCTTTGACCTACATACATCAACATCTAATAGGATTTATTGTGGAGCAGCTCACACCTTTACTGGACGTTTTAGAAAAACTGGTCCAGTAGGTTTTATGTAAAGCTGCTGACAAACAAACAAACAAAACAGACACATAAACAAAAGAGACGAACAAACAAACAGACGGACAAACACATAAACAAAACAGACGAACAAACAAACAAACAGATGAACAAACAAACAAACAAACAGACGGACAAACAAACACAAACAAAACAGACGAACAAACAAACAGACGGACAAACAAACAAAACAGACAAACAAACAAACAGACGGACAAACAAACACATAAACAAAACAGACGAACAAACAGACGGACAAACAAACACATAAACAGACAAACAAACAGATGAACAAACAAACAAAACAGACAAACAAAGAGACAAACAAACGAAGAGACAAACAAACAAACAAACACATAAACAAAACAGACGAACAAACAAAAAAAACAAACAAAACAGACAAACAAACAAACAGACGAACAAACAAACGCATAAACAAAACAGACAAACAAACAAAACAGACAAACAAACCCAGTCAAACACAATGCCCCTTCTGGGGTAATAAATCTTTGTCCTACTTGGTTGCCCCCCCCCCCCCCCCCCCCCAGCAGCAGTAGTTTCTGCATAGATAACATCCGTTTACCTCCATACCTGACACTTTTTACAGCGTGCAGGGTTCTGTCCAGCCTCAGCAGTTGCCCCCAGATGACCTAAAGATTTACACCCCCCACCCCCACCCTACCCCGCCCAGAACACACATCAATCTAAATCATCGGCCCCCTCCTCTCACACTCCTCCTCTTTCCGGGAGTGTGTGAGACCACAAAGAGCTTTGGTGATCTGCCCAAAAGCTTTTGGCTCCTCCAGGCTGGACGATGACGACGGGGGACGAGGGAGGGACAAGGGGGGGGGGGGGGGGTGCTATGATCGCAATGCATGAGCACGTGTTGTTGGGAGGACGTGCGGGGGCAGCTGGTTTAACCCGCAGAGCTCAAAGAGACCCAGACTGAAGGAAAGAAGAAGAAAGTAGATCTGGACCGACACCAGAACCAGTCCAGGTTCAGTTTAAACTAATGAAAAAGAAAAACACTTTCATTAATTACAATTATATTAAATATAAATAATGACAATTAAACTAAAAACTAATGAAGATGAACAAACGTCCACCTTTACTTCTTTATTATTCTATTGTTTTTTGTTTTTATTAACTTCGTGAATCAGACATTGTTGAAGTTCTGTTGCTGTAATGGTTTGTCTGTGTCTGTCTGTCCATCTATGTGTCTGTCCATCTGTCTGTCTGTCCATCTATGTGTCTGTCCATCTGTCTGTCTGTCTGTCCATCTATGTGTCTGTCCATCTGTCTGTCTGTCCATCTGTGTGTCTGTGTCTGTCTGTCTCTCGATACAAGGGGGAAAATCTATATCTGTCTATCTATACAGTATATATACATATCCACACTCAGTGGTTCCTCTACTGACCACAGACCCAGTTAACGAATGATCCAAGTCACCAAAATCCTTCACCTCTGAATACAAAAGAAAATTCTATTTACAAAAACCCCCCAAAACCTCAGAGACATAAATACTCTGTACATTACTGTACGTACTGTACGAATCATCCCATTGGCTATGAGGGAGCTACCCATGATGCCTTTGGTGACCTTTGACCCTCATTCATCAGAGTTCTAACCATACACATGTAAAGGACAGAGCCACCGCTGTCCCTCGAGTCCCCACGAGTGCGTCCACTGAACCCCCCCCCCCACAGCACACACCCTCCACCCTCCACCAGCCCAAAGAAAGTGACTCCTGGTGCGAACGAAAAGAAGAAGCGTCTGCGTTATCAACACAAGTGAAACAGGAAATGATGAAAAAGAGGAGGAGCCATCACTGCACCAGCACCAACAAAAGACATGATGACGAAACACCAACAACGAGTCCAAAACATGTCCACACGTCGTGCCTTCGCCCTGATGTCGCACACGCCCCGCCCACCCCAGGAAGATCACGAAAAGTCGTCAAAGTCAATGGTCCCTGGATCTACACCCACCAAACATCTGTCAACAAACACTGAAGGTGAAAGTGACAAAACTAACAATGGTATGAAAATGACCCACATGTCTGGTATAAAATGACCCACATGTCTGGTTCATTTCAATGGTGTAATGTTTAATGTTCAGTCAGTGAAGACACATTTACCCACTGACACTAATACATTACATCTAAAATATACTGTTTATAAAACTGAAAACACACATTTACTACAAAATTGGTGAATTTTTATCATTTTTAAAGGGTTCAGGGGGTAGTATTTGGGGTTTAGGGGGTAGTATTTGGGGTTTAGGGGGTAGTATTTGGGGCCTTGGAACCAATCAGACCTTTTACGTGAAAAATGCGACTATTTACGAAAAATTCATGGTACGAAAACACTTCTGGAACTAATTAATGTTGCAAGTAGAGGTACCACTGTATATATACAGTACAGGCCAAAAGTTTGGACACACCAAGAAATGATAATGTTTTATTTAGTTCTTTGTTTCTATGTTTGTCTGTCACTTCCTGTTTATTTTGATAGATTTCCTTTTGTGTTCTGTCTAGTCTGACCTTTAACCTTGTGACCATGTGTGCTGATACTTCCTTGTTCCATATATGTGTCACCTGTATCTGGTTGTTTCCTCGCCCTTGTGTGTGTGTGTGTGTGTGTGTGTGTGTGTGTGTGTGTGTGTGTGTGTAGTAGGTGTTTTCTCTTTGTTAGGGTGTCTCTTGGTCGTCTTTTCCTGGGCCGGTCCTCATGTCAGACAGTTTCATTTTAGCGCTTAATGATTTTTGCGACTGTTCATTCATAGTTTTATTGCTTTTAGTGAGAATCTACAATGGAAATAGTCATGAAAATAAAGAAAACGCATCCAAACTTTGGATTTGTACTGTGTGTGTATATATGGGATATCGGTACTGGAGTGAGAGACGGGGAGCGGGAGTGGGAGGGGCCACCTCTGGCTGTTCCACTGGGCTGGTTTGAATTAGGAACCCCTGCTGGGATCCAAGCCTGTACTTCCTGTCAGAGTGTGTGAGTGTGTGTGTGGGGGGGGGGGGGTTCAACATGTGTGTTGAACTGAAGTAGTGGGGGGGGGTTTCGCCGGCAGCTGCCCATCCGTTCGTGGGGACTCTCCCTACAATGAAGTCCAGATGCATTTAAAATAAAAAAAATGTTAACCCCCCCCACACACACACACACACACACACCGTTGCCGCCCACTCCTTTTCCTCTGTGACCTCGTGCCGGGATTCTTTTTTCTGCTTGGAACGTGTCCGAGTGTAAAGCTGTAAAAGCTACGCTGCAGCTGCCCATGACCCCGCGATGACCCCGAGAGGATGACGATGACACACACAGTCTCGTTTCCATGTCTCATGAGGACCACGTTTGTAATCAAGTAGCCATTGGATTTTTTTTTTTTTTATAAAATAATAAACATTACAACATATTATTAAATGAAAAAATAATAAATAAAAATTAATGAAAATACTAATATTTTTAATAGAACAAATAATACATAAAAATAAAATAAAAATGAGTAAGTAAATAATAAAAAAATAGATACAAAAATAAACACATCTTCAAACGTTTGAAAGATACATGTTTGGCTTTGCAAGTGTTTCCCTTATACTTTATGGGGACTTAGGAAAAAATAGAATAAAATAATGCATTCTTCACATAGATTTCTCTTTCACTAGTGGAGACCTTTATTTATATTTAACCCTCGTGGGGACCTGGATTTTGGTCCCCATGGTGTTACTGTGTAAAACGTATCAATGTCCCCATAAAGACAGTAATACAAACACACACAGACACATGCATACTTGTTTACATGTCTCATGAGGAGCATGTTTGTAATCATCAATTGTAGGTAAAGTAGGTACTGGGTAGTGAGTGTAAACATCTTTTTTTACAATTAAAAAATATTTTAAATACATTAAAAAATAATGAAATTCAATAAAGTTATAAAATTTAGGGAGCGCGGTGGTGCAGTAGTTAACACTGGTGCCTCACAGCAAGAAGGTTGTTGGTTCTATTCCCACACCAGACCTTTCTGTGTGGAGTTTACATGTTCTCCTCGTGTCTGCGTGGGTTTTCTTCAGGTACTCTGGCTCCTCCCACCATCCAAACACATGCACTGATAGGTTAACTGGTTAACTAGTTAACTGGTTAATCTAAATCACCCATAGGTGTGAATGTGTCAGTGATTGTTTATATATGTTCAGTCCTGAGATGAACTGGAGACTCATACAGGGTGACCTCTGACCCCGCCTTCACCTATTGGAGCTGGATTAGACCCCCAGTGACCCCAGTGACCCTAGTGAGAATAAAGTTGTTCAGATGACGAACGAAATAAATAATAATAAAAATAATAAAATAATAACATAATAAAAAACAATAACAATAAAAAATAAATAAAAGGAAAAATATATGTTTTAAATACAGAAACAAATGTTATTTAAAAATGTAAAATATATATATATAAAATAATATAAATAAAATAAAAAAAATAATGATGTAATAATGAAAAAAATAAACAACAAAAAACAAAACAAAACAAGAGTAAACATCTTAAAACCTTTGAAAAAGACACATTTCCCTCATGCTTTATGGGGACTTCTAGAAAAAACAAGTTCATGTGTTTATAAGGAACATCATTTGCATACTTAAAGATTTCAACAATATTTGTAAATAATCCTCATGGGGTCCTACACACACACACACACACACACACACACACACACACACACACACACACACACACACACACACACACACACACACACACACACACGTTAAATAAAACAAAGAACTCAGAAAAGATCCACAGTTTTTCCTGTTTCTTTTCCAGTCTCACTTTTTCCACAGACTTCACAGCTGACCTGGTTCGACCGACCAAACCTGTCTGATACAAACTCAACTAAAGGATTAAACTCACAACCGTTGACACCTCTTAAATTCTGCTCTTGGACCAAAAGTTCAGGCTGTAACAAAGCACCGCCCCCTCGAGGTCAGAAGAGGCAGCGCACCCACCGACCTTTACAAAACCACCACCAGGACCGTATGGTATAATAATGTTTACTGTATTAATGTATCGTATAATAATGTTTACTTTATTAATGTATCGTATAATAATGTTTACTTTATTAATGTATCGTATAATAATGTTTACTTTATTAATGTATCGTATAATAATGTTTACTGTATTAATGTATCGTATAATAATGTTTACTTTATTAATGTATCGTATAATAACGTTTACTGTATTAATGTATCGTATAATAATGTTTACTTTATTAATGTATCGTATAATAATGTTTACTTTATTAATGTATCGTATAATAACGTTTACTGTATTAATGTATCGTATAATAATGTTTACTGTATTAATATATCGTATAATAATGTTTACTGTATTAATGTATCGTATAATAACGTTTACTGTATTAGAAGAAAGATTTATGTCCTGAGTGTTTTTATTCTCAGTGAAAATGATAAACTGTGTGAAAATAAAAATAAAATACAAATAGATGAATGAATGAAGAAGAAAAAAAAATCCTTCAAGTATTTTAATCCATGTAACCTTCGCTCAATGGTTTTTCAAAATAAAACCAAAAATAAGATGGCGAAGAAACGACTTGTTGTTTCTTTGTTACTAAATTTGCTTCAGGTCAAAATTGGACAAAACGGAAAATGGCCGTTAATCGTATTTTCTATTATTCATTTAAACACAAAAAGGAAAACTGCATCTGCATCATTATAAGTTTTTTTTTTCATTTTGGTTTTGGAAACAAATAATGAAGAAAGGACTTGTTTTTTCATTAGGGTTATTTTTGGTTCTATTTTGAAAAATCAATGAACTAAAGATATATGGATTAAAATAGCTGAAAATTATGAGATGAAAAGTTAAAATTACGAGATAAAATGTTAAATTTATGTGTTAAAATTAAATTATGAGAAGAAACGTCAAAATTATGAGATAAAAAATCAAAATTATAAGAAAAATCTAAATTCTAAGATAAAAAGTCAAAATTATGAGATAACACGTCAAGATTCTCAGTCACTAAACACAACCAGAATTAATTCAAAACATTTTGATTAATCTGATTAAAAATGTTAATCATATGACAGCCGTAAAATTAATTATATATATAGCTATATATATATATATATATATATATATATATATATATATATATATATATATATATATATATATATATATACATACAGGACTGTAAAAACCCAAACATCTTGAGATCCCACTCCAAATAACTGGATGGTAATATGTCAATCAAACTCAACGGTTATTTGTCCCTCCCCCCTCTGAGAAGTTAATCAGAAGGTGCAGACGCAGAAGGGGGAGGGACAAATGACACTTTATTATGATTGACATATCACTGTCCAATCATTTGCAGTAGGACCTCTAAATGATTGGACAGTCCTCTTTGTTCCACAGGTGAATATATATAAAATATATTTTTATTTTTACGTCAGAGCATTTCATTAATTGGTTGTAATCAGGGTTTGAAGGAAAGTTTAAGCAATACAGTAAAAACAAAAAGAAAAATCTGTTGGACTTCACTTTTAACACAGAAACAGTCATTAATGATCTGACCTTTGACTTTAAATCCAGGTTCGTCTTCGTCGTCGTCACTGTCGGACTCGAACAGATCCTTGAACTCCTTCTTGTCCTCCTCCTTCTTCTCCTGAATCTTCCTGCGTTTAATTTCAGGCAGGTCCAGATCCTCCATCTGCACAAAAACAGGCAGGTCATCATAAAAAAGTGCTGAAAAATAACTCACCTATTTGGAAAATGTTTATTCATATATAGTCTGATTATTCTGGGATATACAAAACAAATTCTAAACTACTTATTATTATTATTATTATGTACTCGTTTACTTGAGTCAAGTGGGCGGGACTTAAGACAGATTTAGAACTCTCATCATACTACACTGAAAAAACTAAAATATTGTTCTTCAATTTTGACTTTTTATCATGATCTGGAATTTTTATGGTCACTCATAAAAAATGTAGGTCAGTGAACCAATTTGAATTGCATAGGGTGAGGGTTATTTTAATTTAATTTAATTCACTAAACTAAACTTCAATTCACTAGACTTATTGAAGAATTTTTAAAGTGGTTCAATGTTTTCCTTTTTCAGTGTAGTTGTATGTGTGCGCAATTGTGATGTTAGTCCTATAATTATTATAATTTTTTAATTATTTGAATATATTTTATTTATTTATATTCATTTATTTTATTTTCATTTATAATTTTCTTTAATTTAATAATTTAGTTTTTAATTAATTTGTTATTATTTATTTATTTAACAATTTTCATTTATTTATTGTATTTTTATTTATTAATTTTTATTTGTCTGATTTAGGGTACGGCAGTGCGCCAGGGACTAGGGTCTGGTTCTCTTGGATCGCAAAAACTGAGCACATGAGTTTGGGGAGGGCAGGTTAGGGCAGTTCGCTGCCCCGTTACCCCCCCCATTTTTAAAAATTTGGACAACGACCTCAGATCAGGCGAGACGACCCGCTGAATGTCAGCAACTAAGCGGAGGAAATGCGGCCTGCCAAAGGGTCCAATCTGGCCTCAATGTGTGAAATGCAAAAAGTTTAAAGTTTAAATTATTTTAGGTCAATTCAATCTAAAGTGGATCAGACGAGTACATACAACGATACAGTACGATACAAACCTTAAACTAATTTCCTTTTTGTTTTAGTGTAAAATAAAGTACAAAAAAAGAATAGTGAATAAACTGAAACATTTGTGGAATTTTACCAAAATTCAAGCTGTTGTGTATATTTGTGGATCTACTGTGATGCACATGGATAAATGATAAACTAAAGCATAATATCATCAACATTACAGTTATTTTTCTTAAGAATTTACAGGTTGTTCATATTTGTTTGTGTTTTGTTCAAGTTTGTAGATATAAACATTTTTATTGGAGAATTTTTCTATTTTTCACTCAGACATTTTTGGTGATGACATAATTTGATAGATTTTTATCCTATCACTTATATTATTTTATTGGTGTGGCCCACTTTATACCATATTAGGCTGAATGTGCCCCCGCCCCCCAGTGTCTGGTTTGTCCAAGTGCTTTTCTAATTCAGTTTTGTGAAAACTATTTTCAACTAATAAACTCCTCTTAGCTGCAGGTTTGGTCTTTTTTATACCAGTCGTGTTTATGAGCTCTAATAACCTTGACTGTCAGACTGACACTGATGAACAAAAAGAATAAAAGGACTTATTTTAACTGAGCAGAACGAGGCAGAAGGTGGATACGTACCCTCTCTTTCCCAGAGATCTCCAGCTGGATCTCCTTCTCCCTCATCTTCTTCCACTGGCTGTAATACCTGCTCAGCGGCGTCCCTTCATCCTGGACCTGCTTCTCCCACACAGCCTGACAAACACACAACACAAACGTCAGCACAACCCTGGACACTGTCTGCTCTGGCTGACTCCATGCATCAGTCATTTGTACGATTTTCAAACTAAAACAAAAACCAAAAAGAAAAAAAAAAAAACGTTTTTTCAGTTTTCCTTTTTGTGTTTAAATTAATTCTGGACTGAAAATCATTATGGTCTGATTTGACACCAATTTTCTCGCGTTCATATCTTCAGGTCTTAGGGTGACCCTCTTAGTTTCCCCAAATAGGACGTGGGTTTACATCTTTGTAACTGCAGGATTTGCTTCAGGTCAAAATTGGATAAAACAGGAAATGGCTGTTATCTGTTTTTTTTTCTATTATTCATTTAAACACAAAAAGGAAAACTGAAAAACCGCATTGTTATTTATCCTTTTTTCATTTTGGTTTTGGAAACAAATAATGAAGAAAGGACTTGTTTCGTTGTCTTATTTTTGGTTTTAGTTTGAAAAGCAAATGAACAAATGATACATGGATTAAAATCATGAGATAAAAAGTCAAAATTATGAGATAATAAATCAGATATGACCTTTGACCTGCAGTGACAAACATCCTATTTCAGGAAACTAGGAGGGTCACCCTAAGAGCTGAAGATGGACATGGACAACATACTCCAGGTTTGTTTAAAATAAAGTGATAGACTGGATGTAAATATATATATATATATATATATATATATATATATATATATATATATATATATATATATATATATATATTAACCTGAATTTGCTTCAGGTCAAAATAGGATAAAACGAAAAATGGCCGTTATCTGTTTTTTGGTGTCAAATCAGACCATAATGATCTTCAGTCCAGTGGACATGTTCCTGTGGCTCGTTAACATTAATTTCCTGTTTACTCAATTTACTTCAGGTTAAAATTGGATAAAAAGAAAAACAGACGTTATCCGTTTTTTTCCATTATTAATTTAAACACTAAAAGGAAAACTGATAAACCATTGCTATCCATTTTTTTCATTTTGATTTTGGAAACAAATAATGAAGAAACAAATTATTGTTTCGTTGTTTTAGTTTGAAAATCGAATGAACAAATGATAAACAGATTTGATTATTTCAAAGTCATCAAGTTCAGGCTCTTGTTAAACATTAAAATACTCAAAAACTATTTAGTTTTTCCCTCAAAAATCTTCTCCGCCCAATACTTCCAGTTCTTTGAGGATCTAAAATGACCCGACACAAAGCCGTCTGCGGCAGACGAGACAGAGTCGTTCAGAAGACGTAGAAAAACAGATTGAAGACGGCTGTAAAAGGAGACCAGCGGATCTTCTTCAGCCTTCCCCTAAAGGTCTTTGTGGATGATATTGATTAGGTCCAATCACATTATCTGGCCAACAAATCCAATAGAGCGAACAGACCGCTGCCTCCTGCGCCCGCTGGCTCAACACATTTACCACAATTTGCTGTGTGGCTATTAAGATGGGTGGCATTCTACATGAAAAAAAGAGAAGAAAATAAAAAAGGAAAAGTCTGAAGGTGAGTCTGTGAACTGGGTGCCATGAGAACAGTCCAACCTTCAACCCTGTAGGAAAAAGACTCACCCCAATAACAATCATTTTTGGTGACAGGGTTGAAGATTCTTTGCTAAAAATTTGTGTTGCACCGATCGATCTACGGGTGTCACACCTGTGGGGGATGGAGGTATTGGGACACCCCCACTTCTACAACCAGATGACTTCATACCCCCACTTTTTCTTGAGGTTATATATTGTATCGTTCCACTGGATCCAGGAAACAGTCACATGTTCATAGTCACGCCAAACAAACATCATTAATATTGTGGGGTCGTTACAATATCTATGGTTTAAACTGTTTACCCGCCCTGCCGGTACACCAGCATGAGGAAATGAAGCGCACCTCAATTCCAGGGCCAAATGTAAACAGCTCTTCTTTGTGGTGTTCGTAAACAGTCATCAACCAGTAAGTAAAGACAAATGTTTCTGTTGTTAAACTAAGTTAATTAAACTATGTCTTGCTTTGTGACATGTACCCTGAGATAATTTGCTGACAGTAGGAGGAGCACTGTTTTCAGTTGGGGTAGGGAGGGGCAGGTTTTCGTTCTTATTATTTCTGTCAAAAGTTTTGTTCTTCTTGGAATAAAATGTTTAATTGAGGAAAAACACATTTTTTAAAAATTTTTGGCCATATATTACTTTTTTTAATATAAGTTTTTTTTTTTACCATTAATGGATAATTGTTGGTTAATTTTCCCAATGATAGATTCAGAACATTTTGCCCGTGACGACCCTGAATTGATTGGCTGCCAATCATAATCGGCTGATATTGTCCAAAAATAGCCTGATTGGTGATCAGAAAAATATGCAGATTAAAAAGCTGATCACATAACGTAAATTACTACAGAACAGGTTCATCTGGTCTGGACTGTTTCTGTAGTTTAAAAATTATACTTATTTAATTAATAGGAGAAGTTTGAGAACATTTTACACTGCGTAAGGCAGACAACAGTGTGCTAACAGCTAAATAGCATTAGCATTAGCCTAGCACTGCTCTATTTATTTACTACAACACATGAACTGAACACATCCACACTTCAACGAGACTTTGTCAACGCAGAGTCAGAGCTTAGATGTTTTGCTAACTATTAGCATCTGTTAGCATGTAGCCTTACATGTTGTAATTATTTTTAGCAAATGTACCAAGGTAGTTAATTATTAGAGTACAACTGCTTAACACATCCAGCTGCACCTGTGCATGGATGCACGAACAAATGAAAACACTTCAGTCTTCTCTCATCCCCATTTATTGATTGATCTAGTTTAAACCTCTAACTAGTCTACGTTAACCCTTTAACTGGCCTACGTTAACCCTTTAACTGGTCTACTTTAACCCTTTAACTGGTCTACGTTAACCCTTTAACTGGTCTACTTTAACCCTTTAACTGGTCTACTTTAACCCTTTAACTGGTCTATGTTAACCCTTTAACTGGTCTACTCTAACCCTTTAACTGGTCTACTTTAACCCTTTAACTGGTCTACTTTAACCCTTTAACTGGTCTACTTTAACCCTATAACTGGTCTACTTTAACCCTTTAACTGGTCTACTTTAACCCTTTATCTGGTCTACTTTAACCCTTTATCTGGTCTACTTTAACCCTTTAACTGGTCTACTTTAACCCTTTATCTGGTCTACTTTAACCCTTTATCTGGTCTACTTTAACCCTTTAACTGCTCAGACATTTCAGGTAAATGTTCTGCTGTGGAGGAAAATCACAACTAAAGTGTAAACTATAGCAAATATTTTTTAGTTTCACTCACTGCTTTGTTTTGTTCCATTGTTTGTTCAGAATTATTAAAAATTAGAATAACTCGTACATATAGAACACTCACCAAAGATGCATCAGAAGTTAAATGGCTTTTAAAAAAGTGAACTTCATCCGATTACTCGATTAATCCATGAAATTTTTTTTTTGTTAAATCGACAGAATACTCGATTACTAAAATATTTGATAGTTGCGGCCTTAGATGCAACTATTAAATAGTTTCATCTTGGGCTGTAACTGTTCACACCTAAATGAAAGGTATGGACATTAACAATTCCTTCTGTGATCGTTAATCAGCAGATCAATTGTTTTCGGTGATCAGGTCAATAAATGCTGATTAGTGCATCACTACTTAAAAAAAGCCACAGATCCACATTAGCGAGGGTATGGAGCATTAGAAAGCATGAGCAAAACAAGAAACTATTAAAGTTTTCCAATTGTTCGTTTTTTACCCAAACAATACTAAATATAATTTATGCTTGTAACAGGGTTGAAAGGCTGAGCTCAATGATGTATATATGCTAAAAATAATCTAATATATTTCAGAAAGTAAGGTAATACTGACCTGTCTTTACAGTTTGAGTGATGTCACTTCCTGGGTATGCAGGAAGTTGGACTAAACCAGTATTTTTTTTTAAAAAGGCATGATTGAAACTAGGGGAGAAAAGTAAATAAATATAAAAATATAAAAAAGCTGTTTTATGGATAATGAAAATATTTTTCATATTTCTTATATTAAAGTTAAAGTAGACAGATACATGATTATACAGAAAAAAAACTGTGGTTATTGAATATTTTTATGAGTTTTATATTCAATAAAACAGTAACTTTGCTCAGTGGGGACATGCTCAGTGGGGACGTGCTCAGTGGGGACGTGCTCAGTGGGGACATGCTCATGTGGCTGAACTCTACGTCTCAGAAACCCTGAAAATGTTTGAAAAATCTATTTAAAACAAGGTTGTGTTATAATGCAAAGACACATGGGTATATTTATTGAATGTTTTAGAATGTATTTAGTTTATATGAAAATCTTTAAGGGTAAACCTGTGGGGACATTAAGTGCACCACATTAAGAAAATAACCCCAAAGTTCAGCTTCACCTCAGACAAAAAAACAGAAGAAACAAAAATGAATAAAAATCCAGAGTGGAGCAGACAGAATAACAGCGTAGTGTGACCTGCATAGAAACAGGGCATGGTTAATTAGGCGAAGTCTCAGTTTGGGTGACATGTCAGCGGGGGGGCTGGTGGCCAGAGGGGGGCCGTGGCCTTTTCCACATCACCTACAGCAGGGTTGTCCCCTTCCCCTCGCCTGCGGTGACATCTCCACTGCCGCCGCCGTGCCACCGCCGAGATACCATGGCGACAGCCTCCACTGAGCAGAGCGCCGTGGCGACAGGAGCTGGCGCTGCCGTGGTGCCGCGCTGTCTGTCTGCTGTACTCAAACACACACACAACCCTGTGTGTGTGTGTGTGTGTGTGTGTGTGTGTGTGTGTGTGCGCACATTTCTCATCTGCTACATTACACAAAGGCCGTCCTCTTATTTATTCCTTAAACGCTCCTAAATATTAATTAGCATTTCATGCCACAACTCTGAGCTGCTACAGAACAAGAACAAATGTATGTGTGGGGACAACACACACACACACACACACACACACACACACACACACTTGTTTACATGTCTAATGAGGACCAAGTATGTAATTAAGTAGCCATTGGGTAGTGAGTGAAAGCACATTTCTTTAATAAAATACAAAAAAAAGATAAAAAAAATATGAAAATTAAACAAACAAACAAAATGTATTAATAAAATAAAAATAATAATCATTTAAAAATAAAACAAAACTAACATTATGTTTTTTAACAATAAATATTAAACAAAATAAGAAATTAATGAAATGAATAAATTTTTTTTTTAAATAGTTTCTTTTTTAGTAAACATCTTCAAATCTTTCCCTTGTGCTTCTGTAAAAAACTAAATGCATTTATAGGGTTACACCATTTCTATTTTACTAGTGGGGACCTGAATTTTGGTCCCCATGGTGTGACTGTGTAAACATATCAATGTCCCCATAAAGATAGGAACACACACACACACACACACTAATGGCTGCTCATTAAGGCAGAGGTGCCTGTGGTTCAAAAGCCCCATAAGAGCTTCCAGTAGCTTCCAGTAGCTTCCAGTAACCACAGGCTCATTCTTAACCAGGCCTGAAGTTCATACAGGGAAGTGTCGTACTGTGGTCCATTATCAGCTGCCGCCTGGAGGCTTCAGCGCTCACGACTGTCCCATGGCCTGCAGCCTCTCACTCAACTGGACCACAGCCCGGACAAAAAGTTCCTGCTTTGAACACTTTTCATGCGGCTGTAGTAACTTGTGTTTGTACAAACACTCATGATCAATCCAGTAAATAAACGACATAAGACTTAACCAGAGACGGTGTTTAAAAAGTGGACATGACCATAGTTGTGTTCCCATTACAGTTTTTCACAAAACAACACAGATATTCTTCAAACTTTCACAAAGTATATTTGCTCTTTGAACCTGTTTCTCTTGGCGGTTGTTCTGAACGGGAGTGTCGTAACTCTGGTCAAATATCATCCTGCACAATTTCACTGCTGGAAGATGGACGACCAAAACCTGTTGTGTCTACGTGTTGTCATGGTTACAGCGACTGTGGTTGTCCTGTCAGTTTTCAACAGGAGACGCAGACTACGAGCAATGGTTCATAGATGAAGTCCTTATGTGGGGTCAAAGGGCACGAATCACAGATTTCTGGGAGAGGATAGTGAACGATGAATTTACTCTCTCTCTCTCTCTCTCTCTCTCTCTCTCTCTCAAAACCACTCACCTCTCATTATAAACAATCATCTGTAGAAGTGGTCAACAGCACCATATTCTGGTCAGTGCACACAGCATCACTGGTCAAACGGGCTCAGCGACGTCTGCACTTCCTGCGGCAGATGAGGAGAGCACAGCTGTCCCCTCACCACCTTCTATAGCGGCACCATATAGTCGGTGCTGACCACCTGCATCTCCACCTGGTCTGTCGGCTCTAGGGCCTCAGACAGGACATCAGTTCAGAGGGTGGTGAGGACGGCAGAAAAGACCATGGGGACATTTCGTCCATCTGCTCAGGATGTTTCAGACAAGCGTTGTCTCGGTAGAGCCGAAGGATCATCAGTGACCCCACCCACCCATCCTGCTCCCCTCAGGGAGGAGGTTCTGCAGCATCAGAACCAGAACAACCAGGTTCTGTAACAGTTTTATTCCACCCTCCATAAGACAGTTAAAGTCAAAGTAATTCCTAGATGTATATGTGTGCAGTGGGTGGATGTAGATGTGTGTGTGAATAGTTTTAGTATAGTTTTTAAGTATTTATTGGACTGTTTTTATTTTTTTATTTTGATTTTATGATTGATTCTTCTTTCTGAATGTGCACTATGGTGGATATTTGTGAAAATAAAGTGGCTATTCTATTCTCTCTCGTCATTTATCGTCTGTATTTTCCCTATAGTGGGGTTGGACGTGCGTTGACACACTTCCACCTGTGCCTGTCCTCAGCCATCTCCTCATGTAGACCCAGTTTCGCCACATCCTGCTCCTCCATCCTCCTCCGTCCTCCTCCAGGACTTCTTGGGCCAGTCTGGTGGTCACCTTCCCTCCACCTCCATTTCCAGTGCATGTCTCATTAACCCATTTCCGGGTCTTCTCACGTGACCAAACCACCTCGGCCTTTGCCTTCTCAGTAGATCTACCAAGTCCTCCAAACTTGTTCTCTCCAACATTGCTTCATTGGAAATCCTGTCCTTCCAGCGAACTCCTGCCATGTACCTCTGCATTCTCATGTCCGTACTTCTCAAAATACTCTCAGTTTCATCAGTCATAGGCCGGGTCTACCCTCCATAAACCCAAACCGGTCTGATGCCAGCGCCGTAGACCCATGCTCTATAGTGTAGCCTTATCCCAATCAACCCTAGGAATGGTAAATAGTAAATGGACAACATGTGATTCACCAGTTGGTGCCCAAAGCGTTTTACAATTCCTCACATTTACCCATTCACACACACTCATACACCAGTAGACCACTGGTGCCCTACCCCTGACCCTACTGGGAGCAACTTAGGGTTCAGTGTCTTGCTCAAGGACACTTCGAGATGTGGACAGCCAGAGGAGGGATGCAAACCCAACATGTGTGTCGTCATGGAGACCAGACCAGGAGCATGTGCAGAACAACAGGAATAATGTTAAGGAGGAATTAACCGTTTGCGTGTCAGAGGAATTATTGAATTCATAATTAAGATCGGAATCGGTTTGTTCAGCCTACGAGCAATTTGTAAAAATTACAACGATGCAAAAAGGAAAGATAGGAAGTAGGGCTGCACGATATTAGAAAAAAATGACATTACGATTTTTTAACCCTGCGATATTTATTGCGATATGAAAAAAGAAATTGTACAAAGAAAGAAAGTAATTAAATCTATACATATAAATTAAAAAAATGAAAAAATTATTGCAGGAACTGCGATGTGACTACTGTAAAAATAACAAATACATAAAATTAATAAAAAAATAAAAGTATTAAAAAAATTTACAAAATTATTGACTGTATTTATAATTATATATATATATATATATATATATATATATATATATATATATATATATATATATATATATATATATATATATACACAGTCACACCTCTACTTCAGGGTTTATACAGAGATACTTTAGTTGAATTTACTACCTTTTTCACTCCCTCCACAATATTTTTTACTACCAACATGGCGTTAAACTGTAGCTGCAAAGTCACTAAATCGGTATTTAAATTGGAAGAAACGTAATAATAAATACACTTTTATACTGTAAAAACAGTATCTCATTAAAAAAAAAGGAAACAAATGGGGGGGGGCATAAGTTAGCTCTGTCGTCTCAGACATGTGTCAATGACGTCATTATATCGAGCCAGTTGTTATGGTAACATCACTAACAAAAAACACCAAAACAAAGCAGCAGCAGAAGAGGAAATCACAAGACTAGACGTGGACAAGGGATAAAGAAATGCATTAGAAAACCTTGACCGATTGCTGAGCATCATTGAAGTCTGTCACTGAGGAAAGAAGTTGTTTTGTCGACTCACACACTCTCACACACACACACACACACACACACACACACACACACACACTGCGGCGCTTCAGTCACTTTTTAAAACGAGGTCGAGCGATATTATGTTAAAAGCTCATTTTAAATAGTCACACATAGAGAAAATATTTTATATTCCAGTAAATTCTGCTGCTAAATATGGTGTAAAAAAACCCACCAGTCTGCTGTTCTGCATAAACTCCTTTTGCCTTAGTCCACCTGTCATGTGGAGAACACAACTCATCCACTGCACTTTTGGATTTCATGGTGGAAACTTACTGTCCCAGTCTAGCTGCTATAGAAGTTCTAGCTTTGGGTTTAGTTTATGGTTTGAGTAAATAAGGCGTAGCACAGATTAATTGAGGAAGCATCTTAAATCAAACCACAGTAACATCACAGAACAAGGATGGATACCCTGTTTACATGTCCTGTTCAACCGTTTCCTTTCTTTGACATTTTTAAGCAAAAATAAAGAAAGTAAAGCAAGTAAAGTAATGCTCCGCCTCCACAGACATGGGAGGCGGAGCCAAAGGAAGTAGAAGGGCATCTGTGACGGTGGATTTACAGCTAAGCTAAGAGCTAACCCGTTAAGACCGCCGCTTCCATCAGTCCTGCTCGCCAACGTACGCTCACTGAAGATTTAAACACCAAACATGATCCACCAGACTGATGCATCCTCATTCTCACCCAGACCTGGATCAACTCTTCTGTCCTGGACACCCACATTCGCCTGGATGGGCTAAAATATAAATCTACATTTTCTAACAACACATATTTCATACACTGTGAATTTTTTAATTATTTCTAAAGGGTTTAGGGGGTAGTATTAGGGGCCTTGGAACGAATTAGGCCTTTTACATGTAAAATTAGACTATTTACAAAAAATTCACGTTACGAAAACACTTCTGGAATGAATTAATTTCCTAAGTAGAGGTACCACTGTATATACAAATAAAAAAAAATATTAAAAATTATTGCAGGACCTAAGATGTGACTACTGTAAAATTAATAATTAAAATATAATAATAATAAAAATATATTATATAATAAATAAATAAAAAAAGACAAATAAAAAATACAAGAATATTTTTTTTAATTAAATAAATAAAAAATAATTAAAAATGTAAAATATATACAATTGAAAAAATATTGCAGGACCTGTGATGTGACTATTGTAAAATTAATAATTTAGACAAATTAAATGAAAAAAAGACAAATTAAATAAAATAATTTAAAACATTAAATTAATTCAATTAAATAAATAATTAAAAAATGTAAATGTATACAAATGAAAAATAATAATAATAGCAGGACCTGTGACTATTACACACATGTAGATTGTGATGTTGATGCTCAAACAGTATATTATGATGAAATGGGATGCAAGACACTAAATGGGAGAATAAAGGTATGCAGGAGGTGAAGTGAAGACTCCACAACGACTGTTCTTTCTCTTCTTGTTAAATGCACTTACCACGGCGGCGACATCGGCTACTCCGAAGGCGGCCTTCTGTCTGCGTGCTGTGATGTAGCTGCTGTTCTCCTGCACCTTCTCCAGCAGCTGGCGCACCGGCTTGCAGTAATTGGCCACTTTGCATTCCTTCAGGAACGCTTTCAGCTGCAGGGACATGAAGAGGGAGGATGAAAAAGAAGAAAGAAACGGCGTCAAGCTGGGTCCCAGTCCAGAGGTGGTCAAAGTACTGACGGTCTGTACTGCAGTACAAGTACAGCTATTCAATTTCAATTCAATTTTATTTAGAAAGCCCCAAATCACAACAAAGTCACAGGGCTTTACAGAAACACAATCAGATACAGAAGACAAGACAAGTCGACAAAAGCTACTGGTGTGGGAAAATACTCTGGTAAAAGTACAAGTACTCATTCAACTCCTTTACTGAAGGAAAAGTAAAAAAAACTACATAAAAGTAATTTTAAATAATTCTTATTTAAGCACACAAAATCTAAAAAATGTCAAAAATATCAAAAAATAAAATTGAGTTACTGTGTAGATGATGTGTTTTATTGGGTCATGGTCACATCTAGGAAAAATCAATAAATAGTCATAAATAGGAGATGTTTAAAAAAAAAAAAAAGAAAAGCATAATTATGAGATAAAAAGGTCAAAATTATGCGATAACAAAGTCAAAAAGTACAGCTTCGCAATTGTAATAAATTCTAAAAGTAAAACATCACTTTTGCCAAAGATGAAATATGTCTTATTTAAGCAGGCAAAATCAAAAGTATCTAAAAATAAAGCCTTTAGCAGTGAGTTACTGTGTATATAATGTGTTTGATCAGTCATATGGACAGAATATTTAGAAAAAAAATGGGAAAAAAGCACAATATTAAGATAAAAAAAAGTCATTATTTTAAGATAAAAAAGCAGTATTTTGAGATAAAAAGTCAAATTATTAAATAAAAAGTCAAAATTGATTATGTTTTGCAAACTTTTACTTCAGTTGGCCACCCATCACTGTACTATTACTGCAGTGTTTAATAGAAGCAGGAATAAAACTAATCTCGCCCGTTCTTGAATTAGAGCCAATAATGTGATTTTGACCTTTCTGCGAAACGGAACCTTGACCTTTGACCTTTTGCAATATTGAAATTTTCATTATATGTATATATGCGTCAGTGTGTGTAATATTATGATAATATATCCAGTATTGATTAAGTTATAGCATGATATGTCCATGTTTGACACACAAACAGTGTTACACAGGTTAATTTTGCCACATATCACCTTTGAACTCCAGGGATCTCAAAAACTATTGGTCATAAGTGATAAATCCAATTATGAAAATTGATAAATCTTCATTCCGCATCATTTGGTACCAATCTGAAAGTTCTGTGACCCTCTGTTCTTGAGTTATAACCAATAATGTGATTTTCACCTTTTAGTTAACTGTGACCTTGACCTTTGACCTTTACTCAAATGGATCATTGCATCTGATGCACATTAACTACATGTCCATGTAATTTCATGGTGATATCTCAAGTATTCATTGAGTTGTAGCATAATATGTCTCTGTGGACACACAAAGGTGATTACACTAAGTAGTTGTTCATATTGTAAACAGAACCACCAGAACCTGTGGGTTCAACATGTCATAAACTCAGTATATTTTTAAAACAGAGATTCTATCAACTCATATAAACCACGTTCAGATTAATTAACCACAGCAGCTAAAAATGAGTCATTTGTTCAAACATGTTCAAATGAAAATCAAACAGGAAGTGGCATGAGTTTTTTTTTTATCTCCCATAATTATCCACAGAGGAACAATATTCCAACAAAAATATCCAAACCAAACAATTTATAGTCAAAATATTGTTCAAAACATGTCAAAACATTCAGAAATATCCACAAATAGCTGTTGCATCATATTTTTTGCAAAATATGCAAAAAACTATATATATATATATATATATGTATATATATATATATATATATATATATATATATATATATATATATATATATATATATATATATATATATATATATATATATATATATATATATATATATGTATATATATATATATATATATGTATATATATATATATATATATATATATATATATATATATATATATATATATATATATATATATATATATATATATATGTATATATATGTATATATATATAGATATAGATATATATATATATATATATATATATATATATATATATATATATATATATATATATATATATAGATATAGATATAGATATATATGCCAAAATCTATTATTACATGTTTATACAGCAGTAAGTATCATAGGGTTTGTTTTTGCCAGAGTGTAATCTTTCCATCGAGTCCTCATCGATAATCGTACACTGAAGCATTCAACAATAGTCGACTTTTGTCCAAAAGTGTTCAGGGTGTGACACATTTTTGGACAACACCTGGACATGTCCTCTCATAAACATGTGCCTGATACTCATTTGTTGTAGTATTGCTGTAATATGATCATGTGAACTAGATCAGACCTTCTGCTGTGGTCCTATAGTGTTTTCAGCTCTCACTGTGCACACACACTTTTATTCAGGTGATTTATTGAGGAAAAAGTTCAGGCGAGATGCAAATTTATTTTATTTCACTGTGTTCTTCTAACCTAAAATATAAGTGTCAGTAACAGTGAGAGTGATTGTGACTGTACTGGAATAAAAATGTAGGGTGTCAGCTTTAAACATGGATGTACTGCAAATGGTTCAAGAACAGCGTTCACTTTACTTTTACTAAAACATTTAAGTGAGATGTAGAGAAAAATGTCCAGAGGTTTAAAGGGTTAATGAGAATTTTTATGGATGTTTTTCCAGATGCAGAAACCCTACATATATCATCAGTCCAGACATGAAGAGTGCGGGTACCTGAATGACGGTGGGCAGTGCGAGCTCAGGGAAGCCGATGGAGTTGTTCTGAGTGTGGAAATACTCCAGGATCAGGTCGTACAGCTGATCGATCAAACCATCCTGGAAATGAGCAGCACAGTAACGATTAGCACAAAATATAAATATGCTTAGGCCACCGGAACAAATGGTTAGAGGATATACCTGAACACCCCCAAGGATTAATGATGTCATGACGTGAGGCATCCCCAGGTCATGATCTTTCACCTCCGGCAGGTCACGACCTTTTGTTTGAATGAGTGATTGATTTACATAATGTTGTCACTGCTAACAGCTGTGCACCTGCACATAGCAGCCGCTAACACTGCCCAACAACTGATGAAAGTAGTTTGACAGTGGTAGTGATTATTTTGATAATTTTACTGAATATTTTTGTTAATTTTTCTTCATTTTATTGAATATTTTAGTCAATTTAGGTCATTTCACTTCATATTTTTGTTCATTTTACTGATTTTTTTGTTCATTTTACTGATTTATTTTTTGTTAATTTTATGGATTATTTTATTTATTTTTGTTCGGTTTGCTGTATTTTTTGGTCATTTTACTCAATATTTTTTCTTTGCGCCTCGTCAAATTACTTTCATCAGTTGTTGGTCAGCGCTAGCAGCTGCTACGTGCAGGTCCACAGCTGTTAGCAGTGACAACATTATGTAAATCAAAAGGTCATGACTGTTAGCAGTGACAACGCTAGTGCATTGATCGCTATTGAGAGAAAGTAGCTCCAAGCGATCACAAGGTATGAGTTTTTGTTCTGTGATGGTTTTGTTATGTAAATAAATCACTCATTCCAACACATACTGTTTTGAGAAGAAACACATTTTATTTTGTTGACCCCAGGAAACCTGCCGGGACTACTTTGGCTTTGACCAAAACTGGACCAGAACTGGGCTCACAGGACACTGTTGGGGGGTAAGTCAGTGTGGGTGCACCAGAGTAAAGGGGTGGAGTCAGAAGAGAGGGGCGGAGTCAGAGTAAAGACACTGATGACAAACACATTCATCTGAAAATTACTGAAGTGTCCCTTTAATGTACCTTTGCTGCTGCCCTGTTGATCAGGTGTTTGATCTAAATGAGACTATACCTGGTTAAATAAAGGCTAATGATAAAAATAATTAAAACCGTGACTATGTTGAAAAAAATGTTTCATTTATATTTAAAAACTGTAGGAGGAGTCAGAGAGCCATTTTGTGACCTAATGATACCAGGGCCACGTCATGTTGTTCAGGTTGTTATTGTGACCAAATGTTACTTTGGGTCCAACTCTGACACTATATGTGTGAGATACACACACTTTTATGTCTCTAAAAATGGCCGCTCCATTGTGAGGTCATCACAGCCACGCCCAACATTTTATCAAAGTTTGAAATTTTTACTTTTGATCCCACACGTGTGTCTGTGATTTTCACCAAGTTTGGTGTAAATTAGATGTAAACACGTTGAGATCATATTTTTGTATAAGGTGGTGGTAGTTTAGAGGTTCACATTTCCATCCAAAAAAAAAAAAAAGAGAAAAAAAATTGAGGGTCACTCCCACCCGCGTAATGTATTTTTGAGAGGGTGTGGCTGACCTTTTTGGGGCGACTTCAGATTATGAAATTTTTCACCGGGCTTGAACGTGGGGTCAAATAAAATGTCACTTTTTTAAATGCTGAAAGGGCAAAAATTGGTGCTAAAAAAATAATAACAGAATCCTACGGTTTTAATAGCTCCTCACAGACATTGCATGTCAGTGCTCAGGCCTGATAAATGTACAGAACATTTAACATTTGATAATAAAAGAATGACGCTTAATAACAGTGAGACCTTTTTTGGCTTATATGAACAAAAATCTGCCTAAACTGATGAATCAGTGTTTTTTGGTGGGGTCTGTAACGACTTTACAAGGTGTGTGTTTTTGGCAGCCGCCCAGGTGACCGCAGTGAAAAGTGCCCGAGTGAGCGAAGTGTAAGGGATAATCCCCCAAGGCCACGTTTCAATCCTCTTGGCCCTGACAAGGGGCTTTGAACGTTGCCCTCAATCCCCTTATGCACACACGCAGGCTACGGCGCCCGCACCAAAATAACACTAACCAACCTTGAGCGTCTTGACTTGAACCGATCAGGTGCTGCTCCTCGGCGCACAGATCAGCCGCAGAGTCAAGTATCACAATGAGTGCCCCCCCCCCCAAACACTCCTCTCAGGATTTAATGGTTTAAATCCTGGAGGATCCTTTACCTTGTAGGCTTTCTCCATCAGGTTGACTTTGTTCAGTTTGAGAATGACGGCGAAGTTGATCGGTTTTTTGCTCATTCGTCCTGGTTTCTTGTTGAAGTCGACCTGTTGGAAGATCTGAAAAGAAAAACAAATAACACCTTTTAAAAAACTTACCAACCAAGATAACGGTTAAAATTACTTTGAAATCACAGAAACTTGGTAAGCGGATAGATTTTCCATTGCACTTTTGGTTAAATTACTGTATTTTCTGCACTATAAGGCACACTAAAGTGAAGTAAAAATTATGAGATAAAAAGTCAAATTACATAAAAAGTACAATTTATTAGGTAAAAAGTCAAATTTATGAGATAAAAAGTTTAAATTCCAAGTCACCAAGCAAAACCAGAATTAATCCATATATATGGTGCACTGTGGTTTTAAGTGTGCCTCATAGTCTGGAAAATACGGTACATTATTCCACAGTGACGGCGCTTTTACTTCAGAAAATATAAAGGATGGTCATGTTCATGTGTGGTTTCACATCAATCACATAAAGTAGAAGAACTTCAAGTACTTTTACATTTTATCTAATTAGTTTTCAAAACTTTGATGAAAGCCCACAGTGGTCCAAAGCCATGTTGGTTTTAATTAAGTCATATTTATATAATAAATAATATTTTACTAAACATGGCTCATTTTATTTTAAACTCTCCACCTTTCTGCTTCAACGTACTATATGAATTAAAGCATGTGATTTTCTTCATCTCATTTCCCAGAGACACCATCGCTCCTACGCACGTCAATCATCAGGATAAGAAATAAATAACACGTCTACTGCATCACATTAGATGATAATGGTTGTTCAAATAATGCATTTATACACTGCATATATTCTTCTGCAATGTTACTGACTTGTCTATCTTTGTCAAAGTACAGCCTCTGTGTGTGTGTGTGTGTGTGTGTGTGTGTGTGTGTGGGCCATTTGTCTATAAGCTTTAGCTTTCACATCTGCCCATAGAAAAACAAATTTAAAAAAATAAAAACAAAAAAACAAAACACAATGACAGTTAAAATCTCTTTAGAATCAACAGAAACTTGGTAAGTGGCTAGATTTTCCACCACAATTTTGGTTCAATTACCACATTTTCCACATTCTAAGGCGCACTGGACTATAAGGCACAGTAAGTGAAGTCAAAATCATGAGATAAAGTCAAAATTATGACATAAAAAGGCACCATCGCTCCTACACACGTCAATCATCAGGATAAGAAATAAATAACACGTCTACTGCATCACATTAGATGATAATGGTTGTTCAAATAATGCATTTATACACTGCATATATTCTTCTGGAGTGTTACTGACTTGTCTATCTTTGTCAAAGTACAGCCTCTGTGTGTGTGTGTGTGTGTGTGTGTGTGTGTGTGTGTGTATGTGTGTGTGTGTGGGCCATTTGTCTATAAGCTTTAGCTTTCACATCTGCCCACAGTGCGCAAGTGAATTTCTGTCTTTTATTTGTGTATCGAGCTATTTCTGCCTCCCCGTATCGCTCTGTGTTTCTGTGTGTGTGTGTGTGTGTGTGTGTGTGTGTGTGTGTGTATGTCGTCGTTAATGTGCTCAGTGTGCGAAGCCGAGCAACGCTCCTGGCCGGTACTGTCTGTACAAACATAGGATGTGGTGGCGGTCTGCGGGGGAGCCAGGGGGAAGTGGGAAGACATGGGCCAACCCTAATGCATGCACACACACACACACACACACACACACACACACACACACACACACACAGCTAGTGAAGCAGGAAGCTCCAAATCATACACCCCCCTCGGAGATGCGAGAACACACACAGGCAGCAGACACACACAGGAGGAAGGGGCTGCTTCTGCTGCTCTAATTAAAACAGTAGCAGCGTACCTCAGCCTGACTTTAACAAGGAGGAGGGAAAAAAAAGAAAAAAAACAGGAAATATCGGGCGTCACAAATAAACATGGCTTGCTGTCGGGGGTTGGGAGGGTGTGTGTGTGTGTGTGTGTGGGGGGGGGGGGGGCTCTGAGTGGGTGTGTGTGGGGGGGTCATAGGCACAGAGGATGTGGTCTGCACAGCGTGTTAGGACTCAAGTGTAAACCACAACTGCACCTTTATCGCCTCGGTCAAACTGCTGCACACACACACACACACGTTTACATGTCTCATGGGGACCAGGTCTGTAACCAAGTAGCCACTGGGTAGTGAGTGGAAACATCTTTTTTTTAATAAAATAAAGATGAATTTTTAATTTTATTATTTTATATACATACGCACACACACACACACATATATATGAATACAAAATAATTAAAAAATTTAAATAAATATTGTGCAATAAATAAATTAATAAAAAAATAGAAATAAAATAAATAAAAAAATACATCAAAATACAAACTTTTAAATAAACACATCTTCTAAACTTTGAAAAATACATGTTTCACTTTACACCTGTTTTCCTCAAGCTTTATGGGGACTTCCAGAAATAACAAATTAATGTATTCAAAGGGCTACATCATTTCTATTTTACGAGTGGGGATCTTTATTTATATTTAACTCTTGAATTTTGGTGTCAGAGGTCACCGTAACATTACAATGTCCCCATAAAGATATGAACACACACATGTTTACATGTCTTATGAGGACCAAGTTTGTCAACAAGTAGCCTTTGGGTAGTGAGTGAAAACATTTTTTTAAATAAAGTAAAATAAAATAATAGGTAATAAAAATGTGACAATTAAATTAATAATGAATAAATAAAACTGTATCATAGTGAAAATAATTAAAAAATAAGAACATATCATGGTCAGGGTCTCAGTGGCAGTTAGGGTTATTCTTCCTGAAGCCCCACATTTTAAATGGGTGAATATAATAATGACGGGTTCACAATAGTCCATTCTCGTCTTATATGTGACCCTCCAGCACAAAACCAGTCACTTGGGTCAAGTTTAATAAATTCAGATTTTATATTTATTTTAACACTAATTTTAACACCGTTTTTCAACATCACCATAGCAACAAGGGTGCAGAAGGCTTTGTTCTGAGGCCTCCCATTGGTTCAAATCTATAATTCTGTAGATTTCTATTTAAGGGTTGTCTAGAGGGAATCCCCATCTTTCCAACGGTACCAAACATGACGGGGAAATACCCAACGCCAGCGCCAAGGAAAGTCGTGTTTGGAGTCGATTTGTCTTAGTTTTAGACTTAATTACTGTCAGAGTCAGTTGTTGTTCTTCCTAAAAGACATGATTTGAAGAAGTTACGCTAGGAATTTAACAAACACTCATAGTTAGAAGTGTTCAGGAGACATTTTACTGGGATTTTATCAAACTTTAAATTCTATAATTTTGACCCATATAACGTATTTGAGACTAAAGTTAGAAAAACTGCTGGGACTGAACCACTGCTTTAATGATGGATGGACATATATGTCTATGACTGACAGTCAATGGTATGGTAGCTGAACTACTCCCCTAGTGTCTATGTGTTCATGCAGGGGCTTCCACACCTCATAATCATAACCATATATGTATGCAATTATAGTACTTTGGATATATTTCTCAGTATACGTTTGAGAGGCTTGTCTGGGTTCATTGCATGATCGTCATGTACCGTGAATACTTCAATAAAAACTTGATAAAAAATAATTTAAAAACTACATAAAAATAAATACATTTAAAAACTAGTATTCACAGAATGTCTAATCTCACCCCTATTTTGTGTCAATCTCCAGTTTCTATGACAACCTGTTCTTGAATTAGAGGCAATAATGTGATTTTGACCTTTCTGCTAAATATGACCTTGACCTTTGACCTTTTGCAAGATTAATAATTTCATTATATGTATATATGTGTCATTGTGTGTAATATTATGATATATCCAGTATTGATTAAGTTATAGTGTGATATGTCCATGTTTGACACACACAGTGTTACACAAGTTAATTTGGACACACATCACCTTTGACCTCCAGAGATCTCAAAAACTATTGGTTGTAGGTTTTAGTTAACTGTGACCTTGACCTTTGACCTTTACTGAAATGGATCATTGCATCTGATGCGCATTAGCTATATGTACATGTCCATGTAATTTCATGGTGATATCTACAGTATTCATTGAGTTATAGCATGATATGTCTGTGTGGACACACACACACACACACACACACACACACACACACACACACACACACACTTCCATGTCTCATTAGGACCAAGTTTGTAATCAAGTAGCCATTGGGTACTAACAGAACTTAATAAGACGCACCTTTTTAAAACCTGTGTAAATAATTTTTTTAATAAAATAAAAATAATAATTCGAAAAAAATGAATGAATACAATAAAATAAATATCCAAAATAAAATTTATTTAAAAAAAAATTGAATAATAATAAAAATATATAAAAATGATCTGACTGTGTAAACATTTCCAGTCCCCATAAAGATAGAAATACACACACACACACTCACTCTCTCTCTCTCTCGCACACACACACACACACACACACACACACACACACACACACACGTTTAACACCTGACCAAGAGACAAATTGTCAGTTGGTGACCTGTGATTGGTCTGATAACAAAAGGTGTTTCTCTCGGTGTTAAACCCAGCGTTGTGGTTCCCTTCAGTTGTGGCCGTTGAGACTAAAACACATTCGACACACCACTGATGTTTTGTTCCACAGAAAAACCACTGGCGGAACATTTCATCACATCTACCTT
The DNA here is from genome assembly GCA_020466265.1 of Siphamia tubifer. Classification (NCBI taxonomy): domain Eukaryota; kingdom Metazoa; phylum Chordata; class Actinopteri; order Kurtiformes; family Apogonidae; genus Siphamia; species Siphamia tubifer. The sequence continues at coordinate 46,556,206 of CM035789.1, read as the reverse complement.
TTCACTCTTTCCATTTGTGACAAACACAGGCCCCATTGAACACTTAGGCTGGATCTCATTTCACCCCTTAGCCCTAAACCTTCCTAGGGGTGGGGCATGACTTTCAAATATTCAAATATTTGTGACATGCTGGAACATAGAATACTACTTTCTAATGCTTCATCACTTGCATTGTGTTTCACTTGGACAGAATGTCGTATGTAAGGGATTATGTATCGAAAAATATTTTCCGACGGGGCCAAACAGCACCCTGACGCCTTCTGTTTGGCCCCGTCAGAAAATATTTTTTGATGGTTATTCTACGGCCCTCTAGAACGTCCCGTTCACTTTGAATGACGTCAGCGGGTGGATTTTTTTTAATAACCGCCCGCTGCACCGTTAACGCCCGCTGCCCATGGCAACGGGTTTTGTCACTTCAGATTCACTGTACCATATCACTCCGCAGGTAGTTCGGCCACTTTTAAAGTAAATATTAGCTTCATTGTAACTGCTAGCTTATCCAATGTTAACCTATCCTGATGTTATCCTTACCGTAGTCAGGAAATCAGGGGTAATATCCGTCCTCCTCTCGTACAGAGTCTCCAGGGCCGTAGTCAGTATTTTACCCCTCGGTTAACTCCTCTATGCTGGTTTTTATAAAACACGGAGCGGTTTCAGTGAGCTTCGTTTTCAGTATTTATTTGCAGGAACGGGACAACACCTGCTCCGGTCGCCGACCTGACTGTGTACATCCGTCTCTCTCTTTTCTCCGCCTAAAACTCTCTGCACCCCCTTCTGTCTGCCCCGCCTATTTCACAACACTAGTCTGTTAGAGTAGAGACAGTAATAAACTGTAATAACCCGTAGAATAAGCGGGATAATACATGGAACACGAGTTACTATTGAAAAATATTCCCCTTCGGGGGGACTATTTTTCTGATAGTAACTCGTGTTCCATGTATTATCCCTTGCTAACGCGTGGTCAATACATTATCCTGCTTATTCTACAGGTTATTACAGTTTATTACTGCTACTACTCTAACAGACTGGATGAAATAGCTGTTACAACGCAGTGAATATTTACTTTGTAAGTAGCCGAACTACCTGCGGAGTGATATGGTATCATGAATCTGAAGTGACGAAACTCATTGCAATTTGCAGCGGGCGTTAATGGCGCAGCAGGCAGTTATCGAAAAAAATCCACCCGCAGAACGCTGGAAACGTCCATTCCAAGTGAATGGGAGCTGTTGGAACGTTCTAGAGGGCCATAGAATATTGACTGTCATCGTACGGTGGTCAACCAGGGCAAACACACCACATCGACAAAACGCTGCAAACACAAGAAAAATGAACAACTGAAAAAATATCCTCATCTGGCAAAGTTGGCGAGTGCGTACCTCTGTGTGACCGCAACACCTGCGCCGTTGGAGTGCATGTTTTCTGCAGCTGGATTAATTCTGAACAGGCTGCGCACGCCTCCACTGTGAACATGTTAATTAAAAAAATAAAAACTTGTCACAGGTTCATGTGACTATTGTTCTTATATCTGTTGGACATTGCCGCTGAAATCAGCTGCGCTGCCCCAACAGTTAAATTAAATATAGCATTGGCTGCAGTTACTGTGATTTCCAAATTAAAAGCCTTTCACTGGTTTCATGCAGAAGATGAGTTGCATTGCTCAGGGACGATCAACACGTTTTGTGATTTGTAATATTCTTGTTTATTCAGTAAATGTTTGGCTACCTCTTTTACCCTTTGTGTTTGAGGGTGTGTGTGTGTGTGTGTGTGTGTGGGGGGGGGGGGGTTCTGGAAATACTTTCCATTTTCGAATAATATTCAAATAGTTTCTTGCGAATTTCGAATAGTGTTTTAGACCAAAAGTCACCTCCCTAGTCATCAGTTCGCTCTGCCAGTTACGTAACAAAAAAACACAACTTTAACCAGTAAATAAACTAACAGTAAACCAACATGTCTGCTGCTGTAGTTGTAGAGTCTGCCTCTGGAAAATCTCTGTTTGAAGGAGTATAAAGTATAAGGAGTATACATTTTCCACTTTTATCCTTTTGGAATCTGACGGCTCACCCAGTGTTACCATGGTGACGGCTCACCCATACTTACCAACACATGCTCCTCTAACAGTGGTTCATCACCTCCACTGGCTGCATACTGCATTCACACTTAACAACAACAGGACCCAGCGACCCAGAAAAAGATGGTACATCTGACGACAGAGGGACTTTAGCCCCACCCACGTGGGGTTAAGCCCCTCACAGTGAATCTGAAGTAGCATTAGCATTAGCATCTACAAGAGAAGATGGCGCCACAGTAACTGCTGCACAAACTGGAAAAAATGTGTCTGTGGAAATAAAGCCTAGTTTTTTACTGCACATTTTCAAAATAAACAACGGCACCAAACCTAGCTGGATGTTACTCTGGTAAAGGTAAACACCAGCAGAGCCAGAGGGGATGGGGGAGTGTTCCTTCACACATTCTGAGCCAATCAGAGATGCCCCATCAGCGCGTCATGGACATGTATGAGGAAGTAGAAGTAAACTCTGTTGTTCCACCTCCAGTCATTTTTCTACCGTGAAAAAACAACTGGAAACAAAACAATCTGAACGTTTTTATAAATAGAACCAACACGCAAGGAATTCAATAACAAAGAAGAACAAAATTAATTAAATAACCATGGAATGAGTCCTTTAATGTGAATTGAGATGAGGGATGGGACATATTTGAATATTCTTGACAGTCTCGAATATAGAATACTAATTCAGAATACTGCATTACTTGTGTTTCCACTTGGACAGAATGTCGTATTGACTGTCATTGTACGATGGTCAACAGGGGCAAACGCACTGCATTGACTAAAACACTGCAAACACAAGAAAGATCAACAACCAAAAACACAAACACAAAACAAATGCAAGAGAAAAATTTTGCAATCACAGAAATTAAGCAGAACGCGTACGTACGTCTGTGTGAATGCAACGTATGTGCCGTCAGAGCGCGTGTTCTCAGCAGCTGCATTAATCGTGAATACGCGCACACGCCTCCACCCCAACCATGTGGACATGTTAATTTAAAAAAAAAAAGTTCATGTGAGTAATGTTGTTAAATCCTTTGGACATTGTCGCTGAAATCAGCTGTTTCACCCGGTTCTACAGAGACAGTTACATGAAATATAGCACTGGCTGCGGTTTTTGTTACTTGTTTCTTGCAGTAGATCAGATGAAGCACTCAGGGAAGGTCAACATGTTGTTGTGTGATTTGTAATGTTGTTTATTCAGTAAACGTTTGGTTACCTGTTTTACTCTTTCTGTCACAGAGTGTGTGTTTGGGGGTGGAGGTGCACATCAGTGGGGGGTGGGGGCAGTGGACACATGTTCGATTTTCAAACAATATTCAAATAGTTTCCAGCGAACTCCCAATAGTGTTTTGGGCCAAAGGTCACATCCCCTAAATGAGACACACCTACATGTGGACGTGTAAAACAGAGGGGAAGGGGTGAAATGGGATTCAGCCTCAGAACCTGACGCAACTTGAGCTTTGAGAAAAAAAAAAAAAAACACACAAAGAAAACAAAAAAAAAATAGGATAGATTTTCAGTCAGAAGAGTTTGGATGAGATTTTCAGTTGTTGATGACATCATGACGGTCTTACCTCCAGGAGGAACGGCAGGACGGGTACAAATGTGTGAGTGCTGCTGGAGAGCAGAGTGAGGGCTCTGCAACAGTGCATCCTCAGAGGGTAATATCTGGCTATGGGCACTAGTCTGTGGAGGAAACAGTGGTCAGTGTCTCCACCTGCTGGTCACTAACATCAACTTCAAAGATTCACAAACAAGTCACTAAAGTTACACTCAACAAACACCAGCGCTTCCCTCTGCAAAGTTCATCAATAAATAAATAAACACCTAAATGACACACGAGCATAAATATTAAATCATTAACTCATCAATAATAATATGTGACATATACTGCAGTTTGTGAGAATGAAGGAATTCTGCACAACATTATTATGTCTGGAAGGTATGACTGAACATTTATGTCACCATAAATATGACAGTTTTACCTCCATAACACTGAAGGTAGGATAAAATGAGTGAGAGAGAGAGGGGGGGGGGGGCTCCTGATGTCTCTTTTCCTTTCTCATTTGAGGAAAGGGGTGTTTGTCATGAACTAATTATATATTATATATGTAGAACCAGTCTAATGTTCTAGACCACAGGTGTCAAACTCCAGTCCTCGAGGGCCGGTGTCCTGCCTGTTTTAGATATTTCCCTCTTCCATGTGATTTAGTTTAACCCTTTAACTCCTGAGAACTAACTAAATAATTGGTAACATGAGCAAAGTAAAGACACAAATGGTAGAAAATCAAACAACAACACTAACATAAAAAAAAAATAAATGTAGAAAAATAAACAAAATGAGCAACAAAACCTAATAAATATTTACAAAATCACAAATAATGTGGAAAATTTTGAAAAGAAAAATCATGAAAAGAAGAAAACTAGTATTGAAATTTGGTCCCAGCAATTTTCATTTTGCCCTTAAGAAATGTTTAAATAAAATAAAATTGAAATTAAAATCTTGCTTTTTGGCACCTTGTCCATGCACAAAACTAAAAGGAAAATAATTTTCTAAATATTTAAACTAAATCATCCATTCAGAATCAACGCTGACACTTAAAGAGTTAATAATCAGTTCCTCATCAGAATGATAATGATGTAATGACCTCCAGGTGGAATGGAAGAGGGAAACATCTAAAACATGCAGGACACCGGCCCTCGAGGACCACACTTTGACACCCCTGTTCTAGACTAACATACATATTAAAAATTTTATTCATTGTAATTTTTTTTATTTAATTTTTTATTAATTTATTTTTTATTTATTTGTGTCATCTATTTATTAATTTATTGTACTAATTTTTTTTAACATTTTTATTTAGTTTTAATTATTTTTTTATTTAATTATTTCAGCTCTGAGAAGGATGACACTGAAACCTATGTTAAACCTACGTTAATCTGAGCGTTTGCGTCGGCACCACACAACTGTTATCGACTCCTGAGGTGTTTTTTTTATATCACTATATATCACAGAGTTAAAAAAACAAACAAACCTCAATGTGATTTTTTTTTCTAATATCGTCAGACAGTTAAATATTCTACCACGACAGTAAGAATGTGTTGAATCTCTTATTTAATTACTCGCATAGTTTAGTCTTGAAAAACACAGGACTTTGAATAAGCAGAAGAATATATACTCACTTAATGGTTCCAGTTATGACCTGGCAGAGTGGGTAGATGAGGGGCTGGAGGACGTCACTGGGGTACAAAGTACTGAGGACTCGACACCACAGGTACAAACAGTGGACGTACTGCCAGTTATAAACCGACTGGTACGTTTCCTACAAACACAGTCAGGACTTTAGTAAGAAGTAAATGATAAACACTGAAATACAAAGACATGACTGTAGTAAAACATTCACCCCAATAACGGCTCAATGGGGTTTTGTTTGTAGAAGTAAACTCTGTTGTTCCACCTCCAGTCATTTTTCTACCGTGAAAAAAAAAAACAACTGGAAACAAAACAATCTGAACGTTTTTATAAATAGAACCAACACACAATGTATTCGTGCTTTCGGCACAGGGAGACGGAGACCGACAGCACATCAAGAAGTTGAGCTCAGCTGAACTTTATCCAATGACAGTGGATTATGGGGGTGTGTCCATGACGAAGAGCCACAAAAAAATAAAAAAAATTTAAATAAAAAAAAAATAAAATAAAAAAAACAAAAAATAAATAAATAAATAAATATATATATATATATATATATATATATATATATATATATATATATATATATTGAAAAAGATCCTAATCACTGCTGTTAGGCCAAACAAAATAATACGTGTGGTTCCGGTCACCCGACCGACCCAATTTTTTTACGACGAAAATGCCGACTATGTAGACATTTTATCAGTTTGTCAAAATAAATTAAATATAATGAACTGGCCGACTGCCGACTCTTATCTTCGAAATTCCCAATAACTGATGATGAGAGAATTTATTTCTCCGTATTTAGTCCGTATTCATGTTTACCAACATCTGTCACCTGTCTGACCACCGTGATTTATGACTAGCGACAAACGACGACCATATACATGGTGTCCATGTCCATCAAAACAACCCTCAATTGGCTGTTCGCCTCTTGATGAATCAGAGTACATCGTCTGTTAATTTCCCACTCACTTCACACCAGAGTCCTGCACGGGTTCGAGTACCCGTGGGTGACCCGCAGATTTTCACGAAACGGGTGAAAAATGTTGTGCTATGTCGGATACGGGTTCGGTTCGGACGTGGGTGATCGCGGGTCTAATTTGCGGTTCATAGGCTAAAAGGTTAACAACATTTTTATTTGGCTCTGCCTTGGCTATGTCACTGTTCAGTGTATTCGTGGCAATAAATGTTTGTATTTAAGTTTGGCTATTTGACATTTTCTTTCGGGTTCGGGTCGGATATCGGGTTCATTTATAGCGGGTCGGTTCGGATGCAATTTTTTTTCTCGTCGGAAAACGGGTCGGATACAAGTTTAAACATGACAGGTACGGGCGGTTGCGGTATGTCAAAATCAGAACTGTGCTGGACTGTGCTTCACACTTTGTTTGTTTCAAAAACACCAGCGTTTGTTTATTCATTGGGAAGATGGTTTCATATCTTTATGGAGCATCTCTTGGTCACACAGACTTGTGTGCCTGGTGTGGGGAACCAAATACAAATCCTCTTCCAGAGCTAAAAAATAAATTTAAAACTGTACTCCTGCTCTGTCAAGATTGTGAGGAATGTGAAGAAGCCAGTAACAAAACAGCAGTATGGTAAGAGGAAATAAGTTGAACAGTAAATAGATAGCTGTATATGTCCACTAAAGCCTTCAATATTGGGGCCTTTATTTCATTAAATAATATTTAGATGTGGATAGAATTTACATTTGTAGTTAAACTGTATTTTTGTTGAAAAAAAATCAATAAAATACAAAATGTTGATGTCAAATCAGATTTTATTGTATTACAATCATCTAAAATTCATTTATGCTCTCTTAAAACATTCTGTAAATATACATGTACATGTACATGGAAAATCTGAGGCAATGTGTTGATTTTCTAACTGCTGGAAAGAATAACTGATATTAAATCTTAATTTCTGGAGCTTCTTTTTAGAAGACGGGTATATAAAATTGTAAATAAAATAAAATATGGATGACCGACCTACCTACCCCTTTTTTCCATGTGATGGGAACCACATATATTATTTTGTTTGGCCTTAGCAAATTACACATTTCATCTTTCCTTCACCACGATCTGTTGACACCTTTAAAAAACAGCTGAAGACCATGTGTTTAGACTGACCTTTGAACTGTTGTTTTTACTGTTGTAGTTCTATTCCTATTTGTTTTTATGTTGTTTCCTGCTTTTTCTGTATGTTTTATGCTGTGATGTTTTATGCCTTTTATTCCTCTATTGCTTTTGTAAAACTTTCATGCTCTTTCATTATTATTATTATTATTATTATTATTATTATTATTATGTATACAGACACATATCTAAAGGACGAGTCATGGAGGAAGGTGTTTGAAATGGTTAATCTCCCTGGTGAGTTGACACATGTTATGTGTGTGAACTGTACAACACTACTGCAAACACTGTTATATATGCTAATGTAACGGCTAATGTTTCCATGGCCGTCTTTGTGATTGACAGCTGGACATATAATGTTATGTTTAGGAAACTAATGAAACAAAGGGCATCACTATTCAGGTTTTTTTTGTCGTTTTGTGTATATACTTTCTTTATCATGCCATTCCAATCACAGGTGAATTAATAATGATGGAGAACATCCACATTGTTCACGCCCATACACACAACCACATTTTGTACCAATACACCAACACAAGGGGGAGCTTTCAGGCGATACGGCATGATGTAATAATGGACGAGTACCCTAATGCCACGGTTCTCAAACTGGGGTCCGCGGACCCCTAGGGGGACGTGGCGCATGTCCAGGGGGTACGCGAAATTATTCACGTTTTTTTTTTTTTTTATGTTTTATTTTGAAATGCGGAAGTTTTATTTTGTAGCGAGCGGGCGGAAGTAACAGCGCTGTTTGACGCTAGCTTGACTAAATTGAGACGGAGCGAGTCACAGGCTATTTTTAGCCACCCTGCAGCGAACATGGATCGATTTTTGTGTCCGACAAGTTCCTCAAGAAGTGGTAAAAGAAATGACAATGAAAATGACAATGACAAAAACAAACGCCCTAACCCTAAAAAGAGAAAGTACATTGATAGTTATATTGAGTTTGACAAGATCATCCCTCTCATTAAGTCTCTGTCTGTCTGTCTGTCTGTCTGTCTGTCTGTCACACACACATGGTTTTGTGTGTCTTTTGTTCCGTTTATTATTTTAAAATGATTTAAAATTGTTGTTTCTGAAGTGTTCATTTATATTATAATACCTGAAAATGTGGCTGGTTTGCACAAAAGCACTATTAAAAAAGGTTATCATTGTTTCATAATAATCATTGTTGAAGTGGTTTTTTATCATTTTCAGTATCGCGAGGATGAGGGGGGACATGGAAAAATTTCACCCCTCCAAGGGGGACCTGGGCCAAAAAAGTTTGAGAACCCCTGATCTAATGAGCCTAAAATGAAAAGTGGGTAATAAAATTAACAATGTACTGCACAGACAAATGTAAGGTGACAGACTGAAGAACAACTTGTGAAAAAGTAAAATAACACGATTTTTTGTCACTTAACACATCTTTTTTTTCTCCACATCTCTGACAAGCAGCCATCTGTCTGAGAAGAAAACAATGAGCCAACCTTTTTCTTCATGGTCATTGCGTTCCGAAGGTGGATGGCCAGCTGTCGGATGTAGATGAATGCATGCTGGTACGTGGCCTGCGTGTCTAGAGAGAACATCTCAGCTAGAGTTCTCTGCATGAAGTTGATCATTGGCAGCACATTTGGAGACGTGAACTTGCAGTTTTGTACGTAGGAAATGTACATTTGCTAAAAAAATAAAATAAAATAGAGAGATAATTTAATTAATGCAACAAAAAGTATACAGTCAATTATAATAGATTTAAAGTAGATGTATTTGTTACTTTTCTATATTAACACTAGGGCTGCACGATATATAAATACAACACAATATATAAATAAGTTTGACTGTCATCCTTGTTGTAGATTAAATTAAATAAAGTCAATAAAAATAAATGAAGAAATAGTAATAAATAAATTCATTTCAAAAATAAAATAATAAAAAGGACAAATAATTAATACAAAATAAAAAATTAATAATAAAATTAGATGAATAAAAGATAAATATATTTTCAAAAACAAATAAATATTAAAAGTAAAGTAATAACATACATTTAAATGAATAAAAAAGAAATACATTTAAAAATACATAAATAATAAATAAAAATAAATACAATTTAATAATTAAAAAAAATAAAATACAAATAAATGAAAAAAAGTAGATTCATCACATAACTTTATTTTTTTCGCTCTAAAACATATACGACAGTTTGGAATTGACATTATTTTAATATATATATAATATAATAATATATAATATTATTATGTTATTTCACTGGTCTGGTCCTCTGCAGATTACATTTGGCTTAATGTGACCCCTGAACTGTAATGAGTTACTGCTGTTTATAGTGCAGCTCTACTTTCTATTTACTTACTTTGAGAATAGGGTTGAGATACATTTCCTGTTTGTGTCGACAGATCTTATTGAGAGCGAGGAAAGCCAGAACTCGACTCGTCTCCTCTCCTGTGCTCCACTGCTTCAACAGTTGCTACAAATGCAAACAGAAATAAATGTAATTAAAAAAAATAAAATCATTTTCTATGGATGTAAAAAGAGGATTCTGTAACGGCTAGTTTTACCTTCACCAGGTGCCGACACTGTTTGGGTAAACAAAGGTAATAAGGAACCAGCTGGTTAGCATGTCGTAGGACAGCGCTGATAACTGTAGCTTCTGTGAGACACGACAACAACTACAACAAAGGAGAACAAGTATAGAGGTTAGAAAAAGTTCAGACCATAAAGTAAAATGGAATCATGGCAGAAATAATGGACGTTGAACACACCTGGATGATTCTCATTAAACTAAAAAAAAAAAAAATGTATTAAATAAATCAACGGCCCTGAGCTTTTAGTTGTTAAATATGAAATAAATCCCATATATAACATTATTTTACTGTAGAGGAAAATGTGTTTTTTCATTTCATACTAGGTCATTTTAAAACATCCTATTGTTATTTTAAATGTTTTTGGGTTATTTTGATTATGAATCTTCATAATATTTAAAGGAAACATACCCACGAGTCATTATTCTCATTAACTGTAATACATTTGACAACTGCATTAAAAAGCTATAGGAATTTGAACATGAGCTGAAACTACCCACAATGCATCTGGACTAACAGAAGATCCAAGATGGCTACAAGGTGAGTCACCTTTATTTTATGGTCCTGTAAAATGTTATGATTGGTCTCATAACTGCACGGACACAACCAGACTGATTTTCGTGACCTAAATGAGTCACATTTTTGTCATTTTTAATTTGTTTGGTAATAGAGTTTTATTTTTCAGATTGCGACAAAGGTCATTATTTAGTTAGGTCATCATAGCTAATGCTACAGTTAGCATTATTGTGTGTGACAATCACCTGGGTGCGTTTTAAATAAATTGTTCTGCGTCAAAAACAATTTCTTACTATATAATGATGTAATAAAAACTTAATAAAAGTAATAACGTTAACAGTAAACAAACCTGAACTATTCCACTAAGATACATTTTGATGTCCGTCTGATTCTTCTGCCACTTTGGACTCGATGACGGGAGCACGAGTCTGGAAATAAAACAGAATAAAGACGGAGCCATAATGAGTATATGAGATCAGACCATATGTGTCCTTCATTAAAGCAGTGGTTCAGTCACAGCAGCTTTTCTAACTTTAGCCTCAAATACGTTATATGGGTCAAAATGATTTAATTTAAAGTTTATTGATAAAATCCCAGTAAAATGTCTCCTGAACACTTCTAACTATGAGTGTTTGTTAAATTCCTAGCGTAACTTCTTCAAATCATGTCTTTTAGGAAGAACAACAACTGACTCTGACAGTAATTAAGTCTAAAACTAAGACAAATCGACTCCAAACACGACTTTCCTTGGCGCTGGCATTAGGTATTTCCCCGTCATGTTTGGTACCGTTGGAAAGATGGGGATTCCCTCTAGACAACCCTTAAATAGAAATCTACAGAATTATAGATTTGAACCAATGGGAGGCCTCAGAACAAAGCCTTCTGCACTAAACTAAAGCCCTTGTTGCTATGGCGATGTTGAAAAACAGCCTCTGATTGGTTGAATTAGTGTCACACAAACATTTTTAATAAACTTTAAGATAAATATAAAATATGGATTTATTAAATTGGACCAAGTGACTGGCTTTGTGCTGGAGGGTCACAAATGGCCTCAAATTCATACTTTTTCTGGTCTTTATTGGGCTTGAGGCTGAGCATTCTCTGCAGGGTCGGATAAATATCTCGGATGCAGAACAGGACCAGGGCGTTGAAAACTGCAGACAAGAGGAGAGAGAGTTATTGACAACAATACCAGAGTACAGAACACCCTGGAAGGGCATGTTTCACATTTGGAAAACCCCCGATCACCACCAAAATCTAATCATTTGTAGACCCCCCCTCCCCATTACCAACCTACCCTGAAAATTCAATCAAAATCTGTCCATAACTTTGTGAGTTATCTTGCTAACTAACAGACAAACAGACTAAGTGGCAAAAACATAACCTCCTTGGTGGAGGCAACTATATTCATTCAGATGCAAGACAGAGGTACAAGTGATCCTTCAATCACAGATTATTTATTAGCCAATATCTGCAGATTATGATCGGCAGCCGATCGATCGGTGCAACACGAACCACTACTGTAACACTGTTAAGAAATACTAAATATTGGACTTTGATAGCTACGACTGTCTCATTTGTAAGGTTTTAAATGGCTTTGCCCCTCCACCATTACAGGACTTCATCAAGAAAAAACATTCACAAGTAAACACAAGAGCACAGGTAAGTGAAATGGTGTAGAACTAAAGTCAGCCAAATGGTGGCATCCATTAGAGGAACACAGTCCTGGAACACCGTCCTGGAACACAGTCCTGGAACACAGTCCTGACTGTGACGACATCAGTACCTATAAACTGCCTGTTAAACAGTGGCTGAAAACAAACCAAACACGTCCCCATTAATGATTTTAACCTCCACTGTATATGACTGAACATGGTTAGATTTTATGTGTGTTTGTGATGTTATTGGTTTAATGTCATGTGGTATATGGTTTGCTTTATTGTTGTTGTTGTTCCTGACGTTGTTCCCAGAGCTGGTGTTTCTGCCTCTGTCTGTATTATGGGTGTTATGTTTTAAATCCTCTAGGGGGCGCTAATGAGAGACTGTGAAGTGTGTGTCCACTGAATACGAGGACAGTTGATGGTGAACTGGTGTCATTGGTGGTGAACTGGTGTCAATGGTGGTGAACTGGTGTCATTGGTTCTACCTACGGGTCAGATGGATGAGGGGAAGTATTTCCAGTATTTCAGGATGACTGCTGATACCTTCCACCGTCTCCTTTCCCAAGTTAAACCTAATTTATACCTTAAAGTCCTGGCGGGAACCTTCTTCGTGGGTGGAATTCTTAAATTTTACACTTCGTCCTCTCTATTGCCCCCACCTGTGGTATTGCTCCAGTTCACCCAGAGCTCACTGGATTGTTAAACTATTGACCGATGGACAAACTGATGGGTGAAACTACCTCTGAACTGTTTCTGTAATTAATGAAGGATATAAATTAGGCTTTAAACCTACCTTATGACAACAGATGAAATTTAGCAACTATGTAGCCTAGGATCTAGTCTGTCCCCAGTGGCCGCAAATGGTATTTGCTACGGGGAGACAGACTAGACAGCCTCGGATCTGAAAATCCAAAATGGACCGGACCAATCAAATCGCGAGGGGCGGGATTGGAGCCCGCCCTGCCTCATGACGACACAAATACGACACGTAATGTTGTAGTCGCAGAGACGTAGCAGCTAGCAAGCAGCTAGCACACATTGCCGTAACACCAGTTGCTAGCTGCTAGACAACATGGCTCATCACCAGGAACAACCATTCGAGCTGGCTTTGGCAGCAACGCTAGGTGATTTAAAATGACAGTTTTCCCTGCGAGAGGAGCAGAAAACGGCACTTAAGCTGTTTTTGGAAAAAAGGGACGTTGTCGGAGTTTTGCCCACCGGGTATGGCAAAAGTTTGATTTATCAGCTGGTTCCGCTAGTGGGACGACGCATGGGGCTGCACAACCCGCTGGTGATCGTTGTGTCACCCCTTTTAACCCTAATGGATGACCAGTTGCAAGAGGCAGAAAAACTGGGAATACGAGCAGCACAACTCGGCAAAGGCGACCCGGAGGAGATCCGAAGCGGCCGGTGCCAAATAGTGTACGGGAGTCCTAGCTAAGCTGCTGCACTCGTTTTGAGACTACATTCTGGTGTGTTCTTCCGGTGACGCTGTCTACGAAATCCATGTTCATCGCTCTGATTGGTTGGCTCTGACTGGTTACCCATCCAATGGCGTGGCGTTGTGTAAAGAGAAAACTTGACAGACAGCGGTTATCCCGCCCACAAATTCACCTAGACTTTCTAGACTTTCCCCCGTAGCAAATACCATTTGCGGCCACTGGGGAGAGTCTAGATCCTAGGCTAGCAACTATGCTAACTACAGCATATTTATATTGATGTTTTCACTGATGTATTGATCAATATTTATAAACTAATCAAAAATAAATAATCCAATAATGATAAACAACTATAGTTTGCAACAACATTACACTTTTTTACTTTCAAAGAAAAACACTTTGTTAAGAGGAATGAAGTATTTCAGGTTAGCGTCAGTGAAGTTCATCCATCTGCGTCACCTGAACTGTCGGCCACTTTATAGCGACACTGTCCGGCTCCTTCACCCTTCGTCGTGGCCACAGCAGCTTTAAAGGCCTGAGTGACGTCTCTGAAGAGACGAGGCGTGGGTGCACTCTTAAGGGCAGCTTTCCACTCCTCAATCATTTTGTCTGTGACTTTGATTGACTCTACTGCCTTCTTGGTTTTCTTGGAAGAGCTTTTTTGGCCGTCCACATCATTGTCATCATCATCACCAGAACTGGCCTCCTACATGCAAAACAAATCAGTTCATTTTTTTGCATGTAAATAGAATGTGTATATATATATATATATATATATATATATACACACACACACAGACATATACCATCTCCATGACATGCAGAAGCAGCAGACCTACCTCCAGTGTGGATGGCAGTTGATGGTATTTTTTCTCGTCCTCGTCCTCAGAGCTGTCTGTATCATCAAAGTTGAGCAGTGTCTGGTCATTGTCTTGCAAGAACTTGTAGAACTCGGGATCTTTGTTCTTCAACCTGGACAGCTGCTCTTTATGCTCAGAAGCCTTGCCCTTTCTCTTGTCATCTCTGTGAGAAAATATGTGCAAAGGGAGTAACTGAAGTGTGTTTTCACATTGAACAACAATCTTCTTTAGAGAGAAATTCCATTTGACTTCACCTTATATTTCTGCTCTACATACTAGTGTTGAGCTCTTTAATCCATTACATTGTTCTGGTAATTTTATTATCTGTTCAAATTACAACCATTTACATCATTTCCGTACACTCAAAAAATGTTGCAATTATAACCTTTACTAAGTAAAAAAAATAGAAAAATTAGTCACAATATTAAACAAAGTCAAATATCTTGTAAACCAGTCATCACTGTACTGTTCATTCTTTCATACATTACCTACTGTGCGGAAGTGTAGAGGAACACATACAAAACAAACACACAAATAATATTCAGACTTCAAAAAAGAGCAATAAGGATTGTAAATAAAAGCACCTATAGAGAACCACCAAACCCATTCTTCATCAAATTAAAGTCATTAAAATTCAAGGATTTGGTCAACCTCAAAACAATTCAAATAATGCACAAAGCAAATCAAAACCAGTTACCAACAGGTTGTTTCCAGGGAAGGAAAACAAACACAATCTGAGGGGAATTTATATTTTACAAAAACAGCCTGTACGTACTAACTCAAAAATGCATTGTTTCAGTTAAATTAGTCAATCTTCTCATACACGGTGCATGTAGCACACAATGTTTTACATCAGACCACCACATTATTCTGCAGTTGTAAGAACGAGTTCAAAGATTTAAAGAATTAAAAAGAATAGAATAGATAAATAAGTAATAATAATAATAATAATAATAATAATAATAATAAAAGTAAATGCATAAAAAAGCTGAATTAAATGTTAAGAGTAAAATTTTGCTAAAAGCTACGTTAAAAAGGTAGGTTTTTAGTTTATCCTTAATAACTGTAGTAAAGAACTGAAAACCTGTAAATCATTACAAACGTTTAAACACATTTTTATGAACCACATTCTAATATATATATATCTAATATATATATGTATATCTATATACAAGACAAAAATGGAAATATGAATCCGTAACAAGGAGCATGTTTCCCTTTTTCTGATACGCTGTCTTATTTTTCTTCTATTTGTATAAACATGCTCTGACTGACTTAATATAAAGGAGTAGGACTAGATCAGTTTTATTAACTTCATACTACACCTTTTTAAACTAGGTATATATCTCTACGATGCTAAAGAGTTGTTGCATTAATTTCTGCCTAAACACTTTGTATGTTTTAATTATTTAGTTTTTTACTCGTTTGAATAAAATGAAATTACATGAAAAAATAACTTAAAACATTTGGCATTAACTAAAACGTGCACTCACAAAACAGAGCAGACCTGAGCTTCCTTTTTAAAAATAAATGGACCTTGAATAACAGCAACGTTACAGAAATATAATCATCTGTAAAGTAAACTGTCCTACAATGAATAAAGTGTTTTAACTCGACTCTGCTTTCAACATGTACGCCAACAACATTCAGTTCTAACATTGTCAAAGGCAGCAGTGATTCTAGTCCAAATAAAATAAAATAAAATAAATACCCAGCTCAGAACTCACTTATTTGGGGTCTGAGCCTTGACATTTTTCTTATTCTTCTGTGGCCCATTTTTTCGGGGGGTTTCTTCTTCACATTCATCTTCACCCGCAGAGTCAAAACCTGACAGTAAAAACTCATCCACACTCAGATCTTCCAGTTTCCTACCAAAGACAACACAGCAGAATAGATTAGATTTAATGTCATTGTCCAAAGAACAAAAATGATATTGGTGCAGAACACAAAACCCACATTGCAAAGGATAAAAAACAAAACAGTGCAAACATACAAATACAGTAGTACTTCTACTTATGAAAGACTCAGCTAACGAATGATCCAAGTAACGAAAAACCTTTACGCCAATTTTTTTTCATCTCTGAATACAAAAGAAATGTACATTCATTAAACTACAGACGTAAATATGTACATCACTGTACGTAACTACGTACTGTACGTATCATCCCATTGGCTATGAGGGAGCTTCCCATTACCCTTAGACCCTCATTCATTACAGAGTTACTGTTTGGTGAGTTTTTCCCCAGTGTGTTCATTTAAAAATTATTACAGTACATATTCGTTATTCATCATGAGCCCAAAGAAAGTGATTCCTGGTGCGAATGAAAAGAAGAAGCGACTGCGTTATCAATAGAAGTGAAACAGAAGATGATAAATATGAAAGTGTCACATGGTTGAGTGATATCACAAAGGAATATGGCAGAAACCCGTCTACCATCGGTACAATATTGAAGCAGAAGGATGCATTAAAAGCGGCAAGTCCTTTGAAAGGCATCTGTGTGATATGGAAAAAGAGGTCAGAGGTCATCACTGAATGACCAGATGGAGAAACTCTTCCTCATTCAGATAAAGGAGGAGAAATTGCAAGAGATACAGTGACTGAAGCCATTGTTTCAGAAAAAGCACCCCCCATGTTCAGTGATCCGATGATGGATCGGTGGGGGTGAAGGTTTCTCTGACTTTTAATACATATTTCATACAAAATTGGTAATTTTTTTTTTTTTAGAATTTTAAAGAGTTTGAGGGGTAGTATTTGGGGCCTTGGAATGAATCAGGCCTTTTACATGTAAAATGTGACTACTTACGAAAAATTCACAGTACGAAACCACTTCTGGAATGAATTAATTTCCTAAGATGAGGTACCACTGTACTATAAAAGGTGTAAAAATAGATAGTACACAAGCAGCAAAAAATATCAAACTACACTACTACTAACAGTTTTTTTCATATTTTCATGTCAATACGTGTGCACAGATGTTTCTCAGATATATTTATTTACCTCAAAAATTCTCCTAGAAACTAGTACTTATTCAGCACAAGTTTAGTCACAAGATCTTAACTTTTGTTTTATACTGAGAAGTGGCAGATTGAATTGTATCTGTAAAAGCCTGACTCTCTAAGAAGAAGTGCTTTATATGTAAATGCTTTGTGAAATAAAAAATAATATTGTGGTACATGTAGTACAAAGGTAACGCTTTAACTCCTGAGACTTAAGCAATTCCACAGTAAAAAATAGATAAGAAATAAGCAACAAAATGAAAAAAAAAAAAAAAAAACGGCCAAAGTGATCAGTAAAATGAACAAAAATGTATATTAAACTAACAAAAATAATATGTTACATGGACAAAGTAAGACACTAACAGAACACAATTGAAGAAATATAATAAAATAAAAAACAAAATGTACAAAAAAAGCAACAACATGAATGAATGATTTATTTCGAACATGTGCAAAGTGCAACAATAATCCATACAACAATAATAATAACAATGACATGTCCGAAAAGGAGTAGGATGAAGCATAAATTTATTTAATCCTACCCCTTCTTCACTTCCCCAATAACCTAAATTCATCTTATAGCAATATAGTGCATAGTACAAAAAAAATGATGATAATAATAAAAATAATAACAATAAGAATAATAACAATACTAATAATCAATAACTGAAGTACTAAACATAGACATATGTACAAAAAAAAGAACTAAAAACAAATGAGCAGATAGGAAAGTAGGTAACAAATAGAGTTTTTTTTGTTGTTTATTGTTTTCTTTTTTCCTCCCTTCCTTCTTCTTCTTTTCCCTTTTTTTCTTTCCTTTTTCTAAGTTGTCTGCATTTTGTTCTTATTTTTTTTTAATTTTTCTATTCTTTCACTTATTTTATTCATGTATTTATTTAGTGCATCAACAGAAACGAATAAATATTCACAAAATAACATATGAAAAAATGCAACAACAAAAAAACAACAAAAAATGTAATTAAGTTTAATAAAAGGAATAAATGAATAGTGTTGTAATTTGGTTCAAGTAGTTTTAGTTCAGGCTTTTTCTTTTTCTAAATCAGTTGCTTTTTGACACCTGAACATCAACAAAATTCTCAGTAAAAAAACACAACAAAAAAAACGTAGATTTTTTTTCCTGAATTTTTAAACTGAACCATCCATTCAGAACACTGACGCATCAGGAGTTAAAGGGTTACGAATTTAAAACCAATCTATATTTGCAAGTTGTGTGGAATATTTGTGAACCAAATAGTTGCTTTCATAACCAGTTCAGTTCCTTAAATCATTAGCTTCATTATTATTATTACAGGTTTTGTTCTCATCATGGGTATTATTTTTTTTCTGATGAGAGAAGACCTTATTTTTAAGTCCAGATTTTAAAAAATATGTTATAATTAGGCTAACATAAACATGTGGCAGCAACATTGAATGCAGATTTTATGGTCGTCAACAGTTTGTCGTGTTTAAACCATGCATTTTCACTAACACTCAGTTAGCTAATTTGGCAGATAGAAGAGAAAGGTTATTCTACAAAAATAAATAAACATTGAAAACTCAGCGAGAAAGTGCACATTTTAATCACTAGCTTGGTAGTTCACTCAGCTAGCAAACATAAAGCTAACATAAGGTTTAACAACTTAGAAAAAACACTTTATTAAGTCTATAACGAAGCCGTTTACGTTGACAGCATTTAACCCGTTACAAACAAAGTCTGTAAACTGTTAAGATCAAAACATACGGTTTAAAAAGTACATAAAATTAGCACGTACCGCTTCTGTTTGCCTGCCATGCTGGAACACAACGTGAGAGCAAACCCAACTACCCATAATGCACCAGTGCGGGAAGTGCACGTTGATTGGTTGTTTCACAGACACTGTGACGTCAACGAACTCTGTTTATAAATGTAATAAAAGAAAAATAGTAATTTTGGAGGAACCCGGTCGGTATATTTTATTGTATTTTTTGAGTGAGTGTGTGCTTGACAAATAATAGATTTGGAGTAAAAGTAAATAAATGGTCAAAAGATGTGTCAGAGCAGCGCGTGAACAACAGGCAGTGTTTTGATGCTCCACGTGAGATTTAAATTAAATGATCGGCTGCGTTCACGGGACCCGGGCCAACCGCGAAACCATTATATATATTTTTGCCTAAAACATTAAACAACCACAAAGCTGGGCAAGTTTACAAACAGTAAGAGATCTCCGCTGTCATCTCGACACCGACGACGGCTGGTGGTGAGTCACAATGAACTGTATGATGATGCTAATGCTAGCTTTGCCACTTAAACAGCATTATTGTGTATGTGGTTAATCTGCTAACTCATAATGGATACAAAAAGTGATCAATGAAAGACCAACGACAGACAGTATTTCTTTTTTATTGTCTCAGTCTTTCTACTGGTAAAACCTAAAAGCAGAAGTCAAAGATCACTTAAGTGTTTGGTTATATTTGTTTTAAAATGACACTTCGTAAATCATAACGTTATAACATGAGTATTAATCTTAGTTTATACCATTTAATCTCATTAACGAAAAGAAGAAACCATGACAATTAATTAAAAAAACAATGAAAATGGCAAATCCGTCCTAAACAATACATACCCACCAAGGACTACAAATTAATTGTATGAAATGAGGTTATTTTATTGAATGTCAAAATCTATTTGTCACGTAATCTTGGTTATTGTGTATGAGTTAACCTGCTAACTCATAATAGATACAAAAAGTGATCGATAAAAGACAAACGCCAGTATTTTTTTATTACCCCAGTCTTAAAATCAGAAGTATAAAATCATTTAAGTGTTTGGTTATTTTTTATTTTACAATGACACTTCGTAAATCATAACGTTATGACATAAGTATTGACCGTTAAATATAATTAAAAAAAGAGAAGAAACCATGATCATAAATTTAAAAAACAAACAATGAAAATGCAAATCTATAAACAGTGAAATCGAGATAAACAAGGATTATAAATGAATGAAAGATCAATTTGGTCTGAATTTCCATGAGTTGTAAACAAATAGAAAATATCTTATTATGTTCTTAAATATGTACAATGTCTTGTTTTCTTTGCTTTACAACCATAGGTGGAAGTACTTCCTTTACTGTACTTAAGTACAGTTTTTAGGTATCTGTACCTTACTTGAGTATTTATTTTTCTGGAAACTTTTTACTTTCACTCCCTACATTTTTGTATACATATATGTACTTTATACTATTTACATTTATAGAAATATGTGTACTTTATATTCTTTACATTTATATAAATATATGTACTTTATACTCTTTACATTTATATAAATATATGTACTTTATACTCTTTACATTTATATAAATATATGTACTTTATACTCTTTACATTTATATAAATATATGTACTTTATACTCTTTACATTTATATAAATACCTGTACTTTATACTCTTTACATTTATATAAATATATGTACTTTATACTCTTTACATTTATATAAATATATGTACTTTATACTCTTTACATTTATATAAATATATGTACTTTATACTCTTTACATTCTCAGAATATACTTGTTACTTTTTCAAACTAGACAAACATGACAGTACAAATGAAAAATAAGTTGTAAATCAGAAATTGTGGCTTACTGTATAATAATTTTGAATTTTAATTTCAGAATTCTGAGGTTTTTTTTATTATTTTGATTTTTTATCTCATAATTTTGACTTTTTGTCTCACTATTAAGATTTTTAAAATCTCACAATTATGTTTTGTTGTTGTTTTTTTTCAATCTCCTATTTATGACTTTTTGTTTTTTCCTAAGTTTCGTGCCCATACCCTGTTGAGCCACATTTTGTAATCACGGTACATCTTGTAATAAACATCCAAAATATAGCAACTTTTTCATTTCATTTTGTGATAAACTGCCCCAACGCATTTTGTAATAAATGTTTCCTCATTATATAATAATTAATTCCATTTTCAGCAGCAGGTTCTTTGGTGGTGTGACATTAAAACTAAAGCAGCTGTTTGGGAAACATTCCAAGTGGTTTATGTCTTGGCTGGTAATTAGACATATTAGACATAAGAACAATTAAAAATTACAGATATATTTTGGGGCGGCACAGTGGTGCAGTCGTGCCTCACACCAAGAAGGACCCTGGTTCAAATCCCACACCAGACCTTTCTGTGCAGAGTTTACATGTTCTCCCCGTGTCTGCGTGGGTTTTCTCCAGGTTCTCCAGTTTCCTCGCACCATCCAAACACATGGACTGATAGGTTAACTAGTTAACTGGTGAACTGGTTAACTGGTTAATCTAAATCACCCATAGGTGTGAATGTGACAGTGATTGTTTGTCTATATATGTTCAGTCCTGAGATGAACTGGAGACTCATACAGGGTGACCTCTGACCCCGCCTTCACCCATTGTAGCTGGATTAGGCCCCCAGTGACCCCCCCCCCCCCCCCCCCCCCCCCCCCGCAACCCTAATGAAGATAAAGCAAGTTCAGATGATGAGCGAGCAGATATATTTTGGAAATATAAATGTTGTTGTTTGTTTAACCTTTTGAGTTAATTTCATATTATTTTAAATTAATGTTAGTGGATAAATGATGTGGTCACAGCAGCTCTGTAAACAAACAGAAAACACATGTTGTTTAAGATACAACTTATATTCATTGGTTCATTATTATTTTAAATTGTCCACAAGCCTGCATGTGTTGGTTGCATTTATTGTTGTTGTTTATAACTATTCTTGATGTGGTTTTGGTTCCACTAAAAAAAAAAAAAAATTCGGAATTTACAGAATATTCAGTTAATTCAACCTTTGAATAGTGTACTGATAGTACTAGTTAAGTACTGATACTAGGTTAATACACTAGTACTAATAATAGAACTAGCTTTTACAAATACTTTAAAGTAAAATAAAATACAATTAACAAACAAATAAACTATGTTTTAGAATTGTTATTACGTAATGCACCATGTTATTAAATTTTCTAGAGAATAAAAAAAGTGCATTTTGTTCTTTGTCTTCTCAAAATGAAATAATGTATTACATAATGCAGTAAAATTTATTACAAAATGTATTGGGGTAGTTATGAAATAAAAAATGGATGTTTATTACAGAATGCGGCTCAACATACCCACTAAACTGATGACCACCATGACCCAATAAAACTCATTATCTACACAGTAAGTCACATTTAAAGGTTTTATTTTTTGGATATTTTTTTGACATTTTTGGGTTTTTTTCTGATTAAATACATATTATTTCACCCATAACAAAAATATATAATACAGTTTTACTTTTTACTTTATTTTCAATTCAGAAATTGTACTTTTTTTTTAACTTTTATTTCAGTAAAGGAGTTGAATCAGTACTTCTACTATTTTTTCACACAAGTAGCTGTACTTCTACTTAAGTACAGAATGTGAGTACTTTGACCACCTCTCTCAGTATGGAACTAAATGTACACAAATACACAGTATCCTCTACTGTAGGAACAATCGAGTCGCTGTCTGTTAGATTTTAACGTCTGGACCAACCGGTGTGAGGGACTGGGTTAGATTTGAACCAATCAGAAGGCTCCTTGAGGGTAACCCCGCCCCTCAGCCTGCCATAATAGAATTTATCGAACTCACTTCCGGATTCTGAACAGACAAAAGGGGGCGATTAAGGTCGTTGGTGTCAAGTCAAGTAATAAACGTCCAGTCCGGTGTCATTGATCGTATCGGTTCAACAGGAACCCTTCCGCGTGCACCCGGTATCAGTCTAGCTCCGCCCACATCTATTATTTCACCAGGAAGGACCGTGCTGCCGGTTTCATCCCCATCAGGTTCTGCTCCACCTTAAAAAAATAACCCATGTCAGTGCTCATACGGTGTTTTTTTTGGGGGGGGGGTTGCATTGACGTCAACTGCATAGAGCACACAACAGACTATGGACAGATAACCAGACACTGGTACCAATTTTAAACCCGATCCGACTGCGACAGCTGCTGATTCTGAAGGTATCACATCCACCGAAGGAGGCAGACTGGGTCCGACCAGCACCGCGACACATCCTCCGGTAAAAAAGAAAAAAAAAACTAAACACATTCATCCCCTTCACTGTGTTGGATCATGGACTGCTGCAGCTGCTCTTATTCAAAATATATGGTGTGTGTGTGTGTGTGTGTGTGTTTGGGTGGGGGGTTCTGTGGATCACATTAGGAGGCTGAGGATGTAGGAATAGAAAGATGAGGTTCCACTACAGCACCAGTGCAGCCAACACGACTGTGTTTGCAGTGTCAGCGAAGACAATAAAAGATGAAGAAGTGCTTCAGTCTGTTTTACATTGAACTATGACAGCTTTGTTTTTCAGTATTTAGAACCATCCTCATCTGCATTTTCATCCTGTGGTATTTACTGAAGCACTGTCTGGAATATGTTTTTATAGATAGTGATATGAACAGGACAGATGCTTCACTCCATTAGCTTCAACTGTGTCTTAAACTGCACTGTTATCCTTTCCTTTTTATTATTAATTATAACATATATTACACACATATATATGTATATTTTCAGATATATTGTGACGAGGCCTGGCTGGGATGAACAGTAAAAGTGGTTTCATTTATTACATGTAACTATAGTCACTTTTCTATTGACCCTCAAATTACAGAAATGTAACTTGTGCTTAAAATTTACCAAATAGAAAACAGATCATTTTGACAAAACCCTCGACTATTTCTATGTTTTTCAGTATTTATAACCATCCTCATCTGCATTTTTAACATCATCCTGTGGTATTTTCTGAAGCACTGTCTGGAATATACTTTTATAGATGGTTATATGAACAGTACAGATGCTTCACTCCATTAGCTTCAACTGTGTCTTAAACTGCACTGTTATCCTCTCCTTTTTATTATCCTGAGTATTATAACATATATTACACACATATATACGTATATTTTCAGATATATCGTGATGAAGCCTGGCTGGGATGAACAGTAAAAGTGGTTTCATTTATTACATGTAACTATAGTCACTTTTCTATTGACTCTCAAATTACAGAAATGTAACTTGCACATGAATATGTACCTCATAGAAAACCAATAATTTTGACCAAACCCTCATTTATTATTATGTTTTCAGTATTTATCATCCTTCACTTCTATAGTTGTTCCACCTTCATGGTTCAAAGTTCTTTACATTAGCCTCACATTCACCCATTCACACACACTCATACACCAGTAGGTTTATAAGGTCAAAGGTCAGTCCTACTGGGACACTAAGGGTTCAGTGTCTTTGTCCAAGGACATGTGGACATGTGGACAGACAGACCGTGAACCTCTAACCCTTCAGTCATTGGACGACCCACTCTACCAACTGAACCACAGTCGCCCCTGAATACATTTACTGTGTTTTGTGATTGTAATTTTTTGTTGTAATAGATATTTTTGTTTTTTTTTGGAGTTCTCTAATATTATATTTAATAATCTACTACATCAGTTAAGTAATTTTTTTTTTCAATCATCCTTATTTGAAACAATAGAAATAACAGAACAATAACATTCTCAGTATTTACTGAATTAATTCCACTCAGTTTTAACTCGTCTATTTTGTTAAGTGGCTGTGGCTCAGTTGGTAGAGTGGGTCATCCAATGACTGAAAGGTTGGTGGTTCACATCCCAGCTCTGTCCACGTGTCCTTTGGCAAGACACTGAACCCTAACTCAGGGGTTGTCAAACTTTTTTGGCCCAGGTCCCCCTTGGAGGGGTGAAATTTTTCCATGTCCCCCCTCATCCTGGCGATACTGAAAATGATAAAAAACCACTTCAACAATGATTATTATGAAACAATGATAACCTTTTTTAATAGTGCTTTTGTGCAAACCAGCCACATTTTCAGGTATTATAATATAAATGAACACTTCAGAAACAACAATTTTAAATAATTTTAAAATAATAAACGGAACAAAAGACACACAAAACCGTGTGTGTGACAGACAGACAGACAGACTTAATAAGAGGGATGAGCTTGTCAAACTCAATATAACTATCAATGTACTTTCTCTTTTTAGGGTTAGGGCGTTTGTTTTTGTCATTGTCATTTTCATTGTCATTTCTTTTACCACTTCTTGAGGAACTTGGCGGACACAAAAATCGATCCATGTTCGCTGCAGGGTGGCTAAAAATAGCCTGTGACTCGCTCCGTCTCAATTTAGTCAAGCTGGCGTCAAACAGCGCTGTTACTTCCGCCCGCTCGCTACAAAATAAAACTTCCGCATTTCAAAATAAAACAACAACAACAAAAAAAAAAAACGTGAATAATTTCGCGTACCCCCTGGATATGCGCCACGTCCCCCTAGGGGTCCGCGGACCCCAGTTTGAGAACCGTGGCCCTAACTTAGTCTCCCAGTAGGTCTGACAGTTCTAAGTAATATTTTAATCTAAGCATACTCTAATGAGCATCTACATTTTAAGTAGTTAAAATAATTGAGGGAATCGATTGCCTCACATATTCTGAGTTCTGTTCACTTATTTGGGTTTACAGTGTATATGTGGACCCTTGTAAAGGG
The DNA here is from genome assembly GCA_020466265.1 of Siphamia tubifer. Classification (NCBI taxonomy): domain Eukaryota; kingdom Metazoa; phylum Chordata; class Actinopteri; order Kurtiformes; family Apogonidae; genus Siphamia; species Siphamia tubifer. The sequence goes on along the minus strand of CM035789.1, from coordinate 46,530,226 downwards.
TTAAAAAGAAGAACATGTTACAGCAATTTAAAACATTTAAGTTAATAGTAGTATTTGTGAAACTTTGAGTATTACCAACTGAATATATTTAGTTATTGTGACTGTTGACTTTTCCAGTGTGTGTTGTGTATCCTGTGTGTCTCAGTTGCTAGTATTGTCCTGTGGATTTCCTTTGGGAATGACCACAGACTGTTTACTCTTACAGGAACACCTTTGGTGTGTTTTTGTCTAGTCTATTGTGTTTTAGAAAATGGAAACCCCACAGCTTAGACACCAAGCAGCTGTGGTGACATTTAAGACGGTTTCCATTTCTACGTCTGTACAGAGAATGTTTACAGGACTGACCACGGCATTAATACATGACAGAAATACTGATAAAGGAATTTGACATTATTATCACAGACACTTTTATGTTGTAATGTTCCAAGCTCACACTTTAAACCAATCCATGTGTTTTACAGAAGTGTTTTTGTTTCCTCTTTAAGTCAGAGGTGGTTTTAGTTCACTTCCACTTTCAGCCCAAAATGATCTGGAAATGACCAGTTAAATAATAATATTAAAAAAAAGGACAATTACATTATGACATGATGTGTGGTGAAAGTACCCCCTATTCTGTACTTTTTTTTTTTTTTTTAAATTTATTTTATCTCAGTCAAAATACAAAAAAAAACAAAACCAAGCACAAGGCAGGTAGACACATTTTCACACATAATGAATATACTGCTGGACCGAAAAGGTTTAGGGCTGAAGCTTATTTAAACCACCATTACCAATACTTTACTGCAATATGTTCTGCAGGAAAAAAACAAACAAAACAACAACAACAAAGATCAAATACCCACAATGCAAGAGTCAAATACAAAAACAAGTGTCCAAATAAAAGTCCCTTTTTTTTTTTTTTTCCCTTTTCCCTTTTCTCCCCCCCTCCCTTTTTCTCTCTCTCCCTCCCACCTTCTCTACTTTCTCCTTTCCTTTTCTCTCCCCCTCTTCTTACTTTTATTTCCTTTATCCTAGTTTTACTTTTCATTCGTTTTTCTTCCATTCTCACTCATGCATACGCATAAATATACACATATATACACAAACATACACATATATATAAAAAGATAAACAGAAATAGATTACAGAATAAACAAAAATAGTAAATTGATTAGTCAGTCATTCAATTAGTTAGTAGTAGGAGTAATAATAATAATAATAATAATAATGATAATAATAATAATAATAATAATAAAAATAATAATAATAATAAGACAGTTTAGTTGTGAGTAAGTAGAAGTATAGCTACTTGTGTTAAAAATACTCTGAACTGAAAAATGTAAAATGTTGAATTAACTTAAAAATTCTTCTTCAATAGGTCCCACATTAAAACATCGAGTTAAGTGAATCAAACTAAATTAAAATAACCCTAACACTATTATTTAATACAATTTAATTTGGTTCATTCAACTGGATTTTTTTATGTGTGACCATAAAAAGTCCAAATTATGAGATAAAAAAAGGGTGGGTCAGAGCTTCTACTACAATTATTATTATCAAAGGGATTCATTAACCCTTTAACCCCTGATGTGTCAGCGCTGACACCTTCTGAATATGCTTTAGTTTAAATATTCAGACAAATTCAATCTTTTTTAATTTGACCCCATTTGGTGAGATTATTATTGGAATCACTGTGTGTGTGTGTGTGTGTGTGTGTGTGTGTGTGTGTGTCCACAGAGACATATACTATACCTCAATGAATACTGTAGATATTGTCATGAAATTACATGGGCATATACATGTAACAAATACACATCAGATGCAATGATCCATTTGAGTAAAGGTCAAAGGTCAAGGTCACAATTAACTAAAA
>CM035789.1:46450874-46523374 GCA_020466265.1 Siphamia tubifer | reverse complement strand
TATAAAGTAATAAACGTTGTTTGCGTCAGACTTTTCAAGGTCTTCTTCAAACGTTATTAAAGTGTTGTCAAACACAGCGTCCATTCCATCCTCTACAGCGTTATTACTTCCTTCCTCCTCTTCTGGTCAAGGGCACAGGTGGTCAGATGAGGTGTACAGTACGGCTCATGTTTCCTCTTGATACTCGACTTCTTTCTGTTCACAATGAGTCTCCTGACAGTTGGTCGTCTGGCTTTGAGGCTCAGCTGCTGTGGCTGCTGTCTTCTGACCCCCGCACTAATTAGACCATTACAACACCATACACTGACATGGGGAGCTTAAGTCTCCGCCCCTTCTGGGAGGCTCATGGAGCCTGAGATCAGAAAATTAATGAATGGGATTCAATGGGAAATAAGATTATTAGTAAATATAAGTACATTGGTAAAATTCCACATATATTGCAGGTTATTCACATTGTATTTGTAACAGGCTAGTCTTTTTTGTTTTACATTAAAACAAAGAGTTTTCATTATTTCTAAGTTTTTATGATAGTATTTTACTGTTCTGGTCCATTTTAGATTAACCCTTTAAATTTCCAGTCATTTTTGTCTAAATCTCACCTAAATGTTTTAATAAAAGTCAATTGAATCCTGTTCTTGAACCATTTGGATTACATCCATGGGGCTGGTCTCTTTTTAAAACTGACACCCTCTCACTGTCACTGGCACTGAGCATTTTAGGTTGGAACACAGTGAAATAAAATACATTTGTATCTCGCCTGAATTTTTTCCTCAGTAAAACACTGAGTCAGAATTATCCGATAAAAAGTTATAAGTATGCGATAAAAAGGCCAAATTATGCAATAAAAAGTTAAATTTACCCGATAAAAAGTCTGAATTATATGATAAAAAAGCCAAATTATGCGACAAACAGTCATAATTATGCAATAAAAATGCCAAATTCTGCAATAAAAAGTTACATTTATCTGATAAAAAGTCAGAATTATGTGATAAAAAGGCCAAATTATGCGACAAAAAGTCATAAGTGTGCAATAAAAAGTCTAAATTCCCAGTCACTAAGCACAACCAGAATTAATCCATGTATAAGGTGCACTGTGGTTTTTGGAGAAAATGGAAGTCTTTTAAGTGCACCTCATAGTCTGGAAAATACGTTAGCTTAATATTCTAATTCTGTGGGACTTGTCGCCCCCCAAGACATATGGTGCCCAAGGCGACCGCCTAGTCTGGGTTTAGCATCTGTTATGTTCAACCTCCTGACACAGAACTCTTCAGATGACTTCAGTTTGTGTGGTTCAGAAGGAGTAGATTCAGGAATTTGAAAATATAACAGTTGTGATTAAATTGACAACAGAATAAATGAGCTGGTCTTACCTTTGGCAGCAGCGGCACTGTCTACATGAAGAGCTCCATCTGTCAGGAGGCTGAGTGGGGAGGCCAGAAGATTCTCCACAGTTGGACTGATTATTAAAAAAAAATTAAATAAAAAATGACCGTATTTTTGGCACTTTAAGACGCACTGTCAATGAATGGTTTATTATTGAGTTTTCCATATATAAGGTGCACTGGACTATAAGGTGCAGTAAGTGAAGCTAAACAACAAATAACTGCCAACCTTGTTGAGTTGTAACAAGGAACAAAACACGCTGTTTTTCTGATAAATCACATTTTAAAAAGTCCAAATTTGGAGATAAAAATTCAAACTCATTAAACAAAAAGTCAAAATTATGCTCTGAATATCTACTGCTCTACTGCAATATCTACTTTTGGGGGGCTACTAACCCCACAGAGCATTTACCCTTATTGTTGTGTATATTTCCTGTCGACCTTCTAGCTGCTAGTGCTACAGGCTGTATATTATGTCCTCTATTGAAAATCACTTTGGACAAAAGCATCTGCCAAATGTACTGTAAAAAAAGTCTGAATAATGAGATAAAAAGTCTAAATATTATATCAAATGTCAAAATTATGAGATGATAAATCAAAATCATGAGATAAAAAGTCTAATTCATGACATAAAAAGTCAAAATTTCAAGTCACTAAGTACAATGACAGTTAATCCATATATAAGGCACCCTGGATTATAAAGTTCACCGTCATTTTTAGAGAAAAGTGCGCCTTATAGTCCGTAAAATGCAGTAATATATGTTTGTTTGTGGCCATGCAGATGAGATGTCAGAGAGTCGACAGACCCATGTGACACTTCATGACATCGACCCCCAGGCTTTGGAGCAGCTGGTCCAGTACGCCTACACTGCAGAGATCGTGGTTGGGGAAGGAAACGTTCAAGTAAGTAGAACATTTAAGGACAAAAGTAGTTTGATATACATGATTTATATATAAAGGGAATGTGTACGTTGAAAATAAACTCATCAGGATTATCAGATGTGCTACAGGGGGTCTAGTGTTGACCCCTCTGACCCCTGGAAGTGCAGCATCTACCTATGACGTGGTCTACCTATGACGTGGTCTACCTATCTACCTATGTCGTGGTCTACCTATTTCGTGGTCTACTTATGTTGTGGTCTACCTATGTCGTGGTCTACCTGTTTACCTATGTCATGGTCTACCTATCTACCTATGTCGTGGTCTACCTATCTACCTATGTTGTGGTCTACCTATCTACCTATGTCGTGGTCTACCTATCTACCTATGTCGTGGTCTACCTGTTTACCTATGACGGCACCTAGCATGACAACAGCCACCTACTGGCTAGTACTAGTCCATGAAATCACTCACAAGTCATGAATCCCAGGTCTCCATTGAACCGAATCCACCCAGTCCTAACTACACCATGTCTAAATGATAACTTTCTTCACATAAATACGTCTTATAATCATTAAAACATTAATCAGTTGCATAGACTACCACCACCATCACACTTATCTTACATCCTCCTGCAAAGTTAAATCCTCCGTGAAAGACAAAAAAGAGAAAGAAAAGAAAAAAAGTAGTTTTTAATTGGGCCTGTTTACATGGGAGTTTTTATTCCAGTTTAATTCAGAATAAAGGTTAACTCCACTTTCAGATGAACCAGGTAAACTATTAATGACAGTTGAAAATGATGATTCACTATTAAACTGAATTTTGAATAAAATCACTGCTTTATTCTGATGTTAATTCCTAATTTAATAATTCCTCTGACATGGAAACACTTAATTCTTCTTTAACATCATTCCTGTCATTCTGCACATGCCCCTGGTCTGGTCGCCATGACGACACACATATTGGGCTGTTGACATTAGTTTGTTGATTCCTATGGTTGACTGGGTCGAGCTGCTGCTTCGTAATTATGGCAAAAATAAAGTCAAACATCACATGTAGTATCTGTTCTAACATGTTGATAGGATTAGCCTACTGTTAACCTACCGTTAGCCTACCGTAACCCTAACATCACATGTAGTATCTGCTCTAACATGTTGATAGGGTTAGTCTACTGTTAACCTACCGTTAGCCTACCGTAACCCTAACCCTAACATCACATGTAGTATCTGCTCTAACATGTTGATAGGATTAGCCTACTGTTAACCTACCATTAGCCTACCGTAACCCTAACCCTAACATCACATGTAGTATCTGCTCTAACATGTTGATAGGGTTAGCCTACCGTTAGCCTACCCTAACCCTAACATCACATGTAGTATCTGCTCTAACATGTTGATAGTTGAAACCAATGCAGAACAGGAAGTGGACGCCATCCTTTCCTTCCAGTAGACATCCAGACATTAAGCGGTCATTCTGTCCAATCAGAACCCTCTGTATCTCCAGCTCTGAAAGACCAATTAACTAGACCAGAATACACCTGTTTCCATGGAAACCATTATTCAGTCTTAACCTGTCCATGTAAATATGGAGGAAATAGCTTTAATTTCTAATCATTTTACTCATAATAACTAACAGTAGATGTAAAGACATGGTGTCTTTTGTCATCACTGTGCAGACGTTGCTTCCAGCTGCCAGTCTTCTGCAGCTCAACGGGGTAAGAGACGCCTGCTGTAAGTTCCTCCTCAGCCAGCTGGACCCGTCTAACTGTCTGGGCATTCGAGGTTTTGCTGACACGCACTCCTGCAGCGACCTGCTCAAGTCTGCACACAAGTATGTCCTGCAGCACTTTGTGGAAGTGTCCAAGACTGAAGAGTTCATGCTACTGCCGCTAAAACAGGTAGGACACATGAGGTGGCATAATACTGGTACCTGCTGGGGCTAGGCTAGGCTAGGTTAGGGTTAGACTAGGGTTAGGCTAGGCTAGGCTAGACCAGGTTACACTAGACTAGGCTAGGTTTATACTAGACTAGGTTAGGCTTAGGTTAACTTAGGTTAGGTTAGACTGGGTTAGGTTAGGTTAGACTAGACTAGGTTAGGGTTAGGTTAACTTAGGTTAGGTTAGACTAGGTTAGGTTAGACTAGACTAGGTTAGGGTTAGGTTAACTTAGGTTAGGTTAGACTAGGTTAGGTTAGACTAGACTAGGTTAGAGTTAGGTTAGGTTAACTTAGGTTAGGTTAGGGTTAGGTTAGAGTAGGTTAGGTTAGACTAGGTTTGGTTAGATTAGTTTAGGCTAGGTTAGGTTAGACTAGACTAGGTTAAAGTTAAGTTAGGTTACGGTTAGGTTAGAGTAGGTTAGGTTATATTAGTTTAGGTTACTTTCGGGTAGGTTAGGTTAAGTTAGTTTAGGTTAGGTTAGACTAAGTTAGGTTAGGTTATTTTAGGTTAGGTTAGTTTGGTAAAATGCTTCTGGAAAATGGAGCAAAACAAAGAGCAAATGTGTATTTAATATTTTGAAAGATCTACTTCCAAACACACATCATGATCCATTCACTTTACAGATTCTTTCTAGTGGAATATTTACTAATTTATTATATACATGTAGATGAACCAGTATATATGTGGAATAACACACCATCATATATATTAAAAACATCAACTAACCAACACTAAAGTTATTAGTTTTATGATTCATCTGATTAAAATATGGAAGATTTAGAACATTTAATGTATGACTTTATAAAAACTGTAGAGCAGTGTAATCTATGAAGGATATATATATATATATATATATATATATATATATATATATATATATATAGTTATTGATTAGATGACTTGCTAAATCGAATATGGCAGTAATTAATAGTATTATAAAGTGTTTTCATCATGATTACTGTATTTTCTGGACTTTAATTTTCTCCAAAAACCACAGTGCACCTTATATATGGATTAATTGTGGCTGTGCTTAGTGACTTTGAATTTTCAAATACAGTAAATACAGAAAATAAAGTAATCAAAATGAATCCAAAGCAACCTTGTGATTAATCTGATTAAAACATTTCTATTATTTGACAGCCCTAAAAAAAACAAAACAGGTACAACATAATAAAAACTGCCAGTCTCCTAATTATCTATTGTTTCCATCAGTAGTAGAATGAGCACAGCTGCTGATGTCCAAAGCACTCATTTATTTCACCACAGACACTCCCTCAGGGGAAGGATTATGCTGTTGTGTTTTGAACATTCATTAGAAACAGCCCCGAGCGTCATTCATCGTCCCCTGAGGCTTCACCATGCCACTGTGCAGCTTCACATTACTTTATCACACATGCCACCTTCCATCGCTTGTCACTACATCACATATTCAACATGTTCAGCAGCAGAAACACAGTCACTTCCTGTTCTGGAAGTAGGTGTTAGGGAAAAAGTACAAGTGACACTTAGACAAACAGCAATAATATATATATATATATATATATATATACAATAATAAAAAATTTAATTAAACAAGTGGTGTCAGGCACAACAAACCCCGCCCCCTTTGCTCACATTTGACCTGATTTTTCCGATCTCTTTTTTTCGTGACTGTGACCTTTGACCTACATTCACCAAAATTTAATAGGATCTATTCTGGAGCACCTCACACTTTTACCGAACATTTTATGGATATTGGTCCAGTAGTTTTTGTGTAAAGTTGCTTACAAACAAACAAACAAACAAACAAACAAACAGCCCTAAAAACAGACTCAAACACACTCCCCCTGTCCCCTCTAGGGGGGGGGGGTAATAAAATGCTAAACTCTGCTCTTCATCTGTGGCCTTCAAATCCTGCAGTACAGTGTGTGTGTGTGTGTGTGTGTGTGTGTGTGTGTGTGTGTGCAGTAGCAGTGTGTGGGCACAGAACATTAAAACACTGCAAGTTCAGCTGAATAAAGGCAGATTAAAAATAAACATTTTCTTTCTGTTCCTTCCTCTCACTCCTTTGGCGTTCTGCCTGTTCTGTCTGCAGCTGTTCTCTGCTTGTTACAAATCTGCACCAGATTTGGATTTAGGTACTCGCTGAGCTTTACACAACTGTTAAATATTAAATATGCCTCATATTTCCTTGGAATAAAGTATGAAGTCATGACAGGACTGATGACAAACAAGACAAATGTGTCACATATTTACAGATATTAATACCTGCCTTTAAAAGTAATGTTGTTAAAGGACTCATTCTATGGTTATTTCATTAATATTGGTTCTATTTAAAAAAAACAACCTTCAGATTGTTTTGTTTCCAGTTGTTTTTTCACGGTAGAAAAATGACTGGAGGTGGAACAACACAGTTTACTTCTACTTCCTCATACATGTCCATGACGCGCTGATGAGGCGTCTGTGATTGGCTCAGAATGTGTCAAGGAACACTCCCCCCTCCCCTCTGGCTCTGTGTGTGTTTACCATCCCAGAGTAACATCCAGCTAGGTTTGGTGACGTCACTTGTTTTGAAAACGTGCAGTAAAAAAACAGTCTTTATTTCCACAGAGACACATGAACCAGTTTGATCCAACAGTTTTTTACAGTTTGTGCAGCAGCTACTGTGGCGCCGTCTGCTCTAGTAGATGCTAATGCTAATGCTACTGCAGATTGGCTGCAATGGGGAGGGGTGGGGGTGGGGGTGGGGGGGTGCTAAAGTTCCTCTGTCATCAGATGGACCATCTTTTTCTGGGTCCCTGGTTCCTGTTGTTGTTTAGTGTGAATGCAGTATGCAGCCAGTGGAGGTGATGAACCACTGTTAAAGGAGCATGTGTTGGTAAGTCTGGGTGAACCGTCACCATGGTAACGCTGGGTGAGCCATCACCATGGTAACTCTGGGTGAGCCATCACCATAGTAACTCTGGGTGAGCCATCACCATGGTAACTCTGGGTGAGCCGTCACCATAGTAACGCTGGGTGAGCCATCACCATAGTAACTCTGGGTGAGCCGTCACCATAGTAACGCTGGGTGAGCCATCAGATTCCGAAAGGACAAAAGTGGAAAAGTGGTTTTCAGTGGAATGACACCTTTAAATGACATATATTCACATATTTATGAGGAAGCCTGAAATAGTTGATTGCCGACACGCTCTGCAAATTCACAACTTTGTTGCATTCATTTTAAAAATAATAGTCCAGTATTGGAGTTTACATGTTCTCCTCGTGTCCATGTGGGTTTTCTCCAGGTACTCTGGCTCCTCCCACCATCCAAACACATGCAATGATAGGTTAACTGGTTAACTGGTTAACTGGTTAATGTAAATCACCCATAGGTGTGAATGTGGCAGTTATTGTTTGTCTATATATGTTCAGTCCTGAGATGAACTGGAGACTCATACAGGGTGACCTCTGACCCCGCCTTCACCTGCTGGAGCTGATCAACTCTTTTGGGCTTCCTCCTAAAAGTACAGAGAGGTCCATGTGTGTAGGTCAGTAACTGTGGACACTAGTGATGCGCGGGCTACCCGCTGGCCCGCGGATATCCGCGGGTGACCCGCGGGGCGGGCGGGTTGGGTCGCAGTTTTTAATACATATTGCGGGTTGGGCGGGTTATATTTAATATATATTGCGGATGCGGGCGGGGCGGGTCAGGGACGATCAATACCCGCATTTTTCCATACGACATTCCCAAAAATGGCACAATATGGATAGACTGAAGGTATACAATATTTCAACTTAAAATAACCTCAGTAAGAATAATCAACGACATATAAAAAATATGATGATGAAAGACAACTCAATTGACATCGGCAGTTTCATTCCACGAGAGGCGGCACGCTCCAGTCAGAATGAATGGGTAACAGCCACGTTATTTTCACATCCTTTGCATTGCCATCTACAGGAAAGGGTTGCCTTCATATCTTTACAGACCATGTTAAGACCGATGAGGGAGGATAGAGAGGTGTGTGCGTGCATGGAGCAGTCTCCACAGCCGTGTTATGAAACAGAAAGGAGCCCCGCTAACCTACAGTAGCATCCTCGTCTCTCCTCTCCTTCCAATTACTCGTACACTTAATTCTCCTATGACCCGCGAGTCGGGCGGGGTGGGTCGCAGTATTAATACATATTGCGGATGCGAGTGGGGCGGGTCAGGGATGATCAATACCCGCTGAAGTGTGTGTGTGTTTGTGTGTGTGTGTGTGTGTGTGTGTGTGTGTGTGTGTGTGTGCTCGGCTCGCGCATGTGCAAGCCTGTCACTTCCTGTTTTGAATGCTGTTTTATCCCAACTTTTTGTTATTTGTTATTAGCGCCAAATCTCCCTGAACACTCAGAGATAAGAGTGAAAATGTCGGACTTGATCAGGGAGAAGATTAAAACAGGTGATGTGAAGGTTGTACGGAAACGTTGTATGTGTTGGCTTTATAGAGTGATGATGTGGGTGGAGTCTATTTTATGTGCTGGAGTGAATATTGAGACGTTAGAAAGGAGGCAAAAATGATGCTTCATGACTTTTAACAATAGAAGCGCAAGGTAAAGATGCTGCGAATGTACTATGTGAGTTTAGAGACAAATTTAAGCTCGCGGGTTGATAGCGGGCGGGTTGGGTTTATCGATACTTGATAGCGGGCGGGTTGGGTTTATCGAGACGTGACATCATGCGGGTTGGGCGGGGCGGGCCGAGCCACGTCTTGGGTTTGGCGGGGCGGGTTTCTGTAAAACCCCCTAACCGCGCATCACTAGTGGACACACTATCTGAGGACATGAAGACCTGAGGACACTTGGGTTTGTCTTTAGGGACCCTCTACTTACTATGATGTTGTTTAGAACTTTAGCAGAGTTAGTCTGAAAATACAGTTTGGTGTCAGTGATAAAGACAGTTTTCTTTTCTTTTTCACCCTTTTTTGTATTACTTTATCCCTATTATTTTTTCATACACATTGTTCATTCTTTTTCCCACATTTTTCCTTCTGTTTTTTTTTTCTTCTTTTTCCCCAAAATTTCCTTCTTTTTTCCAAAATTTTCCTTGTTTTTTTCCATTTACAACTTTAGAAGAATTAGTCTAAAAATACAGTTTATATATATTTATATATACGTACTCCCAATCATGTAAAAAAAATTAGCTAAACTTATTTTTAATCTGGATAATCCCTTTAAGCATCTGATTTTTTTGTGTCCGAATTCAACTCTGTTCATAAATTGAGAATTTAATCAAATCTGATCCAAATTCACAAATTCAGAAGCAAAAATTAAACTGTAATAAATGTAGATACTTATAACAAAGTTTGAAAATAGGTTTTAAATTAATCCAGACATGGTTATTTGAACAGTACCTGCACCATTGACAGTGTTATCTCTAAAGGGAAACCAGTGGTTGACCGACTTCCTGCATCAGTGTCATGTGACCGACCAAATGTTCATCCTAATGGTGTGATTTTAATGTCAACTATATGTACGTACTCCCAATCATCTAAAAAATGAGCTCAACTTATTTTTACTCCAGATAATCCCTTTAACTTCGATGCAAAAAAATTCAATGGCTTTTAAACTCTGGTGAAAACGCTTTATACTGAAAAAAATAAAACATTGAATCAACTTAAAAATTCTTCTTCAATAGGTCACACAAAAAATGTAGTTGAGTGAATCAAATTCAATTAAGATAACCTTAAACCTATGCAATTTAATTAGGTTCACTCTACTAGATGTTTTTATGTGATAATTATGTAAAATTATGAGATAAAAAGTAAATGTTCTTCACTTCTATAGTTGTTCCACCTTCATGGTTCAAAGCTCTTTACATTAGCCTCACATTCACCCATCCACACACATTCATACACCAGTAGGTTTATAAGGTCAAAGGTCAGTCCTACTGGGAGACTAAGGGTTCAGTGTCTTTGTCCAAGGACACTTGGACATGTGGACAGACAGAGGCGGGACGGGAACCACTCTACCTACTGAGCCACAGCCGCCCTCAAAATTATGAGATAAATAGTCACATTTTTTAGATAAAAAGTCAAAATCAAAACTCCAAGTGACTAAGCAAAACCACAATTAATCCATTTATAAGGCACACTGTGGTTTTTGGATAAAAACATGAGATAAAAAAGTCAAAAACATGAAATAAAAAAGTCAAAAACACGAGATAAAAAAGTGAAAAACACGAAATAAAAAGTCAAAAACACGAAATAAAAAGTCAAAAACACGAGATAAAAAGTCAAAAACACGAGATAAAAAGTCAAAAACACGAAATAAAAAGTCAAAAACACGAGATAAAAAGTCAAAAACATGAGATAAAAAAGTGAAAAACACGAGATAAAAAGTCAAAAACACGAGATAAAAAGTCAAAAACACAAGATAAAAAAGTGAAAAACACGAGATAAAAATTCAAAATTGAAGATTTTTCAAGTTCAAGTTTCAAGTTTTACTCTTCAGTCTATGTCTCTTGCGTCCCTCATTCTTGCTGCCAAAGTCTAAGGACCAATACATTGGCCGGCCGATATATTGGGCCAATAATTAAGTGTTTTTAAGTGTATTGGCATCGGCCAATTCACATATTGTTTTTTCACATATTGTTTTGTTTTGGTGATTTTTTGCAAAAACAAAAAGTCTCTTGGAGCTCTGAAACAACCTGTATAACATAAAATATTTAAAACAATTAACATTACAAACAAGTAACATATTGTGCACACTGAATAATACTGAATTTAACAGTGAAAATAAGTCCTAAAATATAGAAAGTGTAACGTGCACAATGTTACATCTTTTGCATTTGTTTTAAATATAATTATTTTATATTTAACAGCTTGTTTAAATGTTACAAGTTCTACCTCAACTTGTTTTTAAATTTTATTTGTTACTGTTAAATATTTATTTTTAATTTGAGACCTGGAATATTTGTCATTTTTTACTTATTTATCTATTTATTTTTACCCATATTGGCCCCAAGTATCGGTTTAAGGATATCGTCAGTCCATATCGGCCATTAAAAAACCTGTATCGGTCGATCGACAGTGAATAAACTGGTCGTAAACAACAGCCTGTTTTCTTTTCCATCTCTGGTAAACCTGCACATATGGACTGGAGCTGATGTGTTGTAAATGCAGAGGGAACCCAGACTGCAGAGTGGAGCAGGAACAGCAGCAGGAGAACCTGTCTGTGTGTGAGGGTGGATTAGTGGAGCCAACAGCTGCTGCTATGGCCCCGCCCACCTCTGCCAACTATGGCCCCGCCCACCTCTGCCAGCTCTGGTCTGATCTGGGAACAGAGCCACACACACACACACACACACACACACACACACACACACTAGTTTCCATGTCTCATGAGGACCAAGTTTCTAACTAAGTAGACACTGGGTAGTTAGTGTAAACATGTTTACGTTTTTTTTATATCTAAAATCAAATTTAAAATGATAAAAGTTTGAAAATGAATACAAATAATTACAAAATAATATTTAAAAAGATAATGAAAAATTACACATTTCTTAAAAATAAAATAAAATGAAAAATGATAAGAAATTTGAAAATAAATACAAATGAATGAATGAATAAATAAATAATCATTTAAAAAATAAAATAAATAATAAGATAAACTAAATAATATTTTAAAATGAATAAATAATGAAAAAATACACACACACACACACACACACATATATACAAAATACATCTTTTGATTTACACCTGTTTCCCTCACGCTTTACGGGGTCTTCTGGAAAAAAGAAATTATGTATTTATAGGCCCACATCATTTCTATTATACTAATGGGGACCTTTATTTATATATATAACCCTTGTGGGGACCTGAATTTTGAAAGACACACACACTGATTACAATAATCTCTCCAAACCAATGTTGGGTTAGATTAATAAACAGATGTGACTGTACGAAAAATCTGTCATTCAGAAGGAAAATCAGTGGAGGAGAGAAAGTGGGACTTTATATATTGTAATTATGACTTAAAAAGTATGTAAATGTATAAAGTACAGATGTTTATGGACACACGGGGACATGAAGCCCTTTGTCAGGATGATATTAGAGTATTTTTTTTCATCTTATTAAAGCACGCAGGCTTTATTTAAAATGCTTGGACAGTTGGTGAAAGAAGGACTTTATGAAGCTCATCTGCTTTGTCCTGTTCAGGTGCTTGATTTGATCTCCAGTGACAACCTGAATGTGCCATCTGAAGAAGAAGTCTATCGAGCTGTCCTGAGCTGGGTCAAACATGACATCGACGGCCGCAGACAACATGTACCCTGGGTAAGAGTCGTTCCACTCACACAGGATGACTGTTCACACTAGGGCTGCACCGTCTAATTTATACACAATAAAATCATTTTGAATTGTTAATGCGGAATAAAGGTTTCCATGGAAACGGGTGTATTCCGCTGTAGTTAATTGGTCTTTCAGAGCTGGAGGTACAAAGGGTTCTGATTGGACAGAATGGCCGCTTAACGTCTGGATGTCTACTGGAACAAAACCATGGCGTCCACTTCCTGTTCTGCGTTGGTTTCAATGGGTATATGCCACGACCACTGTGATGTACTTCTGTTAGCATACCAGCCCCATTGTTTTGATCAGCAGCTGCTACGATTGTTAGCATGAATGTCTGGTACGACTTCTGAACACTACTGTGTAGCACAGTGCCAGGCATTAGGAAAGTACAACACTGTACTGAGTGTTTTTTACTTTCCCAACTGACGACCAGCTGAGATCGTCGTTATCCGCCGAGATAAATCCATGGTGCCGCCCCACACCTGTGTCTGTAGCCGTCACTTCAGACCAGATGACATCTGTGAAGCAGCATCTGGAACAGTTCGACAGCGTTTGAAAAAAGGAGCTATTCCTCAGTTATTCCAGTGGAATAACTTCAATCATTTCCACCATTTTGCATCAAACCTGGTGCTTTTCTGCTTCCTTTGTCAGTAGCGGCTGGTGCTGACATGCTAGCTATCATTTAAGTGAGCTAACATTACAAAAACAGTCATTTTTCATGGTGGTAATGTAGTCGTTTTATCCAGATAACAGCCTATATAACATGTTTGTCCCAATAATGGTATAAAATGACCAGGCTAATGTCATCTGCTGTAGCCACAGAGTTAGCTAACGATAGTTGTAGCTGGTGTTTACCTTTCATTGAGCCGTGGTTTATGATGACAGCTGAATATGGTTGTGTTATTCATACAGACCATTTGTTTGATAGCTTTAACTGAAGGAATAATTTACAGACCGTCCACAACAATTTAAAAACGTGGACCTGATGGACCAGTGGATGATAGCTGTGTTTGTGTTTATGATTAAACAGACAGAGTTAACAGTGAAAATATTAAAAAATATAATAAAGTTGTGTTTCATTTCAGGAACTACAGAGACAACGTGGGCCCTAATTAATTTCAGGGCCAACATTTAAGGGGTGTCCAATTTCTAAGTCACAAATAGACCACTTAGTTTTGAGGGTTACTGATGGAGGGATGAGATTGAGAGTTCAGGGAGGAATTGGAATTTGTCCTTGATGTCAACATGTTTGTTTAAAAATAACCAAGTCATTAATTAAGAATACTGTAAGGAGTATATTTCAAGTATATAAATAGTAATATACAAGTAATATGCCAAGCAAACATAGCAACAAGTCAACTAGTGAAATAACCAACGTTTATAAAAGTATACTATAATACACTGAACATAGAGACTTGAAGTATATACCTAGTACAATGTCAGCAGGTACCACACAGGTCCACTGGTACCTCAGCAACACTTTGAATCCTTCAGTACAATCTGTTCCAACAGCAGCTACAACTGCAATTACAGAGAAACAGGATTAAACACATTATATATGTGACCCGCCACCACGAAACCAGGCATAAGTGGCGCTGAGCCGTTCAGAGCTACAGCCAAATTTAGGCTGGAAGGTGATTTCTTATTAGTGTTTACACCTTATCAAAAAACGGTACCTTAACACCTCTATGTTCAGTTCCTGTGGTCATTACATTGAAATCCAATCAATAAAGGTGTTTATTGAGTCAATTATTTAAGCGGCGACAAAAGTTCAGGTATTGCTGAGCAAAGACAAAGACGACTTCCACCTCTTTTCGCCGAACAAAACGATCTCCGTTCCGTGGGTAAACACCCAAGTGTTTGGTACGAGGTAAAAGCTTATATTGAATGTTCTGTCCAATGGTGTAAGCCAAATGATTATAATACGTCACACTTCTGTCCTATTATTATAATATATAAAACTTCTGTGACATGTCCATCAGAGTGTCCTTTAACATCTGTCAACAATTTGTGTCAATCGGATACAAATTATTATGCGTTGCTAAGGACTTCCTACCCCAAAACAGTCCAAAACTTTAACGGACAATATCTAAAAATATGCAAATTGTAAAATATGTCCAAATGTGGATATTAAAATGACCATAACTTTGGTTCTACTTGTGATAGAAACATCATTTTTTCACCATCTTAAACCTTAGTTTCCACTCTACCAAGATACACACATAACTCTGTTTGGATTTACACACACTTATGCCTGGTTTACTGGTGGGGGGTCACATTTAGGATCTTTATTCTCTTATGAAGTCACTCACTTTATATTTTAGAATAGCAGCACAGAAGAAGTACTGAAGGAGTTACATAAACTCAGAACAAAATCTTCCTTCTGCAAAAGCCATTCATTTCAGATTCTTTCTGGCACATGTTTTCATATTTGACAGTGTAGTCATGGATTTAACAATGACTCGCAACACATGGTTTTGACAAACACCTTCTTTCGAACCTGTAAAACGACTTTCCCTTCCACTCAGACAGTGAGGCTTTTGGGTTTTCCTCATGGACCTGTACCACTGGGACCTAACCTGACCTCTTCTGACTGTTTGAAACTGAGATTAAGACAAATATTAGGGTATTTCAGAAAATCAATATAAATGACATTAAGCTGTCATGACATTAACCTATCACTATGCTAACGTTGTTACTATTACTTGCAAGTATAGACCTAGCATTTAGGCTATCATCATTTGGTGAATTCAAAAACAAGCTCGTTAACTTGCCTTCGTAGTTGTGTACGTAGGTGGACACGTCATTTAAAACCCTTGTCCTTTTTGGATGCTGGTGTTTTTGTTGTGGCCTGGATGATTTTGCGTACGTCGTTAACCGTTATCCTTGGCAGGTCTTGTAGCGATCGTGTAAAAAAGTACAGCACCGGAAGTACTGTAGCTGGCTGAAAAGTCTGGAAGCGTCATAAAGGCTGTCTGTGGCATAGAGCCCATTATCAACATGTTAGACCAGATACTACATGTGATGTTTGACTTTAATAACAAAGCAGCAGCTCCACCCAGTCAACCAGAGAAATCAACAAACTAATGCCCACAGAAAAATATGTGTCATCAACGACAAATATGGCCATCATCGATGCAAAATATGTGCGTCATGGCAACCAGACCAGGAACCATGTTAAAGAGGAATTAACTGTTTACATGTCGGATGAAATATTGAATTTGGAATTTAAATCAGAATAAACCAGTGACTTTATTCAGAATTAAAGTTCAGTATTTTTCAGATGAATGTGTTTGTCATCAGTGTCTTTACTCTGGTGCACCCACACTGACTTACCCCCAACAGTGTCCTGTGAGCCCAGTTCTGGTTTTGGTCAAAGCCAAAGTAGTCCCGGCAGGTTTCCTGGGGTCAACAAAATAATATGTGTTTCTTCTCAAAACAGTATGTGTTGGAATGAGTGATTTATTTACATAACAAAACCGTCACGAAACCAAAACTCACATCTTGTAATTGCTTGGAGCTACTTTCTCTCAACACTGATCAATGCGTGTTGTCACTGCTAACAGCTGTGCGCATTAGCAAACTACTTCTATCAATTATTCGGCAGTGTTAGCGGCTGCTATGTGGAGGCTCACAGCTGTTAGAAGTGACAATGCTAGCGTATTGATCGCTATTGAGAGAAAGTAGCTCCAAGCAGTCAGTGGTACTCACACCTTGTAACACCTAAAATTGCAGGACCTTCGAAATGACTATTGTGAACACATGCATAGCGAAGTCAACGTGACATATGGTGCAGCTCTAGCTCACACCTTCATCTTCAGTCTCTGTCATCTTTTTCATCCTGACCTTCCACCAATGCCCCCCCCCTTCTCTGTCCTTCAGCTGATGAAGTGTGTGCGGCTGCCGCTGCTGAGGCGAGATTTCCTAATGAGCAACGTGGACACTGAGCTGCTGGTGCGTCACCACTCTGAGTGCAAAGACCTGCTTATCGAGGCTCTCAAGTACCACCTGATGCCTGAACAAAGGGGAGTCCTCAGCAACAGCCGCACTCGCCCACGACGCTGTGAAGGCGCCAGCCCTGTGCTCTTCGCCGTTGGTCAGTGTGTCTCTGAAGGTACCCAATAGGGTACACTTAGGTCACACTTTAATTTACTTTAGCTTCTAACTGTATGTCATAAAATGTATGAAGAAACGGCTTTATATGAGACACAGGTACTACTGGAAAAATTTTAATATCCTGAAAAAGTGCATTATTATTAAAGCAGTGGTTCAGTCACAGCAGTTTTTCGAACTTTAGCGTCACATATGGGTCAAAATGATCGAAGTTGAAGTTTATTGATGAAATCCCAGTAAAATGTCTCCTGAACACTTCTAACTATGAGTGTTTGTTAAATTCCTAGCGTAACTTCTTCAAATCATGTCTTTTAGGAAGAACAACAACTGACTCTGACAGTAATTAAGTCTAAAACTAAGAAAAATCGACTCCAAACACGACTTTCCTTGGCGCTGGCGTTAGGTATTTCCCCGTCATGTTTGGTACCGTTGGAAAGATGGGTATTCCCTCTAGACAACCCTTAAATAGAAATCTACAGAATTATAGATTTGAACCAATGGGAGGCCTCAGAACAAAGCCTTCTGCACTAAAGTAAAAGCCCTTGTTGCTATGCCTCTGATTGGTTGAATTAGTGTCACACAAACATTTTTAATAAACTTTAAGATAAATATAAAATCTGAATTTATGAAATATGACCCAAGTGACTGGTTTTGTGCTGGAGGGTCATGAATAGTATGTGATAGTATATGCCAAGCTTTTGTTGTGATTTTGCTGATTAGCTCTTAAAGGGACAGTTCAGTATTTTTCAGATGAATGTGTTTGTCATCAGTGTCTTTACTCTGGTGCACCCACACTGACTCCGCCCCTCTCTTCTGACTCCGCCCCTTTACTCTGGTGCACCCACACTGACTCCGCCCCTCTCTTCTGACTCCACCCCTTTACTCTGGTGCACCCACACTGACTCCGCCCCTCTCTTCTGACTCCGCCCCTTTACTCTGGTGCACCCACACTGACTTACCCCCGACAGTGTCCTGTGAGCCCAGTTCTGGTCCGGTTTTGGTCAAAGCCAAAGTAGTCCTGGCAGGTTTCCTGGGGTCAACAAAGTAAAATGTGTTTCTTCTTAAAACAGTATGTGTTGGAATGAGTGATTTATTTACAAAACAAAAGTGTCATGAAACCAAAACTCACACCTCGTAATTGCTTGGATCTACTTTCTCTCAGTAGCGTCAATGCGTGTTGTCACTGCTAACAGCTGTGGGCTGTTTGCGGCTGCTACGTGCAGGCGCACAGCTGTTAGCAGTGACAACAACTTGGATTATTCGTTAGTTGGGTCTTTCGTAAATTGAGGTATTACTGTACACACAGACAGAGACGACACAATAACACATATCAGGGAGAAATAAACAAACATAACACATTGACACAAAGGACACAGAATTCAGTTGCTGCTAAAAAGCTATGTGTCGTAGATCTAAAAACAATGACAGCAGTTGGTCACAGTGCTGGGTGTGAACGTCTGCCTCATCTGCAGGAAGGACTCCATGGCAGAGCATGAACCGACCCGGGTCCGACTCAAATGATAAAAATGACCCCCAAACCTGCCGGTCTGGTGGGGTCCCATCAGGTTGGGTCAAATATTCCCAGCTCCAGTCCACTCTCTTCTTCAGACTGCATGAATTTAATTTAAAACAGACAGTCTGACATAACAGCTGTGTTTTATGACTAAATACACTGTTAAAATATACAATATATGTGATAAACACTGTATTGACTTGAATCATACTGAGGTGAGTCAAACTGTGACAACTGTACAGGTACTGCCATACTGTACATGTACTGCCATACTGTACAGTTACTGTCATACTGTACAGGTACTGCCATACTGTACAGGTACTGTCATACTGTACAGTTACTGCCATACTGCACAGTTACTGCCATACTGTACAGGTACTGTCATACTGTACATGTACTGCCATACTGTACAGTTACTGCCATACTGTACAGGTACTGTCATACTGTACAGTTACTGTCATACTGTACAGTTACTGCCATACTGTACAGTTACTGCCATACTGTACAGGTACTGTCATACTGTACAGGTACTGTCATACTGTACAGTTACTGTCATACTGCACAGTTACTGCCATACTGCACAGGTACTGTCATACTGTACAGTTACTGCCATACTGTACAGTTACTGCCATACTGCACAGGTACTGTCATACTGTACAGTTACTGCCATACTGTACAGTTACTGCCATACTGCACAGTTACTGCCATACTGTACAGTTACTGCCATACTCCACAGTTACTGCCATACTGTACAGGTACTGTCATACTGTACAGGTACTGTCATACTGTACAGTTACTGCCATACTGTACAGTTACTGCCATACTGTACAGGTACTGTCATACTGTACAGTTACTGCCATACTGTACAGTTACTGCCATACTGTACAGGTACTGTCATACTGCACAGGTACTGTCATACTGTACAGGTACTGTCATACTGTACAGTTACTGCCATACTGTACAGGTACTGTCATACTGTACAGTTACTGCCATACTGTACAGTTACTGCCATACTGTACAGGTACTGTCATACTGTACAGTTACTGCCATACTGTACAGGTACTGTCATACTGTACCTGCTACTTTACAAACCTCTCCAGTAGATTTTTTTATTCACCGTATCCAAGCTAAATTGCTCCCATACTTTAGAAGTGTTGGTACTAGTACCTGTATGTTACAGACACAGATGATATTGCATATTATTATATATTATTATTATTATAATGAAGTGAGATGTCTCACTCTGTTGGAAAAATGCAACTGGCGATAATAGTTTATTTCTATTATCGACGTCAACTAATTATTGCAGCCCTAATGCATATATATATATATATATATATATATATATATATATATAGTATAAAAGTGATAAAAATATATATTTATTTTTCTCTAGTTTACTTAATTCTTTGTGAATCATTATTGATGTTTTGTTGCTTGATTTGTATTGATTCTATTGTTTACATATTTGAAATAAAGATTTTAAACAAAGACAGTAAACAGAACAAAGGGACTCTTAATCTGGTAAAAACTGAGCGTTGAGTATGCGTTTCAAATGAAAAAAGAAAAACCTGGATGTGAGGTTCTTTAAATAACCATGTGACCAGTTTAAAGTTGTGAGCCTGTTGTTGTTGTCTTCTTGTGCTTGTTTGTGTGGTGCAGGCGGTGGAAGCCTGTTTGCTATCCATGGAGACTGTGAGGCGTACGACACCAGGACAGACCGCTGGCACATGGTGGCGTCCATGTCCACTCGGCGGGCACGAGTGGGCGTGGCAGCGATCGGAAACAGGCTGTACGCTGTGGGAGGGTGAGTTTCCACATTAGCCTGAGCTATGTCCAGCTGATACACTAGGTACCATTACATGCACGTTGACAAATTCCAATTATTGCCCCTTACTCTGATGAAAGTCAGCGTTTTCAAAGTCAAAGTTCAAAGTTTTAGAAGTCTAAGATAATGCGATGGTAATGGAATTTCTCCGTGTATGTAAACACTGCCAACTACTGACTGGCGTGGACACACCCCTTCAGGAAGTCACCAGAATCACTATGACAACATTTACATTACTGTAATAAAAACAGTTTGTACCAAATATGTCGAGCTACTGCATGGTTGTGGTTCGTATCTTCATGGTTGTGGTCCGTGTCTTCGTGGTTGTGGTCCTTGTCTTCACGGTTGTGGTCCGTATCTTCACGGTTGTGATATACTGCCAATAACTCTAGCAGTATGGATCTCTCTATTTTGAAAATAGCTGGCAGTCAATGGGTTAAATACAGTTCCACATCTGTGTATGTTTCTCAACGTGTCTTTTAGCAGGTTTTAATATTTCCTGTCACTTCAGGTATGATGTTACCCCCTCACATGTTCTGTAGTTAACTAACCACATGTTTACATGTTTGTTTTTCTTTAGGTTTAATCTGCTGCTTTATTTGTGTAAATATTAGCTTGATGGTTTGACTGCGCCGTTTCAGGGTCATAGTCCTGCTTCAGCTCTTTTCGGCTTCACTCCCTCAGATATGACGGGACCTCTGACCTCGCAACTGTGGAGTCCTACGACCCCATCACTAACTCCTGGCAACCAGAGGTTTCCATGGGAACACGGCGGAGCTGTCTGGGTGTAGCCGTCCTTCATGGGCTGCTGTACGCTGCAGGAGGTTATGATGGAGCTTCCTGCCTTAATAGGTAAAACAGGCTGTAGATGAATGGATGAATGGATGAATGCACAACTGTCCTGTTCATTTGAAGCTTTGACTGTGGGTTTTCTTAAAGAAAGTCATCTGTTAATTTTCCTGCTTTTCGTGCATTGAAGTCTGAAAGTAGACAGTGACATTTGAGTGTGGGATGAGCGACTGGCGGCTTCACTTCACACCCGTAATAATACATTTTCCAACAGAGTGCCTTATATGGTTAATTCTGGTTGTGCTATAGCGACTTGGACTTTTTATCATAATTCTGAGTTTTTGTAGAAATGTGTAACCATTTCACATTCACCATCACACTCCATCAGGGGTGTCAAACTCATTTCAGGTCAGTTCCACATTAAGCCAAATTTGATCTGCAGTGGAGCTGGACCAGTGAAATAATAACAGAATAATATAGAAATAATGTCAACTCCAAACTTTCCTCTACGTTTTAGAGCATTTGTTGTTAGCTGTAGTTTAGTAGGCGGAGCCACATTGCCCAGTTTCCTGCTTTTCGTGCATTCAAGTCTGAAAGTAGACAGTGACATTTGAGTGTGGGACGAGTGACGAGTGTTGTTGGTGTGTCCTGCGTTACCATGACGCAAACCACTACAGTGGTAGACTGTCTGCTCCACCTGAAACTGGGTTTGACTAATTCTACCAGCAGCAACAACTGACACCATTAGCATTAGCATTAGCATACTCAGGGTGCGATTTATATAAAAAAAAAAAAAAAAAAAAAAAAAACAGAGGGGGGGTATGTTTTATGTTTTGTTTTTTTCACAGAAAAAAGCTTGCGTTGGATGTTCTAACCCTCATTCCCACATAAATAACAAATGAAGCTCAGATCACTACATAAACATTTATAACAAGTCAGTCACAGACAGTAGACCTCTGCCAAGGCTTGATTGTTTATTCACACGTGACATGATGGAGCCATAGGTGTTGACCATCTGAAGGTTAGAGGTCAGGGGTCATCCTTGGTGCAGGTCTGCTGTCTGTGACTGTTACTATTGTCTGTCTTTCTGCTCTTTTTAAACATAGAAGCATATTCAGATTTAACACATTTAATGGTAAAGGTACTGTACGCATTTTATTCACCACATGGTGCCCAAAGTGCTTTACAATTCCTCACATTCACCCATTCACACACACTCATACACCAGTAGACGGCTGCTGCCGATACACAGGCACTGATTAGGGAGCAACTTAGGGTTCAGTGTCTTGCCCAAGGACACTTCGACACGTGGACGCCAACGCTTTGATCATAGGGAGCCTAAGTCTCCGCCCCTTCCGGTCGGTCCACTGGGCCTAAATTCGGAAAAATGTAACATGAGAGTGGATGAGGAGAAAATAATTATTTTCTGCTCCACTTTACTTTATGTCATGAATCACACATTTGCTGTACTTCAATTAAAATCATAACCAATGATGTGCGTTTGGAGTTTCTTTGATACGTGTTTTGTGATTTATTAGCGTGTAAAAATATGTAATTATTTGGACTCTGTTTGGACTACATATCAGACGTCGCATAGCTGACGTCACAGCAGAATCTTTCCCTGTAAACTTTTCTAAACCGTATACCACCTTTTCTATTTTTCATTTGTAAATACCTGTGTGCTTTGTGTCCCGGTGTAATCACAACACCATTTCCACATGTTCCCTCTACCGCTTCCCGGCTGACGAGAGCTTGTCCCGCATGCTGGCTCTCACTCGACCAACTATCTCTCCCCCGGAGTAGCTGCCACTTTCCACATGCCCCGATTTAAAGTGGTTTTCTCCACGTTTGATGCTCCTGCCTTCGTCCTGAAAGAAGGAGGTGAAGCTCGCCAAAGTCACAGCCATTTTCAAAGAGTTTGATGGTGAAGCTTGGTGATGACGTCATATTTGTGAGACGAACGTTGTAGTCCATTACTTACTCTGACATAAAACCTAACGTAACTTTTGATGCCTGTCCAAAGTGAGTGCTTTCTCAATGTGAAAATGTATCTTTAAAATTCACAGACATCATATGTGAAGACCGTAGCACATTTCAAACGGGACCAGAATATTACTTTTATCCCTCCATTGACTCGCCTTAATTTTTTTATGGCACTTAGGTCCCATTGCCCGGAAATCGACCGGAAATAGAATCGCGTCACTTAGGCTCCTTATTGGACGACCCGCTCTACCAACTGAGCCACCGCCGCCCTCAATGTCTGTGTCATTTAATGTCTGAAGAAGGTACTTTATAAAGCCAACTCTGACACTGAGCGTCTTTTCCTCCTTCAGTGCAGAGCGCTATGACCCTCTGACCAGCACATGGACGTCCATCGCTGCTATGAGCACTCGGAGGAGATATGTTCGAGTAGCAACTTTAGGTACAAACCTTTCCCCAAACACACTGGAATGAACAGGCTGTTATTTTTTGGTTTAGTTTTCACTGTGTACAATTTATATTTGAATTTATGGGTGAATTGCCAATATGCTAATATTTACATTCTTAGCGTTGCCTCCTTTCTCTCCTTCCAGATGGCAGCTTGTATGCAGTGGGAGGTTACGACAGCTCCTCACATCTCGCAACAGTAGAAAAATATGACCCACAGGTAAATGATGAAGAATTTATCATCTGAGAACAAATCCAGTGCCAAGTTTGGATGGAATGTGTGTGGAAAACAAAACGATGTGTTGGATGAATGCTAATCAGAGGTGGTAAAAGTACTCACAATCTGTACTGAAGTACAAGTACTCATAATCTGTACTGAAGTACAAGTACTCACAATCTGTACTGAAGTACAAGTACTCACAATCTGCACTGAAGTACAAGTACTCACAATCTGTACTGAAGTACAAGTACTCACAATCGGTACTGAAGTACAAGTACTCACAATCTGCACTGAAGTACAAGTACTCACAATCTGCACTGAAGTACAAGTACTCATAATCTGCACTGAAGTACAAGTACTCATAATCTGCACTGAAGTACAAGTACTCAGAATCTGCACTGAAGTACAAGTACTCACAATCTGTACTGAAGTACAAGTACATCTACTGGTGTGAAAAAACACTAGTAAAAGTACAAGTACTGATTCAACTCCTTTACTGAAGTAAAAGTAAATTAAAAAGTACAACTCCTCAATTGTAATAAAGTAAAACTGCATTATTTTAGCTACAGATGAAATAATACTTATTTAAGCAGAAAAAAACTGAAAAGTTTAAAAAATATTCAAAAACTAGAAAAGTACTCAGAGAGCGCAGACCTCCACCATGGTAGACCCCCCCCCGATCAACATCTAATCTAATCATTTCCAGATCTCCCCATTATCAACCTACCCTGAAAATGTCATAAACATATGTCCATACGTTTCTGAGTTATCTTGTACACAAACAAACAAACAAACAAACAAAGCCGGCAAAAACAAAACCGAAGGTAATAAAGTCTTTAAAAGTGAGTTAATGTAGATGATGTGTTTAGTCACAAATAGGATATTTTTAAAAAAGCATCATTTTGTGTATTTATATAAATGTAAAGAGTATAAAGTACATATATTTATATAAATGTAAAGAGTATAAAGTACATATATTTATATAAATGTAAAGAGTATAAAGTACATATATTTATATAAATGTAAAGAGTATAAAGTACATATATTTATGAACAAATGTTGGGAGGAAAAATAAATATTCAGGTAAAGTACAGATACCTAAATACTTTCCTTAAGTACAGTAATGAAGTACTTGTAGTGCAGTACAGTACTACAGTAATGAAGTACTTGTAGTGCAGTACAGTACTACAGTAATGAAGTACTTGTCCATAGTTCCAGCTGTGACACTAATGCATGTTAATGTTGTGAACAGACCAACACGTGGACCGCCATCGCCAACATGCTGAGTCGACGCAGCAGCGCCGGGGTGGCGGTTCTGGACGGGATGCTTTATGTGGCGGGGGGCAACGACGGTACGAGCTGCCTGAACTCAGTAGAGCGATTCAACCCCAAGGCCAACACCTGGGAGGGAGTGGCCCCCATGAACATACGCAGGTAGGACACTGTGGTTAAGACCAAGAACAATCAGAACTGCAGTGGACATATAAGGTCCTAGAAGAGCAGTAGGTCAAATTAATTTGTGATTGGAGGGTGTGGATTCAGAATAATTTATTTTGAATAAGATCATTTGGAATTAAAGCAATGTCTTTCATGTTTACAGAGAATTCCTAATTCTGAAACAGTTGTATTCTGAATCGGGATAAAAAGTTAAAAAATATGAGATAAAGACTCAAAATGAGGTAAAAAAAAAGTCAAAATTATGAGATAGTCAAAATCATAAGATAAAACGTCAAAATTATGAGATGAATAGTCAAAAATATAAGATAAAAATTCAAAATAACAGCTTGCTTCTATCAGTCAAACCCATATTTATTTTTTATTTTGGTAAAAGCTTATTATTCTGCTGGGTGTAAAACCTCCTGTGCTTTAGGTTTTGGATCGAGGACATTTGGAGTTGATCCACGCTCAGACGCCAAATGACCCATTTTCTCCAACACTGAGCCTCTTGTTAAAACCTTAGAAGATGAAACTTGTCTGGAGGGAAGTATTTATGAAACAGCCGTAGCGTACGCACACTCCACAAATGTTGGAATTAGATTTACATCAGGGACGTGTGTTGGGAGACGACGCAGACATGAGTGAATGAACGAAACGGTGACGTTTGTAGTGATGTGTCCAAAAAAATACAATATAATCACATGGATGCTTTATTATCCACTGGCTCCTTTTACACTAGGGCTTTGACTACATATTTGGACTATGTATATATATTAAATATTATCATATCATATTATATTAATGTTTGTAATATTTGAATAATATTTGAATATTTATTAATTATATTACTTGAAAATGCTTCACTAACATCTCAACTTCATTTATATTCAGTCCACCAGGGGGCAGTGTTTCCAATTATTACTGATGAAACATTATTATCAGCTTCATATAAAATATAGAAATAAATATACATATATATATATATATACATATATATACATATATATATATATATATATATATATATACATATATATATATATATATATATATATATATATATATATATATATATATATATAAAATAACATTTATTTATATAAATTAATAGATTAAAAAAATGTAATTAAAAATATACAAACATTTTTTTTATAAAAAACAATTGCAGGACCTGCAATGATACAATAAAATTAATAATTAAAAAAATAAATAATAAATAATAATAAAATATATAAATATATAAAATAATATATTATAAATAATAAAATAAATAAATACAATTAAATAAACAGATAAAAATATACAATGAATAAATAATTAAATAATTAAATAAAATTACTAATTAAAAATTTATAAAAAATAAATGATTAAAAATGTAATATATATATATATATATATATATATATATATATATATATATATATATATATATATATATATATATATATATATATATATATATATATATATATATATAAAAGAAATAAATTAAATTAAAAAGAATTAAGTAAAAATTTTATAAAAATTCTTGCAGGACCTGCCATGTGTTGTCATTGTGTGGATGCACTGACACTAACCCCAGAGGCGGGGCTTCTTTGTGGTTCTAACCCAGAGGCGGGGCTTCTTTGTGCTTCTTCCAGAAGCACTCATGACCTGGTGGCCATGGACGGGTGGTTGTACGCAGTGGGAGGAAACGACGGCAGCTCCAGCCTCAACTCCATCGAGAAGTACAACCCTCGCAGTAACAAGTGGGTGGCGGCCTCCTGCATGTTCACGCGGCGCAGCAGCGTGGGCGTGGCCGTGCTGGAGCTGCTCAACTTCCCCCCGCCCTCCTCGCCCACCCTGTCGGTGTCGTCCACCAGCCTTTGACACGGGGTCAGCGCGTGGCTAACGTCGGCCCCCGCTGCTCCGGCCCAGACTGGTTCTGGGAAGAGACGCAACTGCTCCGTTTAACGTGGACCCGGAAAAGCGGAGCCGGGTAAAGAGGGCGGGGACAGAGGGTGTGGTGGGTGTGGCTTAAAGTCTTATTCCCTGTCTTTACTTCTTTACTTGAGCTCCACTTGTTCCCACCAGTGTTCGACACACTTGTCTTGAAACTCTGTCATTTGTGACGTAAAAGTTTATTATTTACTTTAATGTTGATGTTGTCGTCGTTTGCAACATTTTTCATTCTTTCAGTTTTTTGACGTCAGGATTTTATTTGTATTTTTTTGCAATAATGTATACGTGAGAACAGAGGTGGTAAAAGTACTGACATTCTGTACTGAAGTAGAAGTACACATACTGGTGTGGAACAAATACTCTGGTAAAAGTTAGAAGTACTGAGTCAACAAGTTATCATCTTTGATGAAACAAAATGTCATAAATATGAGATAAAATGAAAAATTAGGAGAAAAAGAATCAAAATTATGAGATAAAAAGTAAAAATTGTCAGAAAAATATGATTTTTTTTTATAAAGTCCCAGTTTATGTCACATCTGTTTAGTTTGAAAAAGTAACATGTCTGTTCTGAGGAGTATAAAGTACAGATATTTATATTAATATAAAGTAAATATATTTATATACCATTGTTTCTGGACTATAAGGTGACACTATTTTGACTTTTTTTCTGAAAATTTTGACTTTTTATCCAATAATTTGGATTTTTTTAATCTCATCATTTGGACTTCCTTTAACACACCTTATAATCCAGTGCGCCTTATAGTGCAGAAAATGTGGTAATTATGAGTAATATAAAGTACAGATATTTATATATTTATGAACAAATGTAGGGAGTTTCCAGAAAAAACACTACTCCAGTAAAGTACACATACTTAAAGTACAGTAATGGAGTACTTTTACTCAGTTACTTCCACGTCTACAAGAGGAAGTGAATGATTTCCTTTTGGACGGTAGCTTTGACTGGCTGTTTCCTGCATGTTAACGTTGGACTCCCAACAGGACGATCAAATGTTTACTTCTGCTTTTTCACACTAGGTGTCAGTAACAGTCAATGTTAGAAAAGAAAAGCCCTCACAGCATGGACACCAACAACATCCTGGATGAAAACTACACCCTCACTAATGTACATGACTTTGTTTTATACATACACTAGATATATATATATAATATAAATATAAATATACAAAGAAAGAATTAAGTAAGTTGCGCCATATGTATTTATAAAATGTATAAAATATAATATATTCTGTTTTAAAGATATGTTCAGAGAAGGAAACAGTTGTATTTAAGAGTGTTTTAATTTATTTATTTAGGTGTGTAAAGGACTGAAAGTACCAACATTAAATAAATACATCATTCATTAATTCATTCATTAAAACTGGAATTAAATATATAAATGTGTTATGACTTTGTTAAAGTAATTTTAGGTAAAAAACAAAATACATATTATTATTTGAATAATTAATGTATTATTTCCTGGTGCTTGTGTTGTCACCTGTCTACCTCTATGGGAATGTTTTCAAAATTAAATGAAAACAATATAATGAACAAAATATAAGTAATTAATGAACAAAATATTAAACAAAATTGACAAACAATAAATTGACACAAAGAATAAATAAAATTAAACACAATTGTACAAAATAATCAATAAAATGAACAAAATTATTAAAATCAAACAAGATCAAAGAAAATAATTAATAAGATCAACAAAATAATAAACAAAATGACCAAAATAATTTAAAAAAATTAAAGTAATTAATCAACAAAATGACCAAAATATTAAACATAATTGAACAAAATAATCAATAAAATGACCAAAAACATCGAAATCAAACAAGATCACATATAATAATTAAGAAATGAAAACAATATAATCAATAAAATGTCAACCGTGTCCATCAAAGTCTGTGGGCGGGTCTTAACAGCTGATTGGTTCCAGACAAATGATTGATGTGTGAACACATTCCCATACACTGGTTGACCTTTAACCTCTATGTTTGTTTGGATCCTAATAAATAAAGTTATTGACAACTGATAAAACTCTAGACTCCGGCTCCGACACTCCCACTGGACTGGATTGGACTAGATTCACCTAAGCCCCGCCCACGAACTTTGATGGACAACGTTGACATTTTATTGATGATTTTGTTCGTTTGTGTTTAATTTTCTTGATTATTTTGGTCATTTTATGGATTATTTTGTTCAATTGTGTTTAATTTAATGGATTATTTTGGTCATTTTGTTGATTAATTAGTTATATTTTTTGATTAGTTTCGCCATTTAACAAAAAATAAAACATTTCCCCCGCCCACTGACTTTGATGGAGGAGGTTGACAGAGAAACTAAAATCATGGACCAGGAATTAATTAATTAATTAATTGGTCAAGTAATGTTTTTTTTTACCTAAAATGAAGTGGTATTTTAATGAATTTATGACATGTATGTATTTCATTCCAATTTTAATTCATTATTGTTATATTTAATTATTTTTTTATTTTGTGTGTTGTTTATGTCATTAATGAAAATGACAAAGAGAATGTGGAGTTGTATTTGTCCTGGTTTAGAGGAATGAATTTTGGATTGTAATGTAGTTTTTCATTAGTTCACTGCCACAAACACCGTCAGACATCATTATAGATTCAGTCCAGTACGTCTTTAGTTTTTATTTTATAATTAAAAACTGTAAAAGTCAACAGTTGATGGATTCAAAGTCTGGACCAAGACGACTCTAAATGATTTTACAGCATCAAGTGTTAGTTTACTGACAGCAGGGGTGTTCACATACTGAGCTGGGCCTCCACTGGGGGTGGGGGGGCATCAGGGGACTGCGACACGAGAAAAAAGTAAACCTAAATAAAGAAGAAAAAATTAACATGCGGTTAACTAACTACAGTATATGCTGTTAACTAACTACAGTATATGCGGTTAACTAACTACAGTACATGCGGTTAACTAACTACAGTATATGTGGTTAAATAACTACAGTATATGCAGTTAACTAACCACAGTAGATGTGGCTAACTAACTACAGTACAGGTGGTTAACTAACTACAGTACATGCGGTTAACCAACTACAGTATATGCGGTTAACTAACCACAGTACATGCGGTTAACTAACTACCGTACATGCAGTTAACTAACTACAGTATATGCGGTTAAATAACTACAGTATATGCGGTTAAATAACTACCGTACATGCAGTTAACTAACTACAGTACATGCGGTTAACTAACTACCGTACATGCGGTTAACTAACTACAGTATATGTGGTTAAATAACTACAGTACATGCGGTTAACTAACCACAGTACATGTGGTTAACTAACTACAGTACATGCGGTTAACTAACTACAGTACATGCGGTTAACTAACTACCGTACATGCAGTTAACTAACTGCAGTACATGCGGTTAACTAACTACAGTATATGTGGTTAAATAACTACAGTACATGCGGTTAACTAACCACAGTACATGCGGTTAACTAACTACAGTACATGCGGTTAACTAACTACAGTACATGCGGTTAACTAACTACCGTACATGCAGTTAACTAACTACTGTACATGCGGTTAACTAACTACAGTACATGCGGTTAACTAACTACCGTACATGCGGTTAACTAACTACAGTATATGTGGTTAAATAACTACAGTACATGCGGTTAACTAACCACAGTACATGTGGTTAACTAACTACAGTACATGCGGTTAACTAACTACAGTACATGCGGTTAACTAACTACCGTACATGCAGTTAACTAACTACAGTACATGCGGTTAACTAACTACAGTATATGCGGTTAACTAACTACAGTATATGTGGTTAAATAACTACAGTACATGCGGTTAACTAACCACAGTACATGCGGTTAACTAACTACAGTACATGCGGTTAACTAACTACAGTACATGCGGTTAACTAACTACAGTACATGCGGTTAACTAACTACCGTACATGCTGTTAACTAACTACAGTACATGCGGTTAACTAACTACAGTATATGTGGTTAACTAACTACAGTATATGTGGTTAAATAACTACAGTACATGCGGTTAACTAACCACAGTACATGTGGTTAACTAACTACAGTACATGCAGTTAACTAACTACAGTATATGCGGTTAAATAACTACAGTACATGCGGTTAACTAACTACAGTATATGTGGTTAACTAACTACAGTACATGTGGTTAAATAACTACAGTACATGCAGTTAACTAACTACAGTATATGTGGTTAACTAACTACAGTACATGTGGTTAAATAACTACCGTACATGCGGTTAACTAACTACAGTACATGCGGTTAACTAACTACAGTATATGTGGTTAAATAACTACAGTACATGCGGTTAACTAACCACAGTACATGTGGTTAACTAACTACAGTACATGCAGTTAACTAACTACAGTATATGTGGTTAACTAACTACAGTACATGTGGTTAACTAACTACAGTACATGCGGTTAACTAACTACAGTACATGCAGTTAACTAACTACAGTATATGTGGTTAACTAACTACAGTATATGTGGTTAACTAACTACAGTACAGGTGGTTAACTAACTACTGCATGTACGGTAGTTGGTTAACTCGTCACCCACTGTCCTCTGGCGCCCCTCAGGTGAGGCCCCGCCCCTCAGGTGAGGCCCCGCCCCCTCAGTATTCGAGCCCAGGGTTCAGTTTCCTTCATGTGCAGTGAGTTCGTTCCACTTCTGAGAAGTTGGCTTTTGTTCCTTTGTTCAAAGGTTTTTGCAGATGCACTTGTGTTTATCTAGAACGTTCTGTTGGGCTGTTAGAGTTGAACCCAGTAGAACTGGGACAGTGATGGTCTGTTGGACACAGAGGTCATGACCCCAGACGTTCAGCTGTAAATAGATCCATTTGTGACGTTAGCTTTGGTTCAGTTTGTTCAACGTGGTGAAAATTCTTTATTACATGTTTGTTATTTATGAAAACGTTTCAAATGTTGAATTTTGCACTATTGTGAAATGGAGCAATACACTGTTAAAAATAAAAAAATAAAGATGTTTTCAAACATGATCTGATGGTTCTGGGTTTATTTACACTTAGAGATGGAAATCTGAAACTTTATTCCTCGACTTTACAGATGAACAATATTAGAAAAAAAGGTTTTTTTAGCTGTTTATATAAAAAGCAGTATTTATAACTTTAGCCTCAAATATATTATATGGGTCATAATTATTTAATTTGAAGTTTATTAATAAAATCCCAGTAAAATGTCTCCTGAACACTTCTAACTATGAGTGTTTGTTAAATTCCTAGCATAAGTTCTTCAAATCATGTCTTTTAGGAAGAACAACAACTGACTCTGACAGTAATTAAGTCTAAAACTAAGACAAATCGACTCCAAACACGACTTTCCTTGGCGCTGGCGTTAGGTATTTCCCCGTCATGTTTGGTACCGTTGGAAAGATGGGGATTCCCTCTAGACCAGTGGTCCGAAACCCCCAGGTCACGGTACTGGTCCATGGATCAATTGGTCTTGGGCCACCGGCTGCCTAATAAAGAATGAATTATTTTTTCTGTTATATTCATTATCTGAGTCCAAACAATCTTTTATTTTGAAAAATGACCAGATTCTCTCAAAAATGTAACCCACGTTACACAGATGTCTTTTGAAAATTACTTTCCTAGAGGAAAATGCCGACTGTAGAGACAGAAGAAGAGCCTCCAACTTCCAAGAAAAAGAAACTTTTTAACAGACAATCCCAGGAGTTGTATTTGAAATATGGATTTATCGCGACAGGTGATTCCCACAGACCAAGCTTGCTCTTGTGGCGACCGATATAAATAATCTACCTAATGCTACTTCAGATTCACTGGAATTGGGGACGGGACCATGTGGGTGACGTCAGATGGACCGTCTTTTTCTGGGTCCCTGGTTCCTGTTGTTGTTTAGTGTGAATGCAGTATGCAGCCAGTGGAGGTGATGAACCACTGTTAAAGGAGCATGTGTTGGTAAGTCTGGGTGAGCCATCACCATGGTAACGCTGGGTGAGCCATCAGATTCCAGAAGGACAAACGTGGAAAAGTGGTTTTCAGCAGAATGACACCTTTAAATACAGTAAAGTAAGTACTTCTACTTAGTTACCTCCACCTGTAGTAAACACACTATATTATATCTATTATATATGTTATTTATATTACATATATTATTTCTCTCCCACCATCACCATCAGTAAACGTTGCTTACACATATGTAACAGAAGAAGCCAAATGTCAGATGAAATCCTGCACAAACACAAACACAAACACATGCTACAGGTTGTGTTGCTGCTACCGTTGCTAAGGGCTGTTGCTAGGGGCTGTAGACTGTGGCTGGGTACCTTCCCATCATGATCCTCTTTCATAGTGATCTAAGAGAACAGCTGAGCACTCTCACTTTACCCCTGTTGACCTCAGTCACATGGTATTCACACCTGTGGCTACACACACACACACACACACACACACACACACACACACACATTTCCATGTCTCATGAGGACCAAGTTTGTAATCAAGTAGCCATTGGGTAGTGAGTGTAAACACATTAAAACAAAAATAAAACCTAAAATAAATAAATAAATAAATAAATAACTACACTTCCATCCATCAGTTGAAGGAAATGTTTGTCACTGTTTGTGGACTAAGTCACTTCTATTAAAGCTCCTCCCATTTTCTGTGACTAAGGAACTTTCCTCATTGCCATGGAAACCAGCCTGTAGTTCCACACGCAGACACACAGAACTGACTGAAGTAAAGTGTCTGAATGTTAAACCATGCCTCTGAACTCCTGCGATTTTTGGTAAAACTGTAAATAATTGATGAAAACAAAGTTGATGATGAGTGACAGGAGGGTCTGAGGAACAAGTACATGTACTTTTTATGTGTGTACTGTGAAAAATAAGTGATTTAGAACAATTTAAAAAACACTGAACTTAACATCCTCCTCAATCCTCCAGCAGGTAACTGACCATTAGTCTGGTTCTACAGCAGTGATGGGTCCACAGGTGCCCCCCATGGGTGCCCACTGCTCCTTACAGGGTGCCCCAATGGCATCAAGTTTAGGTTAAATTGTTTGTACAGTGTGTAATGACTGTACTTTACCTTTACTGTAGCTAACATCTGCAGCTAGCTCATTAGCTTCTCTGTGAACCGACCAGAACCTGGAGGTTTACAAATGGACTCAGTCTGGTTTTGTTTCATGACCACTTATCTGTTTGATCGTTAGCGTCGTCCCCACACAGCTGTTATTCACTCCTGATGTTTTTTTTCGTATCACAATATATATATAAAAAATATATATATATATATATATATATATATATATGGCAGGGTAAAAAAAAAATACAAAATTGCGATGTCAGTTTTCTTTTACTATGGTAGAGCTGTAATGGACAGTAGTATTACACCTCTGATCGTTGTGAGTCACCTCTGCTGCCATGACGATGGTAATGACTGTACAAGCTGTCTGTGGGGGGGGGGGGGGGGGGGGGGCTGAAGCCTCTCCTCTTTCCCTAGGTGTCAACCTCTGTGCAGCCGTTATCAGTCTGTGGAAACCAGACCATGATGCCCACTGCCAGACCCAGACAGGTTTATTACTTTACTAGTTTCACATAAGTCAAGTTCTGCAACGTAATAATAATAAAAATAATAATAACAACAATACTACTACTACTAAAAATAATAATAATAATAATAATAATAATAATAATAATAATAATAATAATAATAATAATAATAATAACAATAATAATGATAATAATAATAATAACAATAATACTGCTACTAATAATAATAACAACAATACTACTACTAATAACAACAACAACAACAACAACAATAATAACAATACTACTACTACTACTACTACTACTACTACTACTACTACTACTACTACTAATAATAATAATAATAATAATAATACAAATAATAGTAACAACAACAACATAATAATAACCATAATAATATAATACTACTACAACTAATAACAACAACAACAACAACAACAACAATAATAATAATAATAATAATAATAATAATAATAATAATAATAATAATAATAATAATAATAATAATAATAATAATAATGGATTACATTTCTATAGTGTTTTTCAAGGCACTGCTGAGCTGCATTTTGTAATAAACGTCCAACACGTCCCAGTCTGAGGACATGGTCTTCAGCTGTTCTCTCTGGGTAGGGGGGGGGGTCGTGCCTCAGGTAGAGGAGTTAAAGTTCCTCATGGGGATTTTTGCTTTGATCTGATGATTATTTTGCCATTTTATCGCCTAACTTCCATCTTCAACTTTTCCAGGTGACAGACTGAATCATCTTTAGGGTGAATTAAAGACGCCCCCACAGCTGACCGTAGTTTGTCACAGTTTCTATGAAGACATTTACTGAGGAATGAAGCGCCAGGTCAAACATGTTCCCACAAATCACTAACGTGTCATCCTTTGTAAATGTGTGTAAATACATTTTCAGAATAACTGTGTTTTCTAGACTTTAATGACTTTAATTTTATAATGTAAGACTGAACACTAACACACGTCTTTTCTGCAGCAGTTCGACTCTTTAATTTGCAATAATGATCGTTTTATATGCGATATCGCTCTTTTTTTATAACTAGTAATTGTAATTAATAAGCTTTTCAAAGTAACGTACGCAGCACTGATTGTTCCTTTTTTATCATAGTTCTGCTTTAATGCTTCGTCTCCAGTTCAGTCATTGTTTAATAATTTAATTACATGTTTCCTGCATCGAGCTCTGCCTTTAGCTTCCACTATTGTCCAACCAGGAAGTTAAAGCACAGTGGATGAAATATTAAGTTGAAGGTGAATCAGATGTTCTGTCTGTTAATTCAGTAAATTATGGACTTTATTTAACTCGTGTGAATGTGTCGTAATAACAGCCGCGGTCGTAACTGGACGCACTGTGGCGCAGCAATGACAAAAATATCCACAATTTCCTGGAGGGACTGAAGTAGTTAGCGGCGGGTAGCACAGTTATGATGGTGTCATAGAGACCTTGTGAAAGTCCATAACAACAGTTAGTTGTCATAGTAACAGCAGTTAGATGTCATTAGTACTGGACTACGGCAAAGCTGTAGCCAAATCAGGGGGCGGGACTTAGGCAATGATTTTAATTTTGATTCAAATTAATTTATCTCATAATTTTGATTTATTTCATAGTTTTCATTTTTTATCGCATAATTTTAACTTCACTTAATGCACCTTATATATGACTAACCTGACAAATTAAACCATTCATTGACAGTTCACCTTATAGTGTGTAAAATACAGTAGTTATCATTATTAATGCA
Source organism: Siphamia tubifer (assembly GCA_020466265.1). NCBI lineage: Eukaryota > Metazoa > Chordata > Actinopteri > Kurtiformes > Apogonidae > Siphamia > Siphamia tubifer. Next base: position 46,487,286 of record CM035789.1, on the reverse strand, counting down.
CTACGGTGCAGCTGGAGCTAAATCAGGGGGCGGGGCTTAGGCCATGGTCAGAGCAGCAAAGTTAGAAAAAGTTGATTATATTTGTTGTTGTTTGTTGTGATGGTGTGAAAGTCTGCAGTGTAATAAACTATAGTTCTGGAAAATCACCCTCTGAATGTTGGATCATGTGGTGCAGACGAACAGGACCCACTACAGACCCACATTTGTTGAATCATAGATAGATTATGTTTTCATGTTACTGGTCTGACCCATTAGGAATCGAACCACCTGAATGTGGCCCTGGTGTAAATATCCACTTAACACACTCCTGTGTCCCCGTTTGGATGGATATTTATGAATGAAAACGTTGGTGTAAACAATAAAAAGGTTCAGACCAGACTGACTTCTCTTCCTTTGACTGATCTGGTCTTCAAAGGCGGGTCAGGGTCCAATTAAGGTTTGTTAAAGGTGGTCCAGTGTGAGAACTGCAGCACGTTGAATTCTCTGTTCAACACCTGATGTGGGGGGGGGCTCGTATCCAGACTCCGCTTTAACGGTCTGAGGTGTGACTTTAGCACCGTCGCTCTCACCCACTGAGTCTGAATAAACAACAGCGAGAGACTCTGAGGGAGAGACAGAGATGAGGACACACACATGGAGACAAACACATTCTGTTTAGGTTTGAACATGTGACACGGAAAATTAAAAAGACAATATTAGAAATATAGTAGAAAGAACTGAGATACCCTGTGAGATATATATATATATATATATATATATATATATATATATGAAAAAGTATAAACAGTATAAAATGGCGGTGCAGCATTGATGCAAACAGTCAAATAGTTTAGTGTTCAATAGAACAGAACATATGTTTCAGTGTCATCCTTCTGAAGCTGAAATAATTAAATAAAATTACTAATTTAAAAATGAATGAATGAATAAATAAATAAATAATAAGTGAATAAATCACATAAATCAAATATAAAATAAATAAACGAGACAAATAAATAATAAATGAAATAAATGAATACAAAATTAATGAATAAAAAGAAAACAAATTGAAAACATTTTTACAATACAAATACAAATAAATAATATATATATTTTAAATAAAATAAATGAATAAATAAAGAAATAAAATCTATACAAATGAATAAAAGCTAAAAACTAATACAAAATAAAATAAAAATAATTACAGGACACTTACATTGTGATGTCGATGCTCAAACAACATATTGTGCAGCTCTAACTAAAATATAATTATAAATATATATATATATACAAACAGGCCAAGATCCTGTGGGACTTCCAGATCCAGACTGACAAGATGGTGATGGCCAATCAGCCTGACATAGTGGTGGTGGATAAACATGAGAAGACAGTGGTGGTGATAGATGTAGCAGTCCCCAGTGATAGCAACATGAGAAAGAAAGAACATGAGAAGAGAAGAGAAATACCAAGGGCTGAAAGAGGAGTTAGAGAAAATGTGGAGTGTGAAGGCAACAGTGGTACCAGTAGTGATGGGGGCACTAGGGGCAGTGACCCCCAAGCTGGGACAATGTCTCCAGCAGATACCAGGAACAACATCAGAGATCTGTGTCCAAAAGAGAACATTGTTAGGAACAGCTAAGATCCTGCACAGAACCCTCAGGCTCCCAGACCTCTGGTAGAGGACCTGAGTCTGAAGGAGACACCGCCCAGGTGGGGCGAGAGGAACATTTATTTATATATATATATATATATAAAATATATATATATATATATATATATATATATATATATATATATATATATATATATATATATATATATATATATATATATATATATATATATATATATATATATATATATATATATAAATATATATATAGTTAAAGTGAAGCAGAGGTTGTACAGACACCGACACAAACCAAATGTTTCAGTGAACATGTCATGTTCCATGTGTGATGGGAAAGTGTGTGTGAATCAGGACGTGTTTTATTCCTGAATTGTAAGAAACACGTGAAAAAAATGAATGGATTGTTTTTCTTTCTGGATTCACTCACTGTTGGAATTTCCTCTTCCTGTCTCGCAATGCGACACAAAAGTGTTTGAGTGAACTCTACTGCACTTACTCTGTGACTGAAGTGAATGTTCATTTAATATTTGACAATAATCCAATCAATCCCATATATTTTATTTATGAAGCACACATTTAAATAAGTACAAAGAGCTAAAATAAACATAATAAAAGCTAAAAAATAAAATGAAGATAAAAACATAATAAACAGTCTGTCCACTCATTAAATAAATAAAAAACAAAAACTACTTCCATTATTGAGTCTGTGTTTAATAGTTTGGTTCCTGCTTCTCATAATTTGAGGACATTAATGGTTGCTTTGATCAAACAACTTAGTTAATTTACTGTGGACGTTCCATACAGAGACTTTTTTAATACGGTAATATCAAAGTGGTTAAAGGGTTATATGAGTTTGATAAAGCTGTGATTATCAGATAAAAAGTCTAAATTCCAAGTCATTAAGCACAATCACAATTAATCCATATTTAAAGTACACTGTTTTTAAATGTTCCTCATAGTCTGGAAAATATAGTAAGTATAATTTTAATAATATTCCTCCCATTAGTAAATATTCAGTGTAAATGTAAGTTAGAATGTATGTCTTTACATGTAAACTAAAGCCTAATATTGTTTGTTTTCTTAATATAATTGGATTTTTTTTGCTCTAAAACAGAGAAAAGTTTGGAGTTTACATTATTTATATATTATCTTTTTTTTTTTTCTTCACTTCAGATCAAATGTAGCTGAACGTGACCCCTGGACTAAAATGACTTTGACAGTCCTGTGTTTTAGAGGAATCCTGGATCCTAACCCTGGATCCTAACCCTGGATCCTAATCCTGGATCCTAACCCTGGATCCTGATCCTGGATCCTAATCCTGGATCCTAACCCTGGATCCTAACCCTGGATCCTGATCCTGGATCCTAATCCTGGATCCTAACCCTGGATCCGAATACTGGATCCTAATCCTGGATCCTAACCCTGGATCCTAACCCTGGATCCTAATACTGGATCCTGATCCTGGATCCTGATCCTGGATCCTAAACCTGGATCCTGATCCTGGATCCTAAGCCTGGATCCTAACCCTGGATCCTAAGTCTGGATCCTAAGCCTGGACCTGATCCTGGATCCTAACCCTGGATCCTAACCCTGGAAGTGCTTTTACATCAGAGTAAAATTCCCCAGACTGTTTTGTAAAGCAGTTGTTCCTTCATCAGATCTTTGTGATACTGCGACACACCTGTGAGTCAGCGGCTGCTTTTCCACGACCATCCATAGTCACACTTCCTCTGACATCACTGACGACGACATCATCAACTGGATCCACTTGTGAAACTGAGAAAATATCTGTTTTTTTAAACTTGATTCCAATCACCTCTGAGCAGGGGCGGTTCTAGAGAGAGTTCCCTGGGGTGGCAGAGGGGGCCAATAAGGGGGGGGGGGGGGCAGTTTATGGATGAAAAATAACTCACTAGGTAGAGAAACATATATATATATATATATATATATATATATATATATATATATATATATATATATATATATATTTAACCCTTGTGCGGTCCTTCGGGTCTAAGTGACCCGGTGGCTAAAAAATGTACCTTTTTATACGTACTGTATGGTGCCATTGCTTACTACTGAAAACAGTAAAATATCTTTGGGGGGTGGGTGATGAGTCTATGGAACTGAACTTTGGAATCTGGCTCTTTAAGACCCAATTGTAGGACACAGCCAGTGTGCCATTTACGAAGGACTGCACAAGGGTTAAAGTACCATATTTTAGCACTATAAGGTGCACTGTCTATGAACAGTTTATTTCTGAGGGTTTTTTAGTCAAAGTCATGAGATAAAAAGTCAAAATTCCCAGTCACTAAACACAACCAGAATTTATCCATATATAAGGCACTCTGTGGTTTTAGTCCAGAAAATATGGTAGTCATAAATAAATGAATGGATATTTTCATTGAAATACTATTGAAAATAAAATGTGGTGGCAGAATAAGAAATTCACTGGTGTAAATGCCCCTGGTGCCCCCCTGTAGAACCGCCTCTGCCTCTGAGGCTGAAGTGAAATAAGTGTACAACTCCGCCCTTTGTAAACCTTTTACCTGATTGGCTCTACCTGTACATTTACATGGGTTTTTTTAAATTGCAAATCATTTATTCTGAATAAAATAATTCAGATTTTAAGATATTTTCTTCATGTTTACATGTACGTTAAAGGTTTAAAGGGATTTTCTGGAGTCAAAATCTGTTTAGCTCTTGGGAGTATATATATATACATATATACACATATATATATATATATACATACCCCATATATATATATATATATATATATATATATATATATATGGTCTGGGTGTGATTTGCCGGGGGGGGGTGTCGTCTATCTGTCTATCTAGTGATATTTATGTTTAGTGATTAGATTTTTGTTCATTTCCTATTTTGTTCATTCTTTTAAAAAATAATTTATTTTTGTTTAACAGCTTTTTTACAAAAGTTTTTTCCTCAATTTGATGCTTAAGTTTGTCAGTTTTTCTCCATTTTTTGTGACTTTTTTTGACTAATTTTCATTCATTTTATTATCTATCTAAAACTAACTGACATTTTTGTACTATTGTGCATTTGTTGTGCAGTCCAACTCTTATATTGTGTTCGATAACTTAACCTGTATGTAAGCTACACATATCATTTTTGCACTGTTATGCTACTAATGTATTATTGTTTTGTCTTATATTATTTATTTCCACTTTATTTATTGTATAAAGCCCATACCTCTGTATTTAATTCTTACTTGTTGTAGATATATTTAACATTAAATGTCTTTGTCTGATACGACACAAACACAACTGTTAATGTTTATAACTGATGCAACAACTACATTTACCAACTGGGGATGAATAAAGTACATCTGTCTGTCTGTCTGTCTGTCTGTCTGTCTGACAGAAGCATTTTTATTGACATTTCTTTTTTCTTTCTGTTAGATAACTAACTTTACGCCTGCTGTCATCAGACTGATGTTTACGACCCTGGTTTTAAAAGCCTTCCCTTCATCCAACGTGTCACGGTTGACGACCAACACATTTACATTATGTGGAGGAATGTGTTTCAGTGTCAGTCATGTGGGATTAACTCAGACCAATAATCAGTTAATGGTGACATCAGTGAATAGAAGACACTTCCTGCTCTTATCAGCTCATGGATCCAAATGCTGCAGTCATTTGTCTTTACACCTTTTTTCCCACAGACGTCATTATGGGGGTCACACCACATGCCCGTCCCTCAGTGATTAAATTACTGGACCCTTATCGTGAACGTTGCCGTGGCTCCTCTCACTAGACGTCCCAGAACAATAATGCAGTGTTTTTTTTTTTTTTAAAGCACTGACAGTTGGTGTTAGAACAGGCTGACGACTGTTGGTGCCTCAGGTGGAGCCGTTTAAACAATCCGGTCTAACAGGTTAGAAGTACCAGGATGTAGCACACGTCTCACTTTCCTCTGGTTCAATAGCACAGTTCAACACAGACAATGATCTAATTAGTGAACAAAAGAAGTATGACTGGAAAATAATAACCTTTAGACCACACCTTGCCAATATTATTATTATTATTATTATTATTATTATTAGTTCAGAGTCTTTAGAAAATGTGAGATTGTTTTCTACTAATGTTTTATGAAAGTGGGTCAAATGAGGTGAAAGGAGAAGAAAGAAAGACTATAATAATAATAATAATTAGTTTAGGCTGTTCTGGAAGTGTGTACTGGAAACTGTACGATAATGCTAATGCTAATAATGCTAATCGTGTCAGTTGTTGCTGCTGGTGGAATCAGTAAAATCCAGTTTCAGGTGGGACAGACAGTCTACCACTGTGGTAGTTTGTGTCATGCTAACACAGGACACATCAACACCCAGTAAGATATATTATTATTATTATTATTATTATTACTATTATAGTCGTGAAGTGAAGCCTCCAGTCACTCGTCCCACACTCAAATGTCACTGTCTACTTTCAAACTTGAATGCACGAAAAACAGGAAACTGGGCGATGTGGCTCCGCCTACTAAACTACAACTAACAACAAACAAACCAAAAATAAAAAGGGTTTAAAAGTGAAGTGATAAAACTGAACGGTGGATAATCCCACCTCCAAAAAGTAAAAGTCCTGCCATGTATTGGTTCTTCCTGTTCACTTCATGCAGGTGATTCCTCTAAATATTCATCGACCTGCATGAAGAGTTGTGTGGTTGGAACAAATACATGGCAGGACTTTTACTCTTTGGAGCTGGGATTAATTAACTGACTTTAACCAACACTTCCCCATGACTACGTACTCTTAAAAATACAAGTGGACTTTAAACAATAAGAATAAAAAGTTAAAGTATTAAAGTGTTGTGTTATTATTAACCTATTATCATTATTATTAAGCAATTATTATTATTATTATAATTATTAAGATATTATAATTATTATAATTATTATAATTATTATTATTATTATTAATGTAGCAGCTCATTTACAACTGTGCTATTAGCCCAGTGTTATGCTAGTGCTATTAACTATGCCCCCAACTGTGTCCTGTGAGTCGAGTTCTGGTCTGGTTTTAGCCAAAGTGAAAGTAGTCCCGGCAGGTTTCCTGGGGTTAACAACATATGTGTTGTTTCTCGTGTTGTGCGTCTTATCAAACTACTTTCATCAGTTGTTGGTCAGTGTAAGCAGCTGCTACGTTCAGGTGCACAGCTGTTAGCAGTGACAATGACCATTGTTCGCTATTGAGAGAAAGTAGGTGAGTTTTTATTCCGTGACACTTTTGTTTTGTAAATAAATCACTCATTCCAACACATACTGTTTTAAGAAGAAACACTTTTTATTTTGTTGACCCCAGGAAACTCGCCGGGACTACTTTGTCTTTGACCAAAATGAACTGGGCTCACAGGACACTGTCGGGGGTAAGTCAGTGTGGGTGCACCAGAGTAAAGACACTGATGACAAACACATTCATCTGAAAAATACTGAACTGTCCCTTTAAATTCTTTTTACAGAAGTGACAACAGTCGTTCAGCTCCATAATCCACCATTTTTGTTTAGTCATTCCTAACTTTCTCCAGACTCCTCCGTCAACTTTCAGGCGCTCTAACTACGTCATCCTAAAGATTACACTGATTGATAAGATAAGATAAGATAAGATTTCCTTTATTCGTCCCGCAGTGGGGAAATTCACATGTTACAGCAGCAGAAGAGGGCATCAGTAAAAAGAAACAATATACATTAAATATCAATAAACAATATAAACAAGTAATAATAATGGTTGTAGTACCGTCCTATTGCATACAGAGGATTTGAAAGACAACCTTTTAGCCCCGCCTCCTCTGACTATGAAGCACCACTAGACCCATACATGGAATGAATAGAGATAGCACTGCTAGGCTAGGCTAGGCTAGGCTAGGCTAGGCTAGGCTAGGCTAGCATTCAGCCAAAGTCAAGCTGTATTTTATGGTGTCAGATATTTTCTACTGAATCACAGATGTTTGTGTCGTCGTCGTGTGCAGGTGTTTTCGTTCTTACACATGTTGAACATGTTATTGAACTCTTTGCATAAACATTAGATCAGGGGTGTCAAACTGTGGTCCTCGAGGGCCGGTGTCCTGCATGTTTTAGATGTTTCCCTCTTCCATTCCACCTGGAGGCCATTACATCATTATCAGTCTGATGAGGAGCTGATTATTAAACTGAATCACATGGAAGAGGGAAAACTCTAAAACATGCAGAACACCGGCCCTTGAGGACCACAGTTTGACACCCCTGCCTTAGACATTGTTTGCATACACCTGTTGACTTATGACAATAAGTGGTTTTGAATATAAAGAGCTCATGTTTACTTTACACCAGTAACAGAACACTTCAGAAGCACCGACAAAAGGCTTAAAGCACATATGTAATAAAGTAAAACTAACTTCCATAATGTTTGATGGAAACATTCACTGTTATAAGACTTTTGTTTGCTTATTATTCAAACATTAAAAATACTATTAATATCTTTCCCCTTTACTTCTGTTTCAAAATGTGGTGAAACTACATTAATCAGAGTTGGTAAAAGTACAGCTACTGGTGTGAAAAAATACTCTGGTAAAAGTAGAAGTACTGATTCAACTGCTTTACTGAAGTAAAAGTTTTTTAAAAAGTGTAACTTGTTACTGTAATAAAGTAAAATATTAAAACCTTATTTAAGTGGAAACAATATGAAAAGTTTCAAAAGTATCGAAAAATAAATCCTTTAAAAATGACTTAATATAAAGAAAATGTGTTTGATCAGGTTTTTAATGGATATGGACGGAAAATTTAGGAAAAATAAGAAAAAAAAATCACAATTGAGCTAAAAAGTCACCATCAACATGAGATAAAAAAGCATAATTTTGAAATTAAAAGTTGAAACTGAGATAAAAAAAAGTCTAAATTATGAGGACACTGAACTCTCTACCCCCCACACCCCCCCCCCACATACATACCATAAACCCCCACCAGACTGCTGCTATTTATCTTACAGTTCTTCTAACTGTGCATGCATACCTATATGTATATATTTATATTCCCTCTGCCACTGAGCTTATTTTAGCTTCTTTTATTTTATTTTACTCTTAGTCTATTTTTATCTTTGTATATTTATTGCACGTGTGCGCCGTTTAAAAAAGGGAGTGTTACTTTCATTACGTACGTCCACACATGACAAAGAATTCTGATTAAAGTCATAAATATGAGATAAAATAATGCATAATTATGAGAAAAAGAGCTGAAATTATGAGATAAAAGTCAAACTTATGAGATAAAAAAAGTAATAATTAATAAAGTAATAATAGTTTATCTTCTCTACTTTTATTTTTCGTTCTGTCACATCTGTTTAGTTTGAAAAAGTGACTTCCCACCCCTGTCAATAATAATATAAAACAAACTTCACATGTCTGGGCATGTCATCATCTTTACTTTACCTTTGATTGACACACACACACACACACACACACACACACACACACACACACACACACACACACACACAGAGACACAGAGACACACACACACACACACACACACACACAGAGACACAGAGACACACACACACACACACACACACACACACACACACACACTATAAGCATGTTTAGTGTGTGGTCATTTCAGCAGTAACACACTGAGCTCCATTTGGCTCCTGGAAGAAGGTGTGAAACGGCACACTTCAACCCTGAACACGCCCCCCCCCCCCCCCCCCACACACACACACACACACACACACTCCCTCCCCCTGGTCTTTGTTGTTGGGATTGATTTACCAGACAAGAGTCAGCTCACTCACAGGAGGAGGTGTGTGTGTGTGTGTGTGTGTGTGTGTGTGTGTGTGTGTGTGTGTGTGTGAGCTCCACTGATTATTCAGCATACACACACACACACACACACACACAGGCCTAAGCCCCGCCCCTTTTCCTCAGATAGCTCAGTCTAAACAGTCCTCACCCTGCCTGCTTCTGCCTCAGTGCAGCTCTGACTGGACCAGGGAACACGCCACACTCTTGGATTAACACACTCATCCATCCCAGCTGGTCCAGAACCACAGCAGCAGCAGCAGCAGCAGCAGCAGCAGCAGCGTGGTCACCATGGGGAGCAGCATGTCATGTGTCCCCCAACACAACTTCACTTTCTCCAGTAAGAGTTTCATACGCAGGAACAGGTAAGAAAACTAACTTTACAGTTTACTGTTGCTGCTCATGTCCTCAACCACCGTCAGAGGTGGATAAAAGTACTGCAGTACCAGTAGTACAGCTACGGGTGTGGAACAAGTAGAAGTACTGATTCAACTGCTTTACTGAAGTAAAAGTACAAAAAAAAGTACAACTGAAAGTAAAAAGTAAAAGTGCATAGTTGTGAGGAAAAAGTCAAAATTGTGAGATAAAGTCCTAAATATGAGATCCAATTAATTCAATTCATACATACAAATTCAGTTTGGGTAAAAGGATGGTTTGTTAATATTAAGATTCTATGTCATTTGACTTTTTTTTTTTTTTACATTAAAATCTATATTTTTCATTATTTATAGATAATTATGATCATATTTTCCTGCTCTGACCCAATATAGATGTAATTATTCTGTATGTAGAACCTGAATTCTAATCATTTTTAATATTATTTTTCATTGTTATTCATCCTATGGCCCAGATTGTACCCTTTAGCGGACTTGGTTTTGCCCCCGGGCCTTATGTTTGACACCTGTGTTTTAGACGGTGTATTTCAACTGGAAGGAATTCTTGGTATTTGTTAGAGTTTGAGACATGTGGGTTAAACAGAGGTTGTGAATTTTGTCAGGATCACATGGTAGTAGGGGATAGTCCCAGAGCCCAGAGGCGTCCCGGTCCAGAACGCTGCCCGTCCCGTCTGGCCAACGGTGTCAGTGACCCACTTAACATTTACCACCTCTTTACATCTGTGTGAAGATGATCTGCCAGCTGTCAGTGAATCTGGTTTCCCTCCAAAACCCAGGACCTGACGCCATCACATGTGGCCAATGACAATTATTATTAGACATATATATTCAGATTATTGATTATTAAACATATATTACCAGAGGTGGTTTAAGGTGGTTCACATTCTGTTCTTAAATACAAGTACAGCTACTGGTGTGAAAAAATACTCTGGTAAAAGTAGAAGTACTGACTCAACTGCTTTACTGAAGTAAAAGTAAAAAAGTACAACTTCTGAATTGTACTAAAGTAAAATGCAAAAAAAGTAAAAAAATAAAAAATTGTGAGATAAAAAGTTTAAATTATCAGATAGTCATTAAAGGTTAAAAATGTATAATTATGAGAAACAGAGTAAAAATGTAGAGATAAAATGACAATTGAGACAAAAGACAGGTCAAATATGTACAAGGGGGCGGGGTTTGTTGTCCGGGGCAACACTTGTTAGTAATGAAATATTAAGAGTGCTTGTTTGGATTTTTTTGGGTTCATTTTGGACATCTGTTGGATAATTAAAGATGCTGCAGGTCAAAATGACCCACAGATAAAGAGTCAAAAATATGAGATAAAAAGTGAAATTATGTTTTAATTCTTTTAAATGTATTTTATGTTATTTATTTTCTTGCTATTTTATTGTGAAGCACTTTGGTTTTAAATGTGCTGTACAAACAAATTACTTTAATTAAAAAATCTAAATTATGGGAACAGTTGTTAGTAATTAAACATTAACAGTAATTGTTCGGATGTTTTTGTTTTATTTTGTTTTATGTGTTGGATAATTAAAGACACTCCTTGTCAAAGTGACCCAGGAACAGGAGGGTTCAGACATTAGTCAACAGTCATGTGACTCACACTATGACAACTGACTGAGGCACGTTTTGCTGAATTTTCTACCTTGTGTTCTTAATTAATCCTAAAAGTTTATGCCAGGACATGTCCTGTGTGTTGGACCACTGCAGCTGAGTGTCATTAGTGTGTTTGAGTCTTTACACAAACAGCCTCAGTTTAATTATTATAACTTTTTATTTGAACAGGAAAAAGCTCTATTTAACTTAAACTTTAGTTTATTTCACACTTTAACATGCACTGATAGGGTACACTGTTAATCTATAGATGATTCTGATGTTTGTGAGGGGTTTTTTTTACTTTACATGTATTTTCAGTTGTTTATAACTCATAAAAAAACTCCCATATTTTCTATATTTCTATTTATTATATATAAGGTGCATTAAGAGAGATAGATAAAAAAAAATATAAAGTCAAAATGATGAGATAAAAAGTCTAAATGTAAGTTTATTTTAGTAGTTTTTGTGGAATTCTGCTTACAAACAAACAAACAAACTAACAAACAAACAAACAATCCCCCTCTCTCCTTCAGGGGGGGGGGGGGTCTTCTGTAAGAGCACAGTGGTGACATTTGTAAAGTTCTCAGCTGGAGTTTGAAGGTTTATATCCTACTGTTGGATCGATGGCTCTACATGAACAATACTGTCAGTGTCCCTGTTTCCTCTGCCCCCCCCCCCCCACCACCACCACCCATCTTTGTGTGTTGGTGAATCAGGCCAGGCTCAGGTATTCATTCCCCACAGTGAATAAACTGGGACTAAACACCATCTGTTTATTTATTACCTGCATTCAACTGAAAACGGAAGATTTATAACATCTGTACTATACTGTCTGAGTATACTATACTATACTATACTATACTATACTATACTATACTATACTGTCTGAGTATACTATACTATACTGTCTGAGTATACTATACTATACTGTCTGAGTATACTATACTGTACTATACTGTCTGAGTATACTATACTATACTATACTATACTATACTATACTATACTGTCTGAGTATACTATACTATACTGTCTGAGTATACTATACTATACTGTCTGAGTATACTATACTGTACTATACTGTCTGAGTATACTATACTATACTATACTATCTGAGTATACTATACTGTACTATACTATCTGAGTATACTATACTGTACTATACTGTCTGAGTATACTATACTATACTGTCTGAGTATACTATACTATACTATACTATACTATACTGTCTGAGTATACTATACTGTACTATACTGTCTGAGTATACTATACTATACTATACTGTCTGAGTATACTATACTGTCTGAGTATACTATACTATACTATACTGTCTGAGTATACTATACTATACTGTCTGAGTATACTATACTATACTATACTGTCTGAGTATACTATACTGTACTATACTGTCTGAGTATACTATACTATACTGTCTGAGTATACTATACTGTACTATACTGTCTGAGTATACTATACTATACTATACTGTCTGAGTATACTATACTATACTATACTGTCTGAGTATACTATACTGTCTGAGTATACTATACTATACTATACTGTCTGAGTATACTATACTGTACTATACTGTCTGAGTATACTATACTATACTATACTGTCTGAGTATACTATACTATACTATACTGTCTGAGTATACTATACTATACTATACTGTCTGAGTATACTATACTGTACTATACTGTCTGAGTATACTATACTATACTATACTGTCTGAGTATACTATACTATACTATACTGTCTGAGTATACTATACTGTAGTATAATGTCAGTACACTCGACTGTACTATACTGTCTGAGTACAGTATAGTGTCTGAGTATTGACAGCACAGGTACTTGTGCGCAATAGTCACATGACAGGTTCTGCAATTATTTATTTGATTTATTTTATTGACTTTTTTAATTATTTTCCTTCAATTTTTACTTTTTTTTATTCATTTGGCTTCTTTATTTATGTTTCTTTTTATTGTATTTTTATTAATTCATTTATAATTTAATAAAATTTTTCACATCTTTATTTATTTATTCATTCATTTATTTATTTCTAATCATTAATTTTATTTATTTCAGCTACAATACAGACAATACAGAAACACATGTTCAGTGTCGACCATTAATCTGTTTGATACACAGCTGTTATTTACTCGTCAGTAGCAGTATTTAGTATTTCCATAATATTTTTTTCATATCACACTATATTGCAGGGTTAATAAAAAATATGGTGCAGCCGTGGTCTGTATATACTAGTGGAATTTAAAGTCCCATTTATCTTTAACTGCACACTAACATAATGATTAATGCTGGACATGAACTTCCTGATGAGATAGACCACGGTTCCCATCGTACAAACAAAGGCTTGTGTTGTTTCCATAAGGACAGTGGTCCACATGTGCACAGATAAACTACATATGGAGTCAGTAAAAGCACTCATGACGCCTTATCACTGCAGTGGAGGAACACACTGAGCTTCATTCACTTTTATTTTACTGTGTTTATCCATATTATTAGGAATAAAAGTCCTGGTTGTTCTTGTCATTTAAATGGATGTTATTGAAGGAATGAGGACAAAAGAAGGATTTAACAGAAAACACAAACCATTATCCTGGAGGACGGAACAAACTGGGTAAATACGTTACTGACCCTGAATTTGAAATGCAAATGAGGGGGGGGGGGTCATCTGTCCATCTGCTCATGTCCACTACTACCAACAGGAAAAGTTCTTTGTTGAAACTGTGTTTGGGAAAGTAAAGCATAGAAGAGAAAAGTCAAACATGGGAAAGGAAGTAAAAGACTTGAGTTTGGAAACAACCACCACTTGTCCTTAAAAATGTATATTATATTTAAAACAGGATTAAATCAAATACAAATTAAATCAATACAATTCAAGCAACAAAACATCAGTTAGTGATACACAAAGGAGTGATAAGTAAAAAAAAAAAAATATATATATATATATATATATATATATATATATATATATATAGAGAGAGAGAGAGATTTTTATAGGTTATTAAACTGAATTGGTCTAAATGTGGAACTATGAACTAAAATGATTTTTATCTTAGTGTAATTTTTGCATTTCATGAATTAAATTCCAAAGGGCCAGTTTTAACCTTTAGGCAGGCCAGTTTTGGCCCCTGGACCATATGTTTGACACCTGTGTATTCTAACAATGTTTATCTGTATGTTGAGCAGCAGTCGCCTGTTTCGGAAGAAGAATCCTCAAGAAGGACAAGAGAAGTCCAACAGTATCATCAATATCCTGTGCACTGTCACCCCCAGAAAGGTACAAACACCCTTCAGTTTATATATATATATATATATATATATATATATATATATATATATATATATATATATATATATATATATATATATATATATATATATGTGTTTTTATGTGTTGCTATTTCTAATAAATTGAAGAAACACTGAGGATTTATTAATAAAAAAAAGAAATCAGACATATAATCAATATGTTAGTTATAGAACATAACTGAACTGGAATTAATACACAAGAATATTCCTGAAATAAATAGAAAAAGACTGATATGTTTGGACTAAAATACCTTGAGTTAACGTCTGACTAAAAGTAGAATAAAATGTTGAGACTTTTAGTCGACTAAATATGACTAAGAAAAATTATTTGTGAAAAACTATAAGTGACTAAAACTAAGAACGAACTTTGACAAAAGACTAAATTGAAAAATGGACAAAGTTAACAATGCCATTGACTACTATTGAAAAATGTGGGTTGAGAGGTGGGTCAGGTTTGTCCTTTTCAAATATATTTCTTGCGGCGGGTTAGTTAAAAAACAGTGGGTTGTGGGTGGTTTGGACCCGTGCATCACTGAGAGGCAGTTTATTTAACAGGCTGTAAAATCAATGTAACAGACATTAACTGAAATAAAACCACACATACAGAAACTTCAGATAAACTTAGAACCAATTTGACCAAAGGCCAATCCTTTAAAATACGTCGGTTTCACGCAAATTCGTTTCCGTGCGTATTGGGCGTTATGGAGAGGCTAAGCCCCGCCCTTCTACTTCCTGTCCATGGGTGCTTAGCTCTCAAAAAAAATGAAATGGGAGTGAATGGAGCGAGTCGAGCTAAGTTTGACCAGCGCTCTGACATTCACACATGATAGTGAAGGTTAATAATAAACATTAATGTGTCATAGACAGAGCAGCTGTTTATGATGACGTTAGCTTTTATGTGGGTTTAGTAAGAGAGGGGGATGTGACGTCACATGTTCTCCAGGCGTGTAGTTTAAATTATTAACAGGTTTTACTCACTAATGAATCAGCTGTTCGTTAACAGAAGCAGCTGAAACATCAATAATTATCATTTATTATAACGAACAACATATGTGTGATTCAGGTCACATGACAAACCTGATACCATTTAACATTTTATTTACCATTGAATACCATTCATTCATTTTCTGATCTCAGGCGCCATGAGCCTCCTGGAAGGGGCGGAGCCTTAAGACCAGTTGCCACAAAGTGTCCAGGGGTTTTTTTCAAGTGAGGGAAAACGAAAACAATCTGAGGGGAATTTATATGTTTAAAAAACAGCCTGTACGTACGAACTTAAAAATGCAATGTGTGGAACAACTGTAGAGAAGAACTGAAAACCTGTCAATCAGTACAAAAGTTTAAACAGCTTTTTATAAAACACATTCTAAGTGGATACAGGAAAGAAATGGAAATAGGAATTTCTAGCAAGGAATATATATATATATATATATATATATATATATATATATATATATGCTCTGAGTAATACAAAGGGTTATGACTAGATACGTTTTAACTTCATCCTACACCCTTTCGAACAAGGTATCATTTTCTAGGATACTAAAGAAGTGTTGCTTTAATTTCTGCTAAAATACTTTGTATGTTTTATTTATTTTTGTTTTACCTGTTCGAATAAAAATAATAAAAATGACAAAACTAATTAAATGGAAGCTGCTGCCCATACACCAACACTGTCCTGGTTCTGGTTTTAACAACATGTTTAATTGGTTTGTGTTTGTCATAACTTGCTGCAGGAAATGTCTCCCAAAGACCTGCAGACGATAGAGAACATAAAATGGGATCCACCGTTCCCTTACGACCCGGCCAGCGGCTGGAAGAAAAGCAGCATCAATGTGAAGAACTACGGGAGGATGATTCATAGCTCCAAAGTCCGCTTCCGCTTCCTCCACTGCCAGGTGAGCGGAACCAAATAACATCACTAACAATGAGTGTGTGAGGACATGAGCAACACAAGCTGAAAAAAAAAAGAACCTCATCTAATGCTGCATAACTCCTATTGTGGTTAATGAGGTCTGAAAAACAATGAGCAAAGACTATAAATGACGCATGGTTCCCCCCGCAGACATCTGAGAACATTTAGTGTCAAACTAGAACAGCTGCAGCAGGATGTAGAAGGATGTTCGAGCGCAGCCACAGATATTCTCAGACTCACTGGTGGTTGTGAAGAATCCAATCAGTTTTCCAAACAGCCTGTGTTTGGACACGCTTGGATGTGCTACAGTTGTGAAACATCTAGGAAAGAAAACCTGAGGGTAGAGAATGTTCCTCTGATCCCAGGAACTGATAGAGGACATGCCGGCTCCTCACAGTCACAGCTCTGACAAACAAAAAAAGATTAATGGAGGCAAAGTTATGTACGATGAGACCACGATGACAAAAGAACACTTTGTATTTTAACACAAAATGTTATTACGACACAAGAAACAGGAAGTTACATCTGAATGAAAGGGAAAGATTCCAATTCCCTAATTTATCAAATTAAATATTTTAAAACAGGACTGTCAAAGAAAGCCTTGTAGTTCACTTTCACCTTCAGCCTCATATGATATAAAGTGGAACACAATACAATAAAAGAAATAATAGGATAAACACGTAAAAGTGGAAAGTGGAAAGAATGAAAAAGAAGCCAGAGTCTAGATTTGTATCAGTTGTCAAAGATTATCCAAACAAACGTAGAGGTTAAAGGTCACTCAGTGTATGGGAATGTTTCAAAATTAAAATGAAAATAAAATAATGAACAAAATAATGAAAAAGTTAAAGTAAATAATCAACAAAATGTTAAACAAAATTGAGCAAAAATAATCAATAAAATGATCAAAATCAAACAAAATAATTAATAAAAACAACAAAGTAATCAACAAAATCAAACACAAACAAAGAAAATCATCAATAAAATGTCAACCTTGTCCATCAAAGTCAGTGGGCGGGGCTTAGGTGAATCTAGTCCAATCCAGTCCAGTGGGAGTGTCTGAGCCAGAGTAGATTTTTATCAATTGTCAATAAAATTTATTTTCCTAAAGTATCCAAACAAACAGAGGTTAAAGGTCACCCAGTGAATGGGAATGTCTCGCCTCGTCGTCTGAACCCACTTTATCCTCACTAGGGTCACTGGGGTCACTGGAGTCACAGGGGTCACTGGGGTCACAGGGGTCTAATCCAGGTCCAGCAGGTGAAGGCGAGGTCAGAGGTCACCCAGTATGAGTCTCCAGTTCATCTCAGGACTGAACATATATAAACAAACAATCACTGTCACATTCACACCTATGGGTGATTTAGATTAACCAGTTAACCAGTTAACCAGTTAACCAGTTAACCTATCAGTGAAAAAATGAGAAATATATAATTGTAATTATTTTATTTGATCTTTTATAACATTTTGTAGAGGAATAAATTCATTAAAATTGACACAGTTATAAAACCCATGTGTTCTTCAGTTAAATAAAAGTCTGTTCATATAATTAGTAATTTTTTATTTTTTTTATCTGGTCACACCCCCAGGTTTCACACATTTCTAGAACTTCTTGTCAAGACATCTCAGTATAGTTGGTCCATGATATTACAACACCAGGATATTATTGCACAAGTTGTTCTAAAAATTTAAGGGAAAAAAAAAGGTAATTAATCACATGATAGTGATTCAGACGTTTATCAGTTTCTATGTGACTTCTGTTTTCACTGTAAAAACACTTTCATACAACACACGCCTTCAGCTCCTGGAACAACTGCACACAAATATATGTCATGGCTGACGTCACAGGTGTCAAACATAAGGCCCGGGGGCTTAATCTGGCCCACCAAAGGGTCCAGTCTGGCCCTAAGGATGAAATACAATGAAAATACAATGAACATACAGTGGTTCCTCATTTATGGAATTTATTTGTTCCAGAAGTGGTTCTGGAACGTGATTTTTTTTTTTCAGAAATAGAGTCTCATTTTACATGTAAAAGGCCTGATTGGTTCCAAGGCCCCCAACACTACCCCCTAAACCCCCAACACTACCCCCTAAACCCCCAGTACTACACACTGTGTGTGTGTGTGTGTGTGTCTACACAGACATATCATGATATAACTCAATGAATACTGTAGATATCACCATAAAATTACATGTTCATATACATGTAGTTAATGTGCATCAGGTGCAATGATCCATTTGAGTAAAGGTCAAAGGTCAAGGTCACAATTAACTAAAAGGTCAAAATCACATTATAGGTTCTAACTCCAGAACAGAGGGTCACAAAACTTTCAGATTGGTACCAAATGATGCGGAATGAAGATTTATACAATTCTCATAATTGTTGTTATCACCTACGACCAATAGTTTTTGAGATCTCTGGAGGTCAAAGGTGACATGTGGCCAAATTAACTTGTTTAACACTGTGTCAAACATAAACATATCACACTATAAGTTAATCAATACTGGATATATTATCATAATATGATAACACATATATACATATAACAAAATTATCAATATTGCAAAAGGTCAAAGGTCAAGGTTGCATTTAGCAGAAAGAGCCAATAATTTGATTGTGACCTAATTCAAGAACAGGTTGTTATAGAAACTGGAGAAACTGGCACAAAATAAGGGCGACATTAGACGTTCTTTTAATACTAATGTTAATTGTGGTCAGTGCTTTTTGTCCGTTTGGGTCAAACTTTCACCTTCAGTGTAATGAACACACTGGAAAAACTGAACAAACAGTAAAGGTGCTTCCACTTCCCATTCCTTTTTGAGTGCAAGAAAGATTTTTTTTTCATTGACCATTTTGATTAATCTTTTGATGATTTTGTGTGCTCGATATAAACCGATATAAACTGATATAAACTGAACTGAACGTACTCAGTCTACCTGTTTTCAGCCTCATTTTTTCCTGTTTCTTTTACAGGATGTACACGACTGCTACTTGGATCTGTTCCAAACACACCTTCACTTTGTGTCAAACAACACCACAGGGCTGACATACCAGGTGAGTTCTGTAACCCTGACTAACATAAGGAATAAAAAAGGTTCAACTGTCACATTTATTTATTTATTTATTACAGTTTTAACTTTTCCTGTGTGGTAAAACCTGACATTGTATTATCATACCTTTAACATGCGCCCCCTGTCAACCAGCACAGTCTTATAAACAGTATGATGCAGTGTCTTCAGTTTTCTCATAAAGTGTGAGCAGTCGTTAATCATCAGTGTCTGTCAAAAAGGACGAGTCAAGCACCTGTAGAAAGGTTTAGTCAGGACAGAGATGACGACAAAACACAGACATGAATAATTCCTGTATCATTTTGTTTTTCAAAATAAAACCAAAAAATAAGTCGTTTCTTCGTTATTTGTTTCCAAAACCAAAATGAAAAAAAAAAACAAAAACACAGATAGCGATGTGTTTTTTCAGGTTTTTTTTTTTTAGTGTTTAAATGAATAATAGAAAGTTAGGAATGATTAAACAAAATGGTGGATTATGGAGCTGAACGACTGTTGTCACTTCTGTAAAAAGAATTTAAAGATTGTTTTTCTCACATTCTTCACTCATCTGTGATAAAAGGAAATCTACACCTGTTGTTGTTGTTCTTCTATGGTTGTTTATGTTTGTTTCTCTAACAATCATCTTTGAATCATATTTATATTTTCTCATAATTTAGACTTTTTATTTCAGAGTTTTGACTTTTTTTCTCATATTTATGATTCATAATGTGGACTTTATCAAAATTGTGCCATTTTATCTCAGAATTCTCATACGTTTTCATTTTTTTTGAGTCTCATAGCCATGACTATCTTGCAATTTTGACTTTTAATTATAATTTTGGCTTTTTATTTCAGAGTTTTGACTTTTTCTTGTATTTATGAATATCTCATAATTTACTTTTTTTTTTAATCAAAATATAAAATCTCATATCCATGACTGTCTCACACTTTCGACTTAATAATCCTAATTTTGACATTATCTCAGTTTAAACTGAACTAACATAGCACAGTAAACTTAATAACTATAATTGACACAGTTTTCTTCTGTACAGGGAACTCTTCCACTGAAAGAACTGACCATCTGTAACCTGCAGCACAACTGTAACCACAGCCAAGCCCAGGAATTTGCTTTTCAAATAAACGGTAAGTTAAACTCCAAGGACAGTGGGCGTTGGCTGCCAGCCTTGGAATGCTCTAATCATCCATTCTAACTTTTATTGGCTGTGTTGAGTTCACCTGATCAGTTTGTGGAACTGGGTCATTGAGCGGATGTTTCGATGCCAGCGACGACTTCAAAGCCAACAATCGTACCAGGATGTTTTAAAACCTCCTTCACAACCTGATTACAACCAATTAATTACACACTCTGACATAAGAATAAAAATATATATATTGACCTGTGGAATAGACAGGACTGAAGTCATTTTAAGACCCCACTGGAAATAACTGGACACATTTTTAAAGGTAAACTGAAATAACTGTAACCTTTTACATGACTTTATTCTGCTGTTTGATGAATTTATATATTATTTAGTTAGGTATTTTATTTATTTATTTATTTGTTTTAACTGTACCTGGAACTGCAGGATGATTGGGTTTTTGTTCTCTGTAGTGGACATAAATAAAAACAACTATCCAGGCTTGAGGAAGTCTTGAACAATTGTCCTTAAGCTGATAATAGTGTGTGGATCATATATGGTCTAGGTGGAGAAATGACCATTAAGGTGTCTGTGTTACCATGGAGACACAGCAGCTGCTCTATGATGAATGAGGGTCAAAGGGTAACGAAAAGCACATGATAGCTGACGATATGTACAGTACGTATGTGATATATTTATGTACATTACGTAGTTACATACAGTAATGTACTGTATTTATGTCTCTGAAGTTTCCGTTTCCTTTCGTAAATAGAATTATCTTTCGTATTCAGAGACGAAAAATTGAGGTAAAGGTTTTTCATAACTTGGATTCTTTGTTCGCTGGGTCTTTCATAAGTAGAGGTATGACTATTTATAAATATTTATCTGAAAAAACTGTTGCAACAATCTGTTTTTAATTAAGACAATTACCGTATTTTCTGGACCATAAGGCACATTAAGTAATGTCAAAATTGTGAAATAAAAAGTCAAAATTAAGATTAAAAAAAAGTTACAATTATTATTTCTGGTCAGTTTTTCGTGCCTCCACAGTAAATACATCAAAATCACCGCTTCAATAAACACCATGTTTCTTAAACCTTCGGCAATGTGACTCGTTAGCGCCCCTAGAGGATTTCAAACACTACATCCATACGGACATAAACAGCTCTGGGACCAACGTCACGAACGGAAAGATGAATTTCGTCTGGTTCCGTGGGTATAAGTTAAGTTTAAGAGCGGTGGATTTTCAGTGTGGCACCTTTAATCTGTGACTGTTCATCACCTCTGCAGGTGGTCTGCTATGTTTGACCCTCTCAACACCAAAGAATCAAAGTAAAAATTCTCATCAGTTCAAAAACCAAAAGGAAAACCACGTGCTATTTTGAAGCCGCAGCATTTCCTATGTTGTCACATTCCAGTGATTCAAAGGTGCCGAAACCCCCTTCACCTCTACTCAACCCCAAGACTAACTAGACTAGGACCCCCACCCCCTTCACCCTTGGTCAGGGAGGGGGGGGGGGGTCAAACAGGCCTTAAAAGACCGGCTTGTTAGAGAACAGGTGCACTTCAGCTGTCGCTCTCAGCCGTGTCACTGCACATAATCTACGGCACATTCCAAAAACCACCAGGTCGATGCTGGACGATCAGTCGACTGAACATTTCTACTGTTTAGGGATAAAAAGTGGATTTATTTTCATTAAGATGAAACGGCTGCTGTCATGAATACAGCGGCTCCAGGGATCTGGTCTGGTCCTGAGAAACCATCAGTTTAGTTTATTATGCACACGATGAAAGATAAATATTCATCTGCTTCTATAAATATTAACACTATCAACAATGAACTTTGAAAACTTAAAAAGTTAATACAACACAAATAGAAAAGAAATGACCATTAATAGAATAACACATGGACATGAGTTAAATAAGATTTTAACGACAAATATAAAAGTTATAGCATGATATGTTTCTGTGGACACACACACACACACACACACACACACTGAAAAAATTAACTTATATAAATATTTTAATTTAAATGTTTTAATTTTTTAAATATTTTATTTAAAGAGGGAGATATTTAAAAAAAAATTTTTGAATATTGTTTTTATTAATTGTTTTGTTTAACTTTTTAAATGAGTTTTCTTTTAAAGGTTTTTAATGATTTTTTTAAAAAATTGTCTTTTATTTAAAAAAAAAAAAAAAAAAGAAGAGGGAGATACGTAAACCATGCGGGACACTGGGCCATGAGGACTGGATGTGAGAAGCACTGAACCCAACTTTAAACTAAACATTTTTAAACTAAACATTTTTAGTGAACAGTTGATATAAATTTTCATAAACTTTATCATCACATTTTATAAGTAAACTTCACTTCAATAGTTTGATTAATCCAACATAACTTCTATTTCTAATTAAAACGTAGAAAATGTGCTTCTTATTATTAACTTATAAGTTAATAATGTGAACGACAGTGAGTGTTAAACTCTGGATTAAAGTCAAATACAGAGTAAAGTCTGGTCAGTGTAAAGTTTCTACTTATAATCCTTTGTTCTTATTGAAGTCTTCCATCATAACATTTGGTTTTAGCGTGTTTCCCAGACACAGCTGGTTATTTTCAGGTATTACATTTCACTTGTTTTCTTTCTTGGGTACAGACGTGTATTTATGTTTGTAGAGGCTGATGGGAAGGAAGTAGAGGAGGCGTGATGAAAGTCTGAGTCAAGTGAGAGATCCAATAGAACGGCGAGTTCTCCTGTGAGCCTCGTACCGTCCTCTCAGTCAGATAAAAATATGAATCAGCTGAAGTAAAGAGTGACGAACACGCACCACGTCCAGTCACAAATTCCAGGAAGTTTTCACATGGTTTAAATGAGTGTGAAAGTTTACACAAGGATATGGAAGTGTTTGACTAATAACAAATACATGACTTTACTACAAACTTTTAATATTCAAATATAATAACAATATTATAATAATAATAAAAAAACAGTGTTAATGTCCCTGTGCTCGTCCAGAGTCCACAGCTGTGATGTCTTAATATCAACAAAAGGGAGTCATTCAATAAATCCTAAAATATGAACTGAAATCTGTTGACAATTGAGAGTTTAGTGACAGACTGGAAAAATAAACAAAGTTGTAAACAAATTGTTTATAAAGGCAAATTTCGACAAAGTGATAAGTTTTGTGTCTAATGCTTAGATCTATGGAATGAATGAATCAGAATTTAAACCTAATGAGACTTGAGGGACGATAATGATGGACGAAGACGAAGACAAAAACACATCGACTTCATCCAGATGATCTAAAAGACGAGACGTTCAAATGAATGTGAGGCAGCTCTTCACTCATGCTATGTTCAGAACACACAGCTCTACTCTCCAGACCCAAAACATAGGTGTCCCAACACCTTCTATTTCCTCGTTCATGAGTGTTCACAACTCTTAGTATGTACCAACACACACACACACATATACACACACACACACACACACACAGACACACACACACACAGGTACACACACACACACAGACAGAGACAGACACACACACACATATACACACAGGTACACACACACACACACACAGACAGACACACACACACACACACAGGTACACACACACACACAGACACACAGACACACACACAGGTACACACACACAGACAGACACACACACACACATATACACAGGTACACACACACACACACAGACACACAGGTACACACACACACAGGTACACACACACACATATACACACACACACACAGGTACACACAGACACACACAAACACACACACACACACATACAGGTACACACAGACACACACACACACACACACACACACACACACACACACACACAGGTACACACACACACACACAGACAGAGACAGACACACACATATACACACAGGTACACACACACACACAGACAGACACACAGACACACACACAGGTACACACACACAGACAGACACACACACACACACACACACACACATATACACACAGGTACACACACACACACATACATATACACACAGGTACACACACACACACACACACACACACACACAGACAGACACACAGGTACACACACGTACACACACAGACACACACACACACACACACACACACACACTATTGGACTTATTCCCATTTGACTAAAATGTAGCATGTGGTGAAAACCAGGACATGTCCATGTCCCTCAGACTCAGGACATATTACTCAGTAGTATAGTAGTAACAGGGACTGTCCTGGTAAAACCACCATGTGTGCTCACACTAACTTAAACCAGATTCTTCATTTTCAACTGGAAGTAGGTGTTTACATAGTTCACCTGAAAATGGAATTAACTTTTATTCAGAATTAAAAAAGAACTAAAGCTGATGTAAACAGGGTTAAGGACAGAGGGTCCTCTGTGACAATGGGACAGTCCTCATTCCTTCTGTTTCCACCGTGGCAGGACTTATAAATACCAAGAGCAGAAGGTCAGAAAGAATTTTCTGGCAAAAATCTAATGTGTTTTTTCTCTCATAACTATATGTAACACTGCCTTTTTTTTTTTACAACCTGCTATAAACAGAGATGGTCCAAGAGTTTGAACACATTAATGATCAACCACCATGTTTTGGTTTACTTTGGACTGGGCGACACTTTCTGTGATTATAGAAAAATAACTTTATTTATTTTTTTTAAATGTATTTCATTTTGTTTACATTTTTTTTTAGGTTTCTATAAATATAAAGAGTATAAAGTACATATATTTATATAAATATAAAGAGTATAAAGTACATATATTTATATAAATATAAAGAGTATAAAGTACATATATTTATATAAATATAAAGAGTATAAAGTACATATATTTATATAAATATAAAGAGTATAAAGTACATATATTTATATAAATATAAAGAGTATAAAGTACATATATTTATATAAATGTAAAGAGTATAAAGTACATATATTTCTATAAATGTAAAGAGT
Organism: Siphamia tubifer; assembly: GCA_020466265.1. Lineage (NCBI taxonomy): Eukaryota > Metazoa > Chordata > Actinopteri > Kurtiformes > Apogonidae > Siphamia > Siphamia tubifer. The sequence continues at coordinate 46,461,468 of CM035789.1, read as the reverse complement.
ATAAAGTACATATATTTATATAAATATAAAGAGTATAAAGTACGGGTATTTATCCAAAGATGTAAGGAGTAAAAGTACTCAAGTACAGATACTTAAAGACTGTACTTAAGTATTGTAAAGGAAGTACTTCTACTTCATTACTTCCACCTCTGGTTACTATAAATATATGTATTGATGAAGTGTGTATTTTTAAGCTAATATTTATTTTGTATTTATTGTGACTTTGATGGCAGCTCCACTTTTCCTTTTGAACCTTCCAGGTGTTAGTCTGAACCCCATCATCGTCTACTGTGCCACTCAAGAGGAAATGGACATGTGGTTTGGACTGCTGAAAGAAAACATCGAAGCCAACGGAGGGACTGCCACGGCCCCCGAAAACTACACTAGAGTCAAAGTGAGTGGTACTGTCACCAAATTATCTAGAGTCAAAAGATGTGTTTGGACAAACTGTGTAAAAGGTTGTGTGGTGTTTTTGTAAAGGTTAGACTTTATTGACCTTTGACCCCCTGACATGGACAGTGTCTGTAAAGTCAGTGTCTGATTAAATCCAAACTTAGAATGTTTTTTGTTTCATAAATTGGACTTTTTTATCCTAAAAACATCTCATTGAATGAACCAAATTAAATTGCATAGTGTTAGTGTTATTTTAATTTAATTTGATTCACTTTTTATGTGTGACCTACTGAAGAAGAAATGTTTAAGTTGATTCAATGTTTTTCTTTTTTCAGTGCTTGTGTATCTGTGTGTGTGTGTGTGTGTGTGTGTGTGTGACTGTGTGTATGTGTGTGTGTGTGTGACTGTGTGTGTGTGTGTGTGTGTGTGTGTGTGTGTGACTGTGTGTATGTGTGTGTGTGACTGTGTGTGTGTGTGTGTGTATCTGTGTCTGTGTGTGTGTGTGTGTGTGACTGTGTGTATGTGTGTGTGTGTGTGACTGTGTGTGTGTGTGTGTGTGTGTGTGTGTGTGTATCTGTGTCTGTGTGTGTGACTGTGTGTATGTGTGTGTGTGTGTGTGACTGTGTGTATGTGTGTGTGTGACTGTGTGTGTGTGTGTGTGTGTGTGTGTGTGTGTGTATCTGTGTCTGTGTGTGTGTGTGTGTGTGACTGTGTGTATGTGTGTGTGTGTGTGACTGTGTGTGTGTGTGTGTGTGTGTGTGTGTGTGTGTATCTGTGTCTGTGTGTGTGACTGTGTGTATCTGTGTCTGTGTGTGTGACTGTGTGTATGTGTGTGTGTGTGTGTGTGTGTGTGTGTGTGTGTGACTGTGTGTATGTGTGTGTGTGTGTGTGTGTGTGTGTGTGTGTGACTGTGTGTATGTGTGTGTGTGACTGTGTGTGTGTGTGTGTGTGTATCTGTGTCTGTGTGTGTGTGTGTGTGTGACTGTGTGTATGTGTGTGTGTGTGTGACTGTGTGTGTGTGTGTGTGTGTGTGTGTGTGTGTATCTGTGTCTGTGTGTGTGACTGTGTGTATGTGTGTGTGTGTGTGTGACTGTGTGTATGTGTGTGTGTGACTGTGTGTGTGTGTGTGTGTGTGTGTGTGTGTGTGTGTGTGTATCTGTGTCTGTGTGTGTGACTGTGTGTATGTGTGTGTGTGACTGTGTGTGTGTGTGTGTGTGTGTGTGTGTGTGTGTCTGTGTGTGTGACTGTGTGTATCTGTGTCTGTGTGTGTGACTGTGTGTGTGTGTGTGTGTGTGTGTGTGTGTGTGACTGTGTGTATGTGTGTGTGTGTGTGTGTGACTGTGTGTATGTGTGTGTGTGTGTGTGTGTGTGTGTGTGACTGTGTGTGTGTGTGTATGTGTGTGTGTGTGTGACTGTGTGTGTGTGTGTGTGTGTGTGTGTGTGCGTGACTGTGTGACTGTGTGTATGTGTGTGTGTGACTGTGTGTATGTGTGTGTGTGACTGTGTGTGTGTGTATGTGTGTGTGTGTGTGACTGTGTGTGTGTGTGTGTGTGTGTGTGTATCTGTGTCTGTGTGTGTGACTGTGTGTATGTGTGTGTGTGTGTGTGTGTGTGTGTGACTGTGTGTATGTGTGTGTGTGTGTGTGTGTGTGTGTGTGTGTGTGTGTGTGTGTGTGTGTGTGTGTTCTGCAGAGACATATTATGCTATAACTGAATGAATACTGTAGATATCACCATTCATTTTCATGGGCATATACATATAGCTAATGTGCATCAAATGCAATGATCCATTTGAGTAAAGGTCAAAGGTCAACATCACATTATGGGTTATAACTCCAGAACAGAGGGTCACAGAACTTTCAGATGCAGAATGAAGATTATTGTCATAATTGCTGTTATCATCTACAACCAATAGTTTTTCAGATCTCTGGAGGTCAAAGGTGACATTTGGCTAAATTAACTTGTGTAACACTGTGTGTTAAACATAGACAACCGCCTCTGCACTAGTGTGAGAAAATTCTCCTGCACTTAAAGGGAAAGGAAAAAACAAAAGCGTCCATGCAGGTTGGAACATGCACTCACATGTGGTCATGTTTTAATCCATGCAGTGGATTAACCAGAATACTGTGATGGTTCCAGTCACTTGGGATAAAACAGGATGTGTGTGAGCGTGCAGATGTGGTGAGTCAAGTAGGTCATGTTTGGCTGAAAACTAGGAGTGGCCTTGACCGCAGGGCTGGCCTTGGGTATAGGCAGAGTAGGCGGTCACCGAGGGCACCAGAAGTCCCACAGAATTAGAATGGATTTTCCAGACTATAAGGTGCACTTAAAAGACTGTGTGGCTTATATATGGATTAATTCTGCTTGTGCTTAGTGATTTCAAATGTTGACTTTTTATCGCATAATTTAGCTTTTTTACCTCATAATATTTACCTTTTATCGCATAATTTGGACTCTTTTAAAGTTTGATTTAGCAGAATAAAAGTGTGTTTTGTTCCGTGTTACAACTCAACAAGGTTGTCAGTTATTGTGGCTGTTTATCTTCACTTAATGCGCCTTATTTATGCACCTTTATATATATATATATATATATATATATATATATATATATATATATATATATATATATATATACATAAAAATAAACCATTCATTAACAGTTCACCTTATAGTGTGAAAATACAGTAAATAAATCATTAAACTTAACATTGACACTGATTATTTATGGACACTCAGTACGTACTCCATCAGATGTAGGACACTATGTTTATACATGATCATTTAGAATTACACTAAAAGGAAAGAGGGGTGTTGGCCTAGTGTTGGCCTAGTGCTGGCCTAGTGTTGGCCTAGTGTTGGCCTAGTGTTGGCCTAGTGCTGGCCTAGTGTTGGCCTAGTGCTGGCCTAGTGTTGGCCTAGTGTTGGCCTAGTGTTGGCCTAGTGTTGGCCTAGTGCTGGCCTAGTGCTGGCCTAGTGTTGGCCTAGTGTTGGCCTAGTGCTGGCCTAGTGTTGGCCTAGTGTTGGCCTAGTGTTGGCCTAGTGTTGGCCTAGTGTTGGCCTAGTGCTGGCCTAGTGCTGGCCTAGTGTTGGCCTAGTGTTGGCCTAGTGTTGGCCTAGTGTTGGCCTAGTGTTGGCCTAGTGCTGGCCTAGTGCTGGCCTAGTGTTGGCCTAGTGTTGGTATCGGGCCCATGATATGCACAACGTTCTAGTTCTGAGTCGACGCCTACAGCTGGAAAACTAGTGATGAAATACCTCCACCGACAGCAGAACAAAATAACACTTTTAAAGCATCGGCTTAGGATCCTTTTAAATAAACAAACACATTAGAGCCGCACGATATTAGAAAGAAACTGACACTGATGTTTTCTAACCCTGCGACATGAAAAAATACTCAGGAGTAAATATGACGGTGATGCAAACACAGAACGTACGTTTCAGTGTCATCCTTCTTGTAAACAGAAATAATTAAATAAAATTAATAATTAAAAATTAATACAAAGGGAGATCAAATTAAATAAAAAAAGACAAATAAATAAAAAATAAATGAGGAAAAATAAATGAATAGATAAATAATGTTAATTAAAAAAATTTAATAGACAAATGAATGTTTAAAAACAAATAAATACAAATTTTAATAAAATTTAAGTAAAAATAAATCAAAAAGACAAATTAATGAATAATAAAAAATGTAGGACAAATTAATAATTACAAATAAATAAATAAAAATGTAAAATAAAAACAAATAAAAACATTTAATAAATGAATAAAAATAAATAAAGAATAAAGGAAAATGACAAATAAATAAATTAAAATATTTAAAAAATAATAAAGAAAAAAGGGGAAAATAATTAGTAAATAAAAAATAATAAATAAATAAATAAATAATAAACAAAGAAAAAATAACAGTTTACAAATACAATATAAACAATACTTTATAAATAGACAAATACATGAAAATGAATTCATTAAAGAATGAAAAATATATAAAAATAAAAAATAAAATACTGGGTTAAAACTAACTGCAGGACCTGTCATGTGACTATAGTGAACACGTGCGTTGCGACGTCGATGCTCAAACATTATATTGTGCTGCTGTTCAGTTCACATTAACTCTGCTGTTCTGTTTTTATCTGCCTGTCCTGTAGCTCCACAAAGACAACACTCTGGAGGGCAGAGAGGAACTGAGGAACTCTATCAACAAAGAACACATCTATGAGTGGGAGGGTTCTCAGAGGGACAGTCTGGGCCCCATCACCTATGTCACCAAAGTCCTTCTACAGCACCTCCCCTGTCAGGTACCACCCCACACTGCTCAACAACTCATTTAATGGGACGGGACATGAGGGGGCCGTTTACCCCACAACGATTACGGATAAATACAACAACATATTTTATAGAAGGACCTTTCATTTACATGAAGCAAACGGTGTGAGGGTGTGAATATGGACAAATCTGAAGACTCTGTCCAGAGTGGGACATATTAAAGACACACACACACATGTTCACGTTGTGTGTGTGTGTCTTTACATCACAATGACTTTCATGTTACATTCATACACTGAGCAGGTAAAGCAACAAACATGTCGGACAACCTGGATCCCACAGATCTTCCAGCTGCATTAGCATTAGCATTAGCATTAGCGCTAACAGCTGTGGTTAATGTACAGAAGTCGTTTCAGCTATTGTACAGAAATGGATAAATAAATAATGTTCCTCTCGCCCCACCTGGGCGGTGTCTCCTTCAGACTCAGGTCCTCTACCAGAGGTCTTGGACCCTGAGGGTTCTGCGCAGGATCTTAGCTGTTCCTAGCAATGCGCTCTTTTGTACAGAGAAGGACAGCACAGAGACGCCACTCATGGCTGCACAAGAACAAGCCCTGAACACCAGAGCAATAGAGGCCGGGGTCTACCACATCAGACAGGACCCCAGGTGTAGGCTGTGTAGAGAAGCCCCTGAAACAGTCCAGCACATCACAGCAGGTGTAAGATGCTGGCAGGTAAGGCATACATGGAGAGACATAACCAGGTAGAGGACATACTGTACAGGAACATCTGGAAAGAGTATGGACTGGAGGTCCCACGGTCAAGATGGGAGAACCCCCCAAAGGTGACAGAGAACAAACAGGCCAAGATCCTGTGGGACTTCCAGATCCAGACTGACAAGATGGTGATGGCCAATCAGCCTGACATAGTGGTGGTGGATAAACATGAGAAGACAGTGGTGGTGATAGATGTAGCAGTCCCCAGTGATAGCAACATGAGAAAGAAAGAACATGAGAAGCTTGAGAAATACCAAGGACTGAAAGAGGAGTTAGAGAAAATGTGGAGTGTGAAGGCAACAGTGGTACCAGTAGTGATGGGGGCATTAGGGGCAGTGACCCCCAAACTGGGAGAATGTCTCCAGCAGATACCAGGAACAACATCAGAGATCTGTGTACAAAAAAAAAAAAAAAAAAATATATATATATATATATATATATATATATATATATATATATATATATATATATATATATATATATATATATATATATATATATATATATATATATATATATATATATATATATATATATATATATCAATAAAATTAAACATGTTTCTTCTCAAAACAGTATGTGTTGGCATGTCAGGGTAAGTCAGTGTGGGTGCACCACAGTAAAGACGCTGATGACAAACATGGACTGTCCCTTTAAGTCCTTTATCGGAGTAAGGCAACATTTGGAATTTCTGAGTACATGGAAATGTACCGAGTATTTACAGCGAAAAGAAAGAAACTAGCGTGTAGTGAGACCGAAACCTGTGATACATACGTATTTTAACACTCTGGGATTTTTTTCCCACCGTGACAAGCTGGAAAAATCACTAACTCCAGGTGACTCACCTAGTTTTGGAATTGCGCAAGACACGCATCACCTGAGTATAATATAAGGAGGAACTGGTGATGAGGGCGGGGCCAGGGCCTGTTAGGTTTGTTTTGCTTTTAATACATGACATAATGTGAGACACCTGCAGCCGACAGGAGCCAAAGTGTGACACCGCTAAACGAAAATAAGCATCGGTACCAAAGAAAACCAGAAGTCATGAGAAGACTTGCAGGATATCTGTTATTAATTATCTGTGGGAAACGGCGGCAGTTCTATTGAAGTGTGTGAGATTTAGGGCCTGGGTGTGTGAGAGGCATTTGCCCAGCTCACGCAGTGACTCGACTCACCTCACAGCTGGAATGTCAGCTGTCTGTGCGGACACTCCCTCTGAAAGGCAGAGGAAACATAAACTGCCGCACCTTTTAAATGCCCCCCCCCCCCCCCACTGCTGTGACAGAAGCTTTTTAAACTGCACGTCTCACACTTTTATTCCATCATCATATCTGTATTCACTGCTTTGAATTAGACTCCAGTTCAGAAGTGGAAGTACTGTACTTTCTATAAGGTACATTTAAAACATTCATTTTCTCCAAAAAAAAAACAACACTTATATACGTATTAACTCTGGTTGTGTTTAAATGACTGGGAATTTGGACTTTTTTTACCTGATGGTTTTGACTTTTTGTCCCATAATTTTGACAACCACGAAATCCCCGTCCCATGGGTGGGTGTGGGTGGGTGTGCCTGGTTGTCGTCGTGCCAGGGTTCAGTCTCCTCAGAGTGGGGTTGTTAGTGAACACAGCAGCAGGTGTTAAAGTCCATCTGAGGATAAACACTGACCGATGGTCAACAGGTACCTGAACTGTCCCGCCAAATTACACCCATGTTATTTCAACTTAAAACAGTTAATTACAGTGAACATACTACATGTGTGTACGTCTTACGTAGATGCCGCCATTTTTATATTATGGTAAATTTCTCGTACCCCTCTGTTTGGAGTCTCTGTCTTTGTCCTAACCTGAATTGAGACACCCCCACCCCTACATGTGGACGCTTAAAACAGGAGGAGGAGTGAAAAGAGACTCACCCTAACTTCCACCCACTCCTTTTCAACATGTTTTTTAACGTAGGTTTTCTTTGTCCATGTTTGTCCCATCGACAGGAACAGAGTGACAGACTTCTGGTCATGTACCCGTCGACCCTCATCATCCTGTCAGAAGAAAACAACGGGTTGTTTTACAAGGTAAAACTCACCAACCTTTCCTTTTAAATCATGACCTTTGACATTTGTAAAGTGTTGTCAATGTTTGAAACACCAGAGTCATGTTTAGGTGTTACTGTGATTCCAGGGAAAACTTCCACTCAACATGATCACTGTGACCACACCCTGCCAAGACGTCAAACCCAACACCTTTATGATCGAAGGTAAAGACGACGCCAACAACAAATGTCTGGGTTCAGGCTGGATACGACATCTGCACCGTATTACAAAACACGCAATTGTTGTTAACCCTGATATTTATTAAAACATTTTGATGGGTTGCCGGCTTCTACAACTCACTTGTTTGCTACTCGCACATGTAACGTTCATTACCGTTTTAACGTTAACTCTGATGTGATGAACCTCTGGGTACATTACTGTGGAACCTCCAAAATGAGAAAAATAGGAACGGGAAGCACAGAAGTTATTACTGGATGTTGAGGTTTACTACTAGCCTAGCCACACTAGCTCCTCCTAGCGTCAGTAAATCTAATGTTTTATCGTAGTAGCCTAGCCACACTAGCTCCTCCTAGCGTCAGTAAATCTAATGTTCTATCGTAGTAGCCTAGCCACATTAGCTCCTCCTAGCATCAGTAAATCTAATGTTCTATCGTAGTAGCCTAGCCACATTAGCTCCTCCTAGCATCAGTAAATCTAATGTTCTATCGTAGTAGCCTAGCCACGCTAGCTCCTCCTAGCATCAGTAAATCTAATGTTCTATCGTAGTAGTCTAGTTTCGCTCAATGTAACTTTTGTCTAGATTTCCCTGAAACTGGCCGACCAATCACAGTGAAGTATAGAGTCAGGGGGCGGGCCTAACAAAGTGACGCTGCAACAATTAGTAGAGAAACAAGTGTAAACAACCATAGACGAAGAACAACAACAGGTGTAGATTTCCTTTTATCACAGTCGTTCAGCTCCATAATCCACCATTTTGTTTAATGATTCCTAACTCCTCCGTCAACTTTCCGTCGCTCTAACTACGTCATCCTAAAGATTACACTGATTGGTTGTAGTACCATCCTATTTTAGCCCCGCCTCCTCTGACTATGAAGCACCACTAGACCCATACATGGAATTAACAGAGATAGCACTGCTAGGCTAGGCTAGGCTAGGCTAGTTTACTGTAGGAAACTATTGAAAAAAGGCGTCGGTCTGTTTTTATACAAACAGGAAGTTGAACCAATCACAGATAGCGAGGCTGTCCCCACCAAGGACATGCCGTCTTTGAGAAGCAGAAGTGAGGGACCATATATGATCTGGACATGTTCTAAACACTCAAACATTGGTGTGGATGTTCACACAGTAAATATTGTGTCATGTCTCAGATGCAGAGGACATTCTTCTGCATGTTTTAGTCCTTGTGGCCTTTTCCATCAGTCCATCCACGTCACAGAGTTGAACCGTCCATGAATGAGCTGGTTTTATCCTCAGTGAATGACAGTGTGACTTTAGCACATTCCAGTGAGCGACTGGAGCGAGTGACGTTCTTTACCCCCCCCCCCCCCCCACACACACACACACACACACACACACAACTGCTGTGACAGAAGCTTTTACAGGGATTTAAACTGCGTGTCTCACACTTTTATGCCATCATCATCATATCTGTATTCTGGGCTTTGCATTATTTTTTGCATTGGACTCTAATTCAGAAGTGGAACTACAGGATGATAAGGTGCGATTAAGACCAAAAATACACAGAGCGCCTTATATATGGATTAATTCTGGTTGTGCTTAGTGACTGAGAATTTTGACTTTTTATCTCGTCATTTTGACTTTTTATCTCGTCATTTTGACTTTTTATCTCATCATTTTGACTTTTTATCTCGTCATTTTGACTTTTTATCTCGTCATTTTGACTTTTTATCTCGTCATTTTGACTTTTTATCTCGTCATTTTGACTTTTTATCTCATCATTTTGACTTTTTATCTCGTCATTTTGACTTTTTATCTCGTCATTTTGACTTTTTATCTCATCATTTTGACTTTTTATCTCGTCATTTTGACTTTTTATCTCACAATTTTGACTTTTTATCTCATCATTTTGACTTTTTATCTCACAATTTTGACTTTTTATCTCATAATTTTGACTTTTTATCTCATAATTTTGACTTTTTATCTCCCCTCTTGTCTCCAGGGAAGCTGATCAACCCCATCGTGGTGTCGTGTCTGGATAGACCCGAGTTCTGCCACTGGATCCAACACTTCAAAGCTGCTGACGTGCCCGTTCTCACCCCCCCGCCCCCCGTCTATGACATCATCTACACTCCCACAAACAGAGAGGTAATGCTGGTCCACATACGTCCACTTTGTTCCAGCAGATGTGGTCAAAGTACTCACATTCTGTACTTAAGTAAAATAAAAAAGTACAACTTCTCATTTGTAATAAAGTATAAAAGTAAAAAGTAAAACTGCATTTCTTTTTTTGTTATGAACACAACACTAGTTCATGTGTAGATCGTGTGTCTGATCAGGTCACAGCTCAGCAGGAAATTTAGAAAACATTTAAAAAAGGCACAATTGAGATAAAAAATGATCATGATATTTAAATATGAGTTATAAATATGTGATTTAAAAAACGCTGAATTTTAAGATAAGTCAAAAATGTGACTTTTTTAAAAATTTTGCCTTTTTATCTCATAATTTAGATTTTTTTTCTCATAATTGTTTTAATTATTTTAATGATGCATTTTTTTAAAATCTCATATTTATGACATTTGAATTTTTCTTAAATGTCCATATCCACTAAAACCAGTACCATGACCCAATGAAACACATCATCGACACAGTAACTCACTTTTAAAGGCTTTATTTTTGGATATTTTTCAGTTTCTTTCAGATTTTTCCTCAGTATTATTTCATCCATAGCAAAAAAAAACCTATTTTACTTTTTACTTTATTACAATAGAGACGTCGTATTGTTGTACTTTGACTTCAGTAAAGCAGTTGAATCAGTACTTCTACTTTTACCACAGTATTTTTTTACACCAGTAGCTGTTTGCAGCAGTAGTAGCTGTATTATTATTATTATCATTATTATCATTATAATTATTCTAATACTTTTTGTTGTT
>CM035789.1:46400874-46445874 GCA_020466265.1 Siphamia tubifer | reverse complement strand
CAGACACACACACAGACACACACACAGACACACATGCACACACACACACACACAGACACACAGACACACACACACACACACACACACACACACACAGACACACACACACAGACACACAACACACCCACACACAGACACACACACAGACACACACACAGACACACAGACACACACACACACAGACACACACACACACACACACAGACACACACACACAGACACACAACACACCCACACACAGACACACACACAGACACACACACAGACACACAGACACACACACACACAGACACACACACACACACACACAGACACACAGACACACACACACACAGACACACAACACACACAGACACACACAGACACACACGCGCACACACACACACACACACACAGCTGCTTTATTGGAGTATTTATTTTTCTGCCAACTTTTGACTTTTACTTCCTACATTTTTGTAGAAATATTTGTACTTTATACTCTATATTTATATAAATATATGTACTTTTTACTCTTTACATTTATATAAATATATGTACTTTTTACTCTTTACATTTATAAAACTAAACAGATGTGACATTAACCCTAAACCTAAATTATTATCAGATAGTAAGTCACAATTTATTATTTACGACTCATTTTTCATAGTACAGATATTTATACAAAAATGTAGGAAATAAAAGTAAAAGGTAGGCAGAAAAATAGTCAAGTAGAGGTACCTCAAAAATATGGTTAAGTACAGTAGAGGAAGTACTTGTACTTCGTTACTTCCACCTGTGGACAACACTGAACTAACACACACTATCATTCCTTTATAAACATGTTTTCAGAGGAAATATGATGTTTAATAGAAACAAACCAACGTGTTCAAACAACACTTCCCTCAGACTAATATGTTATCAGCGTCTTCCATCGTTCCTCTGTGCAGCTCTGACTACACCTGGAGTTAATCTGCATTCACAATAAACACACACTTAAACATTAGTTCATTATCTCAACCTTTGGAAGAACGACAACTTACAGAAAAAAAAACCTCTGTCTTACTAATAGTAACATCATCTATTCTATTACTATCTATCTATCTGTCTGTCTGTCTGTCTGTCTCTCTGTCTGTCTGTCTCTCTGTCTGTCTGTCTATCTATCTATCCACACACACACCCTTGGATTTTTGGATGACCCACTCTACAGTCTGGCTACATAAATGGAGTGTTATGATTGGACCAGTACATTTTTACTGGTCTTGGTTGAGGGTCTATGGAGCGTCACTAGACCAACGATTCAGGCAAAAATATTTGTTGTCATGAGAGGTGGGCTAGTTTGTCCATAGGTGTGAATGTTTGTCTATATGTTCAGTCCTGAGATAAACTGGAGACTCATACAGGGTGTATCCCACCCCCAGTGACCCCAGTGACCCCAGTGACCCCAGTGACCCCAGTGAGGATAAAGCGGGTTCAGACGACCAAACAAATAATTTGTAACATCATGTAAACATAGCCTGACCTTTAACCTTTCCTCTCTTTGTTCTTCAGCACCAGAGCTGGCAGGAGTCCGTTCACCACCACCAGCCCCCCCAGCTCCTCCCCTCCTCCTTCCAGTTACGCACTCCTCCCATGGGCAGGCGCTGCAGGAGAAGCCTGGTGCTGACCAACTCCCAGGGCCACGCTTTAGGCCCGGAACCTTCCCAAAGCCAAGCAGAGCAGAGAGCAGAGGCCGTGTCCAGGCTAAAGCTGCTGCCTATGCCTGGACAAGTGCAAGAGCAGGTGATGACCTTTAACCTTATTGAACCAGTCCCATTGAGATTTAAAACCATTATTAGGGTCAGGTCCTTTAACTTTTGGTTTATTTTTGTTTGTGTTTTTCATTTCTTTTTCCACAAATGTATATGACCATATTTTCTGCACTATAAGCTGCACCAGACTATGAGACACATTGTCAGTGAATGGTTTAGTTTGGATGGTTTTCATTATATAAGGTGCATTGAACTATAAGGCACATGAAGTGAAGCCAAAGTCATGAGATTAAAAAACCAACATTCAAAGTCACTAAACACAATCACTATTAATCTATAGACAAGTCAGTCATCGACAGCAGACCTCCACCAAGGCTTGATATGTCGTCATGTGACGTCAGAACATGACATGATGGAGCTATAGGTGTTGACCCATCTGATGTCTGAAGGTTAGGGGTCAAAGGTTAGGGGTATAGGTGTTGACCCATCTGATGTCTGAAGGTTAGGGGTCAAAGGTTAGGGTTATAGGTGTTGACCCATCTGATGTCTGAAGGTCAGACCATGTGAATTAAAAAAACACCAGATTCTATCTTGTCTGAATCCTGAGATATTGACACTGATGTGTTTTAGCTGCTGACCTTTAGTGTGACCTTGACCTTTGACCTTCATTGCTCAAAATCTAATGGGTTCTTCCTTGACCCATTATCTATCATTCCTGAAAGTTTAATCAAAATCCATTCAGACCTTTTAGCATAATCCTGCTGACAGACAAACATACAAACAGACGTGTATATAATACCTCCATGGCGGAGGTAAAAAGCCAAAATCGTGAGATAAAAAGTAAAATTTATCACATAAAAGGTCAAAATTCCCAGTCGGCAAGCACAACTAGAATTAAATTAAATTAAATGTAAGTCTTATATAAGTGCACCTTATAGTCCAGAAAATACAGTAATAATATTATTATTAAGTATTGTTATAATTTCTGTATTTATTTCTGTTCAATATTTTCATTTTGTATATATGTATATAGGTATATAGGTATATATGTATATATGTATATAGGTATATATGTATATAGGTATATAGGTATATATGTATATATGTATATAGGTATATATGTATATATGTATATAGGTATATATGTATATAGGTACCAGAACTATTTAATAAATGTAGTGTTCTTTTTCTTTTGGGGATTTTCATTAGAAAAGTTGCTTGTATTTGTTTTAATGTATGTTTTCTTTTTCTTTTCCATTTCTTAATGTTCAAATAAACCAAATTCAAACTCAGATACTTATGTATACTTTTGTGGTACAAAGTGCTGCAGTGTGTTAGTGTAGAATGTGTATATACTTGTTCTGCAGGTGATATTTAAACAGGTGCCATGAATAAAGAAGAAGAGAATATTTGTTATTGTTGACCGTGGGAAATAACTTTCTTTTGTTGTTCCATGTTTTGACAGATGCTCCTCCCACCCAGCTCGATGGTGAACACTTCTCAGATGTCGTGCGGTTACTCACCAGGTAAGAAGTAAAGGCATGAAGACACAAAACATTATAGTTTATGAAGAACGAGCGACTGTCTACAGGGGATTCCCACTTGTCATCACATCATAGAGCGCCTCCATTTTGACGGTGCTAATGCTAATGCTAATGCTAACTACCTCCAGTAACATTAGTCTCCTCCAGAAATGGCAGGAAACCAACAATGCCTGTTGTTATGCAATCACAAACTTGATCCTGCTAAAGAAATAGCCTTATATCATATCTTGTCTGTAATTAACAGGCAAAACTCTGATGACAGTGTTTGATGACAGCTGATGACAGTGTTCCAACGCACCACATGAAGCTTTACAGTCTCCATTTTGGTTCAGTTAAATTACACTCCTGAAAGTAATTAAATGAGTTCTCTGCAAATATAATTTGGTGTTGGAGTAAAATGTATGAATTTTCTGTTAGCAAAGAAATCCAGCAGGTTTGTGTGCACTAGCTAACATTAGCATTAGCCTGATCTAGTCTAGTCAGTAGTGAAAGGAACCCTGGAACTGAGTGGACAAACTACTACTGACATGTGGACAATTACCTCATTAGGATTGGACCTAAAAAGTACTAAAATATATATTTTCAAAAGTACTTCATTGTTGAAATGGAAAATCTATTTAGCATAGATGTCTTTAAAACGTATTGCTGTGAAAATTTTGACTAAACTAGGGCTACATTTGTAAAAAAACAAACAAAAGCTGAACTAATATTTGACTAAACACAGTTACATCAGAACTGATCTAAGAATAATTTACAACTAAATTAGGACTTTTCGCAGCTGACTACATGTGGGGAGAGGGAGGGTAGACCATCACTATGGCGGACACACCAGGAGGGGTCACGTGGGTGGGAGTAAGCTAACATAAAACAATACTGTGGTTTAAAATACTATGTATTTATAAAATGACTAAATGCTTGGGAACTCTAATCATGATTAAAAAAAATAATCACGATTTAAAAAAAAATAGTTAATCGCGATTAACCCGATTAATCGTGACAGCCCTATTAAAAGGAAAACGATTATTACAGCACAGGTCTGGTATAATTTGCAGTTCCACAGAGAAACAACAGGAAGTCAAAGCTCAGCTGTAACACTGCACCACCACATTTCTTAACAAGTGTGAATTACGAAAGTCAACCGTGACCGCCGCCGCCTACCTAAATACCACCAAGGACAGACGGAGCATTGCTCACACTCCATTACACCTAAATTAAACACTGCATACATGTTGGATTTATTGACCTCTTGGGTCTGTCAGCAGGTAGTCAGAAGGTTAAAGGTCACAGAATTGAAAGTCCAGGAAATGCACAAATGTGCCAATGAAATGGAGCTTAGTGTAGCTCTAAATACCATTTGTGCAAATGTCCCATGGGGAGTGGGGGGGGGGGGTGTAAGGGAACACTATTCCATAAACAGGATTTTTTTTCCCTAGACCGTGATGGACAGCATACAACTGGACCAGGGTCACACTCTGTCTTATCTACAAATTCTTTTATCACCTATGAAAGTATTTCATCTCACTTTAGTTAGACCTATGGAGGACTAAAAGTGCCAAAATTAAATAAAAACATCATTAAATGATGAAGTAAATATGTCATTAATTAATTAAAATTGGAATTAAATACATAAATGTGTTATTAAATGTGCCACTAATTCATTAATATACCAATTCAAGGTAAAAAAAATAAAAATAAAAATAAAAAAAACATATTTCACTAAAAGGACTAAAAGTGCCAAAATTAAACATTTTGTAAATTTTTCAAATTTGAAGTTTATGCATAAAAGCAAAATAAAATATCTTCTGAACACTTCTAACAACTGACTGACAGTAATTTTCCTTCTTACTAGCATTAGCTATTTTCCTGCCACATGTGGTATCATTGGAAAGATGGGGATTCCCTCTAGACATCCCTTAACCCTTTAACTCCTGATGCGTCAGCGTTGACACGTTCTGAATGGATGGTTTAGTTTAAAAATTCAGAATAATTAAAGTTTTATTTACTGTTATTTTACTGATAATTTTGTTGATGGAACTGATGTACAGGTTTCGAAAAAGAACTGATTTAGAAAAAGAAAAAGGCTAAACTAAAACTACTAGAACCAAATGACAAAACTATTCATTCTTTTGTTACATTTGTTTCATGTTTCGTGAATATTTATTAGTTTCTGTTGATGTCGCTCATTTTTGTGTATTTTTTTTCCACGTTGTTTATTTATTTCATTATTTTTCTTCACTTGTATTCGGTTAGTTTCTTACTTTGTTCATGTTACATATTATTTTGTTAGTTTTTGTTCATTCTGTTACTTATTTTATCTTTTATTTTATCTGAAATTGCTCAGGAGTTAAAGGGGTAAATAGAAATCTGTATAATTATATATTTGAACCAATGGGAGGCCTCAGAACAAAGCCTTCTCCAGTAAACTAAATCCCTTGTTGCTATGGCGATGTAGAAAAAAATGATCAGATCTATACATCATTGGAAAGCATTTTTAATCACTTTCCAGATAAATTTTCAGAAATTTGACCCAAGTGACTAATTTTGTGCTGGAGGGTCACATTTATTTAATTTTGGCACTTTTAGTCGTGTGCATCTTTCATTAAAGTAGTTCCAGCAGACTTGTCGTTTTGCTGCAGGTGGCGTAGCTGCGGCATGTGGTGCTACTGGTTTTGCAGAAGGCTTCTGTTAGGACTTGGCTGATCATGCCATGCGTTGGCTGGCACTTTGGCCCAGTTTATTCAGCCGTAGCGAGTCTGTCTGTCATGATCGGAAGCTAAAGCCTGGGAATCTTCTCTGACTTTTACAGATCATCACTCCTACCTTGAACCCACAGAACCAGATGACCAGGAAATGGACTATGACAACATTTGGGAGTACGATTGTGATACGGGAATGATTCAGCCAACGTCTGGAATTTCAGCACACTGGACAGGATTAGACTTTGGGGCCACGGGCCTTGGCGCCATGGCAACGCAGCAGAGATGGTCATAAAACATAACAATAGCCCGGCACTTGTCTGGACGTGTGCAAACAACAGATCTGTATCAGAGGGATAATAAAAGCCCGCTATGGCGGCCTGCGTGGGTCCTGTTATGTACAGTACAGAACCACAAATCCATGGACTAGTTTAGATGTGGGGCGGTAACGAAAGGCTAATGAGTTCAGGAATGTTGAAAGAAAACTAATAAAAAAATCCACTGTTTAACATGTAGAGTTAAAGGAAAAGAGCAGATGATATGAATATGAACGCTGTCATGAGAGCACACTGGAAATGTTATGTTACCTACAGGGGCGGAGCTAAGGTCTGTGTGTAGGGGCCCCAAGACACACCCCCCCCCCCCCCCACACACACACACCTACTTTAAAAAACACAACTACACACACAACTGTACAAAAACTACACACACACACACACACACATATCTAAAAGATACACAACTACTCCAAAAACACAACTATGCAAAAACTATACACACACACATATAAAGACACACAACTACACACACACACACCACAGACAACTACACACACAACTATGCAAAAACTACACACACGACTAAAAGACACACAACCACACACAACTATGCAAAAGGTAACTACACACACGTTGTAGGACCCCTCCTAGTGGGCGGAGCTCCAACCAATTGCCTGGCTCACCTGTCCTTAAGCCCCGCCCCTGGTTACCTGTATGTTGAGTTAATATTTTTAGGATATTGTTGGAGCTGCTGTCCAGTTTACGTCTTATTTCCTTTCATAAAGAAAACATTTACAATCATTCCAGGAGGGCGTGTTATCAAAGGTTGTATATTTTTGTAAAAAAATTGTACAGTTAATATTTTATTTGACTTCACTATCACCGCCTTTACAGCGCTAATAATACCATCACTATGTACTGTGACTGGAACTGTGTGCTTTTCTTTTATAAATATTTTGTTTGAGGTGTTTATTTATATTTGAAATAAAGTTGGAAAAGTCAAGTCATTTCATCTTTTATTTTTAACAATGCTGGTGATTCTTTGCTAATATCTCTTACATACAGTATTTTATTTAGATATTTGCAGCAAAACATTTATTATTATTATTATTACCTAAACATAGAGGTGGTAAAAGTACTCACATTCTGTACTGAAGTAGAAGTACAGTTACTGGTGTGAAAAAATACTCTGGTAAAAGTAGAAGTACTGATTAAACTCCTTTATGAATGAACTTTATTTTGAAATCCACATAAAAAAACAAGTATGTATCGGTGATTGGGCCAAAAACTGCTGATGAGGCATCACTACTCTTGACGCACATCGACCTTTATGTAGTAGAAAGTAGAAATCTGAAATGTTTACACAAACTACTGGTGTGAGCATGGTTCACTTGTTCAGGTTTCTTGAAGCTATCACATCTTATGTATATTCAACATTTTGAAGCAGGAACTTCCTCTGTTTGGCATCGGTGGTGATCACACTGGCAGAATCACTCACCTTTACACGGTGTTCCACCATGTCACTGACCACTGATGTTATTGACACAGTCTAGGGCAGGGGTCTGCAACCCTGGTCTTAGAGAGCCACTATCCTGCATGTTTTAGATGTTTCCCTCTTCCAGCACACCTGACAGACATTATCAGTCTTCTGCACAGCTTGATGATAGGCTGATCATCTGAATCAGGTGTGTTGGAAGAGGGAAACATCTAAAACATGCAGGATAGCGGCTCTCTAGGACCAGGGTTGGAGACATTGTCGTCATCAGTCTGTGCCCAGGCGTCCACTTGTTAGATACATTCATTCATTCATTATCTGAACCCGCTTTATCCACACTTGGGTCACTGGGGGCCTAATCCAGCTACAATGGGCGAAGGCGGGGTACACCCTGTATGAGACGCCAGTTCATCTCAGGGCTGAACATATATAGACAAACAATCACTCTCACATTCGCACCTATGGACAATTTTAGATTAACCAATTAACCTATCAGTGCATGTGTTTGGATGGTGGGAGGAAACCGGAGTGCCCGGCGAAAACCCACACGGACACGGGGAGGACATGCAAACTCCACACAGAAAGGTCTGGTACGGGATTCGAACCAGGGTCCTTCTTGCTGTGAGGCACGAGTGCTAACCACTGCACCACCGTGCTAACCACTGCACCACCGTGCTAACCACTGCACCACCGTGCTAACCACTGCACCACCGTGCTAACCACTGCACCACCGTGCTAACCACTGCACCACCGTGCTGCCCGTTAGATACATAATTCACAAATTAAGTTTTTACCTCCGCCAAGGAGGTTATGTTTTTGCCAGAGTTTGTCTGTCTGTCTGTCTGTCTGTCTGTTAGCAAGATAACTTAAAAAGTTATGGACGAATCTTGATATTTTCAGGGTAGTGTCACAAGGACCAAATCATTACATTTTGGTGGTGATCCTGAAGAGATCCTGGATTCTGGATCACTTTGAAATGTATTTTTCATTTAATGCAATGTAAAATGTAATATTTTTAATGTCAAGACCCCCCCCCCCAATAAATTCTTTCAAAACTGTTCTGTTCATCTTTTAAAGAATCAATATGCACTAGTTTCCACAACACCGTTGAAATGACAGAATCGAAGCTGAGTTCAGTCTCCTTCATGCTAGCTGCTATGTTTTTCAAAGCTACTGTGGAGAGTCTTCCATGTGCTATAATTACATCATAACTTAAAATCACACGCAGTGATCCTGATTGGTCCGTCCACGATGTGGTCGTAGACAACAGAATGTCTACAGTAGTTTACCAGACCCTTATGTGCTCTCACGAAACTGAGCAGAAATACACGAGGGTCGGCCAAAGCCAGGCTATAAATTCAAAACAAAGCTAGAACATTTATTTATTCGCAATATGAACTTTATTTTGATACATTTAAACGTGTTAACATCTAGTTTCTGGACTTTTTTTTTGCAATCGTACACAAATCATGCCTCCGTATTTGAAACAAAAAAAGCCCAATTTTTCTACAAATCCATATATATTTAAAGAGAAATTGAATATTCATACATTTTTATGGTTAGGATACATACTTTAGAGTCTCCTCGTTCATTTGGTATGTAAAATATTCTGTTACTTGGGTGTAAAGTTATAGAACTGAAAGTGAAAGAAAATTAACACATTTTGGAAGACTGTGTAAAACTTCAACTTCAATGTGACAATGCTTCTCTGTATGTTTGGCTTTTTCAGATCAAGAACCATGGCAAAAAACAATTAACCCGACCGTTGCCAGGTGGTATCTCATGATACCATCTGGGACCCGTCCGCAACCGATCCGTTTTCAAAGGAGTGGCCTTATCTAAAATCTTTGCATGTGATTAGATAAAGAATCTGTCAGTCATCTAGACTGACTCAGGTCTACCGAACACTAGCTGCCAACATTCGTTGTGGATGTGCTTGTCATTTTTTCCTCCAGTTCCATTACTGTCAGCCCCAATTTATCAGCCTCTTTGACTTGGTCCTCTACCGACACAACCAGGGGGGGGCACCACACTGTACTGGTACTATTTCTTTATCCAACAGTGGAGCCATCTGATAGATCCATGGCTGCAGGGGAATGTGAAGCTTTTTAAAATTCTTGAGATAAAAAGTCGTGTCATCTGAACCTGCTTTATCCTCACTAGGGTCACAGGGGTCTGTGGGGGCCTAATACAGCTACAATGGGTGAAGGCACTGCACCACCGTCCTGCCCAAGACAAAAAGTCAAAATTGTGAGATAAAAACTGATATAAGTTAGGATTTAATAAATCAGACTCTGTACTGGACTAAAACTATGTTTCTAAGGGAGTACATGACTAAAAAAAGTTTGGCAACCATCATGATAGATCAAACTGTTGCCAAACCCTGTTGGAAGAAGAGCAAAAATGTCATTGCCATCAACAAACTCTACCAAAGTCGTCCTCTGTTCATCTTTTAAGGAATAAACATGTGGTCAAGTCGACCAAACACTGGAAATAGTCCAGTCCATATGGACCCTCAGATACTGAACACATGCTGTCGTTGTTGTGTATCTGAAAACACTACACTGCCGTTGCTTCTGCTTTCACACCAGCCACAACACCACCAGGTAGTCCCACCCTCAAACACTGATTGGCTCCTTTGTTTTGAAGAAAACCTGAACCTCACGGTACTCAGATGTAATCAGGTCAAATATGAAAAAGTAGATTTTTTGAGCAGGTCTAGTCTTTGGGATAGTGTGACAAACTGATATATTCCTGCTGTGGACTGGGATGTCAGTTTGTATTATGTACCTGGTGGTGCAGCCTTGTCCTCCTTCTGCAGCCGTGGCATAGGTGCGGCCCTGGGGCATAGGTGTGCTGGGTTGTCTTCAGTCCAGTAATCACCAAGTCCTCCATATGTACATGTTGCTCCAGATCATCCAGTCTTTTTTGCAGGTCTTCTATCTTCTTACAGGTTAGGGTTAAGCTCTCCTGTCAGGAATTTTTATTATTTTTTTCTACTTCCTCCGTGTCCTCTGCCATTTTTCTTTCCTCTTGGTCAGGTTATATTTCTGAGTAATCTTGACTGTTGGCTGCAAAGCACAGGTCACATCATTTTCCAAAATGTATCCCCAGATTAGAGAGGACTCTTCACCTTAACGAGCAGATGCTTAGTTAGAGGCTTGGATGTCAGTGACACCAAGAGATTTTTACTGGATAGTCAGAGCTAAGAAGCGCAGCATGGCCCCATCGGCAGCCATCTTCAAGGAGGTCAAAGTTCAAGCGGATTTTCTCCTTGTTCTCCTCTAATAAAGTTAAAAAAAAAAAAAGTAAAACTGCATTATTTTTTTGCCCCTGGATGAAATAATACTTATTTAAGCAGGAAAAATCTGAAAAGTTTTTAAAGTATACCTTAAAAGTGAGTTAGTGTGTTTGATCAGGTCACAGTTACTCAATTTAGTGGATATGGACAGAACATTTTGGAAAAATGGAAATAAAAGTAACAATTGAGATAAAAAACAAAAGTCATTGCTCTGGGATTATGAATATGAGATAAAAAATGCATAATTATGAGACAAAGAGTTAAAATAATAGTCTAAATTATGAGCTAAAAGTCAAAATTATATGATGAAAAGTTACAAATTTTGAGATAAAAAGCCAAAATTTAGATTAAAAAGTCAAAATTATGAGGTAAAAAGTCAAAATTATAAGATAAAAAAGCTCAACATTTTTAGATAAAAAGCCAAAATTGAATTTAAAAAGTCAAAATTATGAAATAAAAAGTCAAAATTATGAAATAAAAAGTCAAAATTATGAGATAAAAACTCAAAATTGAGATAAAAAAAATCCAAATTATGAGGTAAAAAGTCAAAATTCCAAATCACTAAGCACAACCAGAATTAATCCATATATAAGGTGCACTGTTGTTTTTGGAGAAAATTAGTCTTTTAAGTGTTCGTTATAGTCTGGAAAATACAGTATTTAAAAATATTATTATTTCTGTGGATAGTGTATGTCCACATGAAGGGAAATGGTGGCATAGGTTTATTTCTATTCCAGCAGCATCACAAACATTAAAAAGGTAAAAGGAAATGTCTAGAACCTCAGTCTCCAAATACTGCACTGTTGGCATGATGAACTGAGCATGCTCAGTGAGTACACTGTCCTTCAGCACGTCCCAGGACTACTACACTATGTCAAGTATTTTGTTGAAGACCACCCAGGAATATGATCTGAATGATCAGATGGAAAAGTGTGGTGAGTGAGATCACATGTTGTATTAGAGCTGAACATGTCATCAGTCACACTGAGGTATTTAACTGTATGGTTCAACACTGCCATCTGCTGGTCAAAGACAGATATAACACTGAATATATGGTATTTAACTGTATGGTTTAACACTACCATCTGCTGGTCAAAGGCAGATATAACATGAATACAGTGGTACCTCTACTTACGAAATTAATTCGTTCCATACATGTTTTCGTGCCATGAATTTTTCGTAAATAGTTGCATTTTCCATGTAAAAGGCCTGATTCGTTCCAAGGCCCCCAATACTAAACCCTTTAAATATTATTTTAAAAATTACCAGCTTTGTATGAAATGTGTTAAAAGAAAATGTAGACTTAGATTTTAGATGTAATGTATTGGTGTCAGTGGGTAAATGTGTCTTCACTGACTGAACATTAAAGCATTAAATGAACCAGACATGTGGGTCATTTTGATTGTTTATTTTAATTGTCACTTTTACCTTCAACAATGTTTGTTGACGGACGTTTGGTGAAATATCGATCCAAAGATGATTGACTTTGACCACTTTTCATAATCTTCTTAAAATGCACAAGGCGTATCTCGTCAAAGTCGGCGATAGCACCACGAATTCAGAATGTTCATGAAACTTCAGCAGCCAGTCTTTTATTGGTGCTGATGGAATGATGGCTGCCTCCTCTACATTCTGTTCATGTCATGGAGGTTATGTTTTTGCCAGAATTTGTTAGTTGATTTGTTTGTGTACAAGATAAGTCAATAACGTATGGATGCATTTTGATGAAATTTTCAGCGTAGGTTGGTAATGGGGAGATTCGCTTTTGGTGATGATCCGGGATAGGTGGGTGGGTGGTGGTGGGTGGGGGGGTCTACCTTGGCAGAGGTCTGCGCTCTCAGAGTCCTTTTCTAGTTCCTCATGCATTGTTGAGTGTTTCAGCTCCTTCAGCTCCTCTGTTGACAGTTCTTCTCTGTGCTCCTCGACCAACTCATTAATGTCCTCCTCAGTGATGACCTCTGACCTCTTCTTCCTTATCACGCAGATGCGTGATATGCTTTCATATTTTTTTTTATCATATACTGTTTCACTTCTATTGAAAACACAGTCACTTCTTCTTTTCATTCGCACCAGAATCACTTACTGTGGGTTCATGATGAATAACAAATACATAGTGTAATAAAGTTTAAATGAACACACTGGGGAAAACTCACCAAACAGCAGTAACTCTGTGATGAATGAGGGTCAAGGTCACCAAAAGCATCATGGGTAGCTCCCTCATAGCCAATGGGATGTGACTTATTTCCATACATTACGTAGTTACATACAGTAATGTACATACAGTAATGTATTCATGTCTCGGGAATTCCAATTTCCTTTTGTAAATAGAATTTTCTTTCATATTTAGAGAGGAAAATTGAGGTAAATGTTTTTCATTACTTGGATTATTTGTTAGCTGGGTCTTCCATAAGTAGAAGTATCACTGTATATGGTATTTAACTGCATGGTTCAACACTTCCATCTGCTGGTAGTATAACCCCAAGTGTATGCATAGGAATACATGCCTGCAATGTTGAGTAGAATATTATTTTATATTCAACTAAATTACTGATTGATAGAGTTAATATTTATAACTGAGTAATTTTTTTAAGGTATTGATTTAAAAATGCAAGTCATAAGTATATTACAATTATTTTACAATCTACATTATATATATATATATATATATATATATATATATATATATATATATATATATATATATATATATATATATATATATATATATACATATATATATACACTTTAGTAATCCTTTTTCAAGGAAATTCCTTTTGTTACAGCAGCCAAAAAAAAACAACACTCGGCTAGCCCATCATCACAGATCACACACACACACACACACACACACACACACACACACACACACACACACACACAAATAGATCACTATTCATCGCTATAAATAATAATCAGCAAATAAAATGCTGTAAATATCTCAATGTGCATGTCACGAGTCTATAAAATGTATTAGTTTCAGTTTTTATGTTAAATTATCTGAATAAAACAGCATTTGTACCATATTCTCATTTTCCCAGTAGAACCACTAATGTCGCCCTCTAGTGTTGGATGTTTGGGGTTTTTGTTTCAGACATTCCAGAAAAAGCAGGAACTGTGTGTGTGTGTGTTAAAAGTCCTTTTATTCACATTTAAAGTGAATGGTGTCACATCCATCACAGACCAAACATTTTAACAAAACTCTTCACAGTCAACCATATAAAAGGTTATTATGAAAAATGTCTCACTGAACACTGGCACAAAAAAAAAGTCCCCTTCACTACATATACATTCATAAAGCTGTCTTAGTAATAATGTGCATTTCTTAAGTTTGCAGTGCAACAAATGTCATCTCATTCATTACCCCCCCCCAAAGGCAGAGGGGTATTGTGTTTAAGTCGGTTTTGTTTGTTTGTCACCCTGTAAACCCAAATAAGTTAACAGAACTCAAAACATTGAAGTAAATCGACTGCCTCAATTATTTTAAGTTGATGAACTTAAAAAAGAAAATTTTCCAGAACTTAGAATGTAGATGACATGTAACTTAAACCTTCTGATAACAGGTGAATTAAAAGTGCTCATTTAGCTCAACTCAAATATGTGCAGTTCATTTGACTCATAGTTTCCTATGAAGGCAAATTAATTATTTTCAGTTGTTAAGACTTAAAAATAAGAGTACATACATATAGTTGACATCAAAATCACACCATTTGGAAGTACAGTGAAAAATTTCGATTTTGCCATTTTGAGCCAAACTGTGTTAACATGAAAGTGATAAATAAGAATGTGTCTTTTTCACTGACGCAAAATTTAATTTTTAGACCTCAACCTTAGGAACAAATAGTCAATTTCGTTGTATTCTTTTTAAAAAACATACTCCAGTATTTCATTATAAATGTAAATGCAGCTGTATACAACAGGAAAGGTTAGCCTACTAACAGGTTGTTGTTTTCAAAAAAGAATGAAATG
The DNA here is from genome assembly GCA_020466265.1 of Siphamia tubifer. NCBI lineage: Eukaryota > Metazoa > Chordata > Actinopteri > Kurtiformes > Apogonidae > Siphamia > Siphamia tubifer. The sequence continues at coordinate 46,430,867 of CM035789.1, read as the reverse complement.
AAATCGTGAATTTCCAGAGCGTCTAATTCTGCAATCGACTATTTTGGGCTTCCTTCTAAGAATGCAGAGGTTCATGTCTGTAGATCAGTAACTGTGGACACACTATCTGTGGACATGAAAACCTCAGGACACTTGGGTTTGTCTTTAGAGACCCTCTACTTACTACCACTGAAGTGTGATGTTGTTCTAAACTTTAGAAGAGTTAGTCTAAAAATAATGTTTCGTGCCGGCAAAATGACATGCCCTAATCACTTCTTCTTTTCTCAAACCCAGTTTGAGAAATTTCGATTTTGCTATTTTGAGCCAATGTTCATCCAAATGGTGTGATTTTGATGTCAACTATATGTGTGTACTCCTTGGTACTTCTACTCGTCGTCTTTCGCTTTTTCTGGGTCTAGGTCGTGGGGGCAGGAGCCTCAATAAAACAGCCCAGACTTCCCTCACGCCAGCTACCTCAGCCAGCTCCTCCAGGGGAATCTCGAGGCGTTCCGAGGTCAGCTGAGAGATATAATCTCTCCAGTGTGTCCTAGGTCGGCCCAGAGGGCTCCTCCTGGATGGACATGCCCGGAACACCTCCCCAAGGAGGCATCTAGAAGGCAACCTCACTAGATTTCACAGTTCTACTCTGAGTGCCTCCGGATGTCCGAGCTTTTCACATTATCTGTAATGGTACGGCCACACCGAACGCAAATTTTCACATTCACGCATTGAGATTGCATACAAAGTCAATGGAGAGACGCGTTTGGATGCAGATTCACCCCGGGTGGTGTGTTTGATGCATTGCTGTGGTGCGTTGGAGCGTCCGGGTGTTAGAGCAGCAAGTTTTGCCACAAACGCTGGAGAAAATATTGAACCTTTCAGACAAATTCGCATGACACCAGGCCACGAAAGCCAATCAGCGTTGAGATGCTGGCAACTTCATGACGGAATGATGTATGATGCTCAGACCGACCCAGAAGGCAGCAGAAAGAAAAATGGAGCTTCAAATAGCGTTGAAAGCGGACGTCGGCCAGAAGCAGTTCCTAGAGGAGGTGGTGGAATTCCTCGTGCTGCAGGTGCTTCTGCAGGATCGGGTAAACCCAAAAGCAACGGTGTCTGGCCCTCGGACGTATGGGACCTCCAGAGCAGCAACCCAACTGATCTGAGCCATAGTTGAGGACAGACTGAAATGGTGAGACAAATTTTGTTTAACTATGTTTCTAAGTTTATCCAGACTCAGGCGTTGCGTGTTTGGAGTGGCCACGAATTGTACATTGTCCAAACTCAGGTGTTTATGTGGCGCGTCACAGGCATACACGCGTAAATTTGTGTTTGGTGTGGCCGTAGCATAAAGCTGAGCCCACCCACTCTGCGAAGGAAACTCATTTGTATGATCTCCCAGTCATCTAAAAATGAGCTAAACTTACTTTTACTCTGGATAATCCCTTCAATGGAAAAATGTATCACATACCATAATGATAATGTGATACAGTGGAAACAAACTTGCTTAAACATCATCCTACTTGTCTCCAGTTAAACCTGTTAACACATGTCCATCTAAAAACTGCAGTCAGCACCTCTGACTGAACCTGACACTTCAGTAAATGCACAACCTCTTTCTGCTTTGGTCATTTCATCATCCATATGAATATTCTTCTGACATTACGTACTATTGTCCTTTTCAGCTTCTACAAAAATTAACAAAATCCAAAATAATCAAGTCGTTAAAGTGCAAACGCATTGCAAACTGACCTGTAGCAGCACATCAAACATTAACATGACCCAGTTCCAAATACTTCAGTTATAATCTAATGTATATTCATGGAAAGAAATCTTCATTTCAAACTCTGCATTTTAATCACGGCAGATTTCAAGACTCAGACATTTGCCGCATGGTTTGGTTTATTGTCGTTAACCGCTGCCTCCACTTTCACATATTTCCGCAGGTATCGGATGGCTGAAAGGGCACTCACATTTGCCAACAGAACTGTGAAGAAATACAAAGAAAAGTTCACTAATCATCACATTATTCAGACTTCAGTTCTTATTCTTTATAGACTATCATTAGTCCATCACAGTCCATTCTTCATCTAAAAACACTGGTCTAATAAGTCAAATAAAATAAAATACTTCTGGAATCAAACTAATGAAATGTTCCCACATCTGTGTTAGTGATAAAGAAAACTCAAGTCTTAAATGATGGATTTTACTTCTCATTTTATTGAACATCATTTTTGTTCATTTTATTGAATTTTTTTTTTTATCATTTTTGTTCCCATTATTGATTATTTTGGCAATTTTGTTTAAGTATTTTCTCCATATTTACTGTTTATTTTGGTCCATCTTGTGGACTATTTTGTTCTTTTCTGGTCATATTTTACACTGTCCAATAACACTGGTCTACAGTCAAATGCTTCCGGAATCAAACTGATGAAATGTTCCCATATGTGTGTTCGTGATAAAGAAAACTCAAGTCTTAAATGATGGTTGGATCAAGTTTCCAAGGTAAGTCTGGGCTCAAAATGTGAAATAATTAAAATAAACAGTTCCAAAGCACTGTCTGCACATTATGATCCATTCACTTTACAGGTTCTTTCTAGTGGAATATTCATTAATCCATTGTATACATGTACATAAACCAGCATATATGTGGAATAACACACCATCATATACCATATTTTCCGCGCTATAAAGTTAAAATTTTGAGATAAAAAGTCTAAATTACGACATTAAAAAGTCAAAATTATGAGATAAAAAGTCAAAGTTGTGAGATAAAAAGTCCAAATTATCAGATTAAAAAGTCAAAATTATCAGATAAAAAGTCAATATCATGAGATAAAGTCAAAACTCCAAGTCACTAAGCACAACCACAATTAATCCATATATAAGGCGCACTGTGGATTTTGGAGAAAATTAAAGTCTTTTAAGTGTGCCTTATAGTCTGGAAAATACAGTATATTAAAACCATAAGCAAAACAGCACTAAAGTAATTTGTTTTCTGATCCATCTGATTAAAGTATGGAAGATTTAACACATTTTTCTAATAAAAATAAAACAAAATTGTAGAGCCATGTATTTTACTGATACATACCAGCCTTCCAGGTGTCTCCATCCTGTGGGTTTGCCGTTTTCAGCACCCATGAAGCAAACGCAATACAAACTAGACACATATCAGAGTGTCTAAGAGGCAGGAAGGAAGAGTCCAACCCTTTAAATAAAATGACAAATACACACATTCTCCTTCCATTAGGGTTTCACACAAATGCACACATGTTCACAGTCATCCACAAGGAAGTCAGTGGGAAGAGGGAGTTTAACTGGTATTAACACACTGACAGCTGAGGACAAGCCTCCGTTAATGTGTTGGAACTTCCTGTTTGGGTCAAACCGTGACCCAAGTCAAAGCCCGGCTTTGACAGCACCCAAACTAATTACGCTAAAGTAAACGAGGCAAACGATATTTGACATTATGGCTTTTAAAGGCTGCGAGATCATTCTTACAACAGCTGCTGAATACCACACGCCTTACCCACTGTGCTCTTAAGTTATCTTAATTACAGCTTTTTTGACATATAAGACCTTAAGTGTAGTGACTTCATTTCCCTCATAAATTAGAGAAGTTCTACTGGCAGCTTAGAGGCAATGCTCGCTGACTGAAGTTGACTTATCACGTACAACCATGTTCCACTGGCAGCTGAGCAGACAGTCCCACTGTGGCAGCTGACTGAGTGCATCACATATTGTCCATGACTTCTGTCAGTGGGAGAAATACACTAAAGGCTACAGTCACAGGTCTTAATGCACAATTCAGATTCACAATTCATTCATATGTGACCCTCCAGCACAAAACCAGTCAGTTGGGTCAAATTTCATAAATTCAGATTTTATATTTATCTAAAGTTTATTAAAAATGTTTGTGTGACACTAATTCAACCAACCACAGGCCGTTTTTCAACATCCCCATAGCAACAAGGGCTTTAGTTTAGTGCAGAAGGCTTTGTTCTGAGGCCTCCCATTGGTTCAAATCTATAATTCTGTAGATTTCTATTTAAGGGTTGTCTAGAGGGAATCCCCATCTTTCCAACGGTACCAAACATGACGGGGAAATACCTAACGCCAGCGCCAAGGAAAGTCGTGTTTGGAGTCGATTTGTCTTAGTTTTAGACTTAATTACTGTCAGAGTCAGTTGTTGTTCTTCCTAAAAGACATGATTTGAAGAAGTTACGCTAGGAATTTAACAAACACTCATAGTTAGAAGTGTTCAGGAGACATTTTACTGGGATTTTATCAACAAACTTTAAATTGGATCATTTTGACCCATATAGCTAGAAAGACTGAAGCACTGGTTTTGTGATGGAGGATTACATATGTGGAAGGCTAAGATGCTAGCGGTTGTTATGGGCAACAGCATAGTATCAATGTGCAGAAAAGAGGTGAATAAATTAAGATTTAAGATTTTAAAAAATGTATAAGGTGAAGGTGAAAGCAAGAGGTTCATATAGAGAGAAGAGGAACGTGATGAACTGAAGGTATTTGGAGAAGATCAGAGATATGAAGGATAACGTCTATGCTACAAAATATTGGGATTCACTAGTAACCACTGGTCCCGCCCCCCTGGACCTGCAGCCACTGACCCCGCCCCCTGGACCTGCATACAGTTAGTTCAGTGTCTGGTTTTGGGCATAAGTTTCTACCCAGTGGAAGAAAGTCCTTTAACAGATATGACAGTTTAACTGCGACTGGTTTAAGGTTTAGCATCTACATGAGACTGAAACAAATGTTATATAAATGTCATTTTTTTTTCTAATTACTGTCAACATAAGTGGACCTACTTGGATTTGCGACAGCTGTTTGCAGATCCTCGTATCTGAAAGGCTGTTGTAGATGTTTGGAGATCCGCTCTTCCAGGTGATAGAGAAGCGGATCAGGAACAAACGCTTCATTTCCCAGGACACCAATGGGAGTGATGGTCCTACGAAACGACTGTGGTTTTTGCATTGCGCGTAAAGGCAAAGAGTTTGAGTTCTGTCTCTGGACGGCACGTCCAGTTAAGCCAATATTTCTAAAAGAGAATGATTGTGGCCACAAGAATTCCTTTCCCAGGTCACTATCTGTGAAGAAATTATCATATATGTCTGTTGAAATCTTATTTGCGCTGGCCTTACGGCTCAGTCTCGTTACCACCCTCACAGGCCTGTGGTCATTTTTATCCTCTTCGTCGGAGGACTCGTCTGAGGATGAGGAGACAAAAAAATAGTCGTAAGCCTCTGGAAACTGCAGGTTTCTGTTCGCCGAGTGAGAGTAGGAGAAGATTGGCACAAGTTCATCTTTGGTTTCATCTGCTGCTGTGATAAGAGGATAGAAGAAGGTATCTGTATCAAACTCTGAAAAGAAATGGTCGTACGTTTCGGGAACAGAATTTCCATCTGTGAAAGTCTCGGCAATGCCATCTGTAGATGGCTGACTGGGAATTGACTTCTTGTCGCCAAAGAAATACTGAAATATATCCGTGAGAGAAATCCTGTAGCTTTCTGCAGAAACTGAAGGTAAATGGTTCAAGTCTTGTTTTGGCACGTGTGTGTCAGGTATGTAGTCTAAGTTTGCATATTCGTCTTCCTCTAAAGTCACTAAAGTTTGGCCTTCGTATGTGTGGTTAAAAGACTCACATTCGAGGGCGCGTAGATTAGATACGCTTACATTTTTGGAGATTTTTCTGCGGCGTTTCTGAGCGCCACCAGACCGGACTGGTTGAGTAAGGTCACTCGTAGTTGTTAAAGTCATACTCGCTGGGTAAATACCTGTAGGTAGGCTGACTGAAACTGGTTCACTTTCCCACATGAAGCTTTTTGAAGAGGACGCATCGACTGTTATGACAGAACTTGAATCTGAGTCAACAGAATGAGGGACAAGGGATGCTTCCATGCTAGTTTTTTGTCCTAGATTAGATTCATCAACCTGACCGAAAAAGCCAGAATCCGTCAGTACTGAGTCAGTATCTTCGGTTTCTTGTAATGACGGCAGGGAGTTCGGGGGATTGTTGTTGATACCTCTTAAACCTAGAATATCGTTTATCGTCAGCTTCTCCATTTCCCTCCAAAAAGATGACATGGCAAACACTGTACATTTTGAATCCACAGGTTCATTTCCTAGTTGGGCTCCAACTTTGGAAACTTCCGCTCCATTACCGAAGTCACAGTTTGATTCTTCTGTGACATATGATATATCCTGACCTTTATCCTGAGATGTTTCGTCTCTTTTCTCAGCTGCTGTGAGGATTTGTGATGTTTTTTCTTCACATCTGGTGTTGCTTGGACTTAGAGAAGAACAAGGACTTCCCAGTGCATCTTTGCTATTTTCATTTGAGAGCGACTCAAGGGATTGTGTTTCCAGAGAACAGTAAGAAGATGTTCCTGTATTTTTTGAAAGATATACTGATAAATCTTCAGATGCAGAGAACATGTCTCCTTTAGCTTTTTGAATAATTTCACTACACGGAAAATTATTCTCATCCATTATTTGCGCTGCCATTTTATTCGTTAATGACGCATCCATTTGTTTAGATGATATTGGATCATTTGGAGAGTGTTCCATTTGGTTCACTAATGCATCTACACTGGACGGGTGTTTATCAAGCAATAAATTGTCTCCATTTGAGGTCGAGCTGCCACTTTGCGTGGGGTCGTTCTGATATGATGAAGTATTACTGGTTTTTACTTGATGAGTTTTCGTGCTGTGATCAGCTGGTTCTTGCGCATCAGGACCGTTTACAGAATGAAGTTTAGTTTTTTCCAGGATATAGCTATAATGGTGTGTATCCTGACACCCAGTTTCCAGCTGTTGAGGTTCAGCCAGTGTTCGACGCTGTGAAAGGTCGTCTATGCCAGAGCTTCCACCCTCCACACCCATGACAGACTTAGCGGTGGATACTGTGTCATGCTGGCAAACTTTCACATCAGGATCATTTGACTTTACACTCAGTAAAACTGTCTGAGTTACTGACTTGACCTCATCTGCGCAAGACTGCTCATTTTCACAAGAGAAACCATGATTCATTTCGTTGGACAGCTCGAGGCTCTCTGCGTGAGTGTCCTCTCTTTTACAGTCTCTCTTTTCTGTGGTGAGGTTTGATTTGTCTGTTTCACAATCTGAAATTGAAAGTGTCATCCCTGGATCTTCATTCGGTTTCTCTGTTACAGTTAATTTTCGGCACGGCTGTAAATATTTCCCTACATGACAAGCGCCGCTTTGTGCTGACGAGAGACTGTAATCACTTTGACTTTGTAGGCCTGCAAACCTGTCATCTGTTGTAATATTTTCCAACCCGCTAGTTTGTTTGAAAACATCATCTTGTAACTTGAGGTGTTGAATGTCACAAGAAGGAACAGAGTGAGAACAGTCTTTTACTCTTTTTTCTTGAACATTTACAGGGTGACTATTTGTGACCAGGTATGTGTATAAAGGGGGCGTGAAGCCATAGTTCATTTGTGCCTCTTTTACAGAAGGTGAGTAAAAATCCTCTGGTAACCATGGATCCAGCCGCCCCTTCCTTAGGAACTGCTCCTCTTCTGAATCTTTCTCCAATCCAAAACCACTTTCTGCTGGTTCAGGACCAAGTCGCCTTTTCTTTCTTCTCTTTCTTTTGAAAGAGGCAGACGGTGATGACTCGAGGCTTGACGGTTTGCTTGAAACGTCCGAGATTTCACTTTTGTCATCCTTGCATTTGACCTTTGTGACCACATCTAGACTTCTGAAGGAATCAGCGTGTTGGCTTTTAATGAGAGTCAGAGGACGTCTGAGAAAATCTTCCCGTGTGACATCATACAAAGGTGTATGCGTTTCCTCTTCCAGATTTATCACCTTGCTAGAATGAGGTGTTGCTTCTGACCAGACAACCTTCTCCGGTTGTGAGTCATTTGACTCTATTATCTCATATACTCTGTTTTCTGTGCAGGCTTCCTCTCTAATGAATAACTCGATTTCGGGGTGAGCTGGTTTGTAAGTGTGCAGCATTGAGTTACTGGCAGAAGGTTCAGGGGAAATTTTGGGTCCAGGCTCATCTGTTTTCATTGTGTTTATGTTGCTGACGGTGTTGACAGCCTCCACGGTCTCTCTGCCAACGACTGTTTCACCCCTGGCAGACACAAAGTTTAACTTGGGGATGTTTTTTGGCAAAGTACAGTCAGTGCTGTTGGCTTGCTGCCCATCACTACACTGCTCCTCCTCCCGTGCTACTACTTCTCTGTTTTTTCTAGCTCCCACTTGGTTTGGCTCAGTAAGTTTTTCAGCCTCTGTAAGGCTTTTCAGTCTTTCAAAGAACATATTGACTGATTGCAGGTGTATATCCTCCTCACTGCCCGAGAGGACACTCTCCATTCCCCCCATGCTGTGTTTGCTGAAGTAAAGCTCCGCGGGAGAACCTTCGCTGTCTGGGGGACCATCGATAGATCGTTCAGTCTCTACAAAGCCTGCTGTCTGGCCCACTTTCTGATCCCTTCTGGCAAGAATGGACCCTGTATCATCCATGTCACTCATACCCGAGTCATCCACACCAGCTAATGAAGGAGGAAGGAGGTTGCACTCCTCACACTCTGCAAAGAAGCAGTCCCAGTCACGGTCACTGATCTCGACGCTGTATTCAAAGTCTTCCATTTTGACAGACAGTGTCAGTATAACCTATAAAACTAATCAGAAGAACTGTCATTAGAATAAGCACTGCTAAAAAAAACATTTACTGAATTTAGATTTTAGGATGATACAGCAATTAAACAACAGACATGCATATATATATATATATATATATATATATATATATATATATATATATGCAATTAACAGGTTTATTCAACACCAACAATTTCAAAAACTGGAAGCAACTGCTCCATTTAATTGCATTAATATGTTTAATCAGATTAATCACAATGATGGATTAATCTGCTTTAATGTGTTCATTTTGACAGCCCTAATAATAACATATACTTTAGCAAGATTTTGAAAATTTTTACAGTCTTACAGAAAATTGGAAAAAACATTAAAAAACTCCAAATCAAATTTTCCTCAAGTGCACCGTTGATCAACCCTAAGCAGTCAAGTTTTATGACAGTCAAGAGTTAACTTGACTGCCATAAAAAGTCAAAATCATGAGATAAAAACTGATAAATTTGGATTTAAAAAAAATCTGACAATTTTACAGCACTGTACCTTTTTTTCCCTTCCAAAAAGTTTTGCCCATGTCAGGGGGTACTTGACTAAAAATATGTTTCTAAGGGGGTACATCCCTGAAAAAAGTTTGAGAACCACCGTCAGAGCACGGAGACTTTTAACGTTAATCATTTAAGCACTTGTGTTTGCATGTATGTGGACTTTCATGCTGGGGGTCCTACCTGTCTGGTTCCTGCTGGGATCCTGGTCTACAGGAGGAGAAGGTCTGGGAGGTAGAGATACTACATAGCACCACGTGTGAATGTCCTGAGGTGGGCGTCCTTGGTCATGAGCACAGCGAGCCCCATGATTTGATAAATATAGAGCGGTGCTTCTGATCACGTAATACACGCAAGGTTCTTACAGCAGCCGTCTCTGACAGAGGCATAAAGTTTCAGTCCCTTTAAATAGACTCCATTAACTTCTGAACGTGTGACACAGCATACTGTTCCTACTTTTACTACCTTTGACTAAGTATACCTACTAAAAAGACTTGAATTTTCTCCCAAAACCACAGTGCGACTCATATATGGATTAATTCTGGTTTTGCTTAGTGAGTTGGAAATTTGACTTTCTTTATCTCATAAATTTAACTTTTATCTCGTAATTTAGATTTTTAATTTCTTGATTTTGGCTTTTTATCTCAAGCTTTTGACTTTTTATCTTGTAATTTTGTCTTTTTGTTGCATAATTTTTTGTTTTTATCTCATAATTTAAACTTTTTATCTCGTAATTTTTTTCTTTTTATCTCATAATTTTGCCTTTTTAGCTCATTATTTTGGCTTTTTACCTCATGATTTTTACTTTTTATCTCAAAATTGACTTTTTATCTTGTAATTAAAAAAAAATACACTACATGAAAAGAAAACTTTATGCACTGTAGTTTGGTTTATTGTTATATCGAGTTATAATGACATTTTAATTATTTATCAATTGCATTTTACTCATTTCTGTTTGAATAATATAAGTTGAAATTCACAGAGTGGAAATTAATATTTTATCAATAAACATATAAATCAATAACATCCACATATTCAGGAATATGAATTAAATCTACCTTAGTCTAAATGATCATATAGATATTTGGTATAACTAGTAGTATTTTCCAGATAACTAGTAAATATTGGACAGTTTTTCTCCTAAAATTGATTTGGATTTACTCAACATGTGCTAAATCTGAAGTAAATCCAAAATAATTCAACTAATAATTTCATTATTTTGGATTTAATTATTATGTTTAAATGGACTTCTTAAAATCAATAGTTTTTAAAATCAAAGTTGAAACACTTAAATTCTATTCAGTTATTTGAATTTTCACTTTATTTGAGTAGAAAATGGTCAAACTTGTAGAAGTAAGACTGGATAACTCTCAGATCCTGGACCATTCAGGCAGCAGATGTACGGTCATGTGAGGTGTGAGTGCATGTGCATGTGCACGTGGGTCAGCTGATACCCTACTGCGCTGATGTCATGGGGTGAAAGTTGATCTAAATCTTTTCTCTGCTATGTTTCCCATCTCTGCTGGAGAAGAGATTGGAGAGAGAGGGACTGGAGCGACTCCTGTCATTCATCTGAACCCAAATAAACCAATCAGTCCCTCTTCTTGGTTTTAAACTATTTTCTCGTGTTAGTTTTGATTTCAGCTATAACTGAAGTCTAAAAATCTTTCAGGTTTCCTCCAGCCCACCTGTGGAGTTTTTGCCCAGACCTACTATATACTGTTGCATTAAAATTAACATTATATTTATTAATGTGTTTATATATACGATTCTGTTTTTCAGTTTCCCAACTTATTGTAATATTGATTAAATAAAACAGACGAGGTGGGTCAACTCACACTAACCTTGAGTGAGAAAAAGTTAAACAGTTCACAAACACAATCATACAACTCTACAATTATTGTGAATGCACTCATAATGAAAGTAATATAAAATAAAGTCCAAAAGTCCTGCTGTGATAAAAAAAAACACTTCCTAAGAAGGTCAGCAGGTGGCACATTTTAGCCAAACATAGCTAAGCTAAACATACATTGAAATAATGCTAAATAGCAAAAAACTAACAATAAAAGCACAATATAAATCAAATATTCAAAAAGAAATACAACTATCTATTTGACCCAGAAAATAAAGTGCTGTGATCTAAATTCTAAATATATAACATAAATAAACCAAATCCTAAATGCATGCAATGCTGTTGCTGCAGCAGAGCTAGACTTAGACTTAGACTTCCTTTATTGTCATTGTTACAATAAACATGTTTACAGAACAACAAAATTGTATTTCCGGTTCTTCCTTAAGGTGCACTTCAGATTTAAATATTAAAAAATAAAGAGTAAACTTTGTAGAATACAAATGTACAGAGTGTAAAGTGTAAACGTTGAGGTAGACTTATTCAGTGCGGTATACATAGTATACAAGTAGTCACCTTTGCTGGGGTGCAGGTGTGTTCAGGGCAGTTATTGCTCTGGGGTAGAAACTGTCTCTGAGTCTGTTGGTGCTGCTGCTCATGGCTCTGTACCGTCTGCCTGAGCGCATGAGTGTAAAGTGGCAGTGTCCTGGGTGGGAGGGGTCTTGTAGGATGCTGTGGGCCTTCTTCAGGCAGCGGGTGTTATAGAGTTCAGTCAGGGGGGGGAGGGGGCATCCGATAATCTTCTGGGCGGTGTTGATGACCCTCTGGAGAGCCTTCCTCTCTGCAGCCGTGCAGCTCCAGAACCACACGCAGATGCAGTAGGTGAGGATGCTCTCGATGGAGCACCGGTAAAAGGACACAAGCAGCTCCTGTGCCAGGTTGTTATTCCTGAGGACTCTCAGGAAGTACAGTCTCTGATGTGCCTTTTTGATGGTCGCTGTGGTGTTGGTGCTCCAGGTCAGGTCGTCGTTGAGGTGGACGCCCAGGAAGCGGAAGTCAGATGCCCTCTCCACGACGTCTCCGCTGATGACCAGGGGCTGAAGGTCTGTCCTCTTCCTCCTGAAGTCGACAATCAGCTCCTTGGTCTTGGAGGTGTTAAGGGCCAGGTTATTGTCCGCGCACCACCCTGCCAGCCTCTCCACCTCGTCGTGGTATGCCGACTCGTCTCCTCCTGAGATGAGCCCCACCACGGTGGTGTCATCAGCAAACTTTATGATGGAGTTGCTGGAGTGTGCGGGGGTGCAGTCATATGTGTAGAGGGAGTATAGGAGGGGACTCAGCACGCAGCCCTGTGGGGAGCCGATGCTGAGGCTTAGGCTGGAGGAGGTGTGGCATCCCATCCTCACCCTCTGGGGACGTTCCGACAGGAAGTCCAAGATCCAGCTGCACATGGGGCTTGGAATTCCCAGGTCTCTCAGTTTGGCCACTAGTCTCTCCGGGATGATGGTATTGAAGGCCGAGCTGTAGTCCACAAAGAGCAGCCTTGCGTAGCTCCCCCTCTGCTCCATGTGGCTCAGGGTGGAGTGCAGAGCTGTGGCGATGGCGTCCTCCGTGGACCTGTTGGCCCTGTAGGCGAACTGGTGGGGGTCAAAGTTAGCTCTACTAACAGTAGAGCTAACAGCAGAGCTAGTAGCAGAGCTAACAGTAGAGCTAGTAGCAGGGCTAACAGTAGAGCTAACAGTAGAGCTAGCAGCAGAACTAACAGTAGAGCTAACAGTAGAGCTAACAGTAGAACTAACAGCAGAGCTAACAGTAGAGCTAGCAGCAGGGCTAACAGTAGAGCTAACAGCAGAGCTAACAGCACAGCTAACAGTAGAGCTAACAGCAGAGCTAACAGTAGAGCTAACAGTAGAGCTAACAGCAGAGCTAACAGTAGAGCTAACAGTAGAGTTAACAGTAGAGCTAACAGTAGAGCTAACAGCAGAGCTAACAGTTGAGCTAACAGCAGAGCTAACAGTAGAGCTAACAGCAGAGCTAACAGTTGAGCTAACAGCAGAGCTAACAGTAGAGCTAACAGCAGAGCTAACAGTTGAGCTAACAGCAGAGCTAACAGCAGAGCTAACAGTAGAGCTAACAGCAGAGCTAACAGCAGAGCTAACAGTTGAGCTAACAGCAGAGCTAACAGTAGAGCTAACGGCAGGCCAATGTGCAGGCAGGCCACTAGGAAAAGTCCCAGTTCTCCTGTGTGCTAGTCCGGGCCTGATAGTGACTCAGTCCAAACTGCTCAGTGTGTGTCAGGTTCTACTGAAATTAGAAAATGTTGAGCTCATTCGTCTCCACCATTAACAGGATGTTGTCATGTGACTATTGCGAACACGTACATTACGATGTCGGTGCTCAAACAACATATTGTGCAGCTCTAATACAGACACCTGCATCTAGAAGATCCAGCAAACACTCAGTCTGTATTTCTGCTAACAACTGCACCATGAGGACAAACCAACACTCCAAGCAACTCAGGAAAAAAGTTAATGTCACAGGAAGGACAAGAAAAAAATTCCAAGACAATGAATGTCCCCCAGAGTTCTGTTAAATCCATCATTAAGAAATGGAAAGTATTGGGACCATCATGTTGTGGGAATGCTTCCTGACAGCAGGCCCTTAAAGAATACAGTCAAACTCAAGTGTCCAGATGTGCAAACCTGACTGAGACATATTCACAAGGACTGCTCACATGCTACTAAATACTGACTTTAAAGGGACAGTTCAGTATTTTTCAGATGAATGTGTTTGTCATCAGTGTCTTTACTCTGGTGCACACACACTGACTCCGCCCCTCTCTTCTGACTCCGCCCCTTTACTCTGGTGCACCCACAGAGACTTACCCCCAACAGTGTCCTGTGAGTCGAGTTCTGGTCCGGTTTTGGTCAAAGCCAAAGTAGTCCCGGCAGGTTTCCTGGGGTCAACAAAATAAAACGTGTTTCTTCTCAAAACAGTATGTGTTGGAATGAGTGATTTATTTACATAACAAAACTGTAACGGAATAAAAACTCACACCTTGTAATTGCTTGGAGCTACTTTCTCTCAATGCCGATCAATGCACTAGCGTTGTCACTGCTAACAGCTGTGCACCTGCATGTAGCAGCCGCTAACACTGACCAACAACTGATGAAAGTAGTTTGATAAAGGCGCACATTAAAAAAATAAATAATTTTACTGAATATTTTTGGTCACTTTACTTCATTCTACTGAACAAAAATAAATAAAATAATCCATAAAATGAACAAAGAAAATCTATAAAATAACCAAAGATCTTCAGGAAAATAAACAAAAATTACCAAAAATATTCAGTAAAATGAACTAAATTGATCAAAAGCTTCAGTAAAATGAACAAAAATGAATAAAAATATTCAGTAAAATGACCAAAAATATTCAGTAAAATGAAAAAAATGAAGAAAAATATTCAGTAAAATGAAAAAAATTAATAAAATAACCAATAAAATGAACAACACAATCAATAAAATTAACAAAAATGAAGAAAAATATTCAGTAAAATGAACTAATTTCACCAAAATAATCAATGCGTGTTGTCACTACTTTCATCGGCAGGGGCGGCTGTGGCTCAGTTGGTAGAGTGGGTCGCCCAATGACCGGGAGGTTGGCGGTTCGCGTCCCAGCTCTGGCTGTCCACATGTCGAAGTGTCCTTGGGCAAGACACTGAACCCTCACTTAGGCCCCCAGTAGGACTGACCTTTGACCTTAGAAACCTACTGGTGTATGAGTGTGTGTGTGAATGAGTGAATGAGAGGCTACTGTAAAGCGCTTTGAGCACCATGAAGGTGGAAAAGCGCTATATAAATGCAGTCCATTTACCATCAGTTGTTCGCCAGTGTTTGCGGCTGCTACGTGCAGGTGCCCAGCTGTTAGCAGTGACAACGCTAACGCATTGATTGCTATTGAGAGGAATCCCTTTGTATGCAATCGGGCGGTACTACAACCAATCAGCATAATCTTTAGGATGATGTAGTTAGAGCGCCGGAAAGTTGACGGAGGAGTCCGGAGAAAGTTAGGAATGACTAAACAAAATGGTGGATTATGGAGCTGAACGACTGTTGTCGCTTCTGTAAAAAGAATTTAAAGATTGTTGACGTTTTCTCACATTCTTCACTCATCTTTGATAAAAGGAAATCTACACCTGTTGTTGTTCTTCTTCTATGGTTGTTTACACTTGTTTCTCTACCAATCGTTGCAGCGTCACTTTGTTAGACCCGCCCTCTGACTCTATACTTCACTGTGATTGGTCGACCAGTTTCAGGGAAATCTAGCCAAAAGTTACATTGAGCAAAACTAGACTACTACGATAGAACATTAGATTTACTGATGCTAGGAGGAGCTAGTGTGGCTAGGCTACTACGATAGAACATTAGATTTACTGATGCTAGGAGGACCTAGCTCAACTCGGCTACCTCAGACCACCACCAAACATTCATACACCAGTGTGAGTGACACTAGAAGCAAGGAGGGTAAAGTGTCTTGCCCAAGGACACAACAGACTGACTAGGGCAGAGCTGGACTTGAACCGCCACCCCTTTTGTTAATGGATGACCTGCACTACCGAGGTAAGGTAACTTTATTTGTACCTACAGGTAGATTTGGTTACAGGTAAAAAAAGTGACATAAAAGCAAACACAAAAAAAATAAATACTGAACAGTGACACAGGTCAAAAGACACGCAACTGACAACAACTGACATGCAGACAGATAAGTGCTCCAGACAGGATATAAACATAAAGACTAGCATATATGTTATTCAATGCTTTTCTCATTGAGGGGACAGGACTGCATTTATACCTTTTGGTTCTTTATGCAGACATTCTGAACCTCTGACCTCAGAGCAGAAACTGAAATTCACTGAATAATGGATGTGATGCATCCGTAAAGATGGACCCCACGAGTCTCTCTAATTGTCTTTTCTACACTCTGCTGCTGCTTTATTGACCCACCTCATAATCTGACGAAGTGAGTTTTTATATTTTAGGGGCAGATTATTGAACCAGGACACTAAGATAAAAGAAATTAGTTTGTATAAAATGAGCCATGGCCGCTCCATTAGTTATTCAACTTAACATAAAACCTACGTATCATATGTATTATTATTTATCTGTTCTAAGGTGTAATGAGAAATGCCGTATGTCAGGCTGATTAAAACATTAAAATTATTAAAATCTCACAGGTATATTTAACCTTTTAAAATAATTCAGCTACAAAAAAAGACATTTGCACTTTTCTGTAGATTTTTTTCCACATACAATTATCACATACTGATTAAAGCTACACTATGATCTTAAAGTTAATCAAAGGTTAATTTATGTAGCCGCTTTTATTTTTAACCATTGCTATTGGATCTGATTGGCAGGGCCAGCGTTAGGCATAGGCAGACTAGGCGGTCGCCTAGAGCACTAAATGTCTTCGGGGCGCCGAGTCTTTATTAAGTCAATATTAAGCTACTGTATTTTCCGGACTATAAGGTGCACTTAAAAGACTAATATATGGATTAATTCTGGTTGTGCTTAGCGACTTGAACTTTTTACTTTTTATTGGATCATTTTCACTTTTTATTAGATAATTTAGATTTTTTGTTGCATAATTTGGCCTACACTTTACATTTTCCACATAATTTTGACTTTTTATATAATAATTGTGACATTTTATCTCATAATTTGGACTTTTATTGAAAAGTTTGGACTATTTATTGCATAATTTGGACTTTTATTGAATAATTAGGATTTTTTATCACATAATGTGGACCCTTTTGAAGTTTTATTTAGCAGGATAAGAGTGTGTTTTGTTCCGTGTTACAACTCAACAAGGTTGAGAGTTATTGTGAAAGATTAGCTTCACTTAATGCACCTTTATATATATATATATATATATATATATATATATATATATATATATATATATATATATATATATATACATATATATATATATATATATATATATATATATATATATATATATATATATATATATGAAATAAATAAACCATTCATTAACAGTTCACCTTATAATGTGTAAAATACAGTAAATAATTCATTAAAGTTAACATTGACAGTGATTATTCATGGACACTCAGTACGTACTCCATCAGATGTAGGACACTATATTTACACATGATCATTTATAATTACACTAAAAGGAAAGAGGGGTGTTGGCCTAGGGGACCCACATTGACTAGAACCGGCCCTGCTGATTGGCATTTATACTTTATTTTCCAACTTACATTACCTTAAATTAACCAGTGAATATTTTGTCAACCACTGGATAATAATTATCTTCTTACCTTAAATGACAGCACAGATGTCAGACTAAAACCAAGGATTATTTCCTGAAATCCACCATTAGGGAAGACGGCTTATCTGAGGTGGTACTGAGCCACTGTTTACAGCTATCAGTAAGACAATGTGATTACTGTGATTACTACACTGCCATCCTCGCTCACATAATGTCACTGACACTAAAAGATATGAAGATAACATATCAGTCCTGATCTCATTAACGGCTGTTAAACTGTACTTAACAGATGTCTAATGCATCTTAACTACACTTCAATACATTCATTAACTATGACAGACTTACTGGTCATTCATTCAGAGCAAAAAGATTCAAACAATGTCGGCTGAACAATCTATTGTTTTCTTTGTTTTGGACCAAAAATTGCGATTTCAGACGACACTATTTTGGGATCGTCAAAGCCCACTTTATTTTGTCAACTATTTTATATATTTAACCTTTGTGGGGACCTAAATTTTGGTCCCGATAGTGTCAGAGGTCCTCATGGTGTGACTGTGTAAACATATCAATGTCCCCATAAAGATAGGAATACTAACACACAGTGATTAGAATAATGTCTCTGAGATTAAAAAGTGGGGAAAAACAAATGGACAACATACAGAAACAAGGACAGTGACATTGAGAGGACACTTTGAGACATTGAACGAGAGACTGAAATACTATAATTTCCCATGAGTTAATGTTTTTGGATTTTTTTTAAATGTTTTTCTTCATTTAACTCATTGACTACAAAAGACACACACACACACACACACACACACACTATATATATATATATATATATATATGTATGTATGGTGCATGGGGCAGTGGATCAAAATCTTGTTCATCATATGTGTGAATTTCAGACTTGTGGACAATGTATTTGTGTCCCAGTCGGTGCAGAAACTGTATTTTCCAATAAAAGGCAAGCGTGGATTTGTGCCTCGAAGATGGAGGTTAACGAGTTGAGAGAGTGACAGAGAAAATGCCGAAGCGGAAGATGAAATGGAACAGATAAAAAAAATCCAAGCAGCTTAAACTAGCACAGAGTTTGTCTGGTAGTGGATCAGCAAGTAAGAGTGTCAGAACCACGACTGATAAGGGTGAGGTGGCAGATCCCCTCATCATTGGTAGTCCAGTAGAGATGGTCACTCTGGGAGTGCATGTAAACACGTTATAACGTCATATTACTGTTGGTGTGTGTGCATGTGTGCTGGTTTGGTAAAAACACCCATGAACAAGGCAATACAAGGTGTTAGAGCACCTATTTTTTATGCTTTCTTTTAGTAATCGTTACAACATGGATATATTTCTTCTCTACATGTGTCCGTCCATCATTAAAGCAGTGGTTCAGTCACAGCAGTTTTTCGAACTTTAGCCTCAAATATGTTATATGGGTCAAAATGATCTAATTTAAAGTTTATTGATAAAATCCCAGTAAAATGTCTCCTGAACACTTCTAACTATGAGTGTTTGGTAAATTCCTAGCGTAAGTTCTTCAAATCATGTCTTTTAGGAAGAACAACAACTGACTCTGACAGTAATTAAGTCTAAAACTAAGACAAATCGACTCCAAACACGACTTTTCTTGGCGCTGGCGTTAGGTATTTCCCCGTCATGTTTGGTACCGTTGGAAAGATGGGGATTCCCTCTAGACAACCCTTAAATAGAAATCTACAGAATTATAGATTTGAACCAATGGGAGGCCTCAGAACAAAGCCTTCTGCACTAAACTAAAGCCCTTGTTGCTATGGCGATGTTGAAAAACAGCCTCTGATTGGTTGAATTAGTGTCACAGAAACATTTTTAATGAACTTTAGATAAATATAAAATCGGAATTTATGAAATTTGACCCAACTGACTGGTTTTGTGCTGGACGGTCACATATTTTCCCATGAGTTAATGTTTTTGGATTTTTAAAATGTTTTTCATTAATGTTTTTGTTCATTTAACACGACTCTTGAAAGAATCACCAAGTTACATTTTAGATCTTTTTTACACTTTTTTAGACGATTATGAGAAAAACTTAGACTAAAATCGAGACCCCCTAAAATAAAAACACGAACACATTTGATTCTCAAAACCATGTTATTTTGCACTTTTTTTTTTTTAATACTTTGCAACGAACCGAGTGCCTGTTGCTGACGACCTCTAACAACCAAGTGGAGAATTTGTTACTTTTGAGCCACTTCTTGTCAAACTGACATTTACTGTACCCATTTCATTAATACACATCCTCATTGAATGTAGGACGTTTCGGACTTGGATGTTCTGGACTAGGATATTTCGGATTGGATTTTTTTACACAGTAGGACTTTTCAGACAAAGCCTATTTTCTTATAACCCTCACAACATGGACTCTTTCAAATAATGTGAGGTTATATACTTGCAATGTAATTTGTATAATTTTGATACTTTAATTTGAGTATATTGTATTCATTTTTAATGTGTTCGAGTGAATAATAAAATTATATACAAATAAACATACATTCATGACGTTTGTTTTTGAAAATATGATTTGTCCGAAAAGTCGTACGCTACAAAAAGTGCAGTCCGAAACCGTCCTCACTATCCTGTCTGACTAACCCACTGCTCCACATACACTAGCTGGAACGAAAATAGGAAAGGTACGGAACACGGTAGTGGACACACTGAGCTGCCAAATAATTTGTTTATATCAGCTGACAGTAGAAACAGCAACAGATACTTTTTTTCATCTACAGACATTTCTTTTGGAATGAACAGAGTGGACGTAAAAAAATTTTAAACTTTGAGTAAATGAAATTTTACACCTGGGATGAAAATATGGGTGTTTTCATCCCAAGACATTTTAAAGCCTAAAATCTAAATTTCTGAATTATAGACTTTTTAGGACTTTTTTTAGTCCCTGCGGGAACCCTGATTTAAAAAGCAATAAAAACAAAGTTACAAAAAAAAGAAAGATAATCAATTATCACACACATCAACAGAGTTCTTCCAAATGGTGTATCTGCATCAAACACTTTCACAGGCTGTAAATACAGTTATTATGTGCCTAATTTTCATTTCTATAGACATTTATGAGAAACAGACCCCCTAATTAGCCAAACCACAGATTGGGCTGTGTGCCCAAGAGGGCCCTCTCAATTCACCAGCCGTGATAAAGGGGGACAAGCCAGGGCCTGTGTGGCTACTGCACCTGGGGCAGCGGGCCGCTTTGACACGGGTGGGATTCTGTTTCCATCAACAGGATTAGGCTCTCATGAGTCAGTTCTTGGAGTTAAGATTGAAATCTGTTTGGGCTGTTTCACAGCGGCTAATGTGAGAGAATTTCCCTCTAATTGTTTACCACGTCAGCCCCAGCAATTCAGCGTCAATTAAACAAAGCCCAGTAAACACACACATTCAGCTCAAGCTCAGCGACATGATGTTTAAATAGAAGGAAGTTTGTGTATGGCCCCGTTACCAAGCATCCTCAGTCGGTGGCATCTTTTGTGTCAAACAGGGGTGCAAAGTCTTAATTATGGCAAAGTAAAGGGTAGAAACACAGAAAACTGTAGACAAAGATGCCTATTTTGGATCTTTGGTAAGTGTTTAGAAAGCAAAGAGGAGGTTTAACAAGTAACTAATGCCACACATGTTGATGTAGAAACCTCAGTATTAGTTTCACTCTAAGAGTTACAAAAGGAAAAGAAACAAGAGGAGATGGAAGTAGATTAACCCTTTCCCCCTCATATGTCAGCAGTGACACTTTCTAAATGTATTATTTATTTGACATATTCAAAAAAATTTTAACTATTTCCTCAACAGTTTCACTTCCAGTCATTCTGATAGAATAGACCTTGTTCTTTAAATACATCTTTTTTTCATTCTGAATTTTCTCAGAATTCTGAGTTTAAACTCTGTATAATTACTTCTTCCCCCTCAGAATTCCAACTATCTTTCCTCAGAATCATGACTTTTTCTTTCCCCTCTGAATTGATTTTTTTTTTCACAATTTTTTCAGAATTCTGATGTCAATGTCAGAATTCCAAAATTCTGCTCATGAAAAAACTCATAATTAAGTTTTTCTCCTAATAATTATGGAAAAAAAACTATCCATTTGACTGCAGCTTTTTAAGCGCTAAGCTATTTTGTCTCTCAAAATAGCTTTGGAGAGGTTGGGACCCACTAATTTACATGCATTTCCTAATGCAAATAAGTAACCTGCTTGTATTCAAATAAGGTTTAAATAGAATAGAATGGCCTTTTTGTCATTGGTTTCACAATGAAACTTAAAATTGACACCTCCGTATTTGCATAAATCAAAAAATAAATTTAAAAGATAAAATATTGCACCACAAGAGTCACAATATACAATGGCAGAGGAGTGAATGCTGCATCAACACTGCACAACCAACTTAAATTGCTTAAATTAAACATTTCCAAAGTAAAAATCACAGTATGATAATATTAAAATTGCACAGTTGATATAAATACAAGAATTATTCAACTGTAGAATCCAGTATGAGGTGGTAAAAGAAATAAAAATAAGGATATTATTCCAGGCTGGTGAGCATTTGTGGGGGAAATTAAGTTTTATTTTATAAAATGGAGAATTAAGTATTTTAAAGGTGTGATGTTAGTGCTTTTGCATATAGAGCTGAACTGTCCTCCACCTCTGTATGCATGAATATCAGTCATTTACACCCATGCCTGCCCTTACCTGCAACAGACCTGATTTAACTTTTGAACCCGTACCTTTAAACCCGATCCCAGGCTGTATTGAAATCCTGCAGCTCCGTCTCGTCTGCCGTCAACAGGTTTATTCGTGGTGTAAAGACACAGACCGCCTGCAGGCCCCCACGAGGATTATGCATCCTGACAATGGTGAGATTTGATCAGTGGCACCAACAAAACATCATTGTCTTCTCTTCAAATGTCACACTCAGGTGTCAGTGAGTGCACCTACTGTTTGGAGATCGTGTCAGAAAACCACCAACTGTGTTTTGACACATTTATACTGTTCCTACAGGCAACTTCATCAACATTTTATGAAAGAAAACAACTGCAGACGGATCACTTTGCTTGATCACATGCTAATACAATGCTATTAGTTTGCTTGCTTGCTAGTTAGCCAGAAACGTGCACGTGAGGGCGGAGTTGATCACATTTCGGGGTAAATTTGATAGGATGAGCAGTGTAATTGTAGTTAAGATAAACAATTCTGACCTGACACGATACAAGAATTAACTTCGTTTTCTTGTATGGAAGGAGCACAGCCAACAAGTTTAAAACAGAGTGCAGTACTTCCGGTTCGCCACAAGATGGTGGACAATAACCTCTGTTGGTTGGGTCTGAACTGAGCCGAAGTATTAATACACAACAACAATTGGTACTGTCTGAGTTCTGTTCAAGGATATTAATAGTTTTGATTATGACTAAAGTTCTCAAGATTAATAAACAATCCATGCTGGAAGATATCTTATCCTTTTGAACCATTGCAGTGTATCCTCAGTCGACCCTCGAGCCAAAACTGCACATGCGCACAATGTGCCATAAAATAATTATATATCAATATTTTTCTACGTAAATTTCTTCAACCGTTCTCTTTAAAACTTACACAAAAATAATCATTTTCAGGATTTTAGCCCTTTGAATACTATATTTGACGTCACATGGTCTGTACACACACACACACACACACACACACACGTGTGTGTGTGTGTGTGTGTGTGTGTGTGTGTGGGGGGGGGGGGGGGGGGGGGTTACTGCTGGGGAGTAGAGTCTTGTGGATGTCTAAAAAATACCAATACCACTGGTTTCACTTCATTAGTTTTGTTTTATGTGACATTTAAAAATGTGGTTGCAATGCAAGTTAATGAGGGTGGTACATTTCACACACACACACAAATTACCAATACAATACAATACAATACAATACAATATAATATATGTTATTGTCCCACAAAGGGAAATTTGTCTTGAAAGGCACAACGGCAGCAAACAGTATCAACAGGCACACCACCACAACAATTACAGTACATAAACATAAAATCACACAATAAAGACAAATAATAAAAACATCACAGTAAAAACACAATAAGAAAAATTGCACAATCTTCAGCCTCAAGCAGCTTTGTTTAAACATTTTATGGAAATGGGAACAAATGAGTTCTTAAAACGGTTAAGTTTACAGTTAGGCAGTCTATACCATCTGCCTGAGGGCAGGGGCTCATATTGTGAGTGGAGAATATGTAATGGCTGAGTCACTATCCTCTGAGCGTGTCTAAGGATTGTATTCTCGTATATGGACTATAGGGATGAATACTCAGTCTTTACCAACACCTTCATGTCCGTGTGCACCAAGCCAGCCAGTTTGGTTTGCAGCTTAATGCCAGGGGAGAAGATCTTGGAAGACAGTTCCTGTAAGCTACACTGAAAAAAGGCATTGAATCAAATTAAACAAATCTACTCCAATCTTCTTCTTTTTTTCTCATGATTTTGATGACGCTTTGAAGCTTCCTCATGGCTGTTAACCTTACTCATGTCATCTGGCTGCGTTTCACCAATCTACACACTAGGCTCACACAATCATCTGAGTATCGTGTAGTTCAAGCTTTCTGAAAAATGAAGGAGCCAATCAGTTTTGCCAGGTGGGACTTCCCAGTTGCCAGTGTTGTACCTGAATGAGTTCATTGAATGATCGTTCACGAACGATATCATATTTTTCACGAACGTGAACGACTCGTTCACTTTTGCCAAATGAACGGGAAGTTGTGAACGCGGTTATTCTGACATTTATTGAACTGCGCTCTTATGTAGTTCACATTTAGTTCTTATCACGTTGTAATTATTGAGTCCTATAAGGAATAAAATGGGATCAAAACACATCATTACCATAGATGTTATTATTGTATTATTCTAAACTAATGTTGGAAACATACTGTTGTGGAATAGACAATGAGAAGAGAGAGAGAGAGAGAGAGAGAGAGAGAGAGAGAGAGAGGTAAGAGAGAGGAGAGAGAGAGAGAGAGAGAGAGAGAGAGAGAGAGAGAGAGAGAGAGAGAGAGAGAGAGAGAGAGAGAGAGAGAAAGAGAGGAGAGAGAGAGTTTTGGGAGCGGAGAAAAAGTGTGACTGGCGACCGGAGCAGGTGTTGTCCCATTCTTGGAAATAAACATTGAAAACAAAACTCACTAAAACAGCTCCTTGTGTTCTAAAAACCTGCAGAGGGAAGTTAACCCCGGGAGGGGGACGACATTTTCCCCTGATTTCCTGACTACGGTCAGGATAACGTCAGGAACGGTTAATAATTTACAATAATAACACAAAAAAGAAGGAAAAAGTTCATTTTAGGATCCATGAACTTCTAGTTGATAATTTGGAAGAATGAACGATGAACTGAACTAATTCATATTGACTAACTTGAACTGAACTTTGAACTAGTTCCTAATTAAGGTCAACTTTCCCAACACTGGCCAGTTGCTTTAGGCACTGGGTTCATCTTCAGCCTTTTGTCATTCCTTTATAGTGTCCAGAGTACTCTGGTGTCTCCCTACCAAGTGAAAGCATTTCAGACATATGCCAGAGGACACGTTAAAACCAAGTTTTACAGGCTGCTTTCCATAGGGAAGTTCAAGGAATATCCACTGGCTGTTGCCGATGTTGCCTTTTCTCCTCAGATTTTCCTGTACACACAACAATAGTCATTTCCAGAGAACACAGCGGTGCATTCAGGTGCAGCCATACTGTGGCCTTTGTTCTGATGGTGGTCTGCTGCAGTATGACTCTTCTTCCTGCTCTCCCTCTGAGCGACATCACGGCTTGAGTTCAATGTGAGTGGCTGAAGCAGCACGTCAGTCAAGATTCTTCATCTAATCACATGCAAGGATTTTAGATAAGGCCCCTCCTCGGACTGATATTTGATGTATGTATCAGCAGTCAATCAGTGTAAAGATGATCAGTACTATGATTGGCCAATACTTTCCAATACTGCTTGGTAAAATAAAAACATGATGCCCTAGATCGTCTCAATCAAAATCACTTTGTATCAAAATTTTATTCAAAGCTGCAACAGTTGAACACTGACCAGTTGTCATCCCTACGGAAGTCGTGAGAAACTCAGATAAAAACAAGAATAAAAACAGATGCATGGGAAGAAATTGTATTCTTACCTTCAAGAAGTTCTGTATGGAACCGATTCAGAGAAATGCAATACAATATTCTAATATAATATATATTATATATAATATAATAATAAATGTATGTATATATATATATATATATATATATATATATATATATATATATATATATATATATATCCATATATGTACAGCAAATATCCAACAGGGGCGTCTCCTTAGCTGCCCCAAAGACAAGATTTGACTGTGAAAAGATTCAACAGTTTTGTCAAACCATATGTGTTGATGTTAGTGTGATAATTAAGCAGCATTTACAGCTGAACCCATTACTGTGTGTGTTGGGTAAAGTCCCTGAATCATTGAGAACACATAAATATATTGTTCAGTTTTTGTTCATGTTGGGCCAAAAGGCGATTATGGTTAGATGGGTGGGGGAGGAACCTCCTTCAGTGGGTCTGTGGAAGTCACTGTTTTTATCTGGAAAAATTCAGATTTTATATTTAGGATCAGAAAGACATTTTTATAAAAACATTTGAAGTGTTGGAATATTTGAGAAGTGGATTCCATATGGACTCTTGAAATCATTTCTGTGAATATATATTAGATATGCTACTTTTGTTAAGGTTTTTCCCAAATAACTTGAATGTACCTGCTCTGGATTATATAATTTAGAAAATGTTCAATAAAAAGAATGTTAAAAAAACTAAAAACATGATGCCCATGTTCATACTATACAGTCTCATTCTGCGTGAAAAATGGAACCTGTGTTGCAAACGAGAACATACATTTTCCACGTGAGCGTTCCAGCTAAAAGAATGATCTAAGTGGACACCAAGATACTTCTATGTGGTGACCTGTTCAATGGGAGCAGCAGCTCTTTAGTTTTTTTAACATTCAGGGTGAGATGGTGAGCATCACACCAATGTTCTATTTCAGAGAAAGAAGAGGAGGGGCTTGAATGATGAATGAAGTCAGTATTATTGTTAAGGTTTAACATGTCCACATCTATTCAGTTGTTATATCTCACTGAAAACTTTCTCTTTAGGTGATTCTGTTCTGATGTTAGAGGTGTCATTCTGCTGAAAACCACTTTAGTCCTTTTGGAATCTGATGGCTCACCCAGAGTTACCATGGTGACGGCTCACCCAGAGTTACCATGGTGACGGCTCACCCAGCGTTACCATGGTGACGGCTCACCCAGCGTTACCATGGTGACGGCTCACCCAGCGTTACCATGGTGACGGCTCACCCAGCGTTATCATGGTGGTGGCTCACCCAGCGTTACCATGGTGGTGGCTCACCCAGCGTTACCATGGTGGTGGCTCACCCAGCATTACCATGGTGACGGCTCACCCAGCGTTATCATGGTGGTGGCTCACCCAGCGTTACCATGGTGATGGCTCACCCAGCGTTACCATGGTGACGGCTCACCCAGAGTTACCATGGTGACGGCTCACCCAGCGTTACCATGGTGACGGCTCACCCAGCGTTACCATGGTGACGGCTCACCCAGCGTTACCATGGTCATGGCTCACCCAGACTTACCAACACATGCTCCTTTAACAGTGGTTCATCACCTCCACTGGCTGCATACTGCATTCACACTAGACAACAACAGGAACCAGGGACCCAGAAAAATCCGGTCCATCTGATGTCAGATGGACTATAGCATCACCCACGTGGGGTTATGTCCATCCCTGGCAGCGAATCAGAAGTAGCACAAACTGTAAAAAACTGTTGGATCAAACTGGTTCATGTGTCTCTGTGGAAATAAAGACTGTTTTTTTACTGCACGTTTTCAAAACAAGTGACGTCACCAAACCTAGCTGGATGTTACTCTGGTAAACACCTACAGAGCCAGAGGGGAGGGGGGAGTGTTCCTTCATACATTCTGAGCCAATCACAGACGCCTCATCAGCGCGTCATGGACATGATTTGATTTGATTTGAATGATTTATTTCGAACATGTGCAAAGTGCAACAATAATAATAATAACAATGACATGTCTGAAAAGGAGTAGGATGAAACATAAGTTTATTTAATTCTACCCCTTCTTCACTTCCCCAATAACCTGAATTCATCTTATAGCAATATAGTGCATAGTACAAAAATGATGATAATAATAAAATAATAACAATAAAAATAATAACAATAACAATAATAAATAACTGAAGTACTAAACATATACATATATACAAAAAACAAACAAAAAAAAACCCAAATGAGCAGAGAGGAAAGTAGGTAACAAATAGAGTTTTTTTTGTTTATTTGTTTGTTTTCTTTTCTTCTTCCCTTCCTTCTTCTTCTTTTCCCTTTCTTTTTTCTTCCCTTTTTTCTTTTCTTTTTCTAATTTGTCTGCATTTTGTTCTTATTTTTTTAATTTAATTTTATTTTTCTATTCATTCACTTATTTTATTTATTTATTTTTTTATATCTTTTAACCCCACAGAGGGGGAGTCAACATTGCTTCAGATCAGTGTATATTCCCGTCTGGCAGACATATACTATACTATTTAGTGCATGTGTGTGACCATCAGCGGTCCTCCCTGAAAGCTGAGCAGACATCCCCCTCTCCCTTATAACCCAGTGAGTGCAGTGCTACACCTCAGTGATGTGCGGAGGAAACAAAGACTGGACAGGACGGACAGGACGAAAGGGGACAGAAACCAACAGGCGGTGCTATTGTAATTAAAGACTGTAAGGTGATGTGTTATTACCAACCACCAACTGTCCATCAATAAAAAAACAAATAAGTAGATCGCACAAAGAGGAGAAAACCAAACCAGCACAAAAGGAGAGAGGTAAAAAAAAGATTCAACAAACAATCCGCAACGAGCACCACAACCATGGATGTCCTGATAGTACAAAATAGAATTCAATGTAATAGAATAGTCCAGAAGAGGACACCAGTGCAGAAGAAAATTAGTTCAGTGTAGAGATTGTGGAGAGATTCTCAGCACATTCTGGCGAGTCCCATCATTCGCTGAAATGGGACTCAGTAGTAGCTGGCGAGACCCGATCAAACATGCAAGTGTGAAGGACCCCGAAGCCCCGAACAGCAATCATGATAAGGCAGGGCCAAGCTAACAGGGCAACCCCCACCCCGGGCCGCAGGAGCCACAGGACGCCACTCCCAGAGAGCCACCGGGGCCACTGCGAACGACACAAACCCGGAGAACAAGAGGGAGCAGGTACAGACCCCCCCAGCGCACCAAGACCGACCCAGGCAGCCCGGGGCACGACGACCCACCTGCCACCCCAACCCCAACCCCGCCCACCCCAGCCCCCCCACCAACCCCCCACACACCCCCTAGGGGCCCAACTGCCCAACCCAGCCAGGAAGCCAGACGAGGGGGCGGTAACCAGCCCATCACAAGGCAGGCCGACACCGGGCGATGGCCAGAGGACATCAGAGCCCGGACCCAACGCGAGTCCAGAGGGCAAAAATGGACAGTGTGTTGGGGCCCGGCAACGCCAGCAGGGAGGCACCCCGCACACCCTGCCCCAGGCGAGCACAGTACACCCAGGGCCCCGCCTCCCCACAATGCGCCCCGACAACCCACCAGGACAGAGCCCCCGCACGCCACCAGCCCATAGTACAGCCACAGTGCCCACCAGACTGGCCAATCCAACCCCCGCAGCCCACCAAAAGCCATCGCACCAGCTTGGACCCGACGGGCAAGCAACATGGATAGTAGTCTACCCCCGCTACCCCATAGCCACAAGCCATAAGGCATAAGGCATAAGGCATAAGGGGAAGTAGAAGTAAACTCTGTTGTTCCACCTCCAGTCATTTTTCTACTGTGAAAAAACAAGTGGAAACAAAACAATCTGAACGTTTTTATAAATAGAACCAACACACAATGAATTCAATAACAATGAAGAACAACAATATGAATAAATAAGCATAGAATGAGTCCTTTAATAAAGTTAATATTAATAAATAACTATAGAATGAGTCATTTAATAAAGTTAATATTAATAAATAAGCATAGAATGAGTCCTTTAATAAAGTTAATATTAATAAATAACCATAGAATGAATCCTTTAATAAAGTTAATATTAATAAATAACCATAGAATGAATCCTTTAATAAAGTTAATATTAATAAATAACTATAGAATGAAGTGTGATAACATATGTGGATAGTGAATACCTAAAAAAAGTATTTAATGTACAGTAAAGGAAGTACTTGTACTTAGTTACTTCCCACCTCTGCTAGTGTTAAGATATTTTTAGCCGTCTGGTCGTTAACCAGACTGTTTTTACTGTTTCCAGCCTTGAGGCAGTCTACCTCCTTCACATAAAACTATTTGACCCATTTTCACTGCTTCTTCCCTTGAAGTGCAACAGCAGCAGTTAGTGTAAAGAGAGGCCGTAACGCAGAGCAGTGTTGAATGAAGGCGGCAGACGCGTGACGGCGGCCTGAGGGCCTGAGGTGTGGGCTGACCCTGGCTGACACCGTCTGTCTCTGCTTTCACTGCAGTACGAGTACCACTACTGCTGTGGAAAAATACTCTGGTAAAA
>CM035789.1:46390874-46395874 GCA_020466265.1 Siphamia tubifer | reverse complement strand
GGTAAAAATGTGGAGTTTATAGGTAACAAGAGGCAAGTTGGAGTTTATTATTTGCTAGTTGTAACAGTAACAGAAATAGTAATAAATAGTATTGGCTAATGTGTTCCCAGCACTCTTATAATTTTGACTTTTAATCTTATCATTTAGATTTTTAATCTTATAATTTAGACTTTTCATTTCATAATTTTGAATTTTAATCTTATAATTTTGACTTTTTCTGTTGCGATTTAGCCTTTTTTATCTTGTATTTTAGACTTTTTAATCATAACTATGACTTCATCTCATAATTTTGACTTTTTATCTCAAAATTTTGACTTTTTATCTAATAAATGTACCTTTTTATCTCATAATTTTCACTTTTTTATCTCATAATTTTCACTTTTTCATCTCATAATTTGTGGGTGGTTGTGGTTGGGGTCACTCTTCACTCGTACGATGCCAGAGGCTAAAATGTGGAGCTTATAGGTAACAAGAGGCAAGTCGGAGCTTATTTGTTTGCTAGTTTCCACAACAGAAAGGGTAATAAGTAGTATTGGCTAATGTGTTCCCAGCGCTCTAATGAGGAGCCACAAAAGCACAAGGTCAGAGGTCACCGCCACCAACGGCATCAGCTCCTAAACCCTGTGAGCACTTCAACCCTTCCAGTCAACTTGATCAGACTACTTTACGCTCCAGCGATCAAAACATGTGCGCTCAGGCTTTAAACAATGAACCTACATGTCATAAAGCAGTAATAAAAAGAGCTCCTGAACATTTACATCATTATTACACCTGCATATAGACCACGTTATATTCATGTCAACATTTTTGCACATTAATCCACCGTCCTGATTCATCTGATTAAAAAAATTTCATGTTTTGATTTTTTATAATTTTTTTTTACAGTTTTGTTGAAACTGTTGAAGGTGTTGAATAAAAACGTTACTGTATTTTCCACACTATAAGGTGCACCATCAATGAATGGTTTCATTTTAGCGTTATTCATATATATATATATATATATATATATATATATATATTTTTTGGTTTATAAGACACATTAACATTAAATGAAGTGAAAATTATGAGGAAAAAAAGTTACATTTATGAAATAAAAAAGTGAAAATTGTGAAATAAAAAAACAAAATTATGATATAAAAAGCCAAAATTATTAGATAAAAAGTGAAAATTAGGAGAAAAAGTCTAGATCATGTGATACAAATTCTAAGTTATGATATGAAAAGTCAGTTATGATATAAAAAGGTCAAAATTGTGCAATAAAAAGTCTAAATTATGGGATAGTCACATTTATGAGATAAAAAGTCAAAATAAGCTAATGCTAGCACTCCAAATGTAGTCCAATGTAATTATTACTTTTACACAATTATTATTATAACGATCAAAATGGTTCAAGGATAACATTCCATTTAATTTAATTTATTTAATGTTGGTGAAATGTGTGTGGGATTGATCTGAACTTTAGTGGAATGTTAAAGGGTTAATGTGTGTGTGTGATTCAACCTGGGACAGATTACTGAGCTCACTGCAGTTTACTGGAAACTTACAACATTTCATTTGTGAAATCCTTCAGCTGAGCTTCTAAAGGTCAATAAAAGTGTCATGGTGAGCAACACCTCAGCTTTAGGAAAACAGTTGTGTAATGACTCCTGTGACTATGGACGCAAAAAACAATGTCTGACCATCTGTAGCTGCGTTACTATTACCCTTGGAAATGAGAAAAATGTAAATATCGCTATAAAAATACTGGTAATGGACACACCTGAAAAAAAAAAAACCTCAAATATCGATAAAACATTTTTACACTTTCAGACATTCCGATATTCTAACAAGTCCAAACTATGACAGAAAAAGCAAAAATTCTGACATAAAAAGTCAAAATTGTAAGACAAAAAGTCAACACCTGAATTCTGAAAAAACATATAAATATTGATAAAAACTTTTTACGCTTTCATGAGGTGGTTTTTCAGATGTTTCGATATTCTAATATATCGCAAAAGTGTAATGGAACGACTTTTTCCGCAACTATATGTCACAGGACGTGACGTACATGGTCACATGGTCACATCTTGGAGTGAAAATGGTGCGTTACAGGAGGAGACAGAGACTTTTCTGGAAATAATTAACATCAGTGTTATTGTCGATCAGTGACTCGTGCCCTTTGACCCCACATAAGTGTGACTGTAGACCGCTTTTAATCTACACAAAAAATAATGTGACGGACCAACTGTGATGACATTATTTTATTCAACTGGAGGATTTTAATCAGTATCTGAGATAAAAACTGCAGAAAGGGAAATAACCAGAAAAAAGTTGTCAGGAAAAAAAATCTGGAGCACATTTGTACAAAATAATCAGTGACGTGAACAAAGTAAGATGCAAGCGTAACAAAATTGAAAAAGAAAAACACTAATAAAAGAAAAACAAAATGTAGAAAAACAAACAAAATAAACAAAATGAACAAAAAGTATAGAAAAATTAATAATAAATCCTATAAGGCGCACTGGACTATAAGGTGCCTTAAGTGAAGTCAAAATTATGAGATAAAAAGTCAAAGTTATCACATAATTTATTTTTTCTTTTTATCTCAATTTTCACTTTTTATTACATAATTTTGACTTTTTTTATCTCAGAAATAGGACTTTTAAAGTTCAATTTAGTAGAATAGAAGTGTGTTTTGTTCCATGTTACAACTCAACAAGGTTGTCAGTTATTGTGACTGTGGCAAAAAATAAACCATTCATTGACAGTTCACCTTATAGTGTGAAAAATACAGTAAATAAATCATTAAAGTTAACATTGACACTGATAATTCATGGACACTCAGTACGTACTCCATCAGATGTAGGACACTATGTTTACACATGATCATTTAGAATTACACTAAAAGGAAACAGGGGT
Organism: Siphamia tubifer; assembly: GCA_020466265.1. Lineage (NCBI taxonomy): Eukaryota > Metazoa > Chordata > Actinopteri > Kurtiformes > Apogonidae > Siphamia > Siphamia tubifer. The sequence goes on along the minus strand of CM035789.1, from coordinate 46,392,976 downwards.
GTTGGCCTAGTGTTGGCCTAATGTTGTCCTTGTGTTGGCCTAGTGTTGACCTAGTGTTGTCCTTGTGTTGGCCTAGTGTTGGCCTAGTGTTGGTCTAGTGTTGGTCTAGTGTTGGCCTAGTGTTTGCCTAGTGCTAGCCTAGTGTTGGTCTATTGTTGACCTAGTGTTGGCCAAGTGTTGGCCCAGTGTTGGCCTAGTGTTGGCGTAGTGTTGGTCTAGTGTTTGCCTAGTGTTGGCCCAGTGTTGGCCTAGTGTTGGCCTAGTGTTGGCCTAGTGTTGGTCTAGTATTGGTCTAGTGTTGGCCTAGTGTTGGTCTAGTGTTGGCCTAGTGTTGGTCTAGTGTTGGTCTAGTGTTGGCCTAGTGTTGGTCTAGTGTTGGCCTAGTGTTGGTCTATTGTTGACCTAGTGTTGGCTTAGTGTTGGCCTAGTGTTGGCCTAGTGTTGGTCTAGTGTTGTGTTGGCCTAGTGTTGGCCTAGTGTTGGTCTAGTGTTGGCCTAGTGTTGGTCTATTGTTGACCTAGTGTTGGCCTAGTGTTGGCCCAGTGTTGGCCTAGTGTTGGCCTAGTGTTGGTCTAGTGTTGGCCTAGTGTTGGCCCAGTGTTGGTCTAGTGTTGGTCTAGTGTTGGCCTAGTGTTGGCCCAGTGTTGGTCTCGTGTTGGCCTAGTGTTGGTCTATTGTTGGCCTAGTGTTGGTCTATTGTTGGCCTAGTGTTGGCCCAGTGTTGGCCTAGTGTTGGCCTAGTGTTGGTCTAGTGTTGGCCTAGTGTTGGCCTAGTGTTGGTCTAGTGTTGGCCTAGTGTTGGCCTAGTGTTGGCCTAGTGTTGGTCTAGTGTTGGCCTAGTGTTGGCCTAGTGTTGGCCCAGTGTTGGTCTCGTGTTGGCCTAGTGTTGGTCTATTGTTGGCCTAGTGTTGGTCTATTGTTGGCCTAGTGTTGGCCCAGTGTTGGCCTAGTGTTGGTCTATTGTTGGCCTAGTGTTGGCCCAGTGTTGGCCTAGTGTTGGCCTAGTGTTGGCCTAGTGTTGGTCTAGTGTTGGTCTAGTGTTGGCCTAGGGCACCACATTGACCAGAACTGACTCCGGAAACCCGTCTGTATTAAAGGAATCACTTGTAAATTGAAATGTGATGTTAAAGCAGAGTGAAAACAGCAGTGTCCAGTTTTCTAGTCTTCCACCTGACAACAGTGATTTCCTGCTAATGTGAAGAAGAGCCAAAAGAATGAAACACCTGCCTGAGTTTGGAACATAAAACCTTTTCTCTGCTATGATGTCATCACCTTCCCAGAGTTCACTGCAAGTTCTCATCTTATCTGTACGGATTGTTAAACCACAGTGGGCTGTGACTGTTGTAATACTGGTGGACGCCTAACAGCTAAAATTCCTCATCTGCACATTTTCAGCCTAACACTAAGTGTACATGTATGTACAGAGGTGGTAAAAATACTCCCTTTTTTTTTTTACTTTAGTAGAAGTACAGCCACTTGTGTGGAAAAAATAAGTCAAAATAGTGAGATAAAAAAGTCAAAATAAGGAAATATAAAGTCAAAGTAATGACATAAAAGGTGCAAAGTCATAATTATGAGATAAAAAAAGTCCAAATAAGGAAAAAGTCAGAATTTTCAGATAAGAAGTAAAAATTCTAGCCTAGCTGCTCCAGAGTCGTAGCGGCAGCACATCTACTGTGCTACAGTAGTAGCCTCGTTACGCTTGATTTCCCTGAAACTAACTGACCAATCATGGTGAAGTAGAGGGCTGGTGTAACAAAGTGATGCTACAACGATTTGGAGAGAGACAAGATATATATATATATATATATATATATATATATATATATATATATATATATATATATATATACACACACACTTCGCCGTATGAGTCGGTGTTCATGCTTTGTCTTTACGTCGCCTGTACTCAGTATTTCTTAGAATAAAACTCACAGCGGTCGCAATGAAAGTCTTGACTATAGATGCCTCAGCGAGAGAGAGAGAGAGAGAGAGAGAGAGAGAGAGAGAGAGAGACAAACGAGCCAACAAAGACCATATACTTGAGCAACTGCGTATTTCCCAATTTTAATCAAAGTGCACAGAGCTGAGCATGCTGGGAG
>CM035789.1:46318374-46388374 GCA_020466265.1 Siphamia tubifer | reverse complement strand
CAATAACAACAACAATAATAATAATAATAACAATAATAACAACAACAATAACAACAACAACAACAACAATAATAATAATAACAACAACAACAACAACAACAATAATAATAACAATAACAATAATAACAACAACAATAATAATAACAATAATAACAACAACAATAACAACAACAACAACAACAATAATAATAATAATAATAATAATAATAATAATAATAATAACACGCCTATTGAGAGAAAGTAGCTCCAAACAATTACGAGGTGTTTTTGTTCTGTGATGGTTTTGTTATGTAAATAAATCACTCATTCCAACACATACTGTTTTGAAAAGAAACACGGGAGGAAACAGGACAGTGTCGGGGGTAAGTCAGTGTGGGTGCACCAGAGTAAAGGGGCGGAGTTAGAAGAGAGGGGCGGAGTCAGTGTGGGTGCACCAGAGTAAAGGGGCGGAGTTAGAAGAGAGGGGCGGAGTCAGTGTGGGTGCAACAGAGTAAAGGGGCGGAGTTAGAAGAGAGGGGCGGAGTCAGTGTGGGTGCACCAAAGTAAAGGGGCGGAGTTAGAAGAGAGGGGCGGAGTCAGTGTGGGTGCACCAGAGTAAAGGGGCGGAGGTAGAAGAGAGGGGCGGAGTCAGTGTGGGTGCACCAGAGTAAAGACACTGATGACAAACACATTCATGTGAAAAATAGTGAACTGTCCCTTTAACTGTGTCCTGAGGTGGAGTCATGGGGACATGAAGCTCCAGTTCCAACAGGAACTCTGAAACAATCTGAAACCAATGGGATGAAGGAAAATATTTTCCCAAGTAAAACTATCCATGCTTTGATTTGATTAAGTGAGTAGAAGAGGGTCTGTGTGTGTGTGTTTAAAAGAAGTGCAGTGTTTCCCACACAGTCACTGGACCAAAAATCATCCCATTAACTAAACCAAACTGAGGATGGACTTGAATGAAACAAAACCAAAAACACTCTTATTTAACTTTCAACTCTTATTTATTATCTGGAGAATTTGTCCCAGATATTTAACCAACATTAATCCTTTAAACGTCCAAGGGTCCACATACAAGTAGTCGCTCAAAAAAACCACCCACGCCTGTCCCACATGTCACATGACCTAAGGTAGTTTGACAACAGAGTTTCTGCCTAAAATATAAAGTGGGTTGGACCAGTAAAATAATATAAATAATAAGATTAAAAACATATCAATTATATCAACTCCAAAGTTTTCTCTGTTTTCGAGCAAAAATAGTAAAATTCCATCGTGAAAATGTTTACATCTACGAACTGTACTTGAACGTAACATGAACAAATATTAACAACCTGAAAATTATGAAGAAAAATAAGTGCGATATTAACAATATTGCTAACAGCAGATTTACAAATACACACATTTAGTAACATTCCACATACATTTCAGGTTATTCACATTTTTTGTATCAGGCTAGTCTTTTTTATTTAGTTATTTATTTATTTGTTTGTTTGTTTGTTCCCTTCTTTAACACTAAAACAATAATCATTTCATAATTGTTTATTATAATCATGGTTGAATCCACTTTTAGGTCGAATTGATGTCAAATAATTTTAACTTAACAAATTTTTGCATTTCACAAATTCATCCCAGGGCCCAGATTGGACCCATTGGCGGGACGATTTTGGCCCCTGGGCCGCATGTTTACCACCTCTAACATGACCCACAGCAGATGTATGGATGAGTGTTTAAGAATACAGAGGTACAGGGCTGGAGATGAGTAACTCTGGAACTTTAGGAAAGGTACCAGGTACCCCCCAAATGTGACTTGGTACCTCCCAAATAGGCCAAAAATTATACTTTTTTTGGGGGGGGGAGTAAAAAAAATAGATTCTTTCTTAAACGTACATACTTGAAACATGTGTCCTTATCTACTAGTAAACAAATGTTTATAATTCATCATTACATACTTTGAAAAACGTGGTCAAGCTTCTTTGGAAATGGTTTCACCTGTGCGTTCTCTACTGAAGTTTCTCAAACATTCTTCTCATATGTGGTTCTGATGAGAATGAGAGAAGAACAACTAACAGGTAAAAATGTCAAAACCCTGTCATAACACAGCTCTGTCTGCCTGTCTGTCTGCCTGTCCTGTCTGCCTGTCCTGTCTGTCTGTCTGTCCTGTCTGTCTGTCTGTCTGTCTGTACAGCACCATGTATTAACAGAGCGTCGAACCCTGCACTGGACAATCAACCATTTAGGTTTTCATACCGATGAGGAAGTCTGAGTAATTTAAACTTTTATTTTATCATTTTAACTTTTATTCATAATTTTAACTTTTATTTCATCATATTAACTTTTATTTTCTCATGTTAACTTTTATTTTATCATTTTTACTTTTATTTTATCATTTTAACTTGTATCATTTTAATTTTTATTTCATCATTTTAACTTTTATTTCATAATTTTAACTTTTATTTTATCATTTTAACTTTTATTTTCTCATGTTAACATTTATTTTCTCATTTTAACTTGTATCATTTTAACTTTTATTTCATCATTTTAATTTTAATTTTATCATTTTTACTTTTATTTTATCATTTTAACTTGTATCATTTTACCTTTTATTTTCTCATGTTAACTTTTATTTTATCATTTTAACTTGTATCATTTTACTTTTTATTTTCTCATGTTAACTTTTATTTTATCATTTTAACTTGTATCATTTTACTTTTTATTTTCTCATGTTAACATTTATTTTCTCATTTTAACTTGTATCATTTTAACTTTTATTTCATCATTTTAATTTTAATTTTATCATTTTTACTTTTATTTTATCATTTTAACTTGTATCATTTTACCTTTTATTTTCTCATGTTAACTTTTATTTTATCATTTTAACTTGTATCATTTTACTTTTTATTTTCTCATGTTAACTTTTATTTTATCATTTTAACTTGTATCATTTTACTTTTTATTTTCTCATGTTAACTTTTATTTTATCATGTTAACTTTTATTTTCTCATGTTAACTTTTATTTTATCATTTTACCTTTTATTTTCTCATGTTAACTTTTATTTTATCATTTTACCTTTTATTTTATCATTTTAACTTTTATTTTCTCATGTTAACATTTATTTTCTCATTTTAACTTGTATCATTTTAACTTTTATTTCATCATTTTAATTTTATCATTTTTACTTTTATTTTATCATTTTAACTTGTATCATTTTAACTTTTATTTCATCATTTTAATTTTAATTTTATCATTTTTACTTTTATTTTATCATTTTAACTTGTATCATTTTACCTTTTATTTTCTCATGTTAACTTTTATTTCATCATTTTACCTTTTATTTTCTCATGTTAACTTTTATTTTATCATTTTACCTTTTATTTTCTCATGTTAACTTTTATTTTATCATTTTACCTTTTATTTTCTCATGTTAACTTTTATTTTCTCATGTTAACTTTTATTTTATCATGTTAACTTTTATTTTATCATGTTAACTTTTATTTTCTCATGTTAACTTTTATTTTATCATTTTACCTTCCTCTTCGCTCTTCGTTGGGGCCAGTGTTTGCTCGTTCTCAGTTCGTGTCAAAGCTGCCAATCACTGAGTGCAAATATGTCCATGCAAAGTCAGCGCCGCTGCAGGGAATTGTGGGTAGTTTGTTGGCATATGTGGAGCGGGACGGGGGATTTGGAGGTCTTGTCCTGACCGCATGTGTCCACATTTTACAACTGCTGTATTTCTTTCATGTGTGCGCAGTCACACTGGTGACAGATGCCTTTGTGGGGACATTTACTGGAGCTTTTTTGTCCTCTGGAGTCAAACTCGCAAACACTTTGTACACAGAAAACCTTCTGGAGGTCATGAGAAATGATAGAAGGTTCCATCTGCCACAAAGAAAGCAGCAAATATACACATTCCTGTGGCTGACAGGAAATCTGATTTTAGGCTTTTACTGATAAGAGCTGGAAGTAACTGTATGAGGACAGTGAAAAAAGACAAACAGTGAATCAACTTCTTCAATTTTGACTTTTTATCTCATGATTGTGACTTTTAACATAATCATTTTTACTTTTTACAAAATTATTTTTACTTTTTATGTCATGATTTAGGCCTTTTATCTCATAATTTTCACTTTTTATCTGATCATTTCGACTTTTTATGTAATACATTTGATTTATTATCTCATAATTTTGACTTATTGCATAATTTTGACTTTTTATTGTTTAATTTAGACCTAGAATTTAGACGCTTTTATCCAAATCGTTTTACAATAGAGAACATGTATAGCCTGTAGCAGTCGCAGTTACAAGGTTAACAGGAAATATACAGAACAATAAGTGCAAATGCTATCTGGGGTTGGCCTTTTTTAAAGTTTGATTTATCAGAATGTGTTTTGTTCCATGTTACAACAACCATTCAGTGCAAAGTACAGTAAATAAATCATTAAAGTTAACATTGACAGTGATTATTCATGGACACTCAGTACGTACTCCATCAGATGTAGGACACTATGTTTACAGATGATCATTTAGAATTACACTAAAAGGAAACAGGGGTGTTGGCCTAGTGTTGGCCTAGTGTTGGCCTAGTATTGGTCTAGTGTTGGTCTAGTGTTTGCCTTGTGTTGGTCTAGTGTTGGTCTAGTGTTGGCCTAGTGTTGGTCTAGTATTGGCCTAGTGTTGGTCTAGTGTTGGTCTAGTGTTGGCCTAGTGTTGGTCTAGTGTTGGTCTAGTGTTGGCCTAGTGTTGGCCTAGTGTTGGTCTAGTGTTGGTCTAGTGTTGGCCTAGTGTTGGCCTAGTGTTGGACTAGTATTGGTCTAGTGTTGGTCTAGTGTTGGTCTAGTGTTGGCCTAGTGTTGGTCTAGTGTTGGCCTAGGGCACCACATTGACCATAACCAGCCCTGATTTAATCTCAATGTCATATTTATTTAATTATTTAATGACGTATTTGTGTATTTACTTTTTTTTTTTACTTTTACTCCTCCACATTAAACGTCCTCTGTTGGTTTTCTGGCAGTAACGTGTCATTTCACACACTTCCATTGTTTCCAGTGTGAGTCCATGCTAAGTATCCATTAGCAGTGGTAAAACTAAACATGCGGGGGGGTGGGGGGTGTTAGGTCATCCTGGGATTAACTGACAGCTCATAAAACTGACCTCACTTCTGATAAACTACATGTTATGGCTGAATTTCAAACTTAGTCAAATTGTATCTTAACCCTTAAACACCCAAATTTGAAATGCGTTACAGCAATCTGATCCATTATTAATGTCATCTAACATTGATTGGGTGAGATTATTGTAATCACTTGTGTGTGTGTGTGTGTGTGTGTGTGTGTGTGTGTGTGTGTGTGTGGTTCCGCAGAGACATATCATGCTATAACTAAACAAGTATTCAGAGAATGCAGAAAATGACCAAAAATGACCAAATAATCAGTTAAATGACCCAAATCTTCAGTAAAAGGAACAAAAGCGACCACAGTAACTATTAAAATTAACAAAATAATCAATAAAATGAATAAAAATTACCAAAATATTCAGTAACATGAAGAAAAATTACCAAAATAATCAATTAAATTATCAAAATATTCAGAAAAATTAACAAAAGCTACCACAGTAACTATTAAAATTAACAAAATAATCAATAAAATGAAAGAAAATAACCAAAATGTTCAGTAAAATAAACAAAAGCGACCAAAGTAATTAATAAAATGACCAAAATAATCAATAAAATGAATAAAAATTAACAAAATTTTCATTAAAATGAACAAAAACAACCAAGGTAATGAACTAGTATTCAGAGAATGTCTAATCTCGCCCCTATTTTGTGCCAATCTCCAGTTTCTATGACAACCTGTTCTTGAATTAGAGCCAATAATGTGATTTGGAGCCTTTAACCCTCATTCATCACAGTTCTAACCACACACATGTACAGGACAGAGCGAGTCCCCCCGCCCACGGCGTCACCAACAGAAGTGAAACAAGAGACGACAAAAAAGGGGGTGGAACCATCACTCCACCAGCACGAAAAAAAAGACATGTTGGCGAAACCCTACCAACCCGCAGGAAAAAAAAAACACCCCGAAAAAATGCCCCGACGACACACATGCCCCGCGCACCCCAGGAAGATAACGAAAAGTCGTTAATGGTCCCTGGATCTACACCCACCAAACGTCTGTCAACATACACCACTGACGGTGAAAGTGACAAAACAATGACCCACATGTCTGGGATGAAAATGACCCACATGTCTGGGATGAAAATGACCCACATGTCTGGGATGAAAATGATCCACATGTCTGGGATGAAAATGACCCACATGTCTGGGATGAAAATGACCCACATGTCTGGGATGAAAATGACCCACATGTCTGGTATAAAATGACCCACATGTCTGGTATAAAATGACCCACATGTCTGGGATGAAAATGACCCACATGTCTGGTATAAAATGACCCACATGCCTGGTATAAAATGACCCACATGTCTGGTATAAAATGACCCACATGTCTGGGATGAAAATGACCCACATGTCTGGTATAAAATGACCCACATGTCTGGTATAAAATGACCCACATGTCTGGGATGAAAATGACCCACATGTCTGGTATAAAATGACCCACATGTCTGGCATGAAAATGACCCACATGTCTGGTATAAAATGACCCACATGTCTGGTATAAAATGACCCACATGTGTGGTTCATTTAATGGTTTAATGTTTAATGTTCAGTCAGTGACACATTTATATAGTGTAAACTATATACTGAAAACAGAGATTTATACTACATGTGTAAACTTTAAACATTCTTAAAGGGTTTATGGGTAATATTTGGGGCCTTGGAACCAATGAGACCATTTACAAAAAATTAACGATACAAAAAAACTTCTGGAACTAATTAATTCTGTAAGTAGAGGTACCACTGTGTCCAGTATTGATTAAGTTATAGTGTGATATGTCTATGTTTGACACACACACACACACACACACACAGTGTTACACAAGTTAATTTGGCCACATGTCACCTTTGACCTCCAGAGATCTGATCATAGGAGATAAAACCAATTATGAGAAATGTATAAATCTTTATTCTGCATCATTTGTTACAGATCTGAAAGTTCTGTGACCCTCTGTACTTGCGTTATCTCATAATTTTGACTTTTTATCCCATAATTTTGACTTGTTTTCTCATATTCCAGACACTTTATTCACTTGTTGAAAACTATCGACTACAGGTAGAATATTATTAAATTAAAAGCTGCACTTCTGAATTATTTTATTCTGAATAAATAATTCAGAAATTTTTTAAAAAAATCATCCAAACGTATTCCTTTTCCTCTGGATTTCCATGACCCCCACCCCCACCCCCTCGCCATCCCGTGGAGGAAGTGACTTGTTGCAGTGGCACAAAAGCCTGCCACCTAATAAATGTAGGAGGAAATAAGTGAAAGAAAGCAGAAGAGCAGAGGAGAAAGCAAAGAGGATTAGGGTGTGAAAACACTCCAGCAGAATGGTTTTATGGCTCTGAGTTAATTCAAGTGATTTTAAAAAGAATCCTGTTTTCCTTTAAGACTGAAAGAGACAAGACAAGAGCAAAGGAAGAGGGTGAAAAACCATAAAACAGCTGCTTTTCATGACCTACTGCGACTGGAAACACAAGCTCAGAAAGAGTATTAGAACCACAGGTGGTCAAAGTACTGCAGTACAAGTACAGCTACTGGAGTGGAAAAATACTCTGGTAAAAGTACAAGTAGTGATTTTACTCCTTTACTGAAGGAAAAGTCAAAAAGTACAACTACTGTACTGTAATAAAGTAAAAAGTAAAAGTACATAATCGTGAGAAAAAGAATAAAAGAGATTAAAAATTAAAATTATGAGATAAAAGTCTTAAATATGGGAAAAGGAATCAAGATCTGGACGATGAACATAAAGATCTGGACAACAACCATGAAGATATGGACCACAACCATGAAGATATGGACCACAACCATGAAGATCTGGACCACAACCGTCAAGATCTGGACCACAACCATGAAGATCTGGACCACAACCATGAAGATCTGGACCACAACCATGAAGATATGAACCACAACCGTGAAGATATGGATCACAACCATGAAGATATGGACCACAACCGTGAAGATCTGGACCACAACCGTGAAGATATGGATCACAACCGTGAAGATCTGGACCACAACCGTGAAGATCTGGACCACAACCTTGAAGATCTGGACCACAACCGTGAAGATCTGGACCACAATTGTGAAGATCTGGCCCACAACCATGAAGATATGGACCACAACCGTGAAGATATGGACCACAATTGTGAAGATCTGGCCCACAACCATGAAGATATGGACCACAACCGTGAAGATATGGACCACAACCATGAAGATCTGGACCATAACCATGAAGATCTGGACCACAACCATGAAGATCTGGACCACAACCGTGAAGATCTGGACCACAATTGTGAAGATCTGGCCCACAACCATGAAGATATGGACCACAACCGTGAAGATATGGACCACAACCATGAAGATCTGGACCATAACCATGAAGATCTGGACCACAACCATGAAGATCTGGACCACAACCGTGAAGATCTGGACCACAACTGTGAAGATCTGGACCACAACCGTGAAGATTTGGCCCACAACCATGAAGATCTGGACCACAATCGTGAAGATACGGACCACAACCATGCAGCAGCTCAGTGTATTTGGTACAAACTGTTTTATTACAGTTACGTGTTGTCATGGTGACTTCATTAGAACCTCATTATGTGACCTGGTCCAGTCAAATGGACCCAGGAACACCACACCTGTTCCCCTGTTCCAACAGAACAGGAGTGTTGGAAACTAAAGATATCAGTGCAACTAAGGAAAGGATTTGAATTTATTTAAGTTCACGTAGAATAAATAGAACAGAATAGAATGATCTTTTATCGTCATCATACACAACACAGTGTACAACGAGGTTTAAAGGACAACTTCCAGCAGTACAATAAACACAGATATAAAAGATAAGATGAAAGTTCACGTACAGTGGTTCCTCTACTGACCACAGACCCAGCTAACGGATGATCCAAGTTACGAAAAACCTTTACCTCAATTTTTTGTCTCTGAATACGAAACAAAATGTATTTTTATTAAACAAAACCAAAACCCCGACACATAAATCACGAAACGTCGTCAAAGTCAATGGTCCCTGGATCTACACCCACCAAACATCTGTCAACAAACACTGAAGGTGAAAGTGACAAAACAAACAACGGTATGAAAATGACCCACATGTCTGGGATGAAAATGACCCACATGTCTGGTTCATTTAATGTTTAATGTTCAGTCAGTGAAGACACATTTACCCACTGACACCAAAACATTACATCTGAAATATACTGTTTCTTTGACTTTTAATGCATATTTCATACTAAATGGGTTAATTTTGTAAATAATGTTAAAGGGTTAGGGTTTAGTATTTGGGGTCTTGGAACCAATCAGACCTTTTACATGTAAAATGTGACTATTTATGAAACATTCACGGTACGAAAACACTTCTGGAACAAATTCATTTCATAAGTAGAGGTACCACTGTATTACTAAAAACTATGAATATTTTTCACAAAAAGTCCAGCATGCAGAAATTAGTAGTAGTTAAATTATGAGATAAGTCACAAATGAGATACAATGCATAATTATGAGAAAAATTATCAAAATTACGAGAGAAAAATTTTTAATTGTGAGATAAAAAGTCACAATTTCTGTACTGATGTAGAAGTAAAACTATTGGTGTGAAAAAAAAAATACTTTGGTGAAAGTACCTGTACTGATTCAAGTGCTTTACTGAAGGAAAGGAAAAAATACGACATCTTCAAGTAACATACAATGATGCTTTCAGAGTGGGGAGTGCTAGCTATGTTTGTATCTGTTGGAGTAAAACACACGTCATGAACGTTTTAAGAAAGTTAATGTGTACGTTTACACAACGACTGGATGATTCCACCAATAATAGACCCGTCATTTACTGGACAAATCAAACCTATTTTCTTGTCAAAGGTTTCTGACCAGAACGTCTGTTGTAAGACATTCAAACTTGGGCCCATCTCAATTTTTTCCCAAAATTCAATATGGCCGCCATTTTCCAAAAAAAGCATTTTTCACCACCCTGCACCCTCAGATCTTTATCCTCCCTCCACCTCACAGTTCCTTCTGCCTGTGTTTGTACTATGGGGACCAGAGCTTTCATTTCCTCTGTTCGCCAACTCTGGAACTATCTGACCCCTGACCTCCGTAAGTCATCTTCACATCTAAACTCAAAACACATCTCTTCACACTCACATACCCTCTCTCGCTGTCTCACATGGTTCCTCTCCTTATTTATTATTGCATTATATGTTGTTTTTATCAGTTATGTCACAGTCCTCCTTATTTATTGTATTTTGTATAGGTTTTGTAAAATAGTGTTTTTTTTTTATCTTGTTACATCTCTGCATGGCAACCTTGGGTGTCTTGAAAGACGCTTTCAAATGAAATGTATTATTACCGCCGCTAAGGAGCTATTAAATTTGAATCTGTTTGTTTGTTTGTTTGTCAGCAGGATTACGCAAAAAGTTCTGAACAGATTTTGATAACATTTTCAGGATGTGTTAGGAGTGTCGCAAAGAACAATTGATTACATTTTGGTGGTGATCTGGAAGAGATCCTGGATTTATTCTCCATCTACCACATCTGTAGAAGGATAACAGCAGCTCGTGGGACACATTGACCCTCCTTGTTGACCTTAAAAAGTACAGGTGCTGCTGTACCTTTTAACCAGAGCATTGGTGTTCGTGCCCCATGTAAGGAGATGTGTGTTTCCAGAAACCTGAAGTCACTGACACACTCCACCAGATGCCCTTGGATGTAAAGAGGGAGTGGACCCCTCCCTTCCTCCTGAAGTCCAACACCAACTCCTTAGTTTTTAAGGAGTTGAGTGTACTGAGTATCCGCATGGATGACTCGCAAAAACACAGATTTCAGTCTGATTGCTTCCAAATGCCAAATAACAACCTGGTATAAAAGTACTTGCAGATGTAGAGGTGGTCCTCCCAGTGTCAGAGGGGATCCCACCCGTTTGTTTTCTGTATCTGTGTCTTTGTCATTTGAAGGTCTCCCTTCAGTCCCACAGCTTGGTCATTTTAAGTCTCTACCTCCAGGTTTTGTTCCACCAGCCTCCCGCCGAACACTGATCCCTAAGACAAAGCCCTGTTTACACTAATGGCCCACTAGGCCTTTTGCCACAGAAACAAATAGCAGTGGGGGGAAGTCAATAGAATTTAACATTTTGACATTTTTCTCCAGCTCTCAAAACCAATATTGACCCAGCTCCCCTGCGTGGCCGTCTTTAGTCCAGGACCTCGGCATACAAATCAAGCCAATGCAGCCGGAACCGCAGGCAGCCGAGTCAAGGGGCGATGCCGACAATAGGCCGCCCAGGATGGGGCTCTCCCACTGGGCCAGCAGAGCGGCCACTGTCCCTGGTCTCAAGCTGGTCTACAGAGGCCCGACGTATGAAAAGAACCCATGCTATCCCGCCCGCTTTAATGATTCCATCTGAGAGGAGCGATTGTGTCTGTACTTTAGACCCTGCTGGTGAGTGAGGTGGACAAGTAGAAGGGACAGTGGGGGCACTCACATGTGCAGAACAACCCCATAGTGGGCCAGCACTTCTCAAAGGCCAGATTACAATCAATTAGAGCCTAATGAGCGAGAAGCTGGACTTGTAACCTGTTGCAGCAGGGTAGTTGTTTAGAAAGCTCTCAGCTGGCGGACACATCAATAACCTCGGAAATAGCTGCAGACTGAAAGCCGGTCACTGCAGGAAGTGCCTGAGTGCGTGGCCGCCTCCAACAGAATCTTTGCTCGGGTGCTTTTTGGTCCCACATGACTGGGTCGCACAAACACAGCTGCCGGAATAAAGTCTTGCCAATGTCGGCGACGGTGTGTTGTCTGCACACCGCGAACATCACTTTGGGAAGAAGCGTGTCCTGTGGTGCAGAAGTACGGTAGAATTTAGAAGGTTTATAGGTGTACACCAGCTTTGTACTGCGTTTTTCTGCAGTAAAAAGGGTAAAACAAAAAAGGGCTTCATAAGTAACTGAATGATCTATCTATCTATCTATCTATCTATCTATCTATCTATCTATCTATCTATCTATCTATCTATCTATCTATCTATCTATCTATCTATCTATCTATCTATCTATCTATCTATCTATCTATCTATCTATCTATCTATCTATCTCTGTCTGTCTGTCTGTCTAATTTGTGTTCATTGTGGTACTTATTTGTTTTCATTTTCTTGCCTATTTTGTGCATTTTTAGGGTGACAAGCCCGCAAATGCCCATAAAAAACCAATATACACAATTAATATAGATTAAATAGAATTATTTAATTATGATTAATCCAAAACAGCCCTGTAATTAATCAGATTTTTTAAAAACAAACTATTTCATAGCTCTAAGAAAATAACCCATATTATCAGTTTGTCATTAACAACTAGGCCTATGTAAAACACAAATGGAAAAAAAGAAGGAAAAATAGGAAAAAGAGGGGAAAATGGGAAGAAAGTAGGAAAAATTGGGGAAAAAGAAAGAAAAGGAAATGGTGGAAAACTAAAAATGAAAAAAGAATTATGAGCAGATATGTCGTCCTTCCACTTCCTCACGCACTTCGCCACACGATTTGTCTTCAACAATGACGTTCGTTTTCATAAAACAAGACGGAAAAGTAGGGAAGTGGAAGTGCATGTAGTGCAGATGTAGAATGGACCAATCAGAGGCCTCTTTTCTGGTCTGCGGTGGGTTACATTTTCTTGGAGGTGCACGCAACTCTTTGCGACAGGGGCTAAAGAGTCGGCGACGTACCTGCGACATGTCGCAGACGACTTGGCTTCAGAGAATAAATAGACCTTAACCTTAACCCATTCACCACTGCTCCTCTGTTGTTCATCAATGAATGCTACGGGTGGAAGGCTGCTGTTTTTCCGGTCATGTGGTCATGACGTGGGTGTGAATACACACGCTTAATTCATCCAGATGGGCGGCACCGTATCCTCCTTCCCACTCTGGGACCCATTTTCCAAAGATATGGTTTTGGGGTACCCATGACGCTGGTCCCATTTTGACAAAAGGCCAATCTGTTAAGAAAGTACGTCAGTTTCACGCAAATTTGTTTCCGTGCAGATGGGGTCTAAATCTATAGAGACAACTTCAGATAGTTATAAATATTGACAATAAATATATTCAATATAAATATTATAAATATAGCCTGACACATGCTGCCACACAATTTCGGCCACTTACTTCATTATTCACTCCAGAAAAAGACAAGAGACATGCAGGTGAAACCACAAACACAGACATGCTCATTCACACTGGACTTGAATTATCATTGGACGTCTGTTTTTCACCCAAACACAGTCGGTCATTTGTGGCAGAATCATTACTAAGCAAATCACGGACTTGGCGCATCGGCACGGGACTAAGAAATCAGACATTCTCCGTAATTATTCCGAATTACCAGTAGTCCATAGGTAATCCTTATCCTATTTGAATAGGGCATAACTTGAACAAACACTTGTGACAACATCACCCAGGGATCAAGCGGTCCGCAGGACAAACAGGACAAACAGGACAAACAGGACAGCAAATGAGGCTGAAAGAAACTAACACTGCCAGACAATTCAGCACCATCTCAGAGCTAGGGTGACCAAATGTCCCAAAAAATTCAGGACAGTCCAGTATCAGGCTGAACGTGTCCTGAAAATTAAACTTATACCAAATGATGACTTGACTTGGTTATTCTACGGCCCTCTAGAACGTCCCATTCACTTTGAATGACGTCAGCAGGCGGATTTTTTTCGATAACCGTCCGCTGCGCCGTTAACGCCCGCTGCCCATGGCAACGGGTTTTGTCACTTCAGATTCACTGTACACTATCACCCCGCAGGTAGTTCGGCCACTTTTAAAGTAAATATTAGCTTCGTTGTAACTGCTAGCTTATCCAGTGTTAACCTATCCTGATGTTATCCTTACCGTTGTCAGGAAATCAGGGGAAATTGCCGTCCTCATCTCGTACAGAATCTCCAGGGCCGTAGTCAGTATTTTACCCCTCGGTTAACTCCTCTATGCTGGTTTTTATAAAACAAGGAGCGGTTTCAGTGAGCTTCATTTTCAGTATTTATTTGCAGGAACGGGACAACACCTGCTCCGGTCGCCGACCTGACTGTGTACATCCGTCTCTCTCTTTTCTCCGCCTAAAACTCTCTGCACCCCCCTTCTGTCTGCCCCGCCTATTTCACAACACTAGTCTGGTAGAGTAGAGACAGTAATAAACTGTAATAACCCGTAGAATAAGCGGGATAATACATGGAACACGAGTTACTATCGAAAAATATTTTTCTGATAGTACCAGTAGTGTGCCATGCATTATCCTTTGCTAAATCCGTATTTTAAACTATTTCCCTACTGCCTGACTGCTGCTGAGGCTGCTTCCACAGCCATGAATGGCCCGGCTACAATGGATCTGTTTTGTATCTTTGTCACATTCTAGTTCTATTCGATTGCTACAGTTAGAGTGAAGAATGACCGGTGTGAATATATTCATTGACAGTAGTGACATGACAGATGAAGATGCCACAACATGCAGAGGAGAGAACAAGATGCTGTGAGGATGAAGCTGACCACAGAACTGAGAGCTCAGCAGCATCAGCAGACATTAATTGGAACTTTACAACATCTACATCTGATTTAAATGACGTGATCATATAAGCTAAATAATTTAAATAGCCCTAAAAACATAGGTTATCTAATCATACAGTATTTACATTCACTATTACACATCATTTTATTATTATTGTGTTATTTTTCTACTTTCAACGTTCAACAATGTATTTACATTTGTACGCCTATGTTTATTGCTGTGGCAGCATTTGATTAATGTTGACATTAGTTCTAGTAGATTAATAAAGATTTGAAGATATGTGAAGACAGTGCAGCTTCATTATTATCATATCTTTCAACTTCCCACGTCTCCACATTCAACAATGTTAGGAAGATCCAGGATTTCGCGATGTTGCGATTTGAAACTTCAACACAAATTCAGCCAATCCCCGCATAATTATATATATATATATAAAATAATCATTTATAACGTCTTGAGCTGCTCCTTCTGCCTTTTCCTGTTTACCTTACAGTACATGTGCTCACTGCTCACAGCCAGCAATTTGGATATGCCGACTAATATGATGCACTAGTACACTTCATTAACTACTGGATATGTGCCGCAGTCATTTAAATATGCTGTTATTAAACCAATTCTGAAAAAGCCTACCCTAGATCCTGACATTTTAACCAATTATAGGCCTATATCCAATTTGCCCTTCCTGTCAAAGGTTTTAGAACGAGTAATAGTTAAACAGCTGTGCCAATTCCTGCAGGATAATAGTTTATTTGAACAGTTTCAGTCTGGCTTTCGTGCCCATCATAGCACTGAAACGGCGTTAGTTAAAGTTACTAATGACTTATTATTAGCCGCTGACATCGGATTAATATCGGTCCTGGTGTTATTAGACCTTAGTGCAGCCTTTGACACCATTGACCACAGTATCTTAGTGCACAGATTAGAATGTGATATAGGTATTAGAGGAGCAGCCCTCTGCTGCTTTAAATCATATTTATCTGATCGCTACCAATTTGTTCACGTCAATCAACAATCATCGCAGTCCTCCAGAGTTAATTATGGCGTGCCCCAAGGGTCAGTCCTTGGGCCTATTTTGTTTACACTATATATGCTCCCTTTAGGTAACATCATTAGAAATAATGGCATTAATTTTCATTGTTATGCAGATGACACACAGCTATATTTATCGATTAAACCTGATCAGACCAGACAAATAGATAAACTAAGTACTTGTGTACAAGACATAAAAACTTGGATGAGTGCCAATTATCTTTTATTGAACCCTGAAAAAACTGAAGTCGTTATAATTGGTCCTAAAAATGCGAGAGACTCCCTACCTGACCACATAGTTACTCTGGACAACTTAAGTGTAACACCCAGTGCCACAGTTAAAAATTTAGGAGTTTTATTTGATCCAGATCTTTCATTCAAAATGCACATTAACCAAACTTGCAGAACAGCCTTCTTTCACCTGCGCAACATTAGCCAAAATTAGGAATATTCTGTCTAAAACGACTGCTGAAAAATTAATTCATGCATTTGTTACATCACGATTAGATTATTGTAACTCCTTACTTGTAGCGTGTCCTAAATATTCCCTAAAAAGCTTCAACTGGTTCAAAATGCAGCAGCAAGATTATTAACAGGATCAAATAGAAGAGAACACATCACCCCTGTGCTCCAAACCCTTCACTGGCTACCAGTTGAGTCTAGAATTAAATTTAAAATCCTCCTCCTCACATATAAAACCATTAATGGTATGGGCCCCTCTTATCTTAAAGATGATCTGGTTCCGTACCAACCCAATAGAACCCTTCGTTCTCAGAATGCAGGTTTATTGAAAGTTCCTAGGGTTTATAAAAGTACAGTAGGAGCTAGAGCCTTTAGTTATCAGGCCCCTGTCTTATGGAATCAGCTTCCCTTTAATATTAAAGATGCCGACACAGTCTCTACATTTAAAATTAGGCTTAAAACATTCCTGTTTGAGAAAGACTATGGTCAGGTTAGTTAAAAAATTATGTGGTGTATGAGTCACAGTTCAGTCTAGGCTGCCCTAGGAGTTAGAATGCTGGGGGAAGTACAGACACTGAGTTCCTTCTTTCTTCTCTTTCTCTCCCTCACACCTGTTTCTGTAATTTTTATAACCTATCTTTCATACCAAGTCTGTTCATGACTAGTCACCTGGTGTCCCCTTTCCCCCCTCCCCCCCCTGGGGGGAGTGGTGTCTCTCCTGACAGTGTCTGCACGGGAGCCATGGACGACAGGATCTGCAGTGTCTCGCCTGTGCCGACCTGTGACCCCGGACCCCCGCCCCTGCCTGTCTGGACCAGCCCCCCCTCCTTCATTTATAAATGGACGTTCATCTATAGTCTGTCTGTCCATGGGAGTGGATCTGTCCTTCAATGTGGTTCTCCTCAAGATTTCTTCTTTTTCCCACTGGGTTTTGAAGTTTTTTCTTGCTGAGAAGGAGGGTCTAAGGACAGGGGATGCCTGGGACTTTTCATGTATTTCTGTAGCTGATTGTGTTTTTGTAAAACCCTCTGAGACGACTTTGTTGTGATTTAGGGCTTTATAAATAAAATTGAATTGAATTGAACTAGTACCAACAGGTGCATTTGGAAGGGTACTTTTTTCGCTGCATTTTCGTCATTAAGGTAATATTGTTATTTGCCATATTTGAAAGGTTGTCTTAATATCTAACCCACACTGAAAAAATACTCTGTGACGAATCCACAGTGGAAGTCCACGTTCTCCAGATCGGATCCACAAATTAGATCCGTATCGGAGTCCACTTGTACGCTGCGGAGGCGTCATGCATGCAGTTGCTTACCTCTGCAGCGGGGCCAGTTCGGACCCGCTACCTCTGATACAGACTCATTCGGTGCCCACGCACTCCATCGTTCACAGATACACTATTTTTTATCAGCTATGGACTCATTCTCTTAAATGTCCTTTTTGGATCCATGCTGATCTGTATTTTTATTATATCCTATAAACTAAACCAGTTGATACCATTACTTCAACAACATTTTGCATCGAAAAATAACGTGGACAACAGACCCATGTGTGATGAGGAACTGCACAGTCCACAGTACGAAGAATAATGTTCTGACACATTTATATTATGTTTTATAACTTCATATAGTGTTGTGAGGTCATATGCACTTTAACCTTTGAACCAACAGGTGCATTTGGAAAAAAAAATTCATTTTTCTAATCCTCGTAATCATTTATTTTCCAACTTGGTATGGTAGTTATGAGGACCATATTGCAATGAGTTTGACTTAATATTAGAGTCGTTAAATATTTGAAATATTACTTAATTTTGATTACAAAAAGGAAAATTACTAGGCTAATGCTAGTTAACTAGACTAATGCTAGTTTACTAGGCTAATGCTAGTTTACTAGACTAATGCTAGTTTACTAGACTAATGCTAGTTTACTAGGCTAATGCTAGTTTACTAGACTAATGCTAGTTTACTAGACTAATGCTAGTTTACTAGGCTAATGCTAGTTTACTAGACTAATGCTAGTTTACTACGTCAATGTTAGTTTACTTGGCTAATGCTAGTTTCCTCGGCTAATGCAGCTGTACTCCATGGTTGAAAACGAGGGCTTCAGGCGGCCTGTGCATAATGCATTCGTTCATCCCATGAATGTTTTAAAAGTTAAACAGTAGTTAACAAAAACAGAAAATAAATAAAGAAAAAGTTCTTCATTTTTGGCTTCCCTGGAAAAAAACACCTGACTGCACACCACTGCGACACAGTCATGAAATTAAATATACTGATATATATATATATATATATATATATATATATATATATATATATATATATATATATATATATATATATATATATATATATTTTATTTTATTTTATTTTTTTTTTGTGTGTGTGTGTGAAGAACACTAACCTGAATTGGATGGGACAGAATTGAAAAGAATCGATTGTTAATCTTCAGAATGGGGTTGATTCCCAGCTCTAATAACAACCACAGAACAAGCCGCTGAATCAGCTGTTTGTTTAGTTTTTCACAGGACTTTGAAGTAAAGATGCAGTTTTATTAAAACATTTAACGTTCAGCCCAGGATTAAAGTGTTTTCAGTCAGTAATAAAAACTAAACAAAGCCCACAATGCTTATTATTTTTCCACACAATGAAGAAGTTGATCCAGTAATGATCCAGTGCCACAGGTGAACAAATACCTGCGTAAGCAAAGTTAAGAAGTGATAATAATAATAATAAAAGCTCCTGCTGGAGCCAGAAACAAGGAAACTGAAAAAGTTCCCACACTTTGACTCTTTTCTTTCTCTGTCTCCTTTCTCTTTACTTTGTTTTTCAATCCTGCCAAAATGTAAAGCAGTGTGCCAGGCATGAATGAAGAAAGGAGGAGGAGGAGGAGGAGGAGGAGGTGTGTGTGTGTGTGTGTGTGTGTGTGTGTGGGGGGGGGTGATGGGGGGGAGAAAAACCAACAGTGGCTGCAGGAACTCACCTGGTTTTGTTTGGTGTTCATTCAGACAGCCCCTCCCTGAGGCACCTCTGGTTCCCAGGTAGAGAGGAGCCAGGGGGAGGAGCCAAGAGCCAGGGGACGGAGAGTCCACAGGTAGAGAGAGGATCCACGGGGAGGAGCCAAGAGCCAGGGGGAGGAGCCAGAGGAAGAGGAGAGTCCACAGGTAGAGAGAGGATCCACGGGGAGGAGCCAAGAGCCAGGGGGAGGAGCCAGAGGAAGAGGAGAGTCCACAGGTAGAGAGAGGAGCCAGGGGGAGGAGAGTTCCCACCACCCTCCTGAAACCTTCTCACCACCTGATTGGACCGACATGAGCTCATCACTGAAATATGAGTCTGATCCTGTAAAACAGGAGGAAGAGGAGGAGGAAGACGGGGGGGGAGGGTTACTAGAAGTTACTACACTACTGTACTTAAGTAGATTTAATCTCATAATTTTAATTTTTCTAAATGAACATAAGTTTAAAAATCCAGAAAATAAATCATTTGGTGTTAATGTAAAAGTAACAGCCCCCCCCCCCCAAACACACACACACACACACAGGTATGGGTTAAACTCTGCTGCAGCTGGTCTACACACATGAACACCCCCAGGTTAGTTTTACACAGGGCAATATTGACTAAAAGTGCAGATAGCAGTGTTGTTTTTGCACCTGTGTGTGTGTGTGTTTGTATTCCTATCTTCATGGGGACATTGATATGTTTACACAGTCACACCATGGGGACCAAAATTCAGGTCCCCACAAGGGTTAAATATAAATAAAGGTCCCCACTAGTAAAATAGAAATGATGTGGCCCTATAAATACATGAATTAGTTTTTTCCAGAAGTCCCCATAAAGCATGAGGGAAACAGGTGTAAAGCCAAACATGTATTTTTCAAAGGTATAAAGATGTGTTTCCTTTTATTAAATATTTGTTGATTTTAAAAATTGTATTATGTGTTAGTTTAAAAAATTATTTATTTTAATTAATACATTTTTAAAATATTTATTTGCATTTTTTTTTAAATTTCGTGTAATTTTAGAATTTTTTGTATTTTATTTAAACGGGTGAAAATCCATAAAAATAAAAAATAAATAAAATTATATATAAATTTTTTTTTTATTTTTTTTTGAAAATTTATTTTTCATTTTTATTTATTTATTTATTAGTATTTATTCTACAGATTTTTCATTTATTGATTTTATTTTTGAAAAAAAATGTTGAAATCATTAGTTTTTACTTATTTCTTTTTAAATTTACTAAAAATTTCAAACATGAGTTATTATTTTATTTGATTAAAAATATGTATTTACATTCACTACCCAATGGCTACTCGATTACAAACTTGGTCCTCATGAGACATAGAAATGGGTATATGTGTGTGTGTGTGTGTGTGTGTGAATGGAGAACAGGTAAAGCCAGATATGAACACCTGGGAACCTCATGAACTCCTGCTCCTCTTCCTGACACTCACACTTATCTTAGGATATGGTTTCAACAGTGACACTTCATTTCCTGCTCTGGGTTTTTACACCATGGTTCTCATGCTTTACACACATATTTATGTAAACACCTGGAGTATCACCTCCACCTTCAACCCTTTTTACACTTGAGGGGACAGAAGTTAAACAGAAGTTAAACAGAAGTTAAACAGAAGTTAAACAGAAGTCCATAGTTCCATACGTTGTCAATCACTATCTTCTGTGAACATTTGGGTTGGTAACATGCTAGCAGTTTGGACCACCCATCTGTCCGTCATGTCGGAGTTAACGATCAATATTGTTGAAAAATGTTTGTGTAAGGACTGTAATATTCCTGACCTGTGTTACTGAAAGGCTACAGTAACTGGGTTAATAAAGTAGGCTAATGGTAGTGCTAGCATATCATCAGTACTGACAGCCATCGACACGCTAACCACAAAATAAGATGATGATAAAAAGTCTAAATCATGATAAAATATCAAAATCCTGACATAAAAAACTAAAATTGTTAAAAGAAAACATAAAAAGGCAAAATTTTCAAATAAAAAGTTTAAATTGTAAGATAAAATGTCAAAATTATGCAAAATCACATTATCAGTTATAACCCCAGAATAGAGGGTCACAGAACTTTCAAATTGGTACCAAATGATGTGGAATGAAGATTTATACAATTCTTCTAATTTCTGTTATCACCTACGACCAATAGATTTTCACATCTCTGGAGGTCAAAGGTGACATGTAGCCAAATTAACTTGTGTAACACTGTGTCAAACATTGACATATCACGATATAACTTAATCAATACTGGATATATTATCATAATATTACACACACTGACACATATAAACATATAATGAAATGATCAATATTGCAAAAGGTCAAAGGTGAAAATCCATTATTGTCTCTAATTCCAGAACAGGTCACATTGGACACATTGTCTAAATACTTGTTTAATAGGTTATTATGACCTTCATCCCACAGACCACATGTTTACTGCAAAAAATAACATGAAAATATTTGCATTTACAAACTGTCCTGTAATAATAAAATGTGAAAAACCTGAATAAATGTGAACACCCTCTCTCTCTCAGTAGTTACAGTATCTCTCTCTCTCTCTCTCTCTCTCTCTCAGTAGTTACAGTATCTCTCTCTCTCTCTCAGTAGTTACAGTATCTCTCTCTCTCTCTCAGAAGTTACAGTATCTCTCTCTCTCTCTCAGAAGTTACAGTATCTCTCTCTCTCTCTCTCAGTAGTTACAGTATCTCTCTCTCTCTCTCTCTCTCTCTCAGTAGTTACAGTATCTCTCTCTCTCTCTCAGTAGTTACAGTATCTCTCTCTCTCTCTCTCTCAGTAGTTACAGTATCTCTCTCTCTCTCTCTCTCAGTAGTTACAGTATCTCTCTCTCTCTCTCAGTAGTTACAGTATCTCTCTCTCTCTCTCAGAAGTTACAGTATCTCTCTCTCTCTCTCTCAGTAGTTACAGTATCTCTCTCTCTCTCTCTCTCTCTCTCAGTAGTTACAGTATCTCTCTCTCTCTCTCAGTAGTTACAGTATCTCTCTCTCTCTCTCTCTCAGTAGTTACAGTATCTCTCTCTCTCTCTCTCTCAGTAGTTACAGTATCTCTCTCTCTCTCTCTCTCAGTAGTTACAGTATCTCTCTCTCTCTCTCTCTCTCTTAGTAGTTACAGTATCTCTCTCTCTCTCTCTCTCTCAGTAGTTACAGGAGGTCTCTTTACCACCAGGTCTTCTTATATTTCTACTACAGACCAGTTCGTGTCAGTGTGTGTTGTGTGTAAACCTCACTGTTTGTTGTCGTTGGCACACTCTGTTTCCACGGTAACAGTATCTAACATTGGAAAGCAGTTGTAGAGGAACTGAGGAGTGAGCGTGGGAACTTTCCTCTGCTCACAAACTAATGAAGCCACAACTGAAATGGTTTCATCTGAGTACACGACACACACTGTACTGAGCATGTGCAGAAGCTACTGTAGTAAAGTACACACTTAGCTGTAGTTTCCTTTGAACACGTCAAAGTTTTACTGTAAAAACACAATATTCACTTTTCTGTTTATATACACACCGGGAGTGATGTGAAACTTTACAGCCCCCCCCCCCCCCCGTGAGGTTCCTTTTTCAGGCATTTTGATTTTACGGCGTCAGAAAAACTCATAGACCACAGGAGCCAATGGTGATGAACAAAACCAGAGGGAGGGGGTGTAGTTCAGGGTGGGGGGAGGGGCTCCTCCTCTTTTTCATCATTTCCTGTTTCACTTGTGTTGATAACGCAGACGCTTCTTCTTTTCGTTCACACCATGAGTCACTTTCTTTGGGCTGGTGGAGGGTGGAGGATGTGTGCTGTGGGGGGGGTTTCAGTGGACGCACTCATGGGGACTCGAGGGGCAGCGGTGGCTCTGTCCTTTACATGTGTATGGTTAGAACTCTGTGATGAATGAGGGTCAAAGGTCACCAATAGCATCATGGGTAGCTCCCTCATAGCCAATGGGATGATACGTACAGTACGTACAGTAATGTACAGAGTATTTATGTCTCTGAGGTTTCAGTTTCATTTCGTAAAAAGAATTTTCTTTCGTATTCAGAGACGAAAAATTGAAGCAAAGGTTTTTTGTAATTTGGATAATTCGTTAACTGGGTCTGTGGTCAGTAGAGGAACCACTGTGTTTCATTTAAGTGTAAATGAACGCATTAGTTTTGGGAATTAATTATATAATAATATATTAATATAAAAAAGTAAAATCTATTACTTTAAGAATTTTCCTTCATAAAGAAAATCCTGTCTTTTCTGCTTTTAGTCAGATGTGACTGTGTGTGTGTGTGTATAAGTGTGTGTGTGTGTGTGAGTATATAAGCGTGTGTGTGTGTGTGTGTGTGAGTATATAAGCGTGTGTGTGTGTGTGTGTCAGTGAGTATATAAGTGTGTGTGTGTATAGGTGTGTGTGTGTGTCTGTGTCAGTGAGTATATAAGTGTGTGTGTGTGTATAGGTGTGTGTGCGTGTGTGTGTGAGTATATAAGCGTGTGTGTGTGTGTGTGTGTGTGTGTGAGTATATATGCGTGTGTGTGTGTGTGTGTGTATATAAGTGTGTGTGTGTCAATGAGTATATAAGTGTGTGTGTGTATAGGTGTGTGTGTGTGTGTGTCAGTGAGTATATAAGTGTGTGTGTGTATATAGGTGTATGTGTCAGTGTGTGGGAGGGCGTCTGCCTCTGTCAATGTTTGTCGGTCTGCAGTGAGGCAGTGTGCCTGCTGGATCTGTGTGTGTGTGTGTGTGTGTGTGTGTGTGTTAGCAGAAGCTGTCAGTATCAGACACACACATCTCTGGCTCAGTGTGTGGGTGTGTGTCACTGTGTATATAAGTATGTGTGAGTATGTATCTAAGCGTGTGTGTGTGGAAATGTAAGTGTGTGTGTAAGTGTGTGTGTGTGCGTGTGTGTCTAAAAGTGTGTGTGTGTCTAAGTGTGTGTGTGTGTGTGTGTCTAAGCGTGTGTGTGTGGATATGTAAGGGTGTGTGTCTAAGTGTGTGTGTGTCTCTAAGTGTGTGTGTGTGTTTTCACAGTGCCTGGGGGTGAAGGAGTGTGCAGAGGTTGAGCAGAGCAGACTTTTCCCACGGCTGTTCCTGTAGCTCCGGCTCTGCCTCTGCATTCCACGGCTGCCGACGCTCTGGAAATGTTTGGACAGCCTTGAACAAATAACACACCTTGAAAGGCACAAGCCCTAACCCTCTGTGCCTCTGCACACCCCCTCGCCTTCATCCCCCTCCTTAAGCTCACACGGCTAACACCCCCCTATCCCGCCCAGACCGCAGGCTCCGCCCCCCTCCCCCCCTGGCCACCACCCGCCCGGCTGCTGCCGCTCTCTAACTTTCCCAGGTTGGCTGTCGAACACAAATAAACAGCAGCCTACTGTGTTACTGCTGCACACACACACACACACACACACACACACACACACACTCGTTTCCATGTCTCATGAGGACCTAGTTTCTACTCGTCACTTGTAGCTAAAGTAAAAATTGGGTGGTAAGCATAAACACATCTTTTAAAAACAAAAAGTTTTAATATTTAATAATAAGTAAATAAAATAAGAATAAGAATAAAGTGAAAAAAACATTAAAAAGTGTAAAAAAACTAATTCAAAATAATAATTCATAATTAATAATAGTAATAATAAAAAGTCAACACTTCTCCAAACCTTTGAAAAATGACATTTCACTTTGCACCAGTTTCCCACATGCTTTATGGGGACTTCTTCACACAGATTTATATTTTACTAGTGGGGACCGACATTTATTTTTAACCCTCATGGAGATCTGAATTTTGGTCCCCATGGTGTCAGAGGTCCCTGTAGGGTGACTGTGTAAACATATCAATGTCTCCATAAAGTCAGGAATACAAACACATACACACACACGCACACACATACTTGTCTCATAAGGACCAAGTTTGTAGTCATGTACCCATTGGGGAGTGAGTGTAAATATCTTCTTTTTAAAAATAAAATAAAAATGATATAAATTTGAAAAATAAATACATGAATAAAAAAATATAGTTTAATAAATACACACACACACACACACACACACACACACACACACACACACACATATATATATATATATATATATATATATATATATATATATATATATATTATATATTATTATTATTATTAATTATTTTTAATTAATCAGTTTAAATGCATTTAAATAAAACAGTTGTTTCCAGTTATTTTGTTGAAAATGTTGGTGTTGAATAAACATCTTAATTACATATATATTCATATTTTTGCATTTGCTTTGGATATTTTATCACATCTGTTGTTTTTTTCTGTATATTAGAAAAGTTTTTGAATATGTTCTGTATTTTTCATGGTTTTTTTGTGTTAATTTATTTTTTGCATGTGTTTTCCTCTGCATTAGGGTTAGGGCATTTATGTGTCAAAATTCTGAGATAAAAAGTCAAAATTATGAAATAAAAAGTGTAAATTATGAGATAAAAGGTCAAAATTATGAGATAAAAAGTGTAAATTATGAGATAAAAAGTCAAAATTATGAGATAAAAAGTCAAAATTATGAGATAAAAAGTCACAATTATGAGATAAAACATGAAAATTATTAGAAAAAAAGTCAAAATTATGAGATAAAACATGAAAATTATGAGATAAAAGTCAAAATTATGAGATAAAACTTGAAAATTATGAGATAAAAAGTCAAAATTATGAGATAAAAAGTCAAAATTATGAGATAAAAAGTCAAAATTATGAGATAAAAAGTTAAAATTATGAGATAAAACATGAAAATTATGAGATAAAAGGTCAAAATTATGAGATAAAAAGTCAAAATTATGAGATAAAAAGTGTAAATTATGAAATAAAAAGTGTAAATTATGAGATAAAAGGTCAAAATTATGAGAAAAAAAGTTACAATTATGAGATAAAAAGTTACAATTATGAGATAAAAAGTCAAAATTATGAGATAAAAAGTCAAAATTATGAGATAAAAAGTTAAAATTATGAGATAAAACTTGAAAATTATGAGATAAAAAGTCAAAATTATGAGATAAAAAGTCACAATTATGAGACAAAACATGAAAATTATGAGAAAAAAGTCAAAATTATGAGATAAAACATGAAAATTATGAGATAAAAAGTCACAATTATGAGATAAAACTTGAAAATTATGAGATAAAAAGTCAAAATTATGAGATAAAAAGTCAAAATTATGAGATAAAAAGTCAAAATTATGAGACAAAACATGAAAATTATGAGAAAAAAGTCAAAATTATGAGATAAAACATGAAAATTATGAGATAAAAAGTCACAATTATGAGATAAAACTTGAAAATTATGAGATAAAAAGTCAAAATTATGAGATAAAAAGTCAAAATTATGAGATAAAAAGTCAAAATTATGAGACAAAACATGAAAATTATGAGATAAAAAGTGTAAATTATGAGATAAAAAGTCACAATTATGAGATAAAAAGTTAAAATTATGAGATAAAAAGATCTGAGCAGCTCATTAATTCTATCCTCCATCAGCATTTTTAAAGTCCTAGTAGGAACCTTCTTCATGGGTTGAATTCTGTCTTTGTGCCCTTGGGCCTCTCTGCTGCCCCCATCATATCCTGTGATATTGTTCTGTTTCACCCAGAGTTCAGTGGATTATTAAATTATTGACGTAATGAGTGAAACTACCTGTGGAACTGGATAATTAACACAGGATATAAATGAGCTTTTTCTCCTTTTTTATAATATATTTTTTTTGGCAGGGTCGACTTGTACTCAGTAAAATCAGGTATAATTATAATCAATAGTAAGAGTTCAGTCAAACTTTTCTTCTCTTCACACAGATGTAACCAGACGAGACACGGCTTTGACACTAGCGTTCAGATTATTAGATTGTCTGAACATGATGAGAGCGGCTCTGAAATACAACACCTTCAAAGGAAGTCATCTGAGGTGACTGGGGTTTTTTCTTTTAATCCGGTGCCACGAGCGACAGATGAACTGTTTTATTATTAAGACTTTTTATTCCTGTTTAATCCACAACTAGATCAGTCACTTTGGATGTTGTCTTCTGTCTTAACTAACCATGTATTTTATTAGTCATTAATAATCCCCAAACCTTCCCCCTGAGAAACACATTTTTAGTCCAGTACCCCCCTGACATGGACAAAACATTTTTGAAAGAAACAAGAGGAACAGTGTCTGATTTATTAAATGCAAACGTAGATCAGTATTTTCTCTTATAATTTTGACTTTTTATCTCATAATTTTCAAGTTTTATCTCATAATTTTGACTTTTTATCTCACAATTTAGTTTGTTTATCTGATAATTTTGACTTCACTTAATATATATATATATACACATATATATATATATATATATATATATATATATATGTGTATATATATTTGCATATTGTGGTCAGGCAGCAGCTGTGGAATGTGGACTTCCTTTGGCTCAGAGAAAATCCCTGGTAACATAACGCAGGAAGACTTCCAGGGCGCTCGTCAGGCTCAAACACGGCTCTGTTTTCATTGTGGGGAGGGCCTCGGGGTACATATTTCTGTAATTTGGCTTTTCTGCTCAGCACTTTTGCAGCTGTGATGACATTTGGGTGTCGCCCCCCTGTTTCTCACGGTCTGGCTGCCAACGCCGCTCGGCCGCTGGTCGCGTTCCAAGGCTGAGGTCTGAGCGTCAGCCCCCGCTTCTGCACATGCTCACTGGAAGGAAACAAAAAACATGCTCACTGGAAGAAGGTGCTGCAGCAAAAAATAAAAATAAAATAAAATGTTCCTGGCACTTTCACTTTAACCACAGTGGGATTTTTTTTATTTTCCCAAACTGTAGCAGGATGGGTTTTTTTTTGGGGGGGGGGGGGGATCAGAAGTGTTTTATCACATTATTTAGACTTTCAAACATTTTTAATGTGACCTAACATTGGTTAAGACAGATTATTGTAATGACTGTGTGTGTGTGTGTGTGTGTGTGTGTGTGTGTCCACACAGACATATCATGCTATAACTCAATGAATACTGTAGATATCATCATGAAATCACATGTTCATATACATATAGTTAATGTGCAGCAGATGCAATGATCCATTTGAGTAAAGGTCAAAGGTCAAGGTAACAATTAACTAAAAGGTCAAAATCACATTATGGGTTCTAACTCCAGAACAGAGGGTCACAGAACTTTCAGATTGGTACCAAACGATGCAGAATGAAAATTTATATAATTCTCATAATTGGTGTTATCACCTACGACCAATAGTTTTTGAGATCTCTGGAGGTCAAAGGTGACATGTGTCCAAATTAACTTGTGTAAAACTGTTTGTGTTAAACATAAACATATCACACTATAATTTAATCAATAATAGATATATTATCATAATATTACACACACTGACGCATATATACATACTGTATAATGAAATTATCAATATTGCAAAATCACATTATTGGCTCTAATTGAAGAACAGGTTGTCATAGAAACTGAAGGAAATAGGGTTAGATTAGACATTCTGTGAATACTAGTTGAATGTGTTTTGGATTTTTCAGACATTTTTTTTAGGTTGAATGCATCGTACACAGGCCGTTTTTGTTTTTATTCTTTCAAACTCCCTCAGGTGTTTTTTTTTTTTTGTCAGCGCACAACAGATAATGATGACGTTTTTATTGCGGTTTTTTCATGTTCAGCTTCTGGCAGCATCCAGGAACTTCAAACATTTACACACTGTGGTGATTAAATGACTCTTAATAGGATTATTAACGTTTACTGTGAGGTTTTTGTTGTCTTTTTTCCAGATGTTCAGTCTCATTCATTTTCATTCATAAAAAAGTGCTATTTTTAATTAGTGCTGTCAAAGTGCTGATTCCACTTTTTAATCAGACTGATCACACGGTTGCTTTGGATTTATTTCCATTAATCCTGATTCAAACACTTAATGACGGTCGACTGTTCAGTCTCTCAGTCAATTTTTCCACAAAATGCACGAAAATACACGAAGAAAAACAATAAAGAAAAAAAAAGTGCAACCACTAAAATTGACCAAACCCCCTCCCATAAACAAACTGAAAAAAGCTTTGACAAATCTAAAACATATTCAAAAACTCTTCTAAAATACAGAAAAAAGTCAAAACATATGAAAAAATATGAATGTATATACAACTATTATTCAGAGAATGTCTAATCTCACCCCTATTTTGTGCTGATTTCAAGTTTCTGTGACAACCTGTTCTTGAATGAGAGCCAATAATGTGATTTTGACCTTTGACCTTTTGCAATATGGATCATTTCATTATAAATATGTGTCAGTGTGTGTAATATTACGATAATATATCCAGTATTGTTTAAGTGATAGTGTGATATGTCTATGTTTGACACAGTGTTACACAAGTTAATTTAGACACATGTAACCTTTGACCTCCAGAAAAAGTCAAAATAATGTCATAAACGCAAACAGTGTAAGATAAAGATAATTTTGCTACACGTCACCTTTGACCTCTAGAGCCACGGTTCTCAAACTGGGGTCCGCGGACCCCTAGGGGGACGTGGCACATGTCCAGGGGGTACGCGAAATTATTCCCGGTTTTGTTTTTTTGTTTTGTTTTGTTTTTTTTGGGTTTTTTTGCTGTTTTATTTTGAAATGCAGAAGTTTTTTTTTGTAGCGAGCGGGCGGAAGTAACAGCGCTGTTTGACGCCAGCTTGACTAAATTGAGACGGAGCGAGTCACAGGCTATTTTTAGCCACCCTGCAGCGAACATGGATCGATTTTTGTGTCCGCCAAGTTCCTCAAGAAGTGGTAAAAGAAATGACAATGAAAATGACAATGACAAAAACAAACGCCCTAACCCTAAAAAGAGAAAGTACATTGATAGTTATATTGAGTTTGACAAGATCATCCCTCTCATTAAGTCTCTGTCTGTCTGTCTGTCTGTCTGTCTGTCTGTCTGTCTGTCTGTCACACACACACACACACGGTTTTGTGTGTCTTTTGTTCCGTTTATTATTTTAAAATTATTTAAAATTGTTGTTTCTGAAGTGTTCATTTATATTATAATACCTGAAAATGTGGCTGGTTTGCACAAAAGCACTATTAAAAAAGGTTATCATTGTTTCATAATAATCATTGTTGAAGTGGTTTTTTATCATTTTCAGTATCGCGAGGATGAGGGGGGACATGGAAAAATGTCACCCCTCCAAGGGGGACCTGGACCAAAAAAGTTTGACAACCCCTGCTCTAGAGATCTCAAAAACTATTGGTTGTATGAGATTAAAAAAAAAGAGATTAAAATCCAAAATTACCTAATAAAAAGTCAAACTTCCCAGTCACTAAACACAAACAGAATTAATCCATACCCATAAATATATATATATATATATATATATATATATATATATATATATATATATATTTATATGTGGTTTTTGGAGAAAAGTAAAGTCTTATAGTCTGTAAAATACAATAACTTTTATTGTGAATTAAACCAGAATAAAAACTCTCATGTGGTCACAGTAAATGGAAAAACCCACTCGTGTTTTTATCAGAAAAACTGGAGGTCCGTCTGAAGATATTTTAGTTGAATCATATACGTACTGACATTTACAGTGGATATTTATTGATTATATTTGACATTTCTTTCATTCACTTCATTGATTTGTTAATGGAAGAGGTTCGGTATAAAAAGCCTGTTAACCTGCTCCATCTAAAAGCATTGAACTAATATTAGCTTTAACCCATAAAAACCCACCTCTGTGACGCTTCTAAAATATTATTTTCTCTATATTTAACATTTTTTTTAAAAGAATTTATCACCATTTACTATGAACATTACCCTGTGTGTTAAAATCATTTTATTTAGTGATCGTGTAGATCAGGGGTCTCAAACATGTGTTCAAAGGTGAATAATTCCACAGTTAAGGCAGGTTCCACACACACACTAATGTTATCTACAGTCAAATACAAATGATACATCCATACTTTAAACAAACACACAAACATCCAAAAACAAATATACAAAAAAAAAAACACATACAATGAAATAAACAAACAAAACAACACCCTCACCTCAACTTTTTTTTTTTAAACTAAAATACAATATCTAGTTCCTTATAGACCATCCAGTGATAATAATAACAATAATAGGAATAATAATGTTTATCTAATGTAAGCGTCCCCAGGAGGCATGTGAAGGGTTAAATGTGTGTGAATCAAAGTCAATGGTTGAACAGGAGAATTTTTTCCAGACGTTGAACTGAACATATTTTCATAAAAACTATCGAGGCTGTGTTTGTCCACATCACAAATCCTCTGTCATGCTTTCTTTTAAAGTCAGGCATTAAAATCATTTCCTGGTGGGGGGGGCAGAGTGGGAGTGGGTCTGGGTCCCATGGGAGTGATAATGGTGGGTGTTCCCCACGGCTCTCCCCTCGCCTCCTTTTCTCTCTCTGCTTTTTCTCAGCTGTCCTCCCGGAAACCTGCGTCCAGCTGCTGCCCATTACACCAGGAATGTGTGTGTGTGGGTCACATGACACGAGAGGGCGGGACCTTTGACCTCTACGCACACTCACCGCCCCGTCACCAACGCCACTACACTTCCATAACAACTATACTGATTTATTAGTTATTTATTACACATCTTATTTAGTTGGATTTTATTTTTCTATTGTACTTCATGTAAAGCATCTTTGAGTGTCATGTAAAGAACTACACAAATAACATTTATATATATACATATACATATATATACATATGTACATATACATATATATATATATATATATATATATATATATATATACACACATATATATATATACATATATATATATATATATATATATACATATATATATATATACATACATATATATACATATATACATATATATATATATACATATACATACATATATATACATATATACATATACATATATATATATACATATATACATATATATATATATATATATACATATATATATATATATATATATATATATATATATACATACGTGTATACTGGGTGCGATTTGCAGGGGTGTTGGATCATCCTCCCCTCAGATTTTGAACTGTTAGGGTCTTGTGGTCAAAATGACTGTAAATACACACATTTAAGGATGTAAATATCTGACAGTCCAGCGATAGATCAGCAGAGGACAGGTGCATTCTGGGAACTTTTTTTTTTTTTTACCATTGGGGAAAATAAAAGCAGCAGCAGTTTTTCATCACAGATTCTGCTTCGTTGTGAGTGTGAGGGCATGGACGGCCCCTGGGGACGCATTATTGGGGTTCGATTCTGATTCGGAGGAAGGTACCAGGGGTCACGGATTGGTGATGTTCAGGTATGTGAGTAAGGTCATGTGATGTTCATAAACACCATTGACTACTTTTTAAAAACGTGGGTCCAGAAATGGGTCGGGTCCGTCCCTTTCAAAAATAATTCTTGCAAACTGAGCTGCGGGTTAGTTAAAAAAGATGGTACAGCACCCCGCGCATCACTGATGTGTGTGTGTGTATATATATATATATGTATATATATATATATATGTATATATATATATATATACATATATATATATATATATATATATATATACATATATATATATATATATACACATATACATATATATATATATATATACACATATATGCAAATGTTCCATTTAATCACATTAATATTTTTAATCATATTAATCACGATGGATTAAAGCACATTCATTTTGACGTCCATACTTTTTCTACCTGGAAGTAGACCTGCACGATAGTATATATATATATATATATATATATATATATATATATATATATATATATATATATTATACACATTTGAATAACAGTAAATATTTATGAAAGTGAACAAACTCAAAAACATGTTGAACCTTTTCAGTGTAAAGGTCAAAGGTCATTGGTGTGTTTCAGTCCATACCTACCAAATGGGGACAAATACACCCTGCTTTAAACACTAAACATTAAGGTGAGTGTGTGTGTGTGTGTGTGTGGGGGGTGTTCAGGTGTTTTTAACTAAACCAGTTCAGGACGTTAAAGGGTTAAAAACTGTCAGTTATTAACATGGAACACAAATCCTTCCCATGATCCTCTGCTCTGCTTCCTTTAACCCCCGACTGTCCTGACAGCTGCTGCAGCGCTCTGATTTACACACACACACATGTGGATGTGCTTGTTTTATTATCTTTATGGGGACATTGATATGTTTACACAGTTACACCATGGGGACCTCTGACACTATGGGGACCAAAATTCAGGTACTATATTATAAATACATTAGTTTATTTTTTTAAGGAAGTCCCCATAAAACATGAGGGAAACAGGTGTAACGTGGAACATGTATTTTTCACTTTAAAAAAATAAAAAAATAATTCATTTTTATGCATTGTTTTAAATTATTTGTTTATTTTATTTTTATATGATTATTTTATTTATTTATTCATTTTTACTTTAAATGTTTTTTATTTAATTAAATCAAGCATTTTTATAATTATTTGTATTTTATTTAAAAAAATAAAAGTTCACACTCACTACCCAAACACTACTTTATAACAAACTTCATCCCCATGACACATGTAAACGAGCATGTATGTGTGTGTGTGTGTGTGTGTGTGTGTGTGTGTGTAGTTTATGGGGTCAAAGGTCACAGTATCAGATTAATTACTCTCACACACATACCAACAGTTCCAGTTTGTCACAGTTTTGGCAAATTTGTTGAAATCTTGTGACTCTTTTTTTAAATTTAAACCAGAAACACGATCAAGTTTATTCGTAACCGAACACGTGTTGTACGTCGTCAGTCAATCAGTCACTGTTTCGCTCTTTTAAGCATCAGGAAAAACAAAGCGTCAGTCAGAGTCTGTGGGAAAATAAAAACAGCAGCTGGAATAAACTGTGTGTGTGTGTGTGTGTGTGTGTGTGTGTGGCATAATTTTCATAACTTTTTATCTCACAACTTTGACTTTTTATCTAATAATTTAGATTTTTTTTATGTCATAATTTAGACTTTTTATCTAATAATTTTGACCTTTTTTTGAATAATTTGTACTTTTTATCTAATATTTTTGACTATTAATATCACATTTTTAACTTTTTATCTCCTCACTTAGACTTTTTATGTCACAATTTTGACTTTATATCTAATCTTTTTGACAGTTTGTCATAATTTGGACTTTTTATCTCCTGATTTTGACTTGACTTGACTTTATCGTTTTGGTTCAGACATGCTGGTTATTTGTGTAAAATAAAAAGTGCAGATGCAGCTTTATTCTGGTGAATTCTCTGGGTTAAACGGACAAACTGTGGAAATATATGAATCACAAAAACTTACAGTGTGGAAGAAAAAAAACAAAAAAAAAACCTTGACATGAGTGAGTGATGTGGTTGTGAAGGAAGCTCGACATTTCGAGCGGCGGCCTGTGATTCACTTCCTGGACGTGAACCATCAAAGGTAACAGAAGAGCCTTTGAAAAAGCCAGAGAACAAAAACACCATTCAGCTTTTTAAGACCATTTACTTTAAAAAAAGAAAAAGCCAAACAATATGGAGGCAGGGCTTGAATGTACAGAACACATCTATGTACGTCCTCTGATCACCTGAAGGACTATGGGGTTTTATTTGTGTCACAGCAGCTACTCTGCTTCTGATTGGGTATGCACAAAATGTCTGAAATTAAAGAAAATAAAGCAAAAAAGTATTAAATTTAGCCAAAAAACTTCTTAAATTATGCAAGAAATGTCTTAAATTAAAGAAGAAATTGGTTAAATTAAGCAAAAAATGTCTTGAAATTAAACAAAAAATGTCTTAAATAAAGAAAATTTTTTTTTTAATAAAGCAAAACATTTTTTAAATCAAACAAAAATTGTCTTAAATTTAACAAAAAATGTCTTAAATTAAACAAAAAAAGGTCATAAATAAAGCAAAAAGTATTAATTAAAACAAAAATGTTCCTAAATTATGCAAAAAATGTCTTAAATAAAGCAAATACATCTTCAATTAAGCAAAACATTTCTTAAATTAAGCAAAGAAATTTCTTACATTTAGCAAAAAATTTCATAAATAAAGTAAAAAATTTCTTAAATTAAACAAAAAAATTCCTAAACAAAAATTGTCTTAAATTTAACAAAAATTGTCATGAAATCGTCTTCAAAAGCGTGTATTGATTCAGAATGACTTGTCTCCTCTTGCTGTAACTGGAGTAACTCAACGGGCAATCTATGCTAACTGCTGCCAAAAAGATGGTAGCGACACGGTGGACCCCCCTCTCTCTCTCCATACGGCACTGGAGCCTCACATTTTTGGACATTACATACTTTCCGCAGCTAGAGTCAATGGAGCCTCAGAAAAGATGTTGGACTCCTGGTACGACTTGGCTGACTATCAAGAACTTGATGGGACACTCCAGTTTTGTTTGTTTGTATTTTTTTGTTTTGTTTTGTTTTGTGCTTATTTCTTCTTGTTTTTGCCTTTCTGTAATATTGTGTGTTTACGTGTTTGTGGTGTTTTTGTATGACCTGGTTTGTAATGTTGTTATGATAATTATACAAATTTGATCACAAAAAAATAAAGTAAAAAAAACTTGAATTAAGCAAAAAAAATTATTTTTTTTATTTAGATTTTTTTTAATTTAATTTTGAATTGCTATTTTTTTGCTTGCACTTTTAAAACTCTTTGAACTTCTGGACACAAATGAAACACCATACATGTGGAACATGTGGAACATGTTCACTATTGTGTCGGACTGTAAGTAGTTCACTGTTGTTCACTGTTGAGCCTCAGAGTGGATCATTACAAAACCTAAAAGCTCACACACACACTGCACTTTTTTCTTTAAATAATCTCAGTATGTTTAGGTCTGGAGCACCTGGGCGGGTCATTTAGACCCTAATGATATGGCCCCACAACAAAACAACCCCAAAGATACTTGAAGAAGGGCTTTTTTTTCTGGAACCTGGGCCTAATTACAACACGGGACAAAAAAATCAAACCTGGCGGCTCTTAATTGGCTTCTTTTCTTTGATGGTCCTTTAACAAACCATTCAGTCATGAGATAGAACCAAACAAAAGCCTGGGGTCCTCCTTCAACCACAACACTCATTATTACTGCTGCACAAGGTGGACCAGACCATCACACACTGGACCAGACCAGACCATCACACACAGGACCAGACCAGACCATCACACACAGGACCAGACCATCCCACACTGGACCACACAATCCCACACTGGACCAGACCATCACACAAAGGACCAGACCATCACACACTGGACCAGACCATCCCACACTGGACCAGACCAGACCATCACACACAGGACCAGACCAGACCATCACACACTGGACCAGACCAGACCATCACACACAGGACCAGACCATCACACACTGGACCACACCATCCCACACTGGACCAGACCAGACCATCACACACAGGACCAGACCATCACACACTGGACCAGACCATCACACACTGGACCAGACCAGACCATCACACACAGGACCAGACCATCACACACTGGACCACACCATCCCACACTGGACCAGACCAGACCATCCACAACAGGACCAGACCAGACCATCACACACTGGACCACACCATCCCACACTGGACCAGAC
This sequence comes from Siphamia tubifer, assembly GCA_020466265.1. Lineage (NCBI taxonomy): Eukaryota > Metazoa > Chordata > Actinopteri > Kurtiformes > Apogonidae > Siphamia > Siphamia tubifer. The sequence continues at coordinate 46,351,551 of CM035789.1, read as the reverse complement.
CAGACCATCCACAACAGGACCAGACCAGACCATCACACACAGGACCAGACGATTGCACACTGGACCAGACCAGACCATCACACACAGGACCAGACCATCACACACTGGACCACACCATCCCACATTGGACCAGACCACACCATCCCACACTGGACCAGACCATCCACCACAGGACCAGACCATCACACACTGGACCAGACCAGACCATCACACACAGGACCAGACCATCACACACTGGACCAGACCATCACACACTGGACCAGACCAGACCATCCCACACTGGACCAGGCCATCACACACAGGACCAGACCATCACACACTGGACCACACCATCCCACACTGGACCAGACCAGACCATCCCACGCTGGACCAGACCATCACACACAGGACCAGACCATCCCACACTGGACCAGACCATCCCACACTGGACCACACCATCCCACACTGGACCAGACCAGACCATCCCACACTGGACCAGACCATCACACACAGGACCAGACCATCACATACTGGACCAGACCATCCCACACTGGACCAGACCAGACCATCCCACACAGGACCAGACCATCCCACACTGGACCAGACCAGACCATCCCACGCTGGACCAGACCATCACACACAGGACCAGACCATCCCACACTGGGCCAGACCATCCCACACTGGACCACACCATCCCACACTGGACCAGACCAGACCATCCCACACTGGACCAGACCATCACACACAGGACCAGACCATCACATACTGGACCAGACCATCCCACACTGGACCACACCATCCCACACTGGACCAGACCAGACCATCCCACACTGGACCAGGCCATCACACACAGGACCAGACCATCACACACTGGACCACACCATCCCATCCCACGCTGGACCAGACCATCACACACAGGACCAGACCATCCCACACTGGGCCAGACCATCCCACACTGGACCACACCATCCCACACTGGACCAGACCAGACCATCCCACACTGGACCAGACCATCACACACAGGACCAGACCATCACATACTGGACCAGACCATCCCACACTGGACCACACCATCCCACACTGGACCAGACCAGACCATCCCACACTGGACCACACCATCCCACACTGGACCAGACCAGACCATCCCACACAGGACCAGACCATCCCACACTGGCCCAGACTCCAACAATAATGAGATAAAACACACAATGGTTCATCAGTGAGGAAACAAACCCAGCGTACTGTCATTATTTCTGTCCTCCAGTGATGGAATGCAAACATATCCCATAATAAACAAGTATTCATAGAAAGCCTTATCTCGCCTCTTGCTTAAAACTGCTTCTTACCTGAATGTTCATCAATTGTCTGAGTCCAATATAATTTTGTCTCCAGTTGTAAAATAAAACAATCCAAGAAATGATTGATCTCGTTGACTATGTTTGACATGAATCCTAATTATTTTTCGGTACTTTTTCTCCTCGTTCCTTTTCATATCAAGTTTCGATTATTATTCATCGTTTCAAGGTCTCTGCATGCGCTGGCCGAAAAATGTCGCAGTTAACTTGTTGCAGATATTTGTAATTTATGTCAGCACGGTGAGTACATGGCGTTCGCTACTCACCACCACAGCGACAAGGGGCACTCTCACAAAGTAACTAGGGTCTCCTCTCCTTTCCCACATCAGACCCTTTCATTGTCAAACAAACTTGTCTCGTAGATTCTTCCACTTCCTCGGCCGACACGAGTCGTCTTCAACAATGACGTTCGTGTTCAGAAAACAAGACGGAAAAGTAGGGAAGCGGAAGTGCCTGTAGTGCGGCTGTAGTGCGGCTGTAGAATGGACCAATCACAGGCCTCCTTTCTGGTCTTCCCTGCGACACTGTCTGGTGAGTCACATTTTAATGTGAAGTGCACGCGACTCCCTGCGACGGGGGCTAAAGAGTCTGCGATGTACCTGCAACACGTCACAGACGACATAAATAGAGCTCCAGAGTTACAACGTCCATTATTATTATGTGCTTTTCATGTATGGGTGACTAATAATCAATTATCTATTTGAAGACTCCACCTGTGATTTAAATTTTTCAGCTGATCAATAATCATAAGCTTAATGTTTATGTTTCATGGTGATCAGTGACATTTAATGACCCAGTCAAGGTCACAGTCTAAGTTTGACACAGTGTTACACAAGTTAATTTGGCTACATGTCACCTTTGACCTCCAGAGATGGACCTATTGGTCGTAGGTGATAATACCAATGATAAGAATTGTAGAAATCTTCATTCTGCATCGTTTGGTACCAATCTGAAAGTTCTGTGACCCTCTGTTCTTGAGTTATAACCCATAATGTGATTTTGACCTTTTAGTTAGTTAGACATATCATGCTATAACTCAATGCATACTGTAGATATCACCATTAAATTACATGGACATATACATATAGCTAATGCACATCAGATAAATGGTAAATGGACTGCACTTATATAGCGCTTTTCCACCTTCATGGTGCTCGAAGTGCTTTACATTAGCCTCTCATTCACCCATTCACACACACACTCCTACACCAGTAGGTTTCTAAGGTCAAAGGTCAGTCCTACTGGGGGCCTAAGCCAGGGTTCAGTGTCTTGCCCAAGGACACTTCTGACTTTTTATCAGTGGGTGATGTCATCGCTAGAGCACGAGAGAAGAAAAAATTAAGCTGAAAAATGTCTCAATAACTCGTCCTCACGGCAAAACCATAAATAGTAGACAAACAATCTTTTCCACAAATGTTGCCATGATTGTGAGAATTCAAACAAACCAGGGTTTGAAGATCTAGCTCTTTTTAAAGTGAAATGACAGGAACCTGTTTGGGATGATGTCAGGGATTTCTGTCAATAGACTTCTATTGGAAAAATCATTTCTGTCTCATGTTGAGTTCAGTGTTTTTTAAATTGTTCCAACTCACTTATTTTTCACAGTACACACATAAAAAGTACATGTACTTGTTCCTCAGACCCTCCTGTCACTCGTCATCAACTTTGTTTTCACCAATTATTTACAGTTTTACCAAAAATCGCAGTAGTGTACTGTATTTTACTGTACTCCTGTATTGTACTAACTGTATTTGCAGCACAGTGGTGGAGCAGTTAGTGCTTTTTCCTCACAGCAAAAACACCTGGATTCGATTCCCGGACCATGCGGGCCTTTCTGTGTGGAGTTTGCATGTTTCTCTCCCTGTATTTGGATGGGTTTCCTCCAGGTCCACCAGTTTCCCTTATCACCCAAAAACATGTTTGCTAGGGTAACAATCCTCCAGCCAGGTCATTGTCAGGACAATGAAATTAAGTTGGAGCAAACAGCACTGCGTAGTTCATACCCAAAACAATGCTGTAGTAAAAGTGCTATGGTGTAGTGCAAGATAAAGTTCAAGTTAGAGTCAAAGTGCCACCAGTGTCCCCCCCATAAATAGACATTTATGTCACTGTTACCCCCCCCCCCCCCCCATCACCAATCATCAGTTCCAAGTTCAAAAGTCAAATGACATGAGTTCAGCAGTCATACGGCCTAAGGGTACAGGCTGTTAGCCAGTCTTTTTGTGTGTGTTTTAATTGATCTGTACTTTCTCCCACAGGGTAGTAGATGGAACGGGTGTTGGTCACAAATGATGTTCTGTACTCTGTTTAAACAACATGTGTTATAAATGGTACTGATCACTAGGAGGGGGGGGTCCCAGTGACTTTCCCTGCTGTTTTCACCACACGCTGGAGAGCCTGCTGGTCTGTTTTGGTGGAACCACAGAATCACACCAAAAATCCATAAGTTAGAACACTGCTGATGGTACAGTTGTAAAAGTTCGGCAGCAGTGGTCTGGGATGTTTGAGAACACATCCCAAACAGTTTGGTGGAAATAGTCCTGTAGGAATAGTGTTCTCGAGCTAAACTCTCACTGTACTGAGAGTGGTCTCCGCATTTTGAGTGTATACTGTGGATGCAGCAGAAGGGAGAGGTGGTCTGACAGACCCAGGTGGGGGTAGGCCAGGGCTCTGGTATACACCTGGTCTCCCCTGTAGCGCACTTAACATTCCGATGGAATTTGTGCAGAACTGATTTGAAATCAGTGTGATTGAAGTCCCCCGCTGCAATAAAAATGCTGTCTGGGGGTGCTACTAGGCTGTCGTTAATGCTGTTGCATACCTGTGCTAGCGCTAGCTTGGCATTAGCATCCAGTGGAATGTAAACAGCACAGATATAAACACACGTGAACTCCCTGGGGACATAGAAAGGTTGGCACTTTAACAGTAGGAGTTCCGCCTCTGGACTACACAGTTTATCCACAACCGTGATGTTAGTACACCAAGAGTTGTTGATGTAAATAACAAGCCCCCCACCACTCTTCTTACCCAAATCTGCTGTCCTGTCGGCTCGGTAGGTGGTGCGGCCAGCTAGCTCAATAGCAGGATCTGGGATGGAGTCGTCTGGCCGGGTTTTGGAGAATATCATACTGCAGCAGTAATTCAAGTTCCTTTGAGTGGACAATAGCAGTCTTAACTTGTCTATTTTATTCCAGATGGATCGTAAGTTTGAGAGAAAGATGGTAGGAAGTGGTGGTCTGAAAGGGTTAGCTTTTAGCCTTGCCCAAACACCCGCCTGCTTGCCTGTCTTCTGCCTGCGTTCGTAGCATTTCCTCCTCCGTCCTTCTGTTGCAGATGTCCTGGGAGGCAGTTTGGTGGTCTCCTGAGGAATAAAGTGCACGACTGGCAGGTGATGTGCTCCACTGTTCAGCAACAAGAGTTCAGTCCAACTGTATTGTAGTGCAAATGTGCTGCAGCTGTGTGACAGAAAACATATAATCATCAAAATAATATAAAACTATGACAGTGGTTGAACTGACCATGAGCCTGGCTCCACGTCTGAAGATGGGTCCCCAGGTACCAACCATGGCTGCCCACTGTTCCTTAGAAGGATGGGTTAAATGCAGAGGACAACTATCATTGTACAATTGTATGATAACAATACATTTCTATCTTAGTATGTTCACACCTATTTTTTTCATGTAACAGAGTGTGGAGCTGTCTATGAGTCTGGCCTTTGAAGTTCCCGCCACTGCTCATCACCATGGCAACAGTGCTCCTGGCACTATGAAACACCTGCAGACAATTAAGACTGTGGGAGGAGCTTTAACATGATTGACAAACACTGTGGGCGGGGCTTTAAAATGATTGACAGACTAACAGATCTGTTTCATTTTGGTGAGTTCAGTGGTTTTAAAACTGCTGTATCTCACTTATTTTTCACAGTACAAGAAAAATAAATATATCTACTTGTTCCTCAGAACCTCCTGTAACTCATGATCACCTTTGTTTTCACCAATTATTTACAGTTTTCCAAAAAAATGGCAAGAGATCAGAGGCATGGTTTAACACTTACACAGGCTTTACTCTAAGTCAGCTCTGTGTGTGCGTCTGTGTGTGTAACTCCAGGCCGGTTTCCATAGCAACGGGGGGAAGTCCCTTCACAGAAAATGGTAGGAGCTTTAACAGAACTGACTCAATCCACAAACACTGACAAACAGATTCCACATATGAAGTGAACAGCAGATATTTCTTCCTTTCACTAGACATGACTACAGCGACAAGAGACAAACACACACGGTTACATTTACTTCAACTGATGGATGGAAGTTTGGTTAGTATAATTATTGAACAGCAGTGTTCTAACAGTATAACAGCAGTAGAACATGAGTGTTCCAGTTCTTATATCAGTGAGAAGCTGGTCATCTGACAGTGTCTTCCTCATCTGTGGTCATCTGATAGTGTCTTCCTCATCTGTCCTCACAGGCAGAAAAATGTGGTTTCTCTGCTGTCAATGGTTTAGTGTTGCTGGGGCTCTTTGCGTCTGCTGCCGCTGAGGTCGCGACCCCAGACGCTCACATATGTGGCATGCATGGCGGCTACGTGCCAGAGCGGCGGCGGTCCAGAAAGACAGCTAACAGGACGTGTGCAGACAGACGCTAACAGATCAGGTTTTCACAGGCTTGACTGGAAACTGGCAGTGATTAGTGAAGACACCATGACACTTTTAACCCTTAAACACCCAGTGGGTCTTTTACAGCACGTACTAAACCATTGAAGCTTTTACCCTCTTTATTTGTACAGTTGTCAAATTAACACAGTTTAATTTATCATCATGATTAATCTGATTAAAATTTTGAACACAATTCAATGGAACAGTTGTTTAGTTAAACAGTTGAATAAACATGTTAATTACATACATATTCATATATTTGTACATGTTTTGAATATTTGATTATTATTTTTACTTATTTTTTTTTTTTAGCTCATAATGATTTTTGTCTCAATTACCCCCCCCCATTTTTCCTAAACTGAGAAACTGATCAAACACATTATCTTATTTTTTTCACTCCAGTAGCTGTACTACTAAAGTGAGTACATTTACCACCTCTGAAAAAAAATAAAACTTAATTATTGTTACTTCTTATCTCATAATTTTGAGTTTTTAATCTCAAAATTGTAACCATTTATCTAATAATTTACACTTTTTAACTCATAGATTTAACTTTTTATCTAATATCTCAACTGTGGAACAAACTACCTGGATACCTGAGGTCTGCTCAAACTGTCAGTTCATTTAAATCAGGCCTGAAAACATTATTGTTCACTGGAGCTTTTACTTAGATTCTTATTTGCTTTAAAATGTTTTTATGTCTTGATTTTAATTGTCTTTTAATGCATCTTTATCATTTTAATTTTCTTCTGTTTTGTTTCTGGTTTTGTGTAAAGCACCTTGAATACATTTGACTTGCCTAATAATATAAACTTTTCATCTTATAAGTTTGAGGGTTTTTCTTTATTTCAGAATGATGACTTTGTCTAAATGATCCCCTTTCCCCCCATTTTTCCTAAATAAATCCTCCAATATTCCTAAAATTCTTTAAAAGCACCTTTGCTTAAATGTCAGTGTCTGTGAAAATCTCTTCTTCTGTCCTCAAACCAAACTTCACTACTGTCCATAGACCCTGTTTCCACTTCCACGGCTGCTTCTAATCTTTGACCCCCCCCCCCCCCCCCCCCCATCAATAAGATGTATTCAGAGTCCATCAAACAGATGAGCTGCTGCACAGGCCGACGCACACGGCTGGGGGGGGGACCCTGGGAAATGCTCTTAATTATCCCCCCAAACCTTTTTAAAGAATATTACCTCAAAATGTAAGTTTTTTTTAAATCTCATAATCATAACTTTTTATTTCAAAATTTTTACTTTTTATCTGTGGACCCTGTTTCCACTTCCACGGCTGCTTCTAATCTTTGAACCCCCCCCCCCCCCCCCATCAATAAGATGCATTCAGAGTCCATCAAACAGATGAGCTGCTGCACAGGCCGACGCACACCGCTGGGGGGGGGCGACCCTGGGAAATGCTCTTAATTATCCCCCCAAAGCTTTTTAAAGAATATTAAGCTGCATTAGCAGAGCATGAGGCTTTCTTCAGTGGGCTTTCTTGTCCACAGCGGCCCACTCACCCACTCACTCACCCACTCAGCCCACAGCCCATTAAACATGACAGGTCTTTGTAATGAGACAAACTAGGAGCAGAGTGGAGCTAGCACAGGTTAGCTAGCCTTACGTCTGGTTTGTATCAAGCGCTGCGTGCTGGTTGACTCACTGCTGCAGCCTCAGACCTATTAGGGGCTATTAAGGGTCCCATTGGAGGGGGGGGGGGTCCACACTGTGAGCCACAACTGTGCCAGAGCACATCTGAACAGACACGATAGACGAAGAGCTGCACAACATATTGTTTGAGCATCGACATCACAATGTACAGTCACCGGCCACTCTATTAGGTACAATTTAACATTGAATCAACTTAAAAATTCTTCCTCAATTTTGACTTTTTATCTTATAATTACCTCCACCAAGGAAGTTATGTTTTTGCGGGTGTTGGTTGGTTGGTTTGGATGTTTGTTTGTGTATAAGGTAACTCAAAAACTTATGGATGAATTTTGATTAAATGTTCTTGGGTAGGTTGGTAATGGGGAGATCTGGAAAAGATTACATTTTGGTGGTGATCCTGGGGGCTGGGGAGGGGGTGGGGAGGGGGTGGGGAGGGGGGTGGGGAGGGGGTGGGGAGGGGGTGGGGGTGTCTGCGCTCTCAGAGTTCTCAGAGATCTCATAATTTTGACTTTTTACCTCAGATCCTCTTTGAACTATCTCAGTGTTGAAATCACCTGCAACCTCCTGAGGAGAACGTCCTGAGCACCGCCCCCATCCCGCCCCCTGTCCGTCCGTCCGTTCCAATCTAGCACCTACCATTTGATTTTGGGACGAATATACGTGAACGTGTGACGCAGCGGTGACAGCGACACTCAGGAGTGGGCGGGGCCTCCTCGTCAGCCGTACAAAAGCATCGCTGTACAATCATCTGGGTGTAAAATGGCCGCTCACAAAGGCTGACAAAGGCAGGGGGCTGGTGGCTGGGGCCACACAGCTGTGAGCATATGGGCCCTCCCCACATCTGTAGCGGCGCGGTCCCCTCTTCCGCTGAGGCCGTGGACAATGGAGGCCCCTCCGCCGCACACGCCTTTGTTAAAAACGTTTTCAGAGCCCTTTTTAGACTAAATCTTAAATATTTCATTAGGCCTCTTTCGCTCTGCTCCTTTTCTTTCACCACTGTTTTGAAGAGGATCGCCAGCGCCCCCCCACCCGCTTCAGGAACGCCCCCAACAACAAAAGATTTTTTTCTGTTTTAAACAGTGTTTGGAACCTGCTGTTAGTGAAAAAAACAAATGTTTCAGATTAAACAGAGACCGAGGATGTTTCTCTGAACTCTAACTTTTGTACACTGGAAAAAAAAAACACTGAATAATTAACACGATACAGTCGACAAGTTTCACAGTTTTACTTAAAAATAAATAAATAAAAATGTCTGCTGAAAAGGACATTATAAAAAAATATATATAAAAAATTTACCTGGAAATTTTAATTGGATTGATCAGGATGATGGATTAAACAGCATTAATGCCTTAATTTTTTACATTTAGTTTTTTTCTAAAAGTTGGAATCCACAACTGTTTGCTGTTAATTCTGCAGTCATATATATATATATATATATATATATATATATATATATATATATATATATATATATATATATTTTATTATTATTTTAAAGGCCTTCAGGGAGTGGATGTTGTCGTAGCAGTACTCCTGGATCTTCAGCAGAAGGCTGGACTAACCTGACTTACATCATCTGGCTGCGTTACGTTATCTCATAATTTTGACTTTTTATCTCATTATTCTACGTCCCTCTAGAACGTTGCGACAGCTCCCGCTCACTTTGTATTGACGTTCCCAGCGTTCAGTGGATGGATTTTTTTCGATAACCGCCCGCTGCGCCCTTAACGTCAGCTGCCAATGGCAACAGGTTTTGTCACTTCAGATTCACGGTACCATATCACTCCGCAAGTAGTTCGGCCACTTTGAAAGTAAATAGTCACTACGTTGTAAAAGCTCTTTTATCCAGTCTGTTAGAGTAGTCGCATTAATAAGCTGTAATAACCGTAGAATAAGCGGAATAATGTATTGACCACACGTTACTATGAGAAAAATATTCCCCGACGGGGCCGAACAGCACCCGTTGGTAATTTTGACTTTTTATCTCATGATTTTGACTTCACTAAATGCGCCTTATTTATGAAAAACCTTCATAACCATTCATTGACAGTCCACCTTATAGTCCAGTAAATACATTAATTCCATCATTCCATCAGTCTAATACAGTGATTGACTGTAAACTATTGGGGCAGGGTCCTAAATGGACACTGGTGAGAACACAGTAATGGTCTTTACTGTCTTTGTGTTTTGTTTTACGAGTACTTTTTGCAGTTACTGTACAAACATCCACCATTTCCGCCAAAAAATGCAGTTACTGCCTTTTTACTTTGTAGGGCAGTGTTTGATGGCCTGTTCGGTCACTAGCTCTTCCTTCTGGTTCCTCATGTTGCTGCTCACAGAGGTTGGCCTTCTTGGTAACACTTTACTGGACAGGTGAATTCATGTGGAAGAAGGAACGACGACAAATTAAAAAAAAAAAAAAAAAGTCGAACAATCGCAAAGCTCTGCTTCTTTCAACAGTGTTTTTACAATGTTACCATCCTCTGAACTATCTCAGTGTTGAAATTGTATCGAACGTCCTGAGCACCGCCCCTGTCCCACCCCCTGTGTGTCCAGCCGTTCCAGTCTAGCATCTACCATTCACTTACCACATATCTTCCTCAGATTAAAAAAATACATTAATTTGGCACTTTTTTTGGTGGAACTCCAGAGAACTTGTCCCGCTCCCATGCCCACACCTCTGTGTTCCCAACTGCTCCAGTAAGAGGGTGTCAAATAATGGCCCGTGCCACAGGGCTTTGCGATTGTTGGACTTTTATTTTGAACATTTTTCGGCGTTCTTTATGTGCAGTTTATGAAAGTTGTTATGAACTCACCTGTCAATGAAAGTGTTACCGCCTTCTTCATCTACTCCCTGGACACTGTGGAACCCAAAAATGACAGTAGAGTAGTGGACACTGTAGAACCCAAAAATGACAGTAGAGTGGTGGACACTGTAGAACCCAAAAATGACAGTAGAGTGGTGGACACTGTGGAACCCAAAAATGACAGTAGAGTGGTGGACACTGTAGAACCCAAACATGACAGTAGAGTAGTGGACACTGTGGAACCCAAACATGACAGTAGAGTAGTGGACACTGTGGAACCCAAACATGACAGTAGAGTAGTGGACACTGTGGAACCCAAACATGACAGTAGAGTGGTGGACACTGTGGAACCCAAAAATGACAGTAGAGTGGTGGACACTGTGGAACCCAAAAATGACAGTAGAGTGGTGGACACTGTAGAACCCAAACATGACAGTAGAGTAGTGGACACTGTGGAACCCAAACATGACAGTAGAGTAGTGGACACTGTGGAACCCAAACATGACAGTAGAGTGGTGGACACTGTGGAACCCAAACATGACAGTAGAGTAGTGGACACTGTGGAACCCAAACATGACAGTAGAGTGGTGGACACTGTGGAACCCAAACACTTCCGTCCAAATATTAAACACTTGTTAAGAACTTTTTCCGGCCCTGCGGCACAACTTCTGTCACCTCGGATAAAAAGGCTGAAAAGGATTTGTCTTTATGTCGCCTTTTAAACGTGCATGATGGGATTGAACAACAAAAGAGCAGCTTTTGTTCAAATAAGAAGAAGGGTGGGGGGTGGGGGGGGGTGGAGGCGAGGGTTTGATTTATCCACCACTTTAAGGGAAAACTAATGAATTATTCAGTGTTATCATTCAACTTGATGCTGGATTATTATGTGTTTCTTCTTTTCTTCACACGTGAGGGGTGGTGGTGGTGGTGGTGCTGGGGGGTATCATGCAGACGGGGGTGGGGTGGGGTGGGGGGGTATCATGCAGGGGCACCTGGGGGGAAGTAATGCGCACACAAGGACAAAACCAGAAAGGCCACATCGCAGTCCCTCTGCTGTCAGTCTGATAAATATAATGTGTCGCCAATTAAAAACTCGTTGTCATTCTTTAATTCAGCCGAGGCCTTGTTAACCGCTGCCTGGCAGGGAAGCTACAGGCCCCGCCACAATAAAAGACCCTGCCTTCTCATCCTTTTAAAAACAATGCCCGGCCCTTTGGCATGGAAATAATTGTCTCATAATTTAGATTTCATCTCATAATTATAGCATTTATCTTGTATTTATGACTATTTAGCTTATATTTATGACTTTTTATCTCATAATTAGAACAGTTTACCTTGAATTTATGACTTTTTAGCTTACATTTTTGACTTTTTATCTCATAATTATAACTTTTTATCTCATAATTATGACTTAATGTCATAATTATGACTTTTTATATAGTAATTTGAACTTTTTATATTGTATTGTATTTATGGCTTTTTATCTCAGAATTTTGACTTTTTTATCTCATAATTATGACTTAATGTCATAATTAGGACTTTTTATCTTGCATTTATGACTTTTTATATAGTAATTTGAACTTTTTATATTGTATTTATGACTTTATTTCATAATTCTGAATTTTATCTCATAATTATGACTTTTTATCTTGTATTTATGACTTTTTATCTCATAATTATAACTTTTTATCTTGTATTTGTCAATTTTTATCTGATATTTATGGCTTTTTATCTCAGAATTTGGACTTTTTTATCTCATAATTATGACTTAATGTCATAATTAGGACTTTTTATCTTGCATTTATGACTTTTTATATAGTAATTTGAACTTTTTATATTGTATTTATGACTATTTCATAATTCTGAATTTTATCTTATATTTATGCCTTTTTTATCTCATAATTATGACTTAATCTCATATTTATAACAACTTTGATGTTATCTCATAATTATGGATTTTGCCAATTAAAAACTCGTCATTCTTTACTTCAGCCGAGGCCTTGTTAACCGCTGTCTGGCACAGAATCTACTGGCCCCGCCACAATAAAAGCCCCTGCGTTCCAATCCTTTTAAAACTACTGCCCGTCTCTTTGGCATGGAAATAAGACATTCATTCGGCAGCACTTTTCCAATACAAAAAAAAAAAGACAATCAATGTCTTTGATTTTCATCTTTTTTCCCCCTTCGGCAAAACAAAGAATTCTATAGTTTGAGATTTTTATTCAGAAAACAAAAAACTCCTCTTTTTGGCCTTTCTTCAGCATCATTCTTATGTTAATGGTGTTGACTCAACTTTATGCGTGGTGTCCATACAGCACATATGAACCCTAGCAGGAGTCCATTACAGAAATACCATTTAGCAAAGCTGTTTGTGTGAGAAAGTCAAATGTTTCGGGGTGTTTTTTGTGGCGGTGGAGGATGAGGGTCCCGCAGGAACAGCAGGACGCCTTTACAAACTTCAGTCAAACTAAAGACCAAAAGCTCTGAGATACTCAACAGCTGAAGAAAAAGTCTCCAAAATGCAAGAAAAGCAGCTTTTCACAAACAATGTCGAGCATCAAACCATGACCGCAGTGCTCTTTAGCAAACCTTTTCCTCTGACACTGGATAAATACATGTCACCGATAACACAACTACACTTTTAAATACACTCTACTTTAAGACTTCATCTGATTTTCTCTTATTATCCGTCTTATTTTTTCCATTATGTGTTTGCATGGAATTTATTATTATACTATACACTATAATCAGTGTGTTATTTGTTCATTCGTTTTTTTTAAATATAACCAAAAATAAGACAACGAAACAACTCGTTTCTTCATTAGAAACAAGTTTCAAATGAAAATGAGTTATTGTGTTTTTTTGCAACATTCAAATCATTCTTTGTCATGTAATAAAGTAGCTCATCTCAAATGTTTGTTGATTTGGAGAAAAGTGTCGAGTGTTTGTACAGTAACTGTTAAAGTACTAGTAAAACAAAATAAAAAGACAGTAAAGACCATTACTGTGTTCTTACCAATGTCCATGTAGGACCCTGCCCCAATAGTTTATAGTCAATCACTGTATTAGACTGAAACACATGATGGAATTAATGTATTTACTGGACTATAAGGTGAAGTGGACTATAAGGCGCATTAATTGAAGCCAAAATTATGAGAGAAAAAGTCAAAATCATGAGATAAAAAGTTAAAATTATCAGATAAAAAGTTAAAATGATCAGATAAAAAGTTAAAATTGTAGATAAAAAGCCAAAATTATCAGATAAAAGTCAAATGTATGAGACAAAAAGTCAAAATTATGAGATAAAAAGTCAAAACTATCAGATAAAAAGTTAAAATCATGAGATAAAAAAACAAAATTATCAATTAAAAAGCCAAAATTATCAGATAAAATGTTAAAATTATCAGATAAAAAGTCTAAATTATCAGATAAAGTCTAAATTCCAAGTCATTAATCACTACCAGAATGAATCCATATATCAGTCACACTGTGGTTTTTGTAGAACTAGTTAATATAGAGTAACAATAACTGCCTCATGTCCAATAATCTACAACTACTGGGACTGAACAACAATAGAACTTTCAGGTTATTTTTCTCACTTTGGTATCTGTGCAGTTACTGTTTACTTTGTAGGACAGAACCATCATGATGTGTTCACATGGACTGACAAAATTTGTGCTGCAGTTTGAAGCCCCGCCCCCTCATTATGTAGAACTGCCACAGGTGACGCCAACTGAGCGACCACAGCCTTAGGGTGTGAATGGCCGTTAACTGTGTTGTTTCGCTGCTGCTTATTTTTGCCACAACCCTGAGTAAGAGCTTCTTATACTCAATGAAATATGTCCTGGTTAAATAAAGGACATAAAAATAATTAGAATTAATGTCCTCTGTGTATTAATGAAACAAGAATGTAACAGCCTTAGGTTAACCTTCAGTTTCTAATGTCCATAACCTGAACCAATTAAAGAATAATGGTTCATTAATAACTCACTAAACAGGCGTATTAACTCATTAAATAGTAGATAAAAAATAATAAAAATGTAATTAATAAAAAATAAATAAATACAACCAGACACTGTGATTAAAAAATAAAATTAAATACAAATAAAAATACACAAAATGCAACAGTGCATTAAAACATGGTGTCCACTCATACTGACTGACTGAACTGAACATAAAAACATCACTCTGATTTTACAGCTTTTAAAATCTTCTTAAAATTCTTCTTATTTTTTCTTAAAGATCATTCCACTGAAAACCACTTTTCCACTTTTGGAATCTGATGGCTCACCCAGCGTTACCATGGTGACGGCTCACCCAGCGTTACCATGGTGACGGCTCACCCAGCGTTACCATGGTGACGGCTCACCCAGCGTTACCATGGTGACGGCTCACCCAGCGTTACCATGGTGACGGCTCACCCAGCGTTACCATGGTGACGGCTCACCCAGCGTTACCATGGTGACGGCTCACCCAGCGTTACCATGGTGACGGCTCACCCAGCGTTACCATGGTGACGGCTCACCCAGCGTTACCATGGTGACGGCTCACCCAGCGTTACCATGGTGACGGCTCACCCAGCGTTACCATGGTGACGGCTCACCCAGCGTTACCATGGTGACGGCTCACCCAGCGTTACCATGGTGACGGCTCACCCAGCGTTACCATGGTGACGGCTCACCCAGCGTTACCATGGTGACGGCTCACCCAGCGTTACCATGGTGACGGCTCACCCAGCGTTACCATGGTGACGGCTCACCCAGCGTTACCATGGTGATGGCTCACCCAGCGTTACCATGGTGATGGCTCACCCAGACTTACCAACACATGCTCCTTTAACAGTGGTTCATCACCTCCACTGGCTGCATACTGCATTCACACTAAACAACAACAGGAACCAGGGACCCAGAAAAATCCGGTCCATCTGACGTCAGATGGACTTTAGCTTCACCCTTGTGGGGTTAAGGCCATCCTCCATTGCAGCAAATCTGCAGTAGCATTAGCATTAGCATTAGCATCTACTAGAGCAGACGGCGCCACAGTAGCTGCTGCACAAACTGTAAAAAACTGTTGGATGAAACTGGTTCATGTGTCTCTGTGGAAATAAAGACTGTTTTTTTACTGCACGTTTTCAAAACAAGTGACGTCACCAAACCTAGCTGGATGTTACTCTGGGATGGTAAACACCTACAAAGCCAGAGGGGAGGGGGGAGTGTTCCTTCACACATTCTGAGCCAATCACAGACGCCTCATCAGCGCATCATGGACATGTATGAGGAAGTAGAAGTAAACTGTGTTGTTCCACCTCCAGTCATTTTTCTACTGTGAAAAAACAACTGGAAACAAAACTTTTTTTTTCAATAGAACCAATGCACAATGTATTCAATAACAATGAAGAACATGGTAATATTAATGAAATAACAATGGAATGACTCCTTTAAATTCTCCTTATTTCTTCTTAAACTCTTCTTATTTCTTCTTAAACTCTTCTTATTTCTTCTTAAACTCTTCTTATTTCTTCTTAAACTCTTCTTATTTCTTCTTAAACTCTTCTTATTTCTTCTTAAACTCTTCTTATTTCTTCTTAAACTCTCCTTATTTCTTCTTAAACTCTTCTTATTTCTTCTTAAACTCTCCTTATTTCTTCTTAAACTCTCCTTGTTTCTTCTTAAACTCTTCTTATTTCTTCTTAAACTCTCCTTGTTTCTTCTTAAACTCTTCTTATTTCTTCTTAAACTCTCCTTGTTTCTTCTTAAACTCTTCTTATTTCTTCTTAAACTCTTCTTATTTCTTCTTAAACTCTCCTTGTTTCTTCTTAAACTCTCCTTGTTTCTTCTTAAACTCTTCTTATTTCTTCTTAAACTCTTCTTATTTCTTCTTAAACTCTCCTTGTTTCTTCTTAAACTCTTCTTATTTCTTCTTAAACTCTCCTTGTTTCTTCTTAAACTCTTCTTATTTCTTCTTAAACTCTCCTTGTTTCTTCTTAAACTCTTCTTATTTCTTCTTAAACTCTCCTTATTTCTTCTTAAACTCTCCTTGTTTCTTCTTAAACTCTTCTTATTTCTTCTTAAACTCTCCTTGTTTCTTCTTAAACTCTTCTTATTTCTTCTTAAACTCTCCTTATTTCTTCTTAAACTCTTCTTATTTCTTCTTAAACTCTTCTTAAACTCTTTTTATTTAATCTTAAACTCTCCTTAAAAAGTTGTATTTTTCCCTGGGGTGACTCCTGCAGGTTTATGCAGCCTCTTCAGCACTCTCTGCAGCCTCCTCGGCGCTCTCTGTACCAGTTTAACCCTCTGACATTTATGTTTTTCAGCCAATGTTTCACACGTGACTTTAAAGTCAAGAGTCAGTCACTTTAAGGTTTTTAACATTTTGCTTCTTCTTCTTTTTTTTCTTGGGGTGTGCAAACGTAAAGCGGCCTCTTCTAATGTGATTGGCCTTTTGCATTCAGGCAGATGGGCTGTAAATGAAGGCGGCGGGAAGGGGTGGGGGGGGCGCTGTCACTACATAACGTCATGTCCCTCACCCCGGGGGTCAGGGGCAGATTGACACCATAACCCAGCGCCCTGATCCTCCTTCAGCCTCTTTAGAAGTGCACCCGGCCGGCAGTAACGCGGCCCGCACTTTATTCATTTGGAGATCAGCCGAGCTGAAAAGATAAGCTGTGAATAATTGGAGTTCCACAGACCAGGGAAAATCTGATGGGATCTGCCAGTCTTTAACTTCTTCTCTGCCTCTCCTCCTTTTCTTTACAGACTCTTAGAAGTGGAGGACAGCCCTTGTTAGGCTGGGGCATCCAGATGGGCCACAGAGGAGGGGTTAGAGTGGTGGGGGGGTGGGGGGTGGGGTGTACGACGGTGGCTGTGGGGACGTGTCACTCACGTGCAGGGGGAGTGAATGGATCCTCCACAGCCACCAGTGGACATGCTGGAGCTGTGTGTGGACACCAGACGCCCAGACGCTCCACCGTCCTGCCTCCTTTTCAGCCTTTATTTCCACTTTTCTCCCGTTTCCGCTGATTTCACCACACAACAAAAATGAGCAGAAACGCACCTTTTATCCTCTTACCAGTATTAACTAAACCCCCTGTTCTGGGACGCAGAAGAAGAAGAAGAAGATGGACCACATTCTTAAAAAACTATAAGTGAGATAAATGTATATAATTATGAGATAAAAAGTCAAAATAGTGACATAAAAAGTAAAATATGAGATAAGAAATACATAATTATGAGACAGAGTCAAAATTGTGAGGTAAAAGGTCAAAATTCATGAGATAAAAGTTTAAAATTATGTGATAAAGTCATAAATATGAGATAAAAAGACTAAATTATAAGATAAAAAGTCATAAATATGAGATAAAAAGACTAAATTATAAGATAAAAAGTCATAAATATGAGATAAAAAGCATGAGATGAATCTGTTCAACTTTGTTTTATGAGGTTATTGACATTAGTCCTGTTTACATGAGAGTTTTTTATTCCTGTTTAATCCAGAATAAAGGTTCATTCCTCTTTCAGATGAGCCATGTAAACTCTTAATTCCATCTGAAAACAAATATTGACGGAATGCCTAATCTGGTCCTTTGTTTAAAACTGATTGTGAAATATTCTTGCTGGAATGTTCATAAATTGTCTGAGTCTAATATAATGTTGTGTCTTCAGTTGTAAAATAAGACAATCCCAGAAATGATTGGTCTGACTATACTGTATTTAACATGAATCAATTATTGTTCTGTACTTCTTATTGTTCCTTTTGATATCATGTTCAATATCATGTTTCTATCATTATTCACTGTTTCAGTTTAAACATCCATTATTATTATTTGCTTTTCATGTGACTGTTGGTCAAACCATCAATAATCAATTATTAGTCACCCATCTCTGATCCTCTATTTGAAGACTCCACCTGTGATCAATAATCATAAGCTTAATGTTTATGGTTCATGGTGATCAGTGACATTTAATGACCCAGTCAAGGTCACTTTCCATCACAGTCTATGTTTGACACAGTATTTGTTACACAAGTTCATTTGGCCACATGTCACCTTTGACCTCAAGAGATCTCAAAAACTTTTGGTCAATGATAAGAATTGTAGAAATGTTCATTCTGCATCGTTTGGTACCAATCTGACAGTTCCGTGAGTTATAACTGATAATGCTATTTTGACCTTTTAGTTAATTGTGACCTTGACCTCTGACCTTTACTCAAATGGATCATTGCATCTGATGCACATTAGTTATATGTATATGAACATGTCATTTCATGGTGATATCGACAGTATTCATTGAGTTATAGCATGATATGTCTCTGTGGACACACACACACACACACGCACACACACACACACGGTGATTAAACTAAAATGATGAGATAATAAAAAGTCTAAATTCTCAGTCACTAAACACAACCAGAATTAATCCATATACAAGGTTGACTTTTGTAGAAAACTAAAGTGTTTTAAGTTGGTAAATGAATAAATAATTGTGTATTAGTTGTAACAGAATCCTTTTAGGAAGTGGCGTTCCGGGCCGTGCCTGAACATAAACTCCATCTGTTGGATGTTGTTCCCAGTGGGTCGGTGTGCGTCCACGTGAAGCCGCGGATAAAAGGCCGGAACGCCGCTGAGGCTAATGAGACATGAGTGTGTGGTCCTGTTGTGTGTCTGTCTTCAGGACTGGTACAGTAGAAAGTGCTCTGTTATGACAACGTCAGCGCAGCGTGGGCTTTCCACTGGCTCTGGACCAACTTGACCTTTGACCTGACATTACCAGTAGAGCTGCACATTCCCCATTGTTGGGCCTTTGTCTGCGCGGCGCGGCTAATGATGCTGTGTGTGTGTGTGTGTGTGTGTGTGTGTGTGTGTCGCCACTGGTGTCTTCCATGCAGAGCGCAGGGGAATGCTAATATGCTAATATGCTAATTAGACAGAAGGATGATTAACTACAGCGGCTACGCTAAGCTAACGCCTCATTTTCATCTGCTATTGTTTACACTGTCACCACACACACACTTTTGACTGCTCTATTAACCAGTTAACTGTCTGTCTGTCTGTCTGTCTGTCTGTCTGTCCACATTTTGGTTCATTGTGCTAATTATTCTTGCCCATTTTCTTGCCTATTTTGTTCTTTTTTTATTAATAATTTTCTAATTTTGTTCATTTTTCACCAATTTTGTAGAAAATATAAATTTTTTACTCATTTTGATCTATTTATTTTTAACTAATTTATCTATCTATCTGTCTCTATGTTGTTGCAAATATTTAGCTTTAGTAAATGTAGATTTATTTAGTTTGCCCATTTTTAAAATGTTTTCCTTATTTTGTTAATTTTTACTACATTTATTCTATTTTTAAACCATTTTACTCTATTTGTACTCCAGTTTAGTGTATTTTTACGGCATTTTACTTTTTAGTGTATTTTTATTAGAAATTACTCTATTTTTTCTACATTTTAGTGTATTTTCATGCAGGAGTCTCAAACTCATTTTCTTTCCTTCATATTATTTGACTGTAGATAATATTGGAACCTTTGGTGGGCTGCATTTGGCCCCCTGGCCTTATGTTTGAGAGGCGTGTGTTAAAGTTTGGTTATTTTTATGTCCTTGTCTATGGATAACAGCTCTTATCATTGCAGAGGTTTCCCTCTCTGTGACTCTGAGGCCAGGCATCACAAAAACACAATAATCCTGATTATTACAATAACACCGCCTACTTTGTCGGTGGCTTAAACGACATCAAATCTGCAGCCGTGGAGTCAAGCTAAATATTTTCTCTGGCCAATCGCAGGGGCACATTACTTCCTGTCCTGCAGACGGTGTCACCCAGTGTCTCCTGGTTTTCCATAAACCTTATTTCCTGTTTTATACAGAGAAAAATACTAAACTTTTTGTCATATGTACGGCCGTGTGTTGGACAGTGGAGTGGAAAACAGTTCATCTGATCATCAGACAGTTCAAGTACCTGACCATAAACCACAGGGGTCAAAGGTCATGTTAGTTCAAACCAGTCAAATTAAGTGAAAAAAGTGAAAATCACATTCTGATAATGTTTACATCTGTTATGTTTTGAATTTTACCTGATAATTTACACTTTTACCCATTTTTCATATTTAGTAGTTTTTTATCTTAGATTTATGACCTTTTTTCTCATAACTTTAACTTTTGACATTATAATTATGACTTTTTATCTCATAATTGTGATTTTTTTTCCTCTCAATTTTGCCATTTTATCTGATAATTTAAACTTTTCCCCTTAATTCTGCCTTATTCCATATTTATGACTTTTTATTTCACAATTTTCACTTTTTATTTCAAAATTGTGATTCTTTATCTCATCATTTTCCCTTTTTAGCTGATAATTGTGACTTTTTATCTCATAAAGGAATCTATCTCATAATTTTGACTTATTTTGGCAATTTTACATCATAATTTAAACTTTTCCCCACAATTCTGCCTTTCTTATTTCATATTAATGACTTTTTATCGAATAATTTTAAATTTGTATCTAATATTATGACTTTTTATTTCACAATTTTTAATTTGTATCTCATGAATATGACTGATTTGATAATTGTGACTCTCATGATTGTGATTTTTTTTAATCTAAATTTTGCCATTTTACATCATATTTAAACTTTTCGCCATAATTCTGCCTTTCGTATCTCATATTTAGGAGTTTTTGTCTAATAATTTTCAGTTTTTATCTAATAATTCTGGCTTTTTATTTCATAATTTTAACGCTCTCATCTCATAACTGACTTTTTATCTCATAACTATGACTTATTTCTTAATTGTGACTTTTTTTTTTTTAAATTGCCTTTTTATTTAATAATTTTGACTTTTTAATCTCAATTTTGTCATTTTGCATCATAATTTCAATTTTTTCCAATAATTCTTATCTCATATTAATGAGTTTTTATCTCATAATTTTTACTTTTCATCTCATAATTGTAACTTTTTATCTCATAACTTTGCCTTTTTATCTTGTAATTTTGACTTTTTATTTAATAATTTTGAAGTTTTATCTCATAACTATGACTTCTTTCATAATTGTGACTTTTTATCTCGTAATTTTAACCTTTTAACCTCCTAATTATTTAATTTTTAATCTAAATTTTGCCATTTCACCCCATAACTTTCCCTTTTTTCTCCTTCAGTACAGACGGTGAGTACTTGTACTTGTACTTTTACCAGCTCTGCTTTAATACTGTGACGTTTTGGAAGTTAATGCTTTCTGCCTCCGTCTCCCGCCTTTCACCTTAAACAAAAAGAGTGTCCTTTAATGGCCGTATTAACGCAGAAGCAGGTGGTAAAGAAGCTTTTGTTAATCACTTCATGATGAATTCCCTCCCGCTTTTACACGCTGCCTTTTTCTACCAGACCTTTTACTTCTCGTGCACGGGCTGCGGAAACTTTATAAAAAAGTTTATTTTACCATGAAATGAGTAAGCACGGATAAATGGCTAACGCGGGGGTTTTGTCCCGGAGCCTATTGGGGGTCCAGCCACTGGGCAGGTTTGGACCATATGTCATCATTCCGAGCCTTTGTGTGGGCGTGTCTCTGTGGAAACCGCATCAGCTGTGGCCATTGTGTGGGGGAATTCAATGGCCCATATATTCATTGCGGGGCTAGTGTGGGCCCCGCAACAGAAACAAATTGATACATACAAGCCCCCCAACCCCACCCCACCCACCACCCACCCACCCATTTGGCTCACATGACACATCTCAAATGGACAAAAAAAAAAAAAGGACATTTTAGTCTGTTGGAAATCTTGAGAAAAGCTTGGTCGCCATGGTGACGGGCCAGTAAAAGCAGCCATGGACCATTAAACTCCAATCAGATGTAAATTTGGGGAGGTGCCCCCCCCCACACCCTCCTTTGCCCCCGCCGCCTAAAAAGGATAGGAAAGGAAAGCCCCCCCCCCCCCCTTTCACACTAGAGACACAAATTAAACAGTTTGTTTGGCAATTCACATGTCATCTTAATGGGGTTTTATTCGTTTGTCCTTTGTTTAAATGAAGAGAATTACAAAGTGTCATTGATTTATAATATTGAGCCACTTCAGCGACACTATTGGTGATTGACTTCAGCGCTCACGTTAAAGAAGATACTTTAACGTTATTAAAGACACAGCAAAGACAGCCTGGTCCAATCACTGACGCTTAAAGTTAAAATAAAAAATAGATTTTTCCCATATTTTGGACTTTTTTTATCTCATATTTAGGACTTTTTACTTCATAATTTTGAATTTGTATTTAATATTTTTTTGACATTTTACCTTATAATTTCAAGTTTTTCCTATAATTCTGCCCGTCTTTTCTCCTATTTATGAATTTGATCTCATAATTTTTACTTATCTCATAATTCTGACTTTTTATCTCATATTTATGACTTTTTATCTCATATTTATGACTTCTTATATCATAATCTTTATTTTTTATCTCATAATTTAGCTTTTCGCTGTCATCGGAATTTAACAAACTCCTCCATGGCCGTTGGGCCCAATGAGCTCAAAAATGGTGAACACGATCTTGACAAGTGGGACATCAAAAGTTATCCAAATTTTTTTTTTTTAAAGTTTTTGTGCTACGACATCGCAAATTTTTTGGGGTAAAAATTACCACTAAATAAATTGCTTCAGCTCAGACATACGAACACTGATCTGGCTGAAATGTGACTCAGTTGTCAGTCTCACAGTTCTACATCCATTCAACGCACATTTCAAATAAGTCACTCTATAGCGCCCCCTACATATTTATACAAAAGTGTGCCTTTCCGTGCAGAATATCACATCCCGCCCACGGTACAATGTCATCTCACTGTCGGCTGTCGGCAGTGGTTTCTGTATTTTAGAATAATTTCTGAATATGTTTTGGATCATTTTTTTGTGTTAAATAAAATTTTTTGGGTGAATTTTAGTGGATTTTAGCATGTTTCCTGTAGTTTTTTTTCTGCATTTTTTGTTTGTTACGGTTATTTTTTTCATTATTTATCACAATTAATAAAAAAAAAAAAAACCAGCAATTATCATATTTTTTCCTCCATTTACGTATGTTTCTTTGTGTTTTAATCATGATTAATTGAAATGAATCCAACACAGCCATGTAAATAATCTGATTAAAAATGGTAATTACTTGACAGCGCTTATTAAAATCCTAATAAATATGTGTAAAAGGGCCTTTATTGTCTGGTAGCTGCTTGTTTTTCTTGCCACATCTTGGACATGTTGTTGTAAAGTTGTTTGTCAAATAAAAACTCCGTCAGGTCTTATAGGAGCCCTGAACTCCCAGTTGTTTAGTGGGAAATCCCAGCAGGAACAGGTGTTTAGTTTAGGTAGAGAGGCCCTAATACCATTAGGAAAGATAAGCAGTGTGTGAACAAGACGTTTAAGTCCACTGCTTTCATGACTCACCACCCAAAAATGTGATGATGTCAGTAGTGAGTCTGGGAGGCGTTTGGACTCCGTATGGGGTCGACGCTCGACTGAAGACGCTGCACATGCACCGACGTTCACCAAACTGTGGGAACTAACAGAGATGGGAAAAGTACAGGAAAAAGGGGATAAGAAAGGCAGAATTACAGGAAAAAAAGGTGAAATTATGGTGTAAAATGGCAAAATTTTGAAAAAAAAGTACAAGTTATGAGATAAAAAGTTACAATTCTGAGATAAAAAGTCATGAATATAAGATAAAAAGTCATAAATACAAGATAGGAAAGGTAGAATTATGAGAAAAAAGTTGAAATTATGATGTAAAATGACAACATTTAGATAAAAAGTCAAAGTTATGAAATAGAAAGTCATATATTTGAGATGAGAAAGTCAGAATTATGAGCACTCAACTTCTGAACTGAAAGAGAAGTGTGAAGAAATACTTAAAGTATTGATTCAACTGCTTTACTGAAGTAAAAAAAATGACTCAACTGTAACTAATGAAATAATACTTATTTAAGCAGGAAAAATCATAACATTTTTAAAAGTATCTAAAAAATAAATCCTTTAAAAGTGAGTTAGGATGAAGAAAACATGTTTGACCAGGTTACAGTTACTGACTTTAATGGATATAAAAAGAACATTTAAAAAAATGGACAATTCAGACAAAACGCGATCATTATGAGATTAAAATAAAAAGTCACAGTCATGAGCTAAAAAGTCAAAATTGTAAAATAAAGAGTCAAACTTATGACATAAAAAGTCATATGTATATGAGATAAGAAAGGCACTTATGGGAAAAAGATGAAATTATGATTAAAAATGACAACATTGAGAAATGTATTTATATAAATATAAAGAGTATAAAGTACAAATACTTATATAAATGTAAAGAGTATAAAGTACATATATTTATATAAATGTAAAGAGTATAAAGTACATATATTTATATAAATGTAAAGAGTATAAAGTACATATATTTATATAAATGTAAAGAGTATAAAGTACATATATTTATATAAATGTAAAGAGTATAAAGTACATATATTTCTGAACAAATGTTGGGAGTAAAAGTCCAAAGTTTCCATAAAAATAAATACTCTAAACTCTCCTTAAGTACAGTAATGAAGTACTTGTACTTAGTTCCTTCCAGCTGTGGTGTAAAGGTATGTATTGTTTGGAGTGTGGGGGAAGTAGTGCAGTGTTTTAGTCTTTTCCAGACCTGGGCTGAAACAAATGTGTGTTCTACAGGGAAGAAAAGTTTCACAGCTTTTCCACTGAAAACAACAACTGCTGTTTTATGTCGTTTCCAGACCAGTGTTGAAGGTAGAAAAGCCAAAAGTCTTCCTGTCCCGGGTCTCAGATGGATATGTTTTAGAACAGAAGCACACTGTTTCCACTTAACAATGTGCATTATGGGAAAACATCTGCGTTTCTAACATCTACTTCATTTTCTGGGTAAAGTTTGGGATTTGTTTTTGTTAGTATCAGAATAATATGGTCCAAGTCTGCAGTACTACTGACATTGTGTACTGCAGTGGAAAAATACTATGTATATGTAATACGTAAATATGAGATAAAAAGTGTAATTTATGAGATAAAAGTCCAAATTATGAGATAAAGAAGTCTAAATTATGAGAAAAAATCAATGTAACTGGAAAAACTGAGATAAAATAAGTCATCAAATGAGATAATGAATCATAAAAATACAAGATAAAAAGTAAGAAATATGAGATAAAAAAAAAGTCTAAATTATGGGATAAGTCATAAATATGAAAAAAAAAAGTTATAATTCTGAGATAAAAATGAAACATTCTGAGATAAAAAGTCATAAATATGAGATAAGAAAAGCAAAACTATGAGAAAAAGTTGAAAACACCAAAGTAATTATAAAAATGTAGATAAAATCAAAATGATAAAAATGAGATGAGTGAGAAATACTGAGATGAAAAGTCATGATTATGATTTAAAGTCACAAATTCCACTTAAAACCACATATTTAGTTTTTTTTTCTAAAACCACATATTTAGTTTTTCCTGAAACCACATGTTTTTCATAGTGTTTAGTTAGAAAAAGTCAAAAGTAAAGAGTGTGTAGTGATATGTCTAACGTATGTGTGTGTAGAGGTTAAAGAAAACAGTGACACATGACTAACTAGAAACACAGACAATGCTTCCTATGGACTCTGCAGAAGAAGACTTAAAACTAAATGTCAGCTGAGGTGACGGGGTTACGGGGGGGGGGGGGGGGGGGCACCCAAAAGAAGACCCTTCTGGACCTGTCTATTCCCTGGTTTGAGCCGCTCATCCGCCTGCTGTCGCCTGCATGGACGCTTCCATTGAAGCCATTGAGCTGCAGAAGAACATTATCCTGGGGGGGGTGACCCGCTGAACTACAACCTGTGGTCACCTGACTTACACAACTGTCCACTCACATGGTCAAATAATGCAATAAAAGTCACAAATGCAAGATAACAAGTCAAAGTTATGACATAAGTCATAGATATGACCTAAAAATGTAAAAATGATGGGATAAAAGTACAAATATATTAAAAAAAATATTTAAAAAAAATTATATAAATTATATATATAAAAAAAACCAAAAAAACGTGGGCGGTGTCTCCTTCAGACTCGGGTCCTCTATCAGAGGCCTGGGAGCCTGAGGGTTCTGCGCAGGATCTTAGCTGTTATATTATATATATATATATATATATATATATATATATATATATATATATATATATATATATATATATATATATATATATATATATATATATAGATAGATAGATAGATAGATAGATAGATAGATAGATAGATAGATAGATAGATAGATAGATAGATAGATAGATAGATAGATAGATAGATAGATAGATAGATAGATAGATAGATAGATAGATAGATAGATAGATAGATAGATAAATAAAAAGTCTATATTATGATTGTATGAATAATGTCATGTATGTCAGGGGGCAGGGCTTAACTGATGCCAGTTGGGGGGGCGGGGCTTACCTGAGGCCAGTGCGGTGACACATGCTTCTAGATGGGACCTGTCTTTCTCATCCGCCTGCTGTCGCCTGCATGGACGCTTCCATTGAAGACATGGAGCTGCAGAAGAACATTATCCTGGGTGTGTGTGTAGGGGGGGGGGGGCCCTCCAGGTGACCCACCAGTGTCCAGAGCATAACCTGTGGTCAGCTGACCCTCTAAAGCTGTCACAGGCCAATCACAGGCTAAATACAGCGTGAAATGTATAATGAAAGCCAGAGCGAGTGGTCGTCTCAATCAAAGGCTGTGGTTTAGGGTCGGGGGGGGGGGGCTTGTCAATCCTGCCTCATTTCCACTCGCTGGTGCCAAGTCTTATGGTCGACATGGTTATGATTCTGCAGAAAGGAAACACACTTTAACCTCTGCCCACCACCGAAAATACACAAAAATACACTGAAATACAACAAATTGACAGTCACACTTATAGTGCGGAAAATACAGTATATATATATATATATATATATATATATATATATATATATATATATATATATATATATATATATATATATATACACACACACACACACACAATGGAACCTCTACTTACCAAAGACCCAGCTAATGAATAAGTAACGGAAAAAACAAAAAAAAAATCTATTTACGAAAGGAAACTGAAACCTCCGAGGCATAAATACTTATACTACATTATTGTACATACTATATGTAACTACGTAATGTACAGAAATACTTGGTGGAGGTAATTATCAGATAAAAAGTCTAAATTTGCAGTCACTAAGCACAACCAGAATTAATCCATATATAATGTTCACTGTGAGAAAATTAAGTGTCACCTTATAGTCTGGAAAATACAGTCACCTGTTGTTTCTAAAATGTTGTGTCATCTCCTCTTCAAAAATTGATATAGACAATTTGTATCCATCCGCAATTTTACACCCATGGTGTAAACATATCAATGTCCCCGTAAAGATAGGAATACAAACACACGCACGCACACACATACACGCGAACACACACACACACACACACACACACACACACACACATCCTCCCTGTGATCATATGAATGGGGACATAATTCCCACACATGTGCAGCAGTGCAGTCCCCACCCCTCCACCCTTAGACCCCACACTGCACTACATTATACACAGCTCTGTCCAGTTCACACACAGATCTAAAAATAGCCTCCAGGGAGGAAATCCCCACATTCCGGAGCAATGGGCTGCACTACAAAGACATCCCAACAATAAACCCGTCCCAGCTCGGAATCATCCCAGACAATAACGGAAGACGGACGCATCGCACGGCTGTTTTTCCCGGACAGACTGTTGTGTCTACGACGACAAACCTCTGACCACCGCCGCTGACTCATGGCAGAGCGCCATACGGGAAAGAATGGGCCGCCCCGTCCCACAAACACCCACGTGTCCACAGTTGACTGAAGACAGATGCATGATGGGACATGGTCGAGGGATGAAGACAGATGGATGATGCATTCGCCTTATTCACCTGGCCGCCATTTTTACACTTGAGGGGTACACACGTTAAACACACGTTAAACACACGTTAAACACAAGTTGAACAGAAGTTGAACAGTAGTCCACAGTTCCATATGTTGTCAATCACTATCTTCAGTGAACATTTGGGTTGGCAACATGCCAGCAGTTTGGACCACCAATCTGTCCGTCATCAATATTGTAGAAAAACGGTCGTGTAAGGACTGTAATATTCCAGGGCTGTCTTTCTGAAAGGCTACAGTAACTGTGTTAAAGGCTACACAAAGTTTCAGTAGGCTAATGGCACTGCTAGCATATCATCAGTACTGACAGCCATCAACACGCTAACCACAAAATAAGATGAGAAAAAAAGTAAAAATCATGAGATAAAACATAAACAGTATGAAATAAAAAGCCAAAATCGTCATGCTGGAGTTAACGATCGTGTACGGACTGTAATATCCCAGTGCTGACAGACACTGACACACTAACCACAACATAGAAAGAATAATGTTTAAATATCATATAGAATGTAGTGTTCTGTAATGACACATTCATATTTTCTTATTTCATGGTGACAATAGGTTGATTACATGGATGTTAGCACTATTTATCATTGATGTTAGTCTGCTAAGCTAAGCTAAATGTGTTAGCTAATGCATTCCAGTGACATAATTAACCTTATCTTACTGTGAAATATGGACCAGGATCCTCTTTATATTTTTGATCCATTCACGCCCAACTGCCTTGTCTTTGGGGAAACTTTTTTTTCCTTTGTACGGATGGACATTTGAGGACACATCAGTGAGACGATTTTGCCATCGGGAAAGTCTTGTGTAAAAACAAGTGTTGTGTAGCCCACAACGTCTTTTGAATGTTCTAGGTGAATAAGACCCATGATGGGACATGGTGTTGGACAGACGACAGATGCATGATGGGACATGGTTGTGGACAGAAGACAGATGCATGATGGGACATGGTTGTGGACAGAAGACAGATGCATGGTGGGCCATGGTCGTGGACTGAAGACAGATGCATGATGGGACATGGTTGTGGATAAAAGACAGATGCATGTTGGGACATGGACATGGACTAAAGACAGACGGATGATGGGATATGGTTGTGGACTGAAGACAGATGCATGATGGGACATGGTTGTGGACTGAAGACAGATGCATGATGGGACATGGTCGTGGACAGAAGACAGATGCATGATGGGACATGGTTGTGGATAAAAGACAGATACATGTTGGGACGTGGACTAAAGACAGATGCATGATGGGATATGGTCGTGGACTGAAGACAGATGCATGATGGGACATGGTTGTGGACTGAAGACAGATGCATGATGGGACATGGTTGTGGACTAAAGACAGATGCATGATGGGACATGGTCGTGGACTGAAGACAAATGCATGATGGGACATGGTCGTGGACTGAAGACAAATGCATGATGGGACATGGTCGTGGACTGAAGACAAATGCATGATGGGACATGGTCGTGGACTGAAGACAGATGCATGATGGGACATGGTTGTGGATAAAAGACAGATACATGTTGGGACATGGACGTGGACTAAAGACAGATGCATGATGGGATATGGTCGTGGACTGAAGACAGATGCATGATGGGACATGGTTGTGGACTGAAGACAGATGCATGATGGGACATGGTTGTGGACTAAAAACAGATGCATGATGGGACATGGTCGTGGACTGAAGACAAATGCATGATGGGATATGGTCGTGGACTGAAGACAAATGCATGATGGGACATGGTCGTGGACTGATGACAGATGCATGATGGGACATGATTGTGGACAGAAGACAGATGCATGATGGGACATGATTGTGGACAGAAGACAGATGCATGATGGGACATGGTGGTGGACTGAAGACAGTGGTTTATTTAGTGAGTCAACGTTTCCACCCAAAATTCATTGAATTAAACAATAACCACAGTCACATGACACTGGATAATTATAATTATACTGACTGAAGAAGGTCAAAGGTCAGTCAGAAACACTATGTAGTTCTGTGTTTATTTAGGTACACTGGAAAATGCCTCTAAAATACTGTGTGTGTGTGTGTGTGTGTGTGTGTGTCTACTGTGTATAAGCATTTTTCCAGTGTACCTAAACAAACACAGGACTGACCTTTGACCTTCTTCAGTCAGTATAATTATAATTATCCAGTGTCATGTGACTGTGGTTATTGTTTAATTCAATGAATTTTGGGTGGAAACGTTGACTCACTAAATAAACCACTGTCTTCAGTCCACGACCATGTCCCATCATGCATCTGTTTTCTGTCCAGTACTGCTACTGACTGTTACTCACAACATGACAGATGACATCCATCAGTCCATCCGTCCATCCATCCACCCACCTGTCCGTCCATGCGTCCGTCTCTCCACCCACTCACCCATCTGTCCACCCACCCTTCCGTCTGTCCACCCGTCTGTCGTGTTAAACTCTTGTAGATATTTCATCCATTTCTCCTCAGACACATTTTTCTTTTCTTTCAAATCGATTTGACTCCAGCAGAAAAACACAAACCCCACAGACTGAATGAAAATCAAATAAGGCCACACCTTCCAGTTTGATTGACAGCTGAACAAAACCAATGGGCCAGAGTGATTTGTCAGCCGGTACAAATCGACACAAAGAGCTATTGATTATCAGCAGAGAAAGAGAGAGAGGACAATGAGAGCAGCCGTGGGATCTGTGGACACTGATCAATACTGGAAGAGGTCTCACTCTGCTGCTACAGTCACACACCAAGCAAAGATCTGCTATTGTCCACACAGACGCCTGCTGTCAGTCAACACAGGGAGGAGGAAGGGGGGGGGGGGGGGCATCGCACACCCCCACAAACACACACAGACGTTAACGCTAACGTTCAGATCAACCTCAGGCTGGTGTGTGTGTGTGTGTGTGTGTGTGTGTGTGTCTTTCTGCAGCCACAGGTGTCTTTAGTGTCTTTAGTACCACAAATAAACTGTCACTTCTCTGCAAAATACCAACAATTATTATTATTATTATTAATATTATTAATTTCTATTAATCTTGATTAAAGCATGTTATTTCGGCCCACTGTTCTTTCTTGTTTCCGACAAAATACACAAAAATACAGTAAGAAACACAAAAAAAAAATATGGACAGAAAAAGCTAAACATAGCACACACAAAAAATAAAGCAACACAAAAAGTAATGAAAAATCCAAAATGTATGCAAAAAATATGAATATATATGTAATTAATTAATTCAACACCTTCAATAGCTTCAACAAAACAACTGTAAACAACTGTTCTACTGAAATGTGTTAAAATTTGTAATCAGATTAATCATGATGATGGATTAATCCACTTTTATTATTATTTGGTGGGCCATATCTGGTCCCTGGGCCTTATGTTTGACACCTGTATGTCCTAATTTGTTGAGATACTATTTCATTATCATTAATTAAAAGAGCTTGTCTGCATGTGTGTCTGCATGCGTACATGTGTGTGCATGTGTGTACGTTCCGTGTGTGTGTGTGCATGTGGGTGTTTGTGTGCGTGCCTTATGTGTGCGTATGCGTGCGCATGTGTGTGTGTGTGTGCATTTGTGTGTGTACATGTGCGTATGCGTGCGCATGTATGTGTGTGCATTTGTGTGTGTACATGTGCGTGTGCGAGTGTTTGTGTGTATGTGTATGCGTGTGTGTTGTTTGTGTACGCATGTATGTGCGTGTGTGTGTATGTGCGCGCATGTATGTGCGTGTATGTGCTCATGTGTGTGCATGTGTGTTCGTGTCTGTGTATGTGCGTGTGTACCCAGGTGCATTCTGGGATATCTGGGCCCATTTGTTTGAAACAAGTCCTTCTACTTATTGACACTGGTGTGAGTGAGCAGGAAGAATCTGAGTGTTCTACTGTTAGAACAAGAGTGTGTACCTTCCCATGGAGGAGGAGGAGGAGGAGGAGGAGGAGGAGGAGGAGGAGGAGGAGGAGGAGGAGGAGGAGGAGTGTAATGAATCTAATCTAGTTATTTTTATGACAGTAGAAGGAAAAACATGAATGTAATGTGCTTTTATATGTTTTCACATATGGGGAATTCAATGCTACTCAGATTTAAGATCAAGACTAAAATGCTTGAAATTCATGCACATGGTTAAAATTGGTGTCTGGGATAATTAATAATTAATGAACAAAAGAGAAGCATGAAACAGGTTGATGTCTTTCTGAGGAATTTACCACAATTGAAAACAGGGATAAAGTTGGTGACAATATTTAAACTTTTTAAAATATTCATTTTTTAATTGGGGAAAATGCTTGAATTTCATATGTTCAAAATATTAAAATGGTTCTGATTTTAACCATGTGCATGAATTTCAAGTATTTTCTTTAGTCTTGATCTTAAATCTGAATGTGGTATTGAATTCCCCATATATGAAAACCTATAAAAGAACATTAACGTTCATGTTTTTCCTTCTACAGTCATAAAATTAACTCATTCATTAGATTGTGATCTGGCTGTGGCGGCCATATTGGATTTCTCCATTTTGAGGCATTATGGGACATTTTTCAGCCCGGCATACAGAAGATTTGAATTCAGCACCCTTCAAAACCCTTAAAACACTCCATGATAAAACATTTTTTACATAAAATGCCTTTGGGATTTTAAATAGGCACATTTTCCAAAATCCTGCCTTAGTCTAAATTAATCTGAAATCAAATAAATTAGTGCCATTAAATTAAAAACTGTTGAAACAAAACAGTTTCAACAGTTTTATTGAAAC
>CM035789.1:46280874-46313374 GCA_020466265.1 Siphamia tubifer | reverse complement strand
TTTCATAATTTCATAATATTGTAGACTATCAAACTTTTCTTTTGATCCATTAGGCTGCTGTAGACATAAAGCTTTGAGTTGTGTTCCACTACTGTATTCACTTCTAGCTCATTTCATCCACATTAATGCATGATCTGTCTTTATAAAGTCAACTTTTTATCAGCTGACACACATCGGCCTGTTCCCCGCTTTGTCACACTACATTTTTCACAAAAGTCAAAAGGCTTCGGAAGAGTTTATTTAGCTGGAGGAGAATATTCTCAACAAATAAACCACTTTTCCTTGTGTTTATGGGACAACGGGTTAAGAACAATATATGCCTCAGAGGAGGACGTCTGCTATATTTGCCAGTAGACCAGTACGAGCATATACACAATTATTCATATAAAATTATTATGACATCAACGGTCATCACATGCAGTGGTTATATAATCCAGTATTAACTCCTGTCTGTGCATCATGAGACTAAAACACAGAAAAGAAAACACGGAATCAATAAAAGCACTGTTTTTAATCAAGATTTTATTGTATTTTGGTTCATTTAAGTATATTATTTGATATATTTGATAGTATGTGCATTTTAGTGTATTACAGTATATTTGGTAGTACATTTTACTCTATTTTAATGAAATTTAATGTACTTTACTGTACTACAGTATATTTATTAGTCTATTTTTGTGCATTTGATTGCACTTGAATGCATTGTAGTATATTTGTTAGTACTTTTACTTTATTTTTAGTGCATTTTACTGTACTTTAGTGCAAATATTCCATTATTTTATAATGTTGGAAACTCTAAAATGTCAGAACAAATGTATGTTTAGTTGTACCAGGCATTAAAACAAACAAGAAATTGAACAAAACAAGGGGTGGTTTATTTTATTTTTTTAAAATCTTGAACCTGTTTCAACATTAAGAGACTATTAGTTGATTATTTACATCTGAGACTCACTGCTGAACTCTGAACTGGAGCTAAAATAGAGTAACAGCTGCTAAAGCTGAAAGGGAAAGGAAAGGACGAGCCCTCAACAGATAAATAGATAAATCATGGCTCTTAAACTCATGTTCTTTCAGGTTCCACATTCAGCCCCATTTGATCTCCAGTAAAATAATAACCTAGAAATAATGACAAATATACATTTTTGTCTGGATTTTAGTGCAAAAAAAAAAAAAAAAATCCCATTAAAAGATGAAAATAGTGTATTTTCTCCACTATAAAGGGACATTAAGTTCAAAATCATTAAATAAAAAACCAAATTTATAAGATGAAAAGTCAAAATCACGAGATAAAAACATAACACTGCTAATAACACAGCTGTAAATGTCAGTAGATAAATGTTCAGATACTGGACCATGACCATGAATGTGAATTCATCAACTGGTGACATGACCTGTGCTGCTAGCTTAATAATAATAATAGGTTAATAATAACGATGATGATAATGATAACAGCTTAATGGGGGGGGGGGGGGGGGGGGCTTTCTTTCTTTCTGCTCCGTTCAACTCATTTCACCCACTTCCATGGCACATTAGTAGCAAACAATGTCACATTTTCTACGACCTCTGCACTAGTATAAAAGACACCTTGGTCATCAATAAATAAATGAAAAAATAAATAAATAAATTCAACAGCCTTGATATTTGTAAATCCATCCCAGGGCCGTAGTGGAACCTTTGGCCCCCAGGCCAGATATTTGACAGCCCTGACATAAATAAAAGGTGGTGGTGTTTGGGGAGGGGCTCCTTCCAGGCCACCTGGGGGTGTGTGGGATGTCCCTCAGCCTGGGGGTGGGCAGGGCACCATCCTGCCTGGGGGTGGGCAGGGTGCCCCCCTGCCTGGGGGTGTGCAGGGCACCCTCCAGGCTGTTCAGAATGCCCTTTGGTGTCCTGGAATGTCCTGGAATGTGCAGAGTTGCAGAGTTCAGAGCACAGACCTCAGGCCTGGAAACTGGAGAAGCTGCTAAAAGTCAAAACTGGACTCAGAAATACGTTCTGCAGACAAGCGGCGAAGATCAACGGAGCCCGCCCCCCCGCCCTCCTGCCCCCGGCCCCTGTGATATTGGATGCGTGTGTTTGCGTGTGCATGGCCTGCCTCACCTCCTGTGTCTGCACCCCCCCACACACCTCCCACCCACCCAGAAGGGGTGTGGGGATATAAATACACCCACAGAGTGGAAGTGTGGAAGGAGCCAAAAGAAAGAAACACACTGGAAAAAATATATACTTCTGAACAACAGCACTTTCATTTGTTTCACTGGAATACTTTAGTTTTTACTTCATCATATATATATATATATATATATATACACATATATACACATATATATATATATATATATATATATATATATATATATATATATATATATATATATATATATATATATATATATATATATCCTTTATCCTCATTAGGGTCACTGGGGGTCTAATCCAGCTACAATGGGTGAAGGAGGGGTACACCCTGTATGAGTCTCCAGTTCATCTCAGGACTGAACATATATAGACAAACCAGTTAACCAGTTAACCAGTTAACCGGTTAACCTATCAGTGCATGTGTTTGGATGGTGGGAGGAAAGACCCAGCTAACAAAAAAAAGCCTGGACTTTTAACAAATATTTCATACAAAATCAGTGAATTTTTATATTTTTGAACGAGTTTGAGGGGTAGTATTGGGGGCTTTAGAATGAATACAGTCTTTTACATGTAATTCACAAAAAATTGACGTTACGAAAACACTTCTGGGAGGAATTAATCTTGTAAGTAGAGGTACCGCTGTGTGTGTGTGTTTATATACATATATATATATATACATATATATATATAGTATATACACATGTCATCACCCACAAATATGCACGTCGTCTTGGCGACCAGACCAGGAGAATGTGCAGAATGACAGGCATAATGTTGCAGAGGAGTTGTGTTTCCATGTCAGAGGAATTATTGAATTCAAAATAAAGCAGTGACTTTAATCTGAATTCAGTGAATTCAACTGGAATTAGGTGTTTACATGGTTAATCTGAAAGAGGAATGGACATGTATTCTGGATTAATCAGGAATAAAAACTGTCATGTAAACAGGCCCAGTGTAATTTGACAATTTAGACCCCCACCCCCCACCCTGTTGACTGACAGCTTTGGTGGTTAAAGGGTTAAAGTCTTATTCTGTCTTTCCTGTTTCAACACTATCTGTTTATCATGTCCCCACCCTCTCAGCATGTGGACTTGTCCTTATCCCCCCTTACCACCCCCCTTCCAAAGAGTTTGAGGAAAACAGGTGCAGAGAGGAGTGTCCAGGACCCTCAGAGACCCCCCCTCCCCTGACCTGAACCTGTGGCCAAAGCATGCAAAAGATTTCCTTGTGTCTTAGTATGTGCAGCGTCTTCACATTGACGAGCAGAAATAGCCTGGTCGTCCCCTGTGTGAAAGTGAGAGAGTCCACTGACCTGGGACCAGTTCCTAAAGGTCATGTCAACACTACAACTACAGACAACTACAACTACAGCTACAACTACAGCTACTGACACAACTACAGCTACAACTACTGACAAAACTACAACTACTAACAAAACTACAACTACTAACAAAACTACAGCTACAACTACAGCTACTGACACAACTACAGCTACTGACACAACTACAGCTACTGACACAACTACAACTACTAACAAAACTACAGCTACTGACACAACTACAACTACTGACACAACTACAGCTACAACTACTGACAAAACTACAACTACTAACAAAACTACAACTACTAACAAAACTACAGCTACTGACACAACTACAACTACTGACACAACTACTAACAAAACTACAGCTACTGACAGAACTACAAGTACTAACAAAACTACAACTACTGACACAACTACAACTACAGACAACTACAACTACTGACACAACTACAACTACTAACAAAACTACAGCTACTGACACAACTACAACTACTGACACAACTACAACTACTAACAAAACTACAGCTACTGACACAACTACAACTACTGACACAACTACAACTACTAACAAAACTACAGCTACTGACACAACTACAACTACTGACACAACTACAACTACTAACAAAACTACAGCTACTGACACAACTACAACTACTGACACAACTACAACTACTAACAAAACTAGAGCTACTGATACAACTACAACTACAGACAACTACAACTACAGCTACTGACACAACTACAACTACTGACACAACTACAACTACTAACAAAACTACAGCTACTGACAAAACTACAACTACTAACAAAACTACAACTACTGACACAACTACAACTACAGACAACTACAACTACAGCTACTGACACAACTACAACTACAGCTACTAACAAAACTACAGCTACTGACACAACTACAACTACTAACAAAACTACAGCTACTGACACAACTACAACTACTGACACAACTACAACTACTAACAAAACTAGAGCTACTGATACAACTACAACTACAACTACAGCTACTGACACAACTACAACTACTGACACAACTACAACTACTAACAAAACTACAGCTACTGACAAAACTACAACTACTAACAAAACTACAACTACTGACACAACTACAACTACAGACAACTACAACTACAGCTACTGACACAACTACAACTACAGCTACTAACAAAACTACAGCTACTGACACAACTACAACTACTAACAAAACTACAGCTACTGACACAACTACAACTACTGACACAACTACAACTACTAACAAAACTACAGCTACTGACACAACTACAACTACTAACAAAACTACAGCTACTGACACAACTACAACTACTAACAAAACTACAGCTACTGACACAACTACAACTACTACAAAACTACAGCTACTGACAAAACTACAAAACTACAACTACTAACAAAACTACAACTACTACAAAACTACAACTACTAACAAAACTAGAGCTACTGATACAACTACAACTACAGACAACTACAACTACAGCTACTGACACAACTACAACTACTGACACAACTACAACTACTAACAAAACTACAACTACTGACAAAACTACAACTACTAACAAAACTACAACTACTGACACAACTACAACTACAGACAACTACAACTACAGCTACTGACACAACTACAACTACAGCTACTAACAAAACTACAGCTACTGACACAACTACAACTACTAACAAAACTACAGCTACTGACACAACTACAACTACTGACACAACTACAACTACTAACAAAACTAGAGCTACTGATACAACTACAACTACAGACAACTACAACTACAGCTACTGACACAACTACAACTACTGACACAACTACAACTACTAACAAAACTACAGCTACTGACAAAACTACAACTACTAACAAAACTACAACTACTGACACAACTACAACTACAGACAACTACAACTACAGCTACTGACACAACTACAACTACAGCTACTAACAAAACTACAGCTACTGACACAACTACAACTACTAACAAAACTACAGCTACTGACACAACTACAACTACTGACACAACTACAACTACTAACAAAACTACAGCTACTGACACAACTACAACTACTAACAAATCTACAGCTACTGACACAACTACAACTACTAACAAAACTACAGCTACTGACACAACTACAACTACTGACACAACTACAACTACTAACAAAACTACAGCTACTGACAAAACTACAAAACTACAACTACTAACAAAACTACTAACAAAACTACAACTACTGACAAAACTACAACTACTGACATAACTACAACTACTACAAAACTACAACTACTACAAAACTACAACTACTAACAAAACTACAACTACTGACATAACTACAACTAGTGACACACCTACAACTACAACTACAGACACAATGACAACTACTGATAGAACTACTAGTATTATTTCATTCCTGATAAAAAACTTTTCACATTATTACAGTTAAGAAGTCGTACTTTTTTATTTCCACTTCAGTAAAGGAATTGAAACAGTACTTGTACTTTTACCAGAGTATTTTCTCACATAGGTAGTTGTACTTCTACTGCTTCTACTTCTACTAGTACAGACTTTTTCCTGACACTTTTTACTTTTTTTACTTTCTCATAATTATGCAGTTCTTACCTCATATTTATGACTTGTTTTTATCTCATAATTGTGACTCTTTTTCTCACAATTATGCGCTTGTACTTTTACTTCAGTAAAGCAGTTGAATCAGTACTTTTACCAGAGTCTTTTTCCACACCAGTAGTTGTACTTGTACTGCAGTACAGATAAAAAGGATTCCTCCAGAGGCCACCAGGTCCCTCAGGGATCTGCGCCGTCATGTCCCTGGGGATCAGTTCCTATTGAACAGGGTCAAAGGTCATCAGCCCAGTCGCAAATTATCATTCTAATTAGCGTCTGAATAGTGGAACGCGCGCACAAACTTAGCGCCAAACTTTTACTCCCTCCAAAAATCACATCTTTATCTTTTATCTGCAGCTCAACTTATTACTTATTCTAATATTATTATATAGATATATATAGATTATATAATATTTTCAGTATAAATCAAGTATTTGTACTATATTTAAATCATATAAATGTACGTTAAACCTTTCAACCTGTATATTGTTTTAGATGTTTAGGTCATTTCCAGTGTTTTTAATCATTTATTGTAATATAACTCTCTGTATTTTTCTGTATAAATTAGGTGTTTTTATGATGTTTAACTCATGTAAACCTTTCAATCTATATATTGTTTTGGATGTTTAAGTCATTTTAACTCATTTCCAGTGATTAGAATCATCATTTATTCTAATATAACCTTTTAGTATAAATCAAGTATTTTTACTATACTTAGCGCATGTAAAAGTGTATTAAAGTTTTCCCAACTGATTATTCATCATTTATTCTAATATTAAAACTGTGTATTTTGTATTTTTCAGTATGAATCAATAATTTTTAGTGTATTAAAAATGTATTAAAGCTTTGGAAGTGAATATTATTTTAGATGTTTAGGTCTTTTTAACTTATTTCCAGTGTTTTTAATCCCTTATTCTAATATATTGCTGTGTATGTTGTATTTTTCAGTATGAATCAAGTATTTTTACTATATTTAACTCATGTAAATGTACGTTAAACCTTTCAACATGTATATTATTTTAGATGTTCAGGTCTTTTTAACTCATTTACAGTGTTTTTAATCATCATTTATTCTAATATAACTCTCAGTATTTTGCATTTTTCAGTATAAATCAAGTATTTTTGCTATATTTAACTCATGTAAATGTGCGTTAAAGCTTTGGAAGTGTATATTGTTTTGGATGTTTGGGTCTTTTGCAGTCATTTCCAGTGTTTGCTGACCTGAATGTGGGCTTTTGTTCACACTAACTCAGCAGTTCTGCATGGCGCAGCGCTAACAGCCTGCGGGGTTAAAAATAAGACGCCGGGCCTGTCTTCAGGGTGTATGCAGTTGGATCCCAGCGCCCCGCCATCCCTCATGTTTACACCAGAGCCAGGCGGCCTCTTGGCGAATCCACACGTGTGCGTTGGCCTCCTCACCTCCGCAGACCCGGGCTGCCAGCGGGGATTTACTGGCTGGCGCGGTGCCCGGCCGCAGGCAGACTAGTTCGCCGGGTTCTCACGACCTCAGCTGCACAAAGGCATCTCTGAACTATTAAGTCAGACACGAAGGCAGTAGGAGCGACCGCAGAACCCACACACGCTGCCAACTGCTGCTTCACTCTGCATCCGTGCAGGAGGAAGCGTCTCAAACAGAGTGGGGGGGGGGTTCACAACGCCGTTTAGCAGCAGTGTCATCTGCAGGGCACTGGCACACACTGACCACGCATACTCACCTCATATATATGACCTTTTATCACATATATATGACCTTTTATCACATATATATGACCTTTTATCACATATATATGACCTTTTATCACATATATATGACCTTTTATCACATATATATGACCTTTTATCACATATATATGACCTTTTATCACATATTTATGACCTTTTATGTTATATTTATGATCTTTTATGTCATATTTATGACCTTTTATCACATATATATGACCTTTTATGTTATATTTATGACCTTTTATGTCATATTTATGACCTTTTATCACATATATATGAGCTTTTATGTCATATTTATGACCTTTTATCACATATATATGACCTTTTATCACATATATATGACCTTTTATCACATATGTATGACCTTTTATCACATATATATGACCTTTTATCACATATGTATGACCTTTTATCACATATATATGACCTTTTATCACATATTTATGACCTTTTATGTTATATTTATGACCTTTTATGTCATATTTATGACCTTTTATCACATATATATATGACCTTTTATGTCATATTTATGACCTTTTATCACATATATATGACCTTTTATGTCATATTTATGACCTTTTATCACATATATATGACCTTTTATGTCATATTTATGACCTTTTATCACATATATATGACCTTTTATCACATATTTATGACCTTTTATGTTATATTTATGACCTTTTATCACATATATATGACCTTTTATCACATATATATGACCTTTTATCACATATTTATGACCTTTTATGTTATATTTATGACCTTTTATCACATATTTATGACCTTTTATGTTATATTTATGACCTTTTATGTCATATATATGACCTTTTATCACATATATATGACCTTTTATGTCATATTTATGACCTTTTATCACATATTTATGACCTTTTATGTTATATTTATGACCTTTTATCACATATTTATGACCTTTTATGTTATATTTATGACTTTTTATGTTATATATATGACCTTTTATGTCATATATATATGACCTTTTATCACATATATATGACCTTTTATGTCATATTTATGACCTCTGATCACATATATATGACCTTTTATCACATATATATGACCTTTTATGTCATATTTATGACCTCTTATCACATATATATGACCTTTTATCACATATATATGACCTTTTATGTCATATTTATGACCTCTTATCACATATATATGACCTTTTATGTCATATTTATGACCTTTTATCACATATATATGACCTTTTATGTCATATTTATGACCTTTTATCACATATATATGACCTTTTATCACATATATATGACCTTTTATGTCATATTTATGACTTTTTATCACATATTTATGACCTTTTATGTCATACTTATGACCTTTTATCTCATATTAATGACGTTTTATGTCATATTCATGACCTTTTAGCTCATATTTATGACTTTTTAATCTTGTACTTTTAAATCTTTTTCTTGTAATCATGCATTTCTTACCTCATATGTATGAGGTTTCAGTGTACATCCGTGCAGGAGGAAGCTGGCAGTGGAGGGGTTGTTTCAGAATACCATTTAGCAGCGGTGTCATCTGCAGGGCACTGGCACACAGTGGGTGAAAGTGAGAACACAACTACACAAATGAACAAACACACAGCAACTGTTAAAGGAAGCTGAACACACACACACACACACACACACACACACAGGTTATCAGGACAAAAACATCTTCATGAAAAGTCACGTAGGCAAAGTCGCACTCAAATAAAAACCCTATCAGTCATTTACGCTAAATACATTTACACTTTTACACTTTAAATATGTAGATTGTACCATAGCTCTCAGCAGAGGTGAAAGTACTAATGAAGTAAAAGTACTACATTACTGTACTTAAGTAGAGTTGTTAGGTATATGTACTTTACTGGAGTTTTTATTTTTCTGGAACCTTTTGACTTTTCCTTCCTATGTTTGTTCATAAATATATGTACTTTATACTCTTTACATTTATATAAATACCTGTACTTTATACTCTTTATATTTATATAAATATATGTACTTTATACTCTTTACATTTATATAAATACCTGTACTTTATACTCTTTACATTTATATAAATATATGTACTTTATACTCTTTACATTTATATAAATATATGTACTTTATACTCTTTACATTTATATAAATACCTGTACTTTATACTTACACTTTATACATAACTGTGACTTTTGTTCCTCATATTCATGACTTATCTAATAATTAGGACTTTCATCTCATAACTGTGACTTTTTCTCAAAATTACACACTTTTAGTTTTTACTTTTGTTCT
Organism: Siphamia tubifer; assembly: GCA_020466265.1. Classification (NCBI taxonomy): domain Eukaryota; kingdom Metazoa; phylum Chordata; class Actinopteri; order Kurtiformes; family Apogonidae; genus Siphamia; species Siphamia tubifer. Next base: position 46,303,253 of record CM035789.1, on the reverse strand, counting down.
TCATTACAGTTGAGAAGTTGTACTTTTTTTAACTTTTATGTCAGTAAAGGAGTTGAATCAGTACTTATACTTTTACTTAAATATTTTTCCCACACATGTACCTGTACTTGTACTTGAGTACAGAATGTTTGTGGTGCTTTTAGCTCCTGTGCTAACAGGTGGATGTTGTGTCAGTGTGTGTTTGGAGTGAGTGTTGAAGCAGACTTGTATGTGTGAAAGTGTTTTGTGTGTCCTTCAGGTTTCCATCATAGCCCTTCCTTCTTTTCTCCTTTATTGAGCTGAAGGCCTTTCACAGCACCATCCAACAATTGATCCACAAAAGGAAGCGAGGATCCTTCCATATTCTCCTTTCACTGAGCCAATCTGTTAGTGACATCAACCCCCCAGCACATTTCCCAGGCTCATGAATAGGTTTGAAGGCTTTTTAAAGCTCCCGCTGCATAAAGGACCACAGCCTTAAAACACTAGCAACAAGTACTGACAAGGAACTGAGTACAAGTACTGCGTTACTGTACTTAAGGAGGCTTTTTAGGTATCTGTACTTTACTGGAGTTTTTATTTTTCTGTAAACATTGTACTTTTACTTCCTACATTTATATAAATATATGTACTTTATACTCTTTACATTTATATAAATATCTGTACTTTATACTCTTTACATTTATGTAAATATATGTACTTTATACTCTTTACATTTATATAAATACCTGTACTTTATACTCTTTACATTCATATAAATATATGTACTTTATACTCTTTACATTTAAATAAATATCTGTACTTTATACTGTTTACATTTATATAAATATCTGTACTTTATACTGTTTACATTTATATAAATATATGTACTTTATACTCTTTACATTTATATAAATATCTGTACTTTATACTCTTTACATTTATATAAATATCTGTACTTTATACTCTTTACATTTATGTAAATATATGTACTTTATACTCTTTACATTTATATAAATATATGTACTTTATACTCTTTATAGTTATATAAATATATGTACTTTATACTCTTTACATTTATATAAATATCTGTACTTTATACTCTTTACATTTATATAAATATATGTACTTTATACTCTTTACATTTATATAAATATATGTACTTTATACTCTTTATATTTATATAAATATATGTACTTTATACTCTTTACAGTTATATAAATATATGTACTTTATACTCTTTACATTTATATAAATATCTGTACTTTATACTCTTTACATTTATATAAATATATGTACTTTATACTCTTTACATTTATATAAATATATGTACTTTATACTCTTTACATTTATATAAATATATGTACTTTATACTCTTTACATTTATATAAATATCTGTACTTTATACTCTTTACATTTATATAAATATATGTACTTTATACTCTTTATATTTATATAAATATATGTACTTTATACTCCTTACATTCTCAGAATACACTATAAGTCTCACTGAAGTACAAGTCGCATTTTGGGGGGAACATTTATTAACACCAAGAACAGACATTTCATCTTGAAAGACAGTTTAAAATAAAAAATAGAATAGAGAACAACAGGCTGAGCAGGTGTACGGTATGCTAACATATGCTAACATATGCTAACATATGCTAACGTAACACATTTAGCTAACGTTACACGATGCATAAACAACAAACTGAGAACGTGTCTGCTATGTTAGTGTAACATATTAACAGTTATTCAGACAACTACACACTGATCTTAGGAGCGATTTGTGTACAGTATGTCGTTATCTTGTGGCAGAACCATTGCTGGTCAGTCTTACCTGGTATCACCTGTTTGAACACACAGCACTCTTATCCATCAATAGTTTTAAAAACAGCAGCAGCTCTTTGTGAAGCACCCTGGGTCCTCATGAATTCAACAATGTCAGCATCACATCCATTTTCAGACAATAATTATAGCTGTAGTTATGGGGAGCTTAAGTCTCCGCCTCTTCCAGGAGGTTCATGGAGCCTGAGATTGGAAAATTAATGAATAGTATTCAATGGTAAATAAAATGCTAAAATGGAATCTGCTTTGTCATGTGACCTGAATCACACACACCTTGTACCTCATAATAAATGATAATTATTGGTGTGTGTTTCAACTGCTTCTGTTAACCAACGGCTGATTCATTTGCGAGTAAAACCTTTTAATAATTTGGACTACACGCGTATGTGACGTCACCACAGACTCCATATTACAGCTGGGCGGGATGTGACGTCACCATTGTATTCTCGTACTAAGCTCACATAAAACCTAACGTCACATTTGCTGCCCATCAAAAACGGATGGTCTGTCTATGCCACATCAAATATTTATTATTAACCTTCACTATCATGTGTGAATTTCAGAGCACTTGTCAAATAGAATCGGAATTTAGATTGACTCGCTCCATTCACTCAACATTCACAGTTTTGGTGAGCGAAGCACCCATTGACCGGAAGTAGAAGGGTAGGACTTAGCCCCTCTGTGTTAGACAGCATTAGCCTAGCATAGCTGGAGTCATGTTAGACAGCATTAGCCTAGCATAGCTGGAGTCATGTTAGACAGCATTAGCCTAGCATAGCTGGAGTTATGTTAGACAGCATTAGCCTAGCATAGCTGGAGTTATGTTAGACAGCATTAGCCTAGCATAGCTGGAGTTATGTTAGACAGCATTAGCCTAGCATAGCTGGAGTTATGTTAGACAGCATTAGCCTAGCATAGTTGGGGTCCACAGACTCCAATCTGGCCCCTGGGATGAATTTATGAAATGCAAAAATTACACAAGATATTAATAATTAAGGAAGTTAAAACAATTTAGCATCAATTAAATCGAAAATGGATCAGACCATAATCATAATGAACAATAAATTATGAAAAATGCAAATTTTCTTCTTTGTTTTAGTGTAAAAATGGGAATAAATAAATAAAAAGACTACCTTTTTACAAAAAATGCAAATAACCTGAAATGTATATCAATATTCTGAACGTGACTAAATGTGTGTATTTGTGTTATCTTTAAGTTGTAATACTCATGTATAAATGATAATATTGTTCAGACTGCACTGGTTTTTCTTAAGTATTTTCAGGTTGTTAATATTTGTTCATGTTATGTTCAAATACGGTTCGTAGATGTAAACATTTATATTATGAAATTTTGACATTATTTATACATTTCTATCCTGTTCTTTCTATTACTTTACTGGTGCGGCCCACTTTATACCATATTAGACTGAATGAGACCCCTGAACTACCCCTGGACCCAAAAATACAAAACTCGGAGGCTCCAAACACATTTCACAGTCTTTATTAATTAGTGAGTTAACATGTGCTGATGAGACTCATCCCGGTTCGTCTGTCAAGTGAAGACGGGGAGAGCGATGGTCAGACAGGCAGGGTGCGTACACAGATGATCCAACACACAACAACACCGTAATCAAAGTAGCAGGGTCACACCGAGGGTCTGAGGTCCGATGAGGCACTGAGGGGGGCAAGGCAAACTCTGGGTCCAAAACAGGCTGAAGGTCAGAACACAGAAGATCCACACCATGACAGACAGGGGGGCAAGCAGAGATGGAAATCCAAAAATCAGAAAGAGAAAATCCAAAACTGAAAACAAACAAAACAGAGATACAGGGAAAAGTGGTCGCACAGATGGATTCACACCAGACAACCACACAGAAGAGAATAAATAAACCATGTAACAGGTGAGACAAATGAGGTGAAATGAATTGAGGCGGGGCAAACACTGGTGACAGGAAGTAAAGCAGGACAGGTGAACATGAACTCACATCATGATGTTGACATTGGTGGGGACATAATTTGACGACTTCCTCGCACGAGACCGTAACAATAAATAAATAAATAAATAAATGAAAACATGGCTAAAGGAATTAAAATAACGTCTTATTTAGTTTTTGTCAACAAAAACTAATAGACATTCTAGGAATGTTTTTTTATTTCTTAAGCCACATTTTGTTTGGTTTTATTGTTAATCTATAACTGCATTATATATTTAATTATAGTTATCGTCACTAGAGCCACATTTACGTTTAGTTTGGTCTTGTTTTTGTCACATGATAAAGGTTCATTGATGACAATATTTAGTCACTATAAGACACACTGTCAATGAATGGATTATTTTATAGATTCTTCATATATAAAGTGAACTGGATTATAAAGAGCATTAAGTGAAGTCAACATTATTAGATAAAAAGTCAAAATCATGACATTAAAACTCAAAATTATCAGATAAAAAGTCAAAACCATTAGATAAAAAGTCAAAATTATCAGATAAAAAGTCAAAATGATTAGATAAAAAGTCAAAATGATTAGATAAAAAGTCAAAATCATGACATTAAAACTCAAAATTATCAGATAAAAAGTAAAAATTATTAGATAAAAAGTAAAAATTATTAGATAAAAAGTCAAAATCATGACATTAAAACTCAAAATTATCAGATAAAAAGTCAAAACCATTAGATAAAAAGTCAAAATTATCAGATAAAAAGTAAAAATTATTAGATAAAAAGTCCAAATGATTAGATAAAAAGTCAAAATCATGACATTAAAACTCTAAATTATCAGATAAAAAGTCTAAATTATCAGATAAAAAGATCAAATCATGAGATAAAAAGTTTAAATTCCCAGTCACAAAGCACAACCAGAATTAATCCATATATATGTCACACTGTGGATTTTGTAGTAAATTAAAGTATTTTTAGTGTCACTTTTTAGTCCAGAAAATACAGTAACCTTTTGTTTCCCAAATGTCATGTCATTTCCTATTCATAAATTGATATGGACATTCTAGAAACATCCAGATATTGCTACGGACACGTCCATAGCGTCCATATGCATTTTTCCGCCCATGACTCACATAACAAAATAAAAGCCCAAACACCAACAATGACAGACACACACCAGACATAAACATGACACCTGATTCAGGATTCATGACTCAACCTCAGCTCCAGATGGAACTGATGGAAGGACTCATTGGCAGTTTGACTGTCCCGACCATGTGGACGTGGCCTGAACCCCATCTCACCTCTTACTCCAGGGGTGTCCAAATCCAGTCCTTGAGGGCCGGTGTCCTACATGTTTTAGATATTTCCCTCTTCCACATGATTCAGCTGAATCATGTGGAAGAGGGAAATATCTAAAACATGTAGGACACCGGCCCTCAAGGACTGGATTTGGACACCCCCGTCTTACTCCTTCAAACTGAACTGTAAGGGGTAGAGCTTGAAAACCAACCCCTATAAATGGGGACACCCCTTCAACACTCACCTACATCATCAGTTCACTCCGTCAGTTGTTACGTAACCAGCTTTAACCACAACTAAACTAACGTCTGCTGCTGTAGTTGTGTCGTTCTCCTGGATATGAATAAATTTTTACTAATATCTGCGTCCAATCACGAAAGTTCTTCGCATCAACCCATTACTCCAAGTTTACGTAATAGCAAATTTTTTTTCATGTGCGTTTTATGGAGAGAATTCCCATTACACATTGTGACAATATTAAACTTTATATAATACAACAGTTATCACAAGTGAACAACTGTTAATTACGGTGAAAATACTCCATATGTGTTGCCCCCCCTAGTGATCCACTGGTGCTGATCCACTGTGATCTGTAAGTTCTAATGATAAACAGAAGCATAACACTGTTTAAAATGATGCTGTTTCTCTGTTTGTTCATGTTAATTCACATTCTTTGAAAACATTTCATTGTTAAATTTCACTTTTTTTTTTTTACTCTAAAAGTGTAAAGAAAATGTTGGAGTCGACAATATTTTAGGTATGAGTATGTTATTTTTTCAAAGGTTCACCTTCAGTTCAGATCAAATTTAACTGAAAGTGGCTCCTTAATTAAAATGACTATGACACCTGTGCTTTACACCTGTATACACACACACACACACACACACACACACACACTCGTGTCCATGTCTCATGAGGACTAAGTTTGTAACCAAGTAGACATTGGGTAGTTAGTTTTTTTACTAAAATAAAATAAAAGTAATGATGAAAATGTTAAAATTACATTAAAAAATCTAAATAAAAATAATAAAAATAAATGAATAAATAATAAATAAAATACAGAATATTTTTAAAAATATAATTAATTAAAAAATGAAAAAAATAAAACATGATACATAAAAATGTATCACTTTTTTCTTTAAAGTAAACACATCTTCAAACCTTCGAAAAATACATGTTTAGTTTTACACCTGTTTCCCTCATGCATTATGGGGACTTCCTGAAAAAAAAAAAAACATTTATAGGGCCACATCACTAGTGACCCTAGTATGGACCTTTATTTATATTTAACCCTTCTGGGGACCTGAATTTTGGTCCCCATGTTGTGACTGTGCAAATATATCAATGTCCCCATAAAGATAGGAATACACACACACACACACACACACACAACACTGAACACCACAACAGGAGCTTTTGTCAAATCTTTTATTAAAACAATGGGTTGTTGCCCAACGTCACTTTTTTTTTTTTTTTTTTTTTTACCTTTTCTCTTTGTCCTTTCGGAAACAAAAAAAAAACAACAAAGAATATAAAACACAGCTTTGGTATAACAATCAATAACAACTTTGTACAAAACTAATCTAAAAGCACTTGGTAACAAATTTTGCTATAAACCGTCCGTCTGCATGTACAGCACGTTTATCACCCACATCCAAATTTTGGAATTGGAAAATAAATTATAACTATGTGCCATTTAAGGCCCCTGTTCCATAAAACGAAACAATGACAACTTGTGTTTGTGCTTTTAACCCATAAAGACCCAAACATCCACTGAAACATGTCAACAACTGCTGTAAAATACACTTATTGGCCTTTTTCATGGTCCTGTTAGACATTCAGAGGTTCTGTAGTTACCATGGAAACACCAGCAACTTGTAGAAAACATAGTTTCACCAGTAAAACCTGTGGTGTTGGATCAATGACAGTGGATGGAAACACACAACAATATATTTGACAGAAAAAGAGACAATCATTTTTCTGTTTTGGATACATTAACCCTCAACTAATGAATGAAACAATGGTTTTATGTTCAACTACACTGAAAAAAAAAATAAAACACTGAGTCAACTTAAAAATTCCTCTTCAATAGGGTCACACATAAAAACATCTAGTTGAGTGAATCAAATTAAAACAACCCTTAACCTCATGTAATTCAATTTGGTTCACTCAACTACATTTTTAATGTGTGACCATAAAGAGTCAAAAGTATCAGATAAAAAGTCAAAATTTAAGAAGAATTTTTCAATTAATTCAATGTTTGACTTTTTTCAGTGTAGTGTTAAGTTTTGCTGAAAACAGTCACTTTTTGTTTTTTCCAGTTTCTGACAAAACAAGCTTGGAATTTACCAAAGTCTTCGTCAATATCTACTCGATCAGCTGATTAAATGTCAGGGTAAAAAAATACAAAAATATACAGAAAAATGCTAAACTTAGAGGGTAATATTACAAAAGAAAATGTAATAAATGGTTACTTATTGGTGTTTTTAGACATTCAGAAGCTCTGTAGTTACCATGGAAACACCGGCAACTTGTAAAAGCATAGTTTCATCAGTAAAACCTGTGGAGTTGGATCAATGACAGTGGATGGAAACACACAACGATATATTTTACAGAAAAAGACAGAATATTTTTTTCTGTTTTGGATACATTAACCCTCAACTAATGAATGAAACAATGGTTTTATGTTCAACTCGTGTTAAGTTTTGCTGAAAAAAAGTCACTTTTTTCCAGTTTCTAACAAAACAAGACTTGGAATTTACCAAAATTTTGTCAGTATCTACTCGATCAGCTGATTAAATGTAGGGGGAAAAACACAAAAATATACTGAAAAATGCTAAACTTAAGAGGGTAATATGACAAAATAAAATGTACTGTACTTTCTGGACTATAAGCCGCTACTTTTTTCATGTTTTCAACCATGAGGTTTATACAAAGGTGCAGCTATTCCGTGGATTTTTCTTCCACCACTAGGGGCGCTATAACCACAATTAAAATCAAAACTAAGAACAATCAAAATAAAGAATAACACGCTACTTTTTCTTTAGCAAATTATCAAGTGTTATTTTTCAAATCCTCAGCCCTTCATCGTGGAGACAGATGTGACGAAGACCTTCTGAGGTTGTTCAACTGTGACACAAAAAAAGACTCCGTGGGTTTGAGTAAAGATGATTAAAGTGGTTTGTGATTTAACCCTTTAATCCCTGATGCATCAGCGATGACGCGTTCTGAAAGGATGGTTAAGGTTCAATATTAAAAAAAAAAAATTACTGTTTTTTTTACTATGATTTTAAAGAGTTTTGTTCATAGATCTGATATATAGAAATAAACAGGTGTCAAAAAGCAATTAATTTAGAAACAAAAAGCCAAAACTACAACTACAGGAACCAAATTACAATATTATTTATTTATACATACTTTATTTTAGTTTATTTTAACTAAGTTAAGTTATTATTTTGGAAATATTTATTACTTTTTTGATAATTTTATTCCTTATTTTGTTTTATATTTCTAAATTTAATATTGCATTTTATATTTTTTCTTCATTTTGGGCCATTTGTGTCTTATTTTGTTAATGTTACTTATTATTTTGTTGGTTTATTATACATTTTTGCCTGTTATTGTCCATTTTGTTACTTATTTTATTAATTTTTGACTGGAACTCAGGAGTTAAAGGGTTAAAACATGGGAGAAATTAAGATAAATATGGTAAATATTTTTGTCTTGGTTCTGTTCTGTTTTAATCAGTAAAGTTGCTGCCGTGTTAAAAGGCACTGTTAGGATCAAATCTGTTCAGGTACAAACATGTAACTGCATTTACAGTTCAAAATCCTTCTGTACATTCAGTAAATATATGATTTTTTAACATAGATATCTGCGACTTATAAACCGTTGCGGCTTGTATATTCTTTTTTTATTATATATTTTTTTTAAATATAGCGAGTGCGGCTTATATACAGATGCAGCTTATGGTCCAGAAAACACGGTAATAAATGGTTTAACAAAGGGTTAATTAGAGGAGAAAACAAAAAGTCATTTTGGGAAGTGACAGAAAAGTCGCACTGGGTCTTTATGGGTTAATTCCGGCAGCTGCAGCCATATATGTGTGTGTGTGTGTGTGTGTGTGTGTGTGTGTGTGTGTGTGTGTGTGTGTGTGTGTGTTCAGTTCAGCGTCTAAACTGCAAACTAATGTGAACTGCTTTGGCGTCTTGTCCATTCTGCTACCATGGCCGCCACACCGGCTCGCTGCTCTCCGACCCAGTGCTGATCCCCACCGGACTGACCGCCTGGGACCCGCCGGAGAACGACGTCATGCCGTGGACCGGAGACGCTGCGGGTGGCGCCGAACTGCCGTGCACCGGGCTGGCGTTGACAGCCACGGGCAGTCCTGCGTTGGCGTACAAGGGGATAACGGGCGCGGTGGTGGTGGAGGAGGCGAAGGTGGGGTTAGGGATGAGGAAGGCGAACTGTCCGTCTGTGGCCGGAACCAGCTGGAAGCCGCCGAATACTTTAGGCGACACGGCTTCGGCGGGGCTGAGCTTGGAGCCCATGGCGGCGGCTGCGGCGGCGGCAGCGTTGATGGGCAGCGTGGAGGGCAGTTGCACATGAAGGGGCTGCGCCAGGTGAGCCTGCTGGGACGGCGGGGCCTGGGGGTAGTTCATGGACATCATCTGGGTCATGCAGCTGGACAGGTGGTTGAGCAGCCGCGACCTGACCTCGGTGTTCACCCCCTCAGAGGTGGACAGGAAGCGGGTCACCTCATTCATGCACTCGTTGAAGCCCGCTCTGTATTTACTGAGGACGGTGGCATCTGCTGAGAGCGCTGCTGGAAGAGGGGGGGGGGCACCAAGGTTAGAGTCCGTAACGAAGAGCAAAGAAATGACCAAAACTACGACCAATTCACTGTTCTGAAATGTTGCTTCATTTCATTTTATGATTCAAAATATCATAATCAAGTCCCCACCCCCCCCCATAAAAAAAACTATGTATTATTAATAAGAAACCCTTGACAAATATAGGGTTCTACAAGAAAACAGAAGGTTTTTCTTAGTTTTCTCAATGAAGTTTGCATTTGGGCCATGGACATGTGTGACCCTCTTTGAACAGGATGGCAAGTAAGTTAAAAGATGTGGAAAAAAAACTCAACTAAACTAAAACTAAACATTCAGAAGCAAACCACAACTATTAAAACTAAACTAACAGAAACTATCAAATCTGCTGTAAAAAGTAATGAAAACTAACAAATCTGCTGTAAAAAGTAATGAAAACTAACAAATCTGTTGTAAAAAGTAATAGAAACTAACAAATCTGCTGTAAAAAATAATAGAAAGTAGCAAATCTGCTGTAAAAAATAATAGAAACTAACAAATCTGCTGTAAAAAATAATAGAAACTAACAAATCTGTTGTAAAAAGTTATAGAAACTAACAAATCTGCTGTAAAAAGTAATGAAAACTAACAAATCTGTTGTAAAAAGTTATAGAAACTAACAAATCTGCTGTAAAAAGTAATGAAAACTAACAAATCTGTTGTAAAAAGTAATGAAAACTAGCAAATCTGCTGTAAAAATAATAGAAACTAACAAATCTGCTGTAAAAAATAATAGAAACTAGCAAATCTGCTGTAAAAAGTTATAGAAACTAACAAATCTGCTGTAAAACATAATAGAAACTAGCAAATCTACTGTAAAAAATAATAGAAACTAGCAAATCTACTGTAAAAAAGAATAGAAACTAACAAATCTGCTGTAAAACATAATAGAAACTAGCAAATCTGCTGCAACAACTGATAGAAACTATCAAATCTGCTGTAAAAAGTAATTAAAACTATCAAATCTGCTGTAAAAAGTTAGAGAAACTAACAAATCTACTGTAAAAAGTAATTAAAACTAGCAAATCTGCTGTAAAAAGTTAGAGAAACTAGCAAATGAGCTGTAAAACCTAAGATAAACTTAAAAAATCTGCTGTAAACATTAATACAAATGAGCAAATGAGCTGTAAAAACTGATAGAAACTTAATTGGGGGGGGGGGGGGGACTAACTAAAACTCAACTCTAATGAAAAACCAACACGTATAACCTTGATGTGCACATTCCAGACTTATTCATTAGTTTGTGCGTCTACTTTTAAATGTTTAAATTTTCAGTAGGTGAATAAGGTGCGTAACTTACCGCTCATCTGCACGCGCTGCAGGTTCCTTAAATGTTTGACTGTCATCTCCAGGATGTCTGCTTTCTCTAGTTTGGAGTGTCTGGAACTCTGTGGAAGAACAAGGAAAACACAACAGCAGCTAAAGTTAAGAGTTTGGTATGAAAACGTAAGACTTAAACTGATCCGGACAGATGTGCTTTCTTCTTCTTCTTTTTCTTCTTCTTCTTCAAAGTCAACTTACATCTTTTTTAAGTGCGTCCAGGATGAGTGTCTTCAACTGCCCGAGACTCTCGTTTATTCTCGCTCTCCGCCGTTTTTCCATGATGGGTTTGGACGACTGTAAAGAAGAAGAAAAATAAGATTAAATAAGAATAATAGGAATAATAATGCTAAATGTTTGGGTCACAAATGGTGCATGTGGAACAGAAAGTTGCAGATGATATTTTCTTAGGTAACATGTACAATAAATACATTTTTAAAATACGTGCATTAATGTAAAAATAATCAGCAACTAATAAAATAGTTTTTGGAAAATCGTTTTTAAAAAAATCCAACTTACTTTTCGGTGCTCACTGGCATTTTTCGGTTTGTCCGGTGCGTGGGTTCCGTTGGCAGGGGCACCGGCTATAGGTGATGCCGTCTGCTTTTCCATGGTGTCAGCTGGCATTATTGAGCCTCCAAAAAAACGAAAAACGCGTAAAAGTAGTAGTTGTACTAGTAGTTGTAGTAATAGTAATAATCGTAGTAGTAGTCCTCGTTGGAAATGCAGGAAAATCGTCAAAAATGCCCGGATGTCGAAGAAAAATAAATCAAGACTTCAGGACATATAAATGCAGATGAGTCCACGGAGCGGTTCTCGTCCTAATGTTTTTCTTCTTTCCTGTTTTCTTTAGTTTTTGTTTTTTTTTTCCTCCCTGTTTTTAATCACCGGGATGTCATCCGAGTAGGTGAGCGTGCGTTGTGCTCGTGCTGGCCGCCTCTGAGCTTCTGCCGCCGACACACGCGCCGGGGCCGTACTTATAGACGGCTCACGTGCTCCCAGTTCGTGTGAAACCCTCTCTGCATTCTTTCCCACACTCGTCTCAGCCAATCGCAGAGAGGACTCACCCATTGGGCGCGGGGCAGACCGCTGATTGGACAACACCCCCGCGGGCCGTCAGTCACGCGCTGCTCAATCAGCCCTGCAGGGACAAACAACAAAGCGGAGCGCGCGCAGCAGCGGCCGGAGCTTTTTATTTTTTCTGTGAAGTGATAAGAGGGGAATGCGCTGGATGTTTGGTGTGTGAGCGCATGCGTGTGTGCGCGCGTGTGCATATGTGTGTGTTCTTGTATTTCTATCTTTTTGGGGACATTAATCAGAGAAAACAACGAAAACAGATCCCGAGGACCTGTGTTTGTCATGCAAATAAATATGTAATAAATATTAATTATGATAAAATATGTTTGTACAGTCACATCATGGAGACCAAAATGTAGGTCCCCACAAGGTTTAAATATAAATCTAGGTCCCCACTAGTCAAATATAAATCTGTGAGAAGTATGATAAAATTATAATTAAACATATTTTTTCTTCTTAGTTTTTAACTTAACCATTTAATTATTAGAAATTTTTAGATTTTTCTAATAAAAAATGTGGGAAAACATGCATATTTTTTCTATACATTTTTTTAACTTAACACATACATTTTATTTATTTATTTATATTTATTTATTTATTATAACTTTTTAGATTTTTTTTTTAATTTTGGAAAAGTTTTTATATAATTTTTTTATTTAGTTAGTTAGCAATTTAGTTAGTTATTATACCATTGTAGGTGTTTTACTTTTTATAAAAATTTATTTATTTTGGGGAAAAATACCTAGTGGATACTTTACCTACAAGTGATGATTACAAACTTGGTCCTCACGAGACATGTAAAGGAGTGTGTGTGTGTGTGTGTGTGTGTGTGTGTGTGTGTGTGTGTGTGTGTGTGTGCGCGCGCGCGCGCGCGCTGTGGAAAGGAGGCAGAGACTAAACAGACCGAGGTTTTTGGGTTTTTTTACACGGAAACAGGGATTTTTTACGGTTCAGTTGCGCCTTTCTTGCATCATAAATAACGTGAAATAATTTATGACGTGACAAATTCTGAATAAAACTCAGCAGAACCGCTTCGGGTATTTGAGGTATAAACATTTAACATTAAACATTATCCTCTTGAGAACAAGAAATGCTTCTTTTCCTTTACTTATTTTTGGTCTTCTGTAGGGGACAAAAGTTTTACAGTTTTACTTAAAAATACTGTCCAGTGCAAGGTGTACTGCGTTAAATAAATACATAAACAAATAAATGAATAAATAAATAAATAAATAAATAACACGACTATTCTGCTGTTAGGATACTGGCCAAGACACATTATTTAAAAAACTCAATTACAATAATTAAAACAAAACAATAACTAGATAAATAAATACATATAGTCTTGGAAATGCATCTGAAAATAACTGTTACGTCATGTTTTCCCAAACAGGATAATTATTTAATGTAAAAAAGCAAAAACTTTCATTTTGTGACTGCCAATAGCTTATTATTATTATTATTATTATTATTATTATTATTATTATTATTATTATTATTATTATTATTATTATTATTATTATTATTATTATTATTATTGTTGTTGTTGTTGTTGCTGTTGTTGTTGTTGTTGTTTGAGGGTTACTTTTTTATATTACCATGTATTTTTAACACCTCACACATCCAGAGGAACAGACATCTGTAATGGCACGCGAGGCGGTTTGCAGCGGCACGCACTAGACCAATGGTGTGCCGACACTTTATGCAAATGAGGCAATGCGCCACGTGATTGGCTGACTGAACAGCCCTGTGTCAATCATTGCAGCGCGGGAGCAAGTCAAAGGAGGAGGAGGAGGAGGAGGAGGAAGAGGAAAAGGAGGGGGAAGGAGGGAAGGAGGGAGGGGGGCACATCTGTCCGCGTGCCATTCGCGCACAGTCTCCTCCGGTCTACACTGAGCACGTGCCAAAACTTGCAGATTACATCCTTTAAGAGTAAGGAGAGTGAAGCCAACACCTGGAAACACTAGAGTAGAATATACTAGAACATACTAGAATAGAATATACTAGAATATACTAGAATAGAATATACTAGAATAGAATATACTAGAATATACTAGAATAGAATATACTAGAATAGAATAGAATTAGAATAGAATAGAATAGAATAGAATAGAATAGAATAGAACTGAATAGAATAGAACTGAATAGAATAGAGTACAATAGAACTGAATAGAATAGAACTGAATAGAATAGAGTACAATAGAACTGAATAGAAAAGAGTAGACTGGGGTAGAGTAGAATAGAATAGTACTGAATAAAATAGAATAGAATAAAAGAGAATAGAATAGAACTGAATAGAATCGAACTGGATATAATGTAACTGAATAGAATAGAGGAGAATAGAATGTAACGGAATAGAATATAACTGAATAGAATAGAACCGAATACAACCGTATAGAACTGAATAGAATAGAACAGAATAGAATTGAATAGACTAGAGGATAATAGAAAAGAACTGAATAGAATAGAGTAAAATAGAATAGAATAGGATATGATAGGATAGAATAGAATAGAACAGGACTGAATAGAGTAGAACTGAATAGAGTAGAGTAGAATAGAACTGAATAGAATACAATTAAATAGACTAGAGGAGAATAGGAGAATAGAATAGAACTGAATAGAATAGAGTAGACTGGGGTAGAGTAGAATAGAATAGAATAGTACTGAATAGAATAGAATAGAATAAAAGAGAAAAGAATAGAACTGAATAGAGTCGAACTGGATAGAATGTAACTGAATAGAATAGAGGAGAATAGAATGTAACTGAATAGAATATAACTGAATAGAATAGAACCGAATACAACCATATAGAACTGAATAGAATAGAACAGAATAGAATAGAATAGACTAGAGGATAATAGAAAAGAACTGAATAGAATAGAGTAAAATAGAATAGAATAGGATATGATAGGATAGAATAGAATAGAACAGGACTGAATAGAGTAGAACTGAATAGAGTAGAGTAGAATAGAACTGAATAGAATAGAACTGGATAGAATGTAACTGAATAGAATAGAGGAGAATAGAATGTAACTGAATAGAATAGAACTGAATAGAATAGAACCAAATAGAACGGAATAGAATAGAACAGAATAGAATAGAGTAGACTGGAATAGAGTAGAGTAGAATAGAACTGAATAGAATAGAGTAGAATAGAACTGAATAGAATATAATTAAATAGACTAGAGGAGAATAGGAGAATAGAATAGAACTGAATAGAATAGAGTAAAATAGAATAGAATAGGATAGGATAAGATAAGATAAGATAAGATAAGATAAGATAAGATAAGATAAGATAAGATAAGATAAGATAAGATAAGATAAGATAAGATAAGATAAGATAAGATAAGATAAGATAAGATAAGATAAGATATAATAGAATAGAATAGAATAGAATAGAATAGAATAGAATAGAATAGAATAGAATAGAATAGAATAGAATAGAATAGAATAGAATGGGACAGTAGGTTGAGAGGCTTTGGAATGTATTTAATTCTCTCTATTATCAAGTGTAAAATGTAAGATAATAAAACATAACATAATAAAATGTGTATGACTAAATGTGTACAATGTGATGACTTTTGTTTTTTATTCTTAGTTTCTATTTGTAAAAGCTGTAAATCCATCAGTTTGTGTTTTTATTTTCCTTTCACAGACTGTAGTTAAAGTGTTTCCATCACATTCACTCAGTCATTAGTATCAGACATATGGAGCTAAATCCAGGCCAAATGTTTTGCTAATTTGAAAAAAGAATTGTAATTGAAAAACAAAAATTCGAAACTGAAAGTTCAAGTTTTGATCTTGAACTTTGAAATATACAACAATGTATTCAAACTAAAAATAAGCGTAGGAAAGGTTTTTTCAGGTTAAATATAATTTTGATTCAGTTTTGGAATTTTTTTGAATAAATTATTTATTTTCATTTTTCACTTTCATATATATTTTGATATTTGAGGTCTTAATTTTTTCAGTTGCAGATTTTATGTTTTCAGATTCAGATCTTATTTTTTTACAGTTTCAAATCTTATTTTTTTGGTTTCAGATCTTTTTTTCACTTTCAGATTTTTTTTTTCACTTTCAGATCTTTTTTTTTCAGTCGCAGACTTTTGGCCCTGATATTGCGTGGGGGGCGTGGCATCACGAGTGACAGCATAACAAAGAAGTCCGAGGACCTCCCTCAATCACGTTGCCTTCAGGGAACGTAGGAACTGCGACAAGTTTGACTACACTTTCTATACACCACATTCATGTGATTGGCAGTTAAAAAACTGACGCCAGTGACAACGTTGTGTTTAGCAAACTGTTTTAGAACCTGCTTGGCTCTAATATCAGTATAAGAGCAATAAACTAGGCCAGATTGTGAAGTTAAACATCTACACTTTAAGTGTTTATAATACCATGAACGCAGCACAGTGTTTGCGATCATGGCGTCCGCTCCACCGGGACCACCTGTTGGCGCCAGCCAGGTAAGAAATGTTAGATATTTTTGAATAGATACTCTGGGAAATCATCATAAATGTTATAATGATGGGTAGTTTGTGTAACATAGGGACATACATGAAGGGAAAAGTGGGGAATTGGCGTTAGCATTAACTATGCTATGTAAACTAACTCCATGAAAAGGTGACGCTAATAACTGTTAATTTAGAGAGAGGTTCTGTATGAGCACATTTATAAGGCTCTGTGCAGCTGCTGCCACTGTCGAGTTATAGTCGACATTCTGGCAAACACAGATGTAAACAAAAACAATACACATTAAAGGCAAAAACCTTAGCCTTTAGCTAGACACTGTAAGGAGTGTACAATTAGGAACACTATTAGCATAAAGCTAGTTAATGCCAACGTCAATTCCCCACTCTTCCCTTCATGTATGTCCCTATGTTACACAAACTACCCATCATTATAACATTTATGATGATTTCCCAGAGTATCTATTCAAAAATATCTAACATTTCTTACCTGGCTGGCGCCAACAGGTGGTCCCGGTGGAGCGGACGCCATGATCGCAAACACTGTGCTGCGTTCATGGTATTATAAACACTTAAAGTGTAGATGTTTAACTTCACAATCTGGCCTAGTTTATTGCTCTTATACTGATATTAGAGCCAAGCAGGTTCTAAAACAGTTTGCTAAACACAACGTTGTCACTGGCGTCAGTTTTTTAACTGCCAATCACATGAATGTGGTGTATAGAAAGTGTAGTCAAACTTGTCGCAGTTCCTACGTTCCCTGAAGGCAACGTGATTGAGGGAGGTCCTCGGACTTCTTTGTTATGCTGTCACTCGTGATGCCACGCCCCTCTAAGTTGATGCCACGCCCCCCACGCAATATCAGGGCCAAAAGTCTGCGACTGAAAAAAAAAGATCTGAAAGTGAAAAAAAAATCTGAAAGTGAAAAAAAGATCTGAAACCAAAAAAATAAGATTTGAAACTGTAAAAAAATAAGATCTGAATCTGAAAACATAAAATCTGCAACTGAAAAAATTAAGACCTCAAATATCAAAATATATATGAAAGTGAAAAATGAAAATAAATAATTTATTCAAAAAAATTCCAAAACTGAATCAAAATTATATTTAACCTGAAAAAACCTTTCCTACACTTATTTTTAGTTTGAATACATTGTTGTATATTTCAAAGTTCAAGATCAAAACTTGAACTTTCAGTTTTGAATTTTTGTTTTTCAATTACAATTCTTTTTTCAAATTAGCAAAACATTTGGCCTGGATTTAGCTCCATACAGACACACAGTCACTGTTTGCAGATGAACAGCTCCCCCTAGAGGACACTGTCACACTGTTTAAATCTGGATCTGAAAACACTTATATATTCAGCTGACACCCTGTTGAGCTGCACTTTGTAATAAATGTCCAAAATGTTATTAGTTTTTCATTTTGTTTTGTGATAAAGTCACATTTTGTAATAAACTTTACCAAAAGATTATTACAAAATGCACTAACAACCTTTTTTATTTTCTTGAAAATGTAATAACATGGTGAATTATGCAATAACAATTCTAAACTATAGTTTATTTGTTTGTTAATTGTATTGTATTTTACCTTCACATTTTGGTAAACAGCTAGGCCTATTCTGTCCTACAAAGTAAAGTCAGTAACTGCACAGGCTGAGAAAAATGACTTTAAAGTTCTATTGTTGTTCAGTCCCAGTAGTTGTAGGTAGATTATTGGACATGAGGAGAGTTATTGTTACTCTATATTAACTAGTTCTACAAAAACCACAGTGTGACTGATATATGGATTAATTCTGGTGGTGATTAGTGACTGAGAATTTACACTTTTTATGTCAGAATTTTGACTTTTTATCACATAATGTAGACTTTTTATCTCATGATTTTGACTTTTTACCTAATAGTGTAGACTTCTTATCTTATAATTTTTACATTTTATCTCGTAATTTTTACTTTTTAATCTCATAATTGTGGCTTTTTAATCTCATAATTTAGACTTTTTACCTCATAATGTATACTTTTTTTTATCTCAACATTTTGACTTAATGTGCCTTATATATGAAAAACCTTCATAAAAAACATTAACAGTACTACTTATAGTGCAGAAAATACAGTTTGATCTATCAGATGGCTCCACTGGTGGATAAAGAAATAGTACCAGTGCAGAAGCCCATGGTTACTGTGGTACCCCCCTTGTTGTGTTGGTTGAGGACCAGGTCAAAGAAGCTGGAAAACTGGGGGTGACAGTAATGGAACTGGAGGAAGAAATGACAACCACATTAACAGGTGGTGTTCTGTAGCCCCGAGTCGTGGCTGAAGGATAAATGGAGAACCGTGGTTTCCTACGCTGTTTACCGGAAGAACTTGGTGAGCATGGTAGTAGACGAGGTTATAAATAAATGTTCATATATAAATATATAAATGTTCAGTGTAAACCCTTCTGTTGATGTGTTTATACCTGATGAAAACTATTATCACTAATTAAGCGGTTTGAGGGTGGCACGGTGGTGCAGTGGTTAGCACGGTGGTGCAGTGGTTAGCACGGTGGTGCAGTGGTTAGCACGGTGGTGCAGTGGTTAGCACGGTGGTGCAGTGGTTAGCACGGTGGTGCAGTGGTTAGCACGGTGGTGCAGTGGTTAGCACGGTGGTGCAGTGGTTAGCACGGTGGTGCAGTGGTTAGCACGGTGGTGCAGTGGTTAGCACGGTGGTGCAGTGGTTAGCACGGTGGTGCAGTGGTTAGCACGGTGGTGCAGTGGTTAGCACTCGTGCCTCACAAGGAGGACCCTGGTTCGAATCCCGTACCAGACCTTTCTGTGTGGGGTTTGCATGTCCTCCCCGTGTCCGCGTGGGTTTTCGCCGGGCACTCCGGTTTCCTCCCACCATCCAAACACATGCACTGATAGGTTAATTGGTTCATCTAAAATTGTCCATAGGTGTGAATGTGAGAGTGATTGTTTGTCTATATATGTTCAGCCCTGCGATGAACTGGCGTCTCATACAGGGTGTACCCCGCCTTCACCCATTGTAGCTGGATTAGGCCCCCAGTGACCCCCGTGACCCAAGTGTGGATAAAGTGGGTTCAGATAATGAATGAATAAGCAGTTTGACTTCAACGTGAGTGGATGAAGCAACGTCAGTCAAGATGACGGACAGATTTTTCATCCAATCACATGCAAGGATTTTAGAAAAGGCCCCTCTTTTGAAAACAGATCGGTTGCAGAAGGGTCCCAGATGGTTCTGTGAGATACCATCTGGGACAGTCAGGTTAAGTCAGAAGTGTTTGGGAGCCCAATGTGATGGGATGAACTGACAGAACACCGGTGCCCTGCATGTTTTACACATTTCCTTCTTCCACATGATTCAGTTTAACTCTTTAACTCCTCAAATTTTAGCAGCTCCACAGTAGGAAATAAATAAAACAAGAACTTACACCAAGGCAGCCCCCTCCCCCAATAAAGAGAGGTCCACCAAGGAGGTTATGTTTTCACTTGTCTGTCTGTCTGTCTGTCTGTCTGTCTGTCAGCAACATTAGTCAAAAAGTTCTCAACGGATTTTGACAACATTTTCAGGATGTGTTGGGAGTGTCATAAGGAACACGTGATCACATTTTGGTGAAGATCTGCAAGAGATCCCGTATTCTGGATCACTTTGAAATTTTACATTACAGTAAATGGAGAATACATTTCAAAGTGATCCAGATTCCAGGATCTGTTCCGGATCACCACCAAAATGTAATCATTTGTTCCTTGTGACACTCCCAACACATCCTGAACATTTGATCAAAACTTTTTGCGTGATCCTGCTGACAGACAGACAGACAGACAGACAGACAGACAGACAGACAGACAGACAGACTCAAATTTAAATCCTCCTTGGTGGACCTCACTTTGTTTGTTTGTTTGAGTTTAATTGAGCAGATGACATATCTTGTAACAGTACAAGTTATAGTGATTATATAATGACATGTCAAAAGGAGTAGGCTGAAGCAGAGTTGCTTATTTTTGCCTACCCCCCCCCCCCCATTCCATAGTCACAACCCATACAGTCATACTTAAACAAAAAATATATAAACGGAAAAATAAATAACTTGTTTGAAATGCATGGTTCCAGTCACAAATGTTCCTTGATCTGATTGATTCATTGCACTCATCTCTCTATATTTTAAATAATTAACATGAGTGTATGTTTTAAGTTACACAAACTTCCCACTCTGAAAATCATCATAATGAGCAGATGTTTATTTGGTTCTCTATAATTATATACTATTTATCAGTTTGTTTGTTTGTTTTTTGTTCCATATTTGATGGTTCAAGTTTACATAATTCAATTTGAAGACCCTTTTTTTTTTTTTTCTTTTTAAATTTCCTTTACGTCAATACAATAACCCCCCCCCCCCCCTTTTCTCTCCCTCTTTGCATGATGGAGATATGAGGTTTGTTTGCCTTACTTTGTGCAGTGCATTAACAGGGGGTATTTTAGGCCAGTTGACAGAGGGTATAGCCCCCAGTCAGCCCGCCGTTACCCTGATTCCCTAACTAGCTGCATTACTGTCAGTTTGGTGTCATTTACTGTGTGGTGTAGAAAAAGTCAAGACATTTTTGAACAGCAGATCACTTCATTCGTATTGTTTGATTTTAACATGATTTTACTTTTCTTTTCTTTCTTTTTTTTGCTCATGCTCCAGTCCAAGTAGCTCTATGTTTTGTGTCTCATGCTGTTGTTGCTGGGGAAGGGTCTCAGACAGGAACTGTAGACGCCTTGACAAACTGGTGAGGGAGGCCAGTTCTGTGCGGGCAGGGGGCTGGCAGGGGGCTGGACCCTCTCAGGACTGTGGTGGAGTGGCAGATAAACAAAAAACTGCTGGTAATATTGGACAATTAAAAACAGCAAAAAGCAACAAAAGAAAAGTTAATAATAAATGTGTGGACCAGCGTGTGTCATTTATGGTCAAGTGTTTGAAATGACCACTAGGGGGCGCATGTGTTTAAAATGGGATAGAAATAAAAGAAAAAAACAACAGTAATATCAATTAAATTAATTAAATAAGATGTTTTTGTCCTCATATGAACACATACATGTGTTAAAAGTCTCATAGATATTATTATCTTTAACATCACAAACAGTCTTCAGAGTCAAACACTTCATTTCCTGTGTCGTGGTGCATTCACTGTCATTCTGTTTCAGTTTATAGAAACTGAAGGGGAATCGTTAACCCTTTTAACACCATAATAATTGATATATTTATGAAAACACCTGGTTTTTTTTGTCAGTAATCATCTACCACCTTCCAAAAAGGTTTTAATTTACTGCATTTCCAAAATACATGATGTGGAGGACTAAAAGTACCAAAATTAAATAAACAAATAAATGATTCAATAAATGATTAAATACATTTTTCATTTATTAATTAAAATTGGAATTAGAATAGAATAGAATATTTTGTCCCAAATGGAAATGACACAGTTCAGGACTCACTTACACATTTTAAGAACATGATGAAACTGAACAAATATATTTAAAAGTAAAACATCTGACCAGTGCAGGTTGAAGAGTGGAATATTCTAGTTCAGGATGTTCAGGATGCTTATGGCAGATGGTATTT
>CM035789.1:46255874-46275874 GCA_020466265.1 Siphamia tubifer | reverse complement strand
CCCAGTTAAGGGGAATTTGGCTGCAGAAGGTGGAGGAGCACCTGTTGGACCTGATCTGAAGGCAGTTTGGTCAGCCCCCCCCCCCCCCCCACTCCACCCACTTCACTGGTGCATTTCTTAGACGTAGGCTCAGACAACAAAGACAACAGGAATTCAACTGCAGTTCAAAGCAACAGTTGATCCTGTTGGAAGAGCATCATTAAAGCCAAAACCACTGCAGGAATGCACCCCCCCCCCACTCTGATTTTAACCCACACAACACTTACCAAGTCCAGTTTTAGATTTATTTCATTAACCCTGTCCCTGGAATTCACTAGCCCTGTTTAGGGTTTAAGGTTTAGAATAAAGGTTATCTCTCACCTGGCAACATTATACACACTGTAAATACACACTGTGTATATATATACTATATATATATATATATATATATATATATATATTATATATATATATATATATATATATATATGTATATGTATATGTATATATATATATATATATATATATATATATATATAGACTCCATTTGGAGTCTGCCTCTGGAAAATCTCCATTTGAAGGAGTATAAAGCCCCTCCCCTTGCCCCTACCCCTCTGCCTTAACCTGAGCTGACACACACCTACACCTGGACACACAAAACAGGGGGGACGGGGTGGAATGAGATTCAGCCTTTGTGTGACCTTGACCTTTGACCTTCATTGCTCCAAATCTAATAGGTTCTTCTTGGACCAATTATATATCATTCCTGAAACTTTCATCCAAATCTTTTCAGAACTTTTTGCGTAATCCTGCTGATGACAGACAGACAGACAGACAGACAGACAGACAGACAGACAGACAGACAGACAGACAGACAGACAGACAGACAGACAGACAGACAGACAGACAGACAGACAAACAGACAGACAGACAGACAGACAGACAAACAGACAGACAGACAGACAGACAGACAGACAGACAGACAAACAGACAGACAGACAGACAGACAGACAGACAGACAGGACTCAAATGTAATACCTCCTTGGTGGAGGACATAATAATGATCATTTCAACTTCCTTGACACCTAATATCTTCAGTATAATTTTTCTTGTCATTTTTTATAAATCCATCCCAGGGGCCATATTGGACAGGCCAGGTTTGGCCCCCGGGCCTCATGTTTAACACCTGTGAGTTAAGAGCTGATGGGTGTTATGTGAAAGCAGCACTGGCATTAGTCAGTCAGACTAGTCAGACTAGGCGGTTGCCTAGGGCACCAGATATATTGTGGGGGTGCCAAGTCCCACAGAATTAGAATATTAAACTACTGTATTTTCTGGACTATAAAGTGAAGTGAAAATATTTAATTTACTGACAGTGAAACTAATATATGGATTAATACTGGTTGTGCTTAGTGACTGGGAATTTAGAATTTTTATCTTTTAAAGTTAGAGTTGTTTTGTTCTGTGTTACAACTCAACAAGGTTGTCAGTTATTGTGACTGTTTAACTTCACTTAATACACCTTATATATAGGGAGACCACTGGCATGAAAGAGGAAAGGAGGACACTTGTGTCCAAATAAAGGAGGACAAAAGCCCTAAAGTTAGGACAGAAGGGGGGGGGGCACCTTCAGCTCAGCTTTCGCTGTGTCCACTTTGTACGCTGCATCAGAATATTTACATTGCATAGCCTACAACATGCTATCTGCCTATAAACAGTAGCAAGTGTAAATAACGGGTGGGGATTTATGACGATTAATGCAACGGTGGCGGACGATGGTATGAAAGGAGGACAAAATGTGAAAAAGCCGGACACTTGACAGACGGTCGGACAGATGGCTCTAAAACCGGACTGTCCGGACGAAATCCGGACGAATGGTCACCCTACTTATATATGAAAAAATGTCAAAAAATAAACCACTCATTGTCAGTTCACCTTATAGTGTGGAAATTACAGTAAATCAATCATTAAACTTAACATCTGTAACACTATGTTTACAGATGATCATTTAGAATTACACTAAAAGGAAAGAGTGGTTGGCCTAGTGTTGGCCTAGTGTTGGCCTAGTGTTGGCCTAGTGTTGGCCTAGTGTTGGCCTGGTGTTGGCCTGGTGTTGTCCTAGTGTTGGCCTAGTGTCTGTCTAGTGTTGGCCTAGTGTTGTCTAGTGTTCATCTAGTGTTGGCCTAGTGTTGGCCTGGTGTTGGCCTAGTGTTCGTCTAGTGTTGGCCTAGTGTTGGCCTGGTATTGGACTAGGGTTTCCCTGGCGGCCTAGTGTTCATCTAGTGTTGCCCTAGTGTTGGCCTGGTGTTGGCTTGGTGTTGGCCTAGTGTTGGCCTGGTGTTGGCCTAGTATTGGCCTAGTGTCCGTCTAGTGTTGGCCTGGTGTTGGCCTAATGTTGGCCTAGTGTCCGTCTAGTGTTGGCCTGGTGTTGGCCTTGTATTGGCTTAGTGTCCGTCTAGTGTTGGCCTGGTGTTGGCCTAATGTTGGCCTAGTGTCCGTCTCGTGTGGCCTGGTGTTGGCCTGGTGTTGGCCTAGTTTTGCTCTAGTGTTGGTCGAGTGTTGGACTAGTGTTGGCCTAGTTTTGCTCTAGTGTTGGACTAGTGTTGGCCTGGTGTTGGCCTAGTTTTGCTCTAGTGTTGGTCTAGTGTTGGCCTAGAGTTTGCCTGGTGTTGGCCTAGGGAACCACATTGACCAGAACCAGCCCTGGGAGAAAGTAGTGTTTTTGGGAGGGTTAGGGTCTGCAGGAGGAGATGTGGGGGCAGATGAAAGGGGCTGAAGCTGTGTTTGCAGATTTGGCAGAGCTCAGCGGCCTGTTGTCCAGATCTGCTCAGAGCTCAGCGGCTCCTTTTCACTGCCGCCCGCTTAATTTGTTGTTGTACAATGAACCCGTGCACTTGTGGAAATCCATGAGCAGAATGCAGAAGGAGAGGTCAATTATATGTGTATTAGCTGGTGTGGAGCCACCAATCCCTTTATACACAGTCAAAGCTCAGTAGATGTGTTTACCATGATGGAGCGCTAACACTAGCACTAGCTAACACGTGTGTTTGGCTACTGTCTGCTTTGTTTCACACACACCAACTACACACTTACACATAATAAAAGCCTTTGGATCAAAAGCATCAGAAATGTTTCATCACTTTTTAAATCCTTTAAATAAAGTAAAGTAATCACAGGTGGTAAAAGTACTACTGACATTCTGTACTGCAGTAGAAGTACAGCTACTGGTGTGGAAAAATACTCTGGCAAAAGTAGAAGTACTGATTCAACTGCTTTAATGAAGTAAATGTACTAAAATACAAAAGTTAAAAGTACCTTTTTTTTCAATTGATACGATAAAACTCATAAATATGAGATTAAAAAAGGAATAAATACGAGACAAAAACAAAAGTATGAGATCAAAAGTTCAAATGATGAGATAAAAGTCATAAATGTGAAATAAAGAACATTTTGGTTTCATACATGTTAATATATATATTAGTATTTTTGCATTCATTTTGGTATTTTATCATTTTTTTAAAATGTTTTTTTATCTGTACTTTAGGAGAGTTTTTGAAGATATTTTGGGTTTTTCATTACTTTTTTGGTGAATTTTCATGGATTTTAGCATGTCTTGTATGTTTTATCTCCACATGTTAATTACACATATATTAGTATTTTTGGATATGTTTTGGGTATTTTATAATTTTTTTAAATTTTTTTCTGTATTTTAGTAGTTTTTGAATATGTTTTGGATTTTTCATTGCTTTTTTGGTGAATTTTCATGGATTTTAACATGTTTTTTTGTATATTTTCTCTCTACATGTTTGTGTTTCTTACATGTTAATTACATTACATTACATGTTAGTATTTTTGAATATTTTTGAATATTTTTTTATGAGGAGACAGGATAGTCGACCAACAAAAAGTGTTTTAATCAGAATTAATCTTAATGAATCTAAGTCAACCCTGTGATTAACAAATACAAAAACTGTACTAACAAATACAAAAACTGTACTAACAAATACAAAAACTGTACTAACAAATACAAAAACTGTACTAACAAATACAAAAACTGGACTAACAAATACAAAAACTGTACTAACAAATACAAAAACTGTATAACAAATACAAAAACTGGACTAACAAATACAAAAACTGTACTAACAAATACAAAAACTGTACTAACAAATACAAAAACTGGACTAACAAATACAAAAACTTTACTAACAAATACAAAAACTGTACTAACAAATACAAAAACTGTATCACAAATACAAAAACTGTACTAACAAATACAAAAACTGTACTAACAAATACAAAAACTGTACTAACAAATACAAAAACTGTACTAACAAATACAAAAACTGTACTAACAAATACAAAAACTGTATAACAAATACAAAAACTGTACTAACAAATACAAAAACTGTATAAATAATACAAAAACTGGACTAACAAATACAAAAACTGGACTAACAAATACAAAAACTGTACTAACAAATACAAAAACTTTACTAACAAATACAAAAACTGTACTAACAAATACAAAAACTGTACTAACAAATACAAAAACTGTACTAACAAATACAAAAACTTTACTAACAAATACAAAAACTGTACTAACAAATACAAAAACTGTACTAACAAATACAAAAACTTTACTAACAAATACAAAAACTGTACTAACAAATACAAAAACTCTACTAACAAATACAAAAACTTTACTAAGAAATAAAAAAATTTACGAAGACTCACCAAGAATGCACTAAACACTATTTTTGCATATGTTTTGGGTATTTTCTCATTTTTAGGAGAATTTTTGAATATGTGTTTCATTTGTCATTGCTTTTTTGGTGAATTATCATGTTTTGTATATTTGTTGTCCACATTTTTCAGTTTTGTACATGTTAACTACATATATATTAGTAATTTTGCATATGTTTTAGGTATTTTATCATTTTATGATGTTTTTTTCTGTATTTTAAGAGAGTTTTTGAATATGTTTTGGATTTTTCATCACTTTTTTGGTGAATTTTCATGGATTTTAGGATGTTTTGTATATTTGCTCTTCAGTTGTTTTAGTTTCTTACATGTTAATCACATATATATAAATATTTTTACATGTGTTTTGGGTATTTTATAATTTTTTGAAGTTTTTTTTATCTGTATTTTAGGAGAGTTTTTGAATATGTTTTGGACTTTTCATCACTTTTTTGGTGAATTTTCATGGATTTTATCATGTTTTCTATATTTGCTGTCCACATTTCACGTTTCTTACATGTTAATTACATATATATTAGTATTTTTGCATATGTTTTGGGTGTTTATCACATTTTTTGGTGTTCTTTATTTGTATTTTGGAAGAGTTTTTGGATATGTTTTGGATTTTTCATCGCTTTTTTTTGTTACATAATTTTTTTTGTGTTGGATTTTAGATCATTCAGTGTTTTTTTTTTCTCTACATTTTTGTGTTTCTTACATGTTAGTTACACATATATTAGTATTTTTGCATGTGTTTTGGATATTTTTTTAAATCTGAAGACAAGATAGTCGTTTTAATCATAATTAATCTTAATGAATGTGATTAATCTGCTTAAAAACTTGAATCATGTGACAGCCTTAATAAAAAAAAAGGCTGCTCTCAGTGGGATTTGCTTGACTTTTGGTGTGTGTTGTTGTCATTTTGCCATCTGCAGACCAGCATGTCCAGTACAATGTGATGCATTCACAGTCACTGCTCGGCTTTGGGAACACAGCCTCGGCCTTTTCTTTCGCTTCTCGCCCCAATTCAGGCCTTTCTTCTCCCTTTTAAGTGGGCTGTTGATGAGGTTAGTCTAATCAGATTAAGTCAACTCACATTGGTCTGTGCAGTTTGTTTTCCTTCCAAAGGCGTCCTGACATCTCCTATACTTTTTTCTTTATCCTCCTCTTTGCACTTTTCATCTGGGCTTGCACCCAAAGGAGCCCTTTCAGCACAACTCCCAATGGACTCCTTTATAAAGCGCCGTTCCCCAATGATATAGGTTATTTACAATGGGTCACTAGACTGCAATACACGGGAAAAGCCTTTAAAGTTGTGCACTGACGCATTTGGACGTTTCCACCGGTGTGTGTGTGTGTGTGTGTGTGTGTGTGTGTGTGTGTGTGTGAAAGCAGCAGATTAGCTCCACACAAAGATCCAAATGACATTTTGGAAATTGCTGGAACGTTTAATTTGATTCCCAGATAAATGTTTTGTAAACTACACGACTAATGCAATCTGTACTTTTTATCCAGGTTCTGGGATCAGACGGGCTTTTTTTCAACGCCCACTTGTTAAAGAGTTTTTAAGTGAAATAAATGACATTTGATTGTTTTAATTTCACGTGATGTTACAACTACACCCACTGGACACGTTATGCAAATCACTGCATCTGAAAACTGTTGGAAAAACAGAGAAAAAAGGTTGTTGGGTTAATTTTGTAATGAAATTTCCCACGAAATACACAAAAATACACACACTTCAAACACTAAAAAATGCACTAAGAAATCAAAGTTGCATAAGAAATACATACAAAATATTTTTGTACTGAAATGACAAATTCATCCCAACTTCCGTAACAGGGGATCGGCCCGCCATGGCCCCTGCTTTATACTGCTGCCCAATCCACAAAGCACCGGACCCTTCTGCCTCCCCTCGCAGGTAGTGAGAGCATGAGACGACGACCCCATGTCACCGATTCGGGCTGGACATGGCCGGGCCCCATGGGTAAAAGCTCGCTCGCCCACCAGGTGCTCGCCCCCCAGGTTCTCGCCCACAGGCCCCAGCCTCAGGCCTGGCTCCAGGGTGTGACCCCGGGAACCTTCCGGACCAGGTATATAGAGTGAAGGTTGTCAAGACAAAAACTTGGGCGTAGGAGGAGTTCAGTGAGACCATGGAGGAAGACAACCGATTGGCTCCAAAGAGATTCTGGAAAACCGTCCGGCGCCTCAGGGGGTGAAGGCGGCAATCTTTCCCCGCCCACACTGCTTACAGTGTGGGTGGGGACCTGCTGAACTCAACTGAGGATATAGTTGGACAGTGGAAGGAATACTTTTAGGAGCTCCTGAATCCCACCAACATGCATTCCGAGATGGAAGCAGAGCCGTAAGACCGGGGGACGGGTGGATTGATCTCTGGGGCAGAAGTCACTGAGGCAGTGAAGTCACTCTGCAGTGGTGGAGCCCCGGGGATCGATGAAATCTGCTCTGGGTATCTCAAAGCTCAGGATGTTGCAGGGCTGTCTTGGCGGGCACGTCGATGCAACCTTGCATGGACATCGGGGGCAGTGCCGCTGGAGTGGCAGACCGGGTGGTGGTTCCCATCTTTAAGAACAGGGACCAGAGGATGAGCTCCAACTATCGTGGGATCACACTCCTCAGCCTCCCTGTAAGGTTTACTCCAGGGTGCTGGAAAGGAGGGTACAATCGGTGATCAAACCTCAGATTGAAGAGAAGCAATGTGGTTTTTGTCCCAGATGTGGAACAGTGGACCAGCTCTTTACCCTTGCAGGGGTGTTGGAGGGGGCATGGGAGCATGCTCAACCAGTCCACATGTGTTTTGTGGATTTGGAAAAGGCTTAAGACCGTGTCCCCAAAGGAATCCTGTGGGGGGTATTCCAAGAGCATGGCGTGGATGGTCTCCTACTGGGGGTCGTTCAGTCCCTGTACTGAAGGAGCGAGAGTCTGGTCCGCATAGCTGGTAATAAGTTGGATCGTTTTCCAGTGAGGGTTGGACTCCACCAGGGCTGCCCTTTGTCACCGGTTCTGATCATAACTTTTGTGGACAGAATTTCTAGGCCCAGCTAGGTGGGGGATGGGGTCGAGTTCGGTGTTGGGAGGATCTCGTCTCTGCTCTTTGCAGATGATCTGGACCTAATAGTTCCATCGAACAGCTCATTGGAGCAGTTCACAACCGAGTGTGAAGCGGCTGGGATGAAGGTCAACACCTCCAAGTCTGAGGCCATGGTCCTGAGACAGAAGAGGGTAGAGTGTCCTCTCTGGGTCAAGGAGAAGGTCCTGCCTCAGGGGGACCCAGACCCGGAAAAGCGGGAGATGATGACGACAATGACATCCCAGGGGCCAGATTGGACCCTTTGTTGGGCCACATTTGGCCCCCCGGTCCGTATGTTTGACACCTGTGACCTAAAGTCTTCAAACTTGTCCTTGAAGGTTTTGATGTCAGTGCACATCAACAGTGAGAGCGGTTCTTTATCACTAACACATGTGGGGACATTTCATTAGTTTAATTCCAGAAGCTTCTGACTGTAGACCAGTGTTAAAGATGAGTAGAAATGAACAAAATAATAAATAAAATGAACAAAATAATGAATAAAATGAACAAAAAAGAACAAAATAATGAATAAAATGAACAAAAAAGAACAAAATAATGAATAAAATGAACAAAAAAGAACAAAATAATGAATAAAATGAACAAAAAAGAACAAAATAATGAATAAAATGAACAAAATAATGAATAAAATGAACAAAATAAAGAACATAAAAGAACAAAACAATGAATAAAATAAACAAAATAAACAAAATAATGAACCAAAAAGAACAAAATAATGAATAAAATGAATAAAAATGAACAAAATAATGAATAAAATGAACAAAAAAGAACAAAATAATGAATAAAATGAACAAAATAATGAATAAAATGAACAAAATAAAGAACATAAAAGAACAAAACAATGAATAAAATAAACAAAATAAACAAAATAATGAACCAAAAAGAACAAAATAATGAATAAAATGAACAAAAATAAACAAAATAATCCACCCAAAACCTCAGTAAATCAGTAGAATGTATAAAAAGTGTAAAATAAAAATAAAATGTGTTAAATTAAACTATAGTGTGAAATAAAGAAACATTTTCCTCGACAGTAAAATTTTTGTAATTTATTTCATATTTAACCATTAAAACCTCAGGAACATTGTTCATATGGATTTTGTTTTAATCAAAGTGCAGATTTTTCTTTTCTTTTGTTTTTCTTTGTTTTTTTTTTTTTTTTTTTTTTTTTTATTTATTTTACATCAAATAGACGAGTCGACCTGTAGGATGTTTTGTCTTCATGTGGACCATCCTGGGCTGATGTTTATCTGATCATTTTGACTTTTTATCCTATAATGTTGACTTTTTAATCTCATAATTTTGATTTATTATTTTATAATCTTTACTTTCTATCACATAATTTGGACTCTTTATCTGACTGACTTTTTATCTAATAATTTTGACTTTACTTAGTGCACTTTATAATCCAGTGCGCCTTATATATGAAGAATGTAAAAAATAAACCATTCGTTGACAGTGCACCTTATAATGACTAAATATTTTTCATTAACTAACCTTTATCATGTGACAAAAATGAGACAAATCTTTTGTTTTGACTTGTGGATGTAATGTGGGTCATAACAAAAATAGGCTATGCATGTATCTCTATCTCTTTTAGTTTTTAATGTTTTAATTCTTTTAGATTTTAAGATTTTATGATTGTTGCACTTTTAAATTTCATTGTACATGTTATAATGACAAAATAAAGATCTATCTATGTATGTGGAACACAGTGCTTTTTATACTGGACTGAAAAAAGGTAAACATTGAATCAACTTAAAAAAACTTCTTCAATTTTGACGTTTTATTTTATAATGTTGACTTTTTATCTTATAATCTTGACTTTTTATTATATAATCTTTATTTTTTACCTAATAATTTAGACTTTTTATCTTATAATCTTGACATTTTATCTTATAATTTTACCTTTTTATCTCATGATTTTGACTTTTTATCTTATAATTTTGACTTTTTATTTGATAATATTGACTCTTTATCTTAGAATCTTGACTTTTATCTAATAATTTTGAGTTTTTATTTTATAATCTTGACCTTTTATCTTATAATTTTTACTTTTTATTTTATAATCTTTATTTTTTATCTAATAATTTAGACTTTTTATCTATAATATTGATTTTTATTTATAATCTTGACCTTTTATCTTATAATTTTGAGTTTTTATTTTATAATCTTGACTTTTTATCTAATCTTAATTGTTCATATGGATTTAGTTTTAATCAAAGTGCAGATTTTTGACATCAAATAGACAAGAGTTGTCCTGTTTGATGTTTTGTCTTAGTGTTGGCCACCCTGGGCTGTAGATGTTGGGCAGGGGGGGGTGTGGGGGTCATATCTGTCAGTGCACATTCCAGTGTGGGGCAGTGATATGAAGGACGGCCTGTGCTCAGACCAACACTCAGTCAAAGCTTGTAATGTAATTATGTGGACAGTCTCTCAGATCCATTAGCCAGACCCCCCCTCCCCTCCCCTGTTGGGTCAGTGGGCTGCCATGTCTTTTCTCAGGGGGTGGGGGGGGGGCTCTGAAGTCATGTGAAAAGACCTCCTCTGTACTCATTGTGTTCTTTGTCTTTGTCACAGTCTGTTATTAAAGAGGGAATGTAGTTCCAACGCACGACCAGACACGACTTTAGTCACTTTCACTGAGTTTATTTTATTTGTTTATTAAGTCCAGCTGATTATTAGAACAAA
The DNA here is from genome assembly GCA_020466265.1 of Siphamia tubifer. Taxonomy (NCBI): domain Eukaryota; kingdom Metazoa; phylum Chordata; class Actinopteri; order Kurtiformes; family Apogonidae; genus Siphamia; species Siphamia tubifer. The sequence continues at coordinate 46,265,352 of CM035789.1, read as the reverse complement.
ACTGACATTAACACTTTATTTTAAAATGATCTTTAATCCTGCGATATGAAAAACTCCTCAGTAGTAAATAAGAGCTGTGTGGTGACGACGCTAATGCTTAAACAGATGAGTAGTCGACACTGAACATATGTTTCACTGTCATCCTTCTGTAGATGAAATAATTAAATACAATTAATTATTAAAAATTACAAATTAATTCCATAATTAATTAAAAAATACAAACAAATGAATTTAAAGACAAAATTATTAAAAAATAATAAATGAATACAATTATATAAAAACAATTCAATAAATTAATTACATGTTAAACAAATAAAACTGTACAAATAAATAAATAATACAAAATAAAATTAAATAATTGCAGGACCTGCGATGTGATGATTGCTAAGCTCCACCCACCAGTGTACAGGACAGTATAAGCTCCGCCTACCAGTGCATATGATGGTATAAGCTCTACCCACCAGTGTACAGGACAGTATAAGCTCCGCCCACCAGTGTACAGGACAGTATAAGCTCCGTCCACCAGTTTACAGGACAGTATAAGCTCCGCCCACCAGTTTACAGGACAGTATAAGCTCCGTCCACCAGTTTACAGGACAGTATAAGCTCCGCCCACCAGTTTACAGGACAGTATACAATGCCTATATACAATCGCCTAGTAACGTGCGCTGCCATTTTCAAATGGGAAAACAACAGCGTATCAACACTAGACAGATAGCTCTGTTACGATGTCCTACAACTATTTTGATAAACTTCGGTCCTCCACAAAAGCTCGGTATGAACGGATCAACTGCAGAGCTGTCTGTATAAATTACCGGCAGGTTCTTAGTGAAATGACCCCATGGCGTGTCCTAATATGGAGCGTCCAACCATCTATCACTATCTCATCGAAAGTCCTGTCATATATACACGAGAAAAATGCAAACTTATCAGAGCCTGAAAGCATATATTTAGTTTGAGGTAGGTTACATAAATGTATTTAAATACCTCGGCCTCTCACTCACCCAGCCTCCAGAACATTCCACTACTTCAGTTTTACTTCTACTTTGATTTCAGACTCCAGTTCTTATCATCATCTGCAGATATTCTTCTCAGGTTCTTCTTGTCTGAAGCCATGCTGCACGTTTTTCACCTTTTTCTGTCGGTACACAGAGAAACACATCTTCTTTTTCATCCAATCATGGTTATTGCACCTGAACGCTGCGCACGATTTGGTCATTTTACACCAAGGTTTAAGCAGGACGGTGCAGTGCAGTTTACGCTGTTGTTTTACCCTTTTACTAGAGGAAGTGATGTCACTGCGAAGCTACACATAAGATGACACGTTCACACGCACTCAGAGAAATTGGAATTATTGTTTTAATCTGATTAAAATCCAAGTTTTCAAAGTCATGTAAACACCTTCATCAGAGTGGAATCAAATCAAAGTTTTACAATCGGAGTTTTAGAATTCAGAGTAAACCAGTCAGATAATGCGATCATAATCACATTTCTCTGTGCATATAAACGCTGTCAATCTAATCTTGACTGAGACTGTCCTGGACACGCCCCCTTCAGGAAGTCACCAGTCAAGGTTGTGCTCCGTATCTTCACGGTTGTGGTCCGTATCTTCTCTGGGTGTTGTTTTAAATCATGCTTTGTTTAATTATTGTTCTTCTTCTATGGTACCAAGTAACGCAAAATGAATTCATCGCTTTTTTTTTTTTTTTTTTTTTTTTTTTTTTAGCAGATTTCATCTTTTTTTTCCTACATTTTTGGTATTTCTTCATGAATTTTATGTGTATTTTTAGTGTAATAATAGACATGTCCAGCCTATTAAGCATCTCAAACTAACAAAAGAGCCTGAACTAAAGTTGACTACACATAGATAAGCCACCGTACAAACCCAAAACCAGCCAGAAAATCAGCCTCATTTCTCTTTTGCTTTAAATTCAACTTGTGTCTAATCCATTCCACACAAAACCAAACACATGAGAAAAGAGAACAGGCGATTTTTTTTTTTCGCTCAATGCTGCGAATGAGTGGAATTGACGCCAACACAATCCTGCAAAAAGGCACATTTGTCGGCACATTAACATACTCAACCCCAACCTTGATAAAGAACTGTCCTGAACCATCCCAGTCCACACACACACTGATGTTCCCCAATTTGTGACGGAAAGCGTAAATTTCACACAAAAAGTCTCCATCAATCTGTACGTCTGCAGCCCGAGTGGAAAATCCTTCAAACTAATAAAAGCCAAAGGTCGACATTTGGGATTTCCCTCAGCGATAACCATATTTAATAGCAACCATTGATCTCTTTATTCAATTTCCACGGTAGACGAAACACTCGGCTTTATTATTGAGGACAAAAAAAACTGACTGCTTTTATGGAATCAATGCAAATTAACCCTTTATCCTTTTTTTTTTGTTTTTTTTTTCTCCTGTGAATAATTCCAAGTCTTTGCACTTTTGTTTGGGGGCCCGTGAGCTGCACAGAATCATAAGAAAAGGTGGAGAATGTGAAGGTTTATTGGCCGGTGGAGGATAGAGATGACCCCGTTTCACTGATGACAAAGAGCCCTTTATGGCGTCGACGTGAACCCACCAAGCCGGACTATTGCACCTCTGCTGACCAGCACCGCAGGACGCCGCACGCCTGCAGCCAATCAGCTCCCAGGGAAAAAAATAACTCCTTTTTAGACCTTTAGAGGACGTTAGAGTTGCCACGAAAACCTGGAATCTATGCCTTTCACAAGCACACATTCTGTGACAGGATGGTTGTTATGGCAGATGGCACCGCACTCACACTTTAATAACTTTTTATGGAAGATTTTTATTCACTATTTCACTCATTTTATGGATTTATTAACACATTTATTCTTGATTTACTCAGGGTTTTGTGTTTTATAATAATAAAAAAAAATTGATAAGTTCATGTCACACTTTTAACAGTTTTATAAAGGATTTTTATTCACTATTTCACTCATTTATGGATTTATGAACACATTTATTCTCTATTTATTCAGGTTTTTATGTTTCATAATAAATAAATAAAAAACAATGATTCCTGTATCCTTGTAACCATTTTATGGAGGAATTTTATTTACTTTTTCACTCATGTTATGGATTTATTAAGACATTTATTCTCTATTTATGCAGGGTTTTGTGTTATATAATAAATTATAAAAAACTGATACTGAATTCGATAGGTTTATGTCACAATTTTAACAGTTTTATGGAGGATTTTTATTCACTTTTTCACCCATTTTATGGATTTATTAACACAGATCAAAGTCTCTGTACGTATTGGATTGTTTTAATCTGTTTGGTTTATTCTCTATTTATTCAGGGTGTTTGTGTTTTACAATAATTATAATGCTAATAATAATAACAATAATGCTAAAAAAATAAATAATAATAATACTAATAATAATACTAATACTAATAATACTACTACTACTACTACTACTATTAATAATAATAACTAGTAGTAAAACAGTGAGCGGTGTTGTAGGTCCTCACCTGACAGTGACAGGGTATCATATCTTGATTTAACATTCTGTGAGATGCACACACTTCTGTAGGTCTGAAAATAATCACTACGTTACAAACTCGCCCACGCCCGATATGTCATTAAAATATAACTGATCACTTCTATCTATTATTACACTAAAAATCCACACAACATTCACTAGGAAATACAAAAACTGTGACAAATAAATATAATAACATGCTAAAATTCTTAAATAAAATAAACTCACACAAAAAAGCAATGAAGAATCCAAAACAATTTCCCACAAAATCCACTAAAAACATTAAAAATGCAGAAAACAAATCATGACCCTTGTGATGGAAAAAATTCTCAACATATTAAAAAATGCTTTTATTATATATATATATATATATATATATATGTGTATGCGCAGGTTGATGTATAAATAACCCGCTGGTTTTTAACTGACCCGCCCCACAACTTGGACCACATAATTATATTTGAAAAGAACGGACCCGACCCACTTCTCGATCCACATTTTAAAAATGTAATCAATGGTCTTTATGAACATCACATGACCTTACTCACATACCTGCATTTATTTCCATGTTAAAATCTGATGTCATTGGGGTCGATAACCTGTCCAACATTCCAACATTTGAACCCACTTTCCATGGAAAAGAAAACACTGGCAGCTGCTCAACATTTTTACAAATCTCAGTGAATGTGTGTATGTCACCTTCAGTTAATGAAGCGTATTTACCAGGTTATTTTAATGTTTATCTAAAATGATAAACGACCGACCACAACCCGAATATTATTGAAAATATTTTACTGCGTAACTGCGGATGACCGCAGGCACCCGCTCACTTTGGGTATATATATATATATATATATATATATATATATATATATATATATATATACATAAACATACATATGTACATATACATATACATATACATATACATATACATACATATATACATATACATATACATATACATACATATATACATATACATATACATATATACATATACATATACATACATATATATATATATATATATACATCTACATACATATATATATATATATATATATATATATATATATACATCTACATACATATATACATATACATACATATATACATATACATATACATATATACATATACATATACATACATATATATATATATATATATATATATATATATATATACATCTACATACATATATACATATACATACATATATACATATACATATACATATATACATATACATATACATATACATACATATATATATATATATATACATCTACATACATATATATATATATATATATACATCTACATACATATATACATACATATATACATATACATATAGGGTGCGGTTTATCAAAAAACAGAGTGGTGTGTGTGTTGTGTTGGATGTTCTGACCCTCATTCCAGATTCTAATCATAAAATCAACATTATAAAGAAAAGAAACTAACCAGGATTCCCTCAGCAGCAGCGAGTGAACAGTGAAGAGTCCAGCATAGACTCTTCGTGGTACATGTGATGTATGGAAGACCACTGGGTTGTGGGCCGGGTCAGGTCAGGTCTTCTCAGAGTCAGTTGTTGGTGAATGCAGCAGCAGGTGTTAAAGTCCATCTGAGGATAAATACTGACACCACAGCGATAGTTAACAAGTACCTGAAGGGAAAGATGAAAAGAAGAGGATGTGAAACTGTTGAGAGATAAACAGGGGGGGGGGGGGTCCACATGGTCCACCTGAGGGATTCACTGCTGGGAGAATTCCCTCATGGGACCTGACCCCGGGTCTGGCTTGTGTCCCTGACGGGTGCATTTTCCTTCAATCTGGCTTCTGACTTTTCTGCTGGGGGGGGTGGGGGGTGGGGGGTGGGGGGTGGTGTTCAAGTGAGACTAAAGCAGCACAAGTGTCTGTACTGAGCATGTGCAAGGACACTGACCACGAATATGGACTGGAGTCAGAGGGACAGGAAAGACACAATGATGGACCACTTATGTCACATGTAACCTTTGACCCTCAAAAACTATTGGTCGTAGGTGATAACAACAACTATTAGAATTGTATAAATCTTCATTCTGCATCGTTTGGTACCAATCTGAAAGTTCTGTGACCCTGTGACATTAAAAAAAGATTAAAAATAGAGAAAATGTTATTTGGGAGCTGACAGAAGTACACTAAAAAAAAAACAAAAACATTGAATGAACTTAAAAATTCTTCAATCTTGACTTTTTTTAATCTCATAATTTGGACTTTTTTTATGGTCACACATAAAAAAAATCTAGTTGAGTGACCCAAATTGAATTGCATAGGCTTATGGTTATTTTAATTTAATTTGATTTGATTCACTCAACTGTATGTTTTTATGTGTTTGATGTTTTATGAAGAAGAATGTTTAAGTGGATTCACAGTTTGTGTGGGTTCAGTCTATATAGAATTTGCATAAAGTTCCAGATGAGCTGCTCCTTTTCCATAATTGTTTTAAAGAGCACTTCTATTATTGCCATAGCATCAACACACATAGTTCTAGAATGTTCCGCAGAGGCAGTGTGTGACTTTTCTGAGAGGGAATAGTTTGAAAGGAGTTTCCTGGTGGGACAACAGACAGAGGTGTGCCTTTGTTAAAGCAACAATTAACAGATTACACTTGATCAATTCATGGCTGCCGGAGCATATTCTGGATATCAGACGGAGCTCCGGCCGCATGCGAGGCTGTGATCCCTGCGGCCTTGTCACCCGCCGTGTGTCACACTGCCGCTCACAGCCCCGCAGATCAAGGCTTCGGCCCCCGAGGTCCCCCCGCAGTCCCCTGTTAGCCCCCAGCCTGCCTCCAGGTGGGCTCTGCTAATGAGCCCCAGTCAGAGCTGCGGCGTGGGCCTCTTCTTCCCAGGGTTGGAGGGGGCGAGGGGGTCCGCTGGCTGGGTCAGCACCAGGCAGGGGGCTGGGGATGGGACAAGGCACAGAAGCACATGAAGGAAGAGTGGAAATCACACTTTTCAGACCTTATTAAAGGAATTATCCAGAGTAAAACATCAGTTTAGCTCAATACAAATGTGTGTCTGTAGTGTGTCCTGTTTGTTCGTGGAACGCCTAACACCTGCACAACTCCACCAAATGATCCAATATTTGGAAGGTGAACCAGAATGACCAAAATACTCAGTAAAATGAGCAAAATACTCAGTAAAATGAAAAAAAAAAATCTGTAAAATGAACAAAAATTAATACAAATGTTCAGTTAAATGAACAAAATATTGAGTAAAATGGACAAAAATGAACAAAATATTAAGTAAAATGAACAAAAATGAACAAAATGAACAATATATTCAGTAAAATGAACAAAAATATTCAGTAAAATGAACAAAAATGAATAAAAATATTCAGTAAAATGAACAAAATGAATAAAATATTCAGTAAAATGAACAAAATGAATAAAATATTCAGTAAAATGAACAAAAATGAACAAAAATATTCAGTAAAATGAACAAAATGAACAAAATATTCAGTAAAATGAACAAAAATGAATAAAAATATTCAGTAAAATGAACAAAATGAATAAATTATTCAGTAAAATTAACAAAAATATTCAGTAAAATGAACAAAAATGAATAAAAATATTCAGTAAAAATGAACACAATGAATAAAATATTCAGTAAAATGAACAAAATGAATAAAATATTCAGTAAAATGAAGAAAAATATACAGTAAAATGAACAAAAATGATCAAAATATCTTTCTATGATTCAACAAATGTGTGTCTGTAGTGCCTCCTGTTTGTCTGAACTCCACCACACGCACACACACACACACACATATATATATATATATATATAATAAAAACAAATGTACATTTTATGCACACACACACACACACACACACATACACTTGGTAGCTACAGTACTGAGGGCCTTTGCTTTGTGAACCCGCATATACCCGCGGGTTAATGGAACAGTTTGTATATATGAGTGTGGGAAGATGGAGTGTGTCAGTATAAAGGTAGTGCCACATGGTGAATTCTCAAACACAGTCCATTTTGTGCTCTTTGATATGTGTTTATTGTCACTGACTTCCACAGTGGTGCACTTGTTTGGTGGTGGTGATGGTGGTGGGTCGGTGGGGGGTGGGGGTGGGTGGGGGGTGAATGGAGCAGGCGGTAGGTTGTGTGTGTCGTTACAGTCTCAGATATTCCAGTAGACCCCCCCCCCCCCCCTCCATCCACAATGACATACACGTGAAAGAGAATGCAGTGACTAATGGCAGAGTTTGTGTGACACTGCCAGCCCCCCCTGCCCCCCCCAGCCCCCGCTTTTGTTTCCTGCCTTTTGATGTGATTGATACATGATGTTCTCAAAGACACAAACAGTCTCTTCTGCAATGTTTGGCCCAAAATAAAAGTTAAAGAAAAGAGTGGAGGCGGCCGAGCGTATGTGAATCTACACATCAGAGGGAAGAGGAAGGGTGGGGGGGGTGGGGGGGGGGTGATGATGATGGAGGCAGCCGCAAACATGGAAACACCGTTGTAAGCCTGTCATTGGTTATCTGATTTAAACAATGACCAGCACATACTCTCTATGTCACAGGTGTCAAACGTGCGGCCCGGGGGCCACATCCAGCTCACCAAAGGGTCCAGTCTTAGCCTAGCAGTGCTATCGCTATTCCTTCTATGTATGGGTCTAGTGCTGCTTCATAGGCAGGGGAGGAGGGGCTAAAATACACTAAAATTACACTAAAAATAACACTAAAATTTTGATTATTACACTAAAATGTAGAAATTTACACTAAAATGCACTTAAAAGCTAGCCTAGCCATGCTATCCCTATTAGGGGGGCTAGTGCGGCTAGGCTAGCCCAATTGAATAAAAAGAACGTCGCTGCTCATCCTGTCACGGTGTGGACTTTGTTTATCCTCAGGAATGTGCTCAGGATCCTCTTCTGCGTATTTTATCTGTTAAGTCTATGATTCACTTTCTTTTTTTGTCCAAGTGGAAACAACATTTATATTATTTCTCACCTGACCAGGTAAGACCTGCACGTATATGTGAGATAAAAGAAAATACTAACTTAATGTAACAGTCAGACATAATGAACATTCGACAGTTGAACCAAACTAACCCTTGGACCCAAATCTATCGTAGACCTGCTGGTTCCCTATGGAGCCTCCAGAGCCCTGAGGTCAAAGGTCATCAGGAACAGGTTTACTGTGTGTTCCCAAAATCAGAACCAAACAAAGTGAAACATTATTCAGTTCTTCTTGTTGTCATCATTGTCTCCCACTTATCCGGGTCTGGGTCGTGGGGACAGCAGCCTCAGTAAAGTAACCCGGACTTCCCTCGACCAGCTCCTCCAGGGGAATCCCGAGGCGTTCCCAGGCCAGCCGAGAGATATAATCCCTCCAGCGTGTCCTGGGTCGGCCCTGAGGTCTCCTCCTGGATGGACATGCCCGGAACATCCCCCCAGGGAGGCATCCAGGAGGCGTCCTCACGAGGTGCCCGAGCCACCTCAGCTCCTCTGGACATGGAGGAGCAGCGGCTCTACTCCCAGTCCCTCCAGGATGTCCGAGCTTCTGGAAATTCCCCTAGTGGGACAAATAAAGGAATCTATTATCTTCTTATCCTATCTGTGAGGCTAAGCCCCGCCCACCCTGTGAAGGAAACTCATTTTGGACGTTTGTACCAGTGACCTCATTCTTTGGGTCATGACCAGGTGAGGGTCGGAACGGTAAATCGACCGGTAAATCGAGAGCGTCACCTTCTGGTTCTGATCCTCGGTTACAGCAGTTGGAGCTTTGACTGAAATTCTTAATTATCTTTTCAATGTTATGTCTCTTATTTTAATTGTCTTTTAATGCATTCTAATTATTTTAATTTTCTTATATATGACCCACCACCAGTAAACCAGGCATAAGTGTGTGTAAATCTAAACAGAGTTATGTGTGTATCTTGGTAGAGTGTAAAC
>CM035789.1:46218142-46248142 GCA_020466265.1 Siphamia tubifer | reverse complement strand
ATATTATGGTTATGTACAGTATTCTGCTTGTGTGTGTTAATGATACACAGGAGGTTGGTGATAGAAACTAATATTGGGACAATAGGTTGACTTCACATGACGTCACATTACTATATAGTCAGCATGCGATTTTCATTGGAGGGCAGGAAGTGAGTTTTCCATTGGGAAAATGTCTATGTTTTGTGTAGTTTACGGCTGCAACAATCATTCTAACTGAGAAAAGGAAATGTGATTTTTTTTTACAGTACCAAAGACTGTCATTCACAAAGGTGAGAAATGGAAAAAGCTCACAGAAAAAAACAGTAGATTTTAAATCTTCATTTTTGGTCGGGAGGAGTAGAGTCTGCTAATGCTAATGCTAATGCTAATGCCCATGTCTGTAGCGATTCCAAAGCTAACTTATTTAATGGATGTGTTATATATCATTAGGTTACGGTTAAATGTTCATTTAGACTGTTGTCATATGGTTTATCTAGACACACCAACATGACTTACATGTTTGTTTACATTAGCCACTACTGCTAGCGGCTAGCAGCGACTAATGTAAACAAACATGCAATACATGTTGACGTCGCATGTTTACAATTAAAACACTCACCCTGGTGAAAACCAAACCATAATTATGTCTGAGCCTTTTAGTAGCGAGGTTATGGACCCACCCACTGACAAAACAGTTCTATGGCTCCGAACTTTAGTGCAGCGGTGGTGAATGTGTTGCTAAATGTAATGGTGTCACTGTTGTTGTTTGTGTCCAGCGAAAAAGGATGTGGGCGCATATAGGGCCATGGCTTGCAGTGGTCATAGGGGTGTGGCTTACAGCACTCATAGGGGTGTGGCTTACAGTGTTCATAGGGGTGTGGCTTACAGCGGTCAAAGGGGTGTGGCTTACAGTGGTCATAGGGGTGTGGCTTACAGCACTCATAGGGGTGTGGCTTACAGTGCTCATAGGGGTGTGGCTTACAGCGCTCATAGGGGTGTGGCTTACAGTGCTCATAGGGGTGGGGCTTACAGTGCTCATAGGGGTGTGGCTTACAGCGCTCATAGGGGTGTGGCTTACAGCTCTCATAGGGGTGTGGCTTACAGTGGTCAAAGGGGTGTGGCTTACAGCGCTCATAGGGCTGTGTCATGTGAATTGTTTTCATTGTTTTCAGCAGCGTTTCGTCCCCATGCTGACACAGATTTTTTAACTGAAACATTTCCATTTTTGACACAGTTTCTAAACTAAACATGTATGGAACTCATCTGGATGTAGCCTGAGCTGCTCCACCAGTACACTCCCACCCGGACCCACAGGTCATGTGACCAGTTACTGTTGGACACAAAGACATCAAACCAGAAGCTCAGAGTGGAGACAGCCTTTTCTGTTACATGTCAGTCACCTACACTGTCCTCATCCTAAAACACATTTTGACTCCCTGGCCTTCGACTCAGCGACTCATTGATTGTAGTTCTTTTATTCTACGGCCCTCTAGAATGTTCCGACAGCCCCCATTCACTTTGAATGGACATTCCCAACATTCTGCGGGCGGATTTTTTTCGATAACCGCCCGCTGTGCCATTAACGCCCACTGTCAATGGCAACTAACCCTAACCCTAAGTCTAAGTCTAAGTCTAACTAGTTTTGTCACTTCAGATTCACGGTACCATATCACTCCGCAGGTAGTTCGGCCACTTTTAAAGTAAATATTTGCTACCTTGTAATGGCTATTTTATCCAATCTGTTAGAGTAGTAGCATTAATAAACTGTAATAACCCTTAGAATAAGCAGGATAATGTATTGCCCACGCATGGCTATCGAAAAATATTTTTCTGATAGTAACATGTTGGTAATACATTATCTCTTACTTATTGTATATTTTTTACCTGTGTAGTTTTTATTGTAAATGTACTTTCTAGTTCTATTTTTACATTTATTTTATTGCCTTATTGTCATTTACCTGTTTTATGCCTTTGTGTCTGTTTTAAAGAGCTTTTATAAATAAAGATAATATAGTAACTAAATCTAAGTACAAGACAAGACAGTCAGAAACAGTAGACCTCCACCAAGGCACATGACGTGATGGAGCCATAGGTGTTGACCCATCTGATGTCTGAAGGTTAGGGTCAAAGGTTAATGTTACAGGTGTTGACCCATCTGATGTCTGAAGGTTAGGGTCAGGGGTCAAAGGTTAATGTTACAGGTGTTGACCCATCTGATGTCTGAAGGTTAGGGTCAGGGGTCAAAGGTTAATGTTACAGGTGTTGACCCATCTGATGTCTGAAGGTTAGGGGTCAAAGGTTAATGTTACAGGTGTTGACCCATCTGATGTCTGAAGGTTAGGGTTAGGGGTCAAAGGTTAATGTTACAGGTGTTGAACCATCTGATGTCTGAAGGTGAGACCCTGTGAATGAATAAAACACCAGATTCTATCTTGTCTGAATCCTGAGATATTACCACTGATGTGTTTTAACAGTTGACCTTTACTGTGACCTTGACCTTCATTGCTCAAATTCTCATGGGTTCTTCGTTGACCCATTATCTATCATTCCTGAAAGTTTCATCAAAATCCATTCTGAACTTTTTGTCAGAGTTTGTTTGTCAGAGTGATTTTCTAGTTAGGAAAATTAAATAATAAACCATAAAGTCTACCTATAATATGGGCATTATATAATATCAATAGTAATGTATAGTACGAGTAATAGTAATAGTATATATATATATATATATATATATATATATATATATACATTTCGACATGGATACCCATTTTGATACATCCACCGTGGGCTTCTGTTAAATCTGTATATCACTCATTCATTTGTTTTTCAAAATAAAACAAAAAAACAACTCTTCGTTTCCCTTAGTGACCCTCTTAGTTTCCCCAAATACAACGTAGGGTTACATCTTTATCACTGTGGGTCAAAGGTTTACTCAATTCGCCTCAGGTCAAAACTGTATAAAATGGAAAACGACCGTTATCGTTTTGTTTTTTTTTCCGATTATTCATTTAAACACAAACAGGAAAACTGCATCGTTTTCCATTTTTTCATTTTGCTTTTGGAAACAAATAATGAAGAAACGACTTGTTTTTTTCGTTGACTTATTTTTGATTTTATTTTGAAAAACGAATAAATGGATGAAACACGGATTGTTATAGAAGTGAGATGAAGTAAATCCTGAACTTGTCTTTAGAACTTTTAATCCATAAACACAAAAAAACCCTGACGCTGGCGTCTTAGTTTATGTCTAATTAAAACACAGAGGGAATAAAGGGAGGGTGGACGGTCTCGCCCAAGGACACAACAGCACATAACTAGGACAGATTCGAACTGCCAACCCTTTGGTTATTGGATGACCTACTGTTGCTCCTGAGCAGACCCCACCCCCCAAAAACACACACACTGTTAGTTGCTGCTGTTGGATCATTTGAAAACTTGGCCAATAATTCTTTGTACAATGAGAAAAAGTGAAGGTTTTATGATTTTTCTTTGATTCTAACTGGTGAATAAATATGACTGTAAGGTGACACTTAAAAGACTTGAATTTTCAAAAACCACAGTATTTTATATCTTATTTTTGGTTTTATTTCGAAAAAAGAATGATACACAGATTCCCTTACCCCCCAGAACAGAACGGGGCCTCCTTCTGTTGTTCACCGGGGGAAGTTTACCCACATCTGTCTGCTCACCTGACCCCTGCAAGAGAGGAGGTCAGTGCCAAGGTCAAAGGTCACCACTTGTCCCATTGTGAGCTAGAACCAACATGAACCCCGCGCCTCAGACAGGCGATCAGCGGGATGCGAGCGGCGGCCGCTGGCTTGTGAAGGCCGTGAACAGGAGAGACGGAAGCGTTTGAAAAGGGGACGAGCGGCTCTTCAGGTTTTCTTAATTAACACAAGAACAAATAGTTGTGGTGTTTTTGTCGTGTCCTTTTCTTTGCTCCATCAATGGCCGGGGACACAAATAGAAAACAAAGATGTGGTTGGAGAATGTGCAGGTGTGCACGGATGCGTGTGAAGCTGACGGAGGGAACACACCCATGACCACAAAGTTTATGTAGCACTCCAGGGGGGGGGGGGGTCCTGTGTGAGAACAGCACATCTAATGAACCCTTTAACGTACCGGGCTGGTTTGAACTGAATAACACCTGAACTATACATCTGTAAACTAAACCTACAGCTGTTCTTCAACTGTTTACAACTTTTATCTGGATCATTTTAGTTCATTTTTAGTGCACTTCACTTTATTTTTTTAGTGAATTATTGTGGATTTTTGTCCATTTTAGTAAAAGATTAACCTACAAATGTGTATATATAGTGTTATAAAATCATGGGTATATAGTTATTAAAAACATGGATAATATATAGCATTATTAAAATCATGTATATATCGTGTTACTACAATCATATATATATATATATATATATACATATATATATATATATATATATATATATCATAAAATCATGTATATATCGTGGTTAGGGCTGCACGATTCTGGAAAAATATGTATCACAGGTTTGGTGATAAAAAATTATATCACGATTCTCTTTAATATTTTTTTTGATTCAACTCAAATCAAAAATTTGCATTTATCTAATGTTTTGATCTTTTTTTTTTTATTAATCGTCATGCTCTACTGTGTAATAAATGGCGACATGGCTTTAGCGATGTGATAAGCGAATGCTGCAGTCCGTCATAGATGTGTGGTTTTTTTGGAGATGCATTTTCAGGGGTCTTGTTTAGTTCCGTTTCTTCAGACTGGTGTTTGAGGTGAATAAACAGGTTGGTCGTATTGTCCTGCTTTGTTGCTACTTGAGCAGAAAACAGGTAATGTTGACATGTTAGCTTCACGTTAGCTGAGAAGCTAACTGAGCTAACAGCTGTTACGTTTCTTGTCTGTGAGCACCAATTTGATTTGTGACTGGTCTTAAATGGTTCGGGACATTCTCAGTTTTCTAACAGTGACTATACTTATGAAGGCCAGATGTTCCAGTTTGTTACTAAATTATCTAACATTCCAATTCCAACTTCAAGACCACCGACAGCAGTGACACTAGGAATAAATGCCAAGCACAATAACAGCATTCCGGTTTTTCAGACGCACTTAATAACTTAACTAATCTAGAAAAAGCACTCTGAGCGCAGACCTCCGCCAGGATGGTCCTCATACAGACTACATTTATGTCCTCACTCACTTCTGCCTGAATCACATGACATGTTGGTCCATTCATGATTGGTGTAGGGAGAAAGCCTATGATGTGCAGGTGCCTTTATGATTGGTTGAGTAGGGAAGCAACAACAGTGAACTTTATGGAAGCAGAAGGAAACTAAAGTGTTACCGACTTATGGTGGAAAAAAAAATGAAAAACCGTCCCATCAAAAACTGAATCATTTGTAGGTGTGAACCGAGATCAAGTTTTTTTTAATGATATATTGTATATATATATATATATATATATATATATATATATATATATATATATATATATATATATATATATATATATATATATATATATATACACACACATATAGTTTTAGTAACACTATAAATGACTGACACACACACCCAGTCCCATCCATGCTTTATGGGGACGTCTGAAAAAAAGGATGTATTTATAGTGCTACATCATTTGCATAAATGTATACATTTATATTTAACCGTCATGGAGACCTGTTTGTTTCTTTTTCTTTCCTCTGTGACGTAATTGAAATAAACCAAACTAAATATTTAACCATCGTGGGGACCTGAATTTTGGTTCTGTAGTATCCGAGGTCCCCCATTATGTGACTGTAAACAGATCAATGTCCCCATAAAGATAGTAATACAAGCACACACACACACCTCCCAGTCTTTCCCATGCTTTATGGAGACTTCCGGAAAAAAATGCATTTATAGTGCCACATTTGCATTCATTTATACATACATTATTTTTAACCATCGTGGAGACCGGTTTGTTTTTATTTCCTCTGTGACATAATCGAAATAAGCCAAACTAAATATTTAACCATTGTGGGGACCTGAATTTTGGTCCCTGTAATGTCAGAGGTGTGACTGTGCAAACAGATCAATGTCCCATAAAGATAGTAATACAAGCACACACACACACACACACACACTCTCCTCCCTGTCTTGTCCATGCTTTATGGGGACTTCTGGAAAAAAAGATTATGTATTTATAGTGCCATGGCATTTGCATAAATTTATATATACATTATATTTAACCCTCATGGGGACCTGAATTTTGGTCCCTGTAGTGTCAGAGGTCCCCATGATGTGACTGTCAACAGATCACTGTCCCCATAAAGATAGTAATACAAAGACACACACACACACACACTCCCACTCCTGTCCACATCCCAATCTTGATTAACCTCCTCTCTCACTCCCCCTTTCCCACCCACTCACATTCACACATACACATAGACACAAAGTGCCTGGGAGGCCCCCTGACAGATGGGGACAGGGGGGTTCTGGGTAGTGGAGGGGGGTTCCTGTGAACAAATGGCACCCTGGTTCAGTGTGGTGTTGTCAGGGTCTGAATTGATCCCTGGGACTACAGAGGCTTCTCTCTGCCAGTGTGTCACAATGGCAACAAGTGTGTGGAGCTGGGAGCAAGCTTGTCCAGGCATGGGACCCATAGCCCATGAATGATAGCTTAGCAAATGGCCCTCCTTTCACTGCCTTTCATTGTACGGACATCTCTGCTTCTCTTTCATAGCCTACTCAAAAAACTTGCCCAGCTTTGTTAGTTTTATTGGGTTTGATTGGTTTGAGATTCTGAAACGTGTTGGTTTTTGTCCCATTTTGTATTTGTGAACTTTGGAGTTGGATCGGGGGGGGGGGGGGGGGTGTGTGCACATGGCGGTGTTGTTTAGAGGAGGAGAAGAAGGGAGGAGGAGGAGGAGGGAGGAGAAAGGGGAAGGATTGAGGGGGGGGGGGTATTTTTCTACATTTTTGCTTGTTAAATTGATGGGCACTGTGGTCTCACGGTACGGTCGGAGGAATGATGTAAAGCTATCTGTCACTGGCTAAAGCGGCTGAATGTGATTCAGTTTTATATGAATAGCACTTCCTGGGAGGTCGTGATGTTTTTTCACCGGGTGAGATAAACACCATGTGCAGCAATTTTCACAGCGTTCCATAAATTCAAGCCCAAGCCGATCCACCCACTTTAAAAAAAAAAACAAAACAAAAAACAAAACAAAAAATCTGCATTTGTGTCCGTGTGACCGGTTTGATCGTTTTTTCTAATTTCATGAAAATGGAAAAAAAATACAAAAGGTAGTTGTAGAGTAGTAGATAGACTTATATTTGTCTAATATTCTGCTATATTTGTCTAATATTCTGCTATATTTGTCTAATATTCTCCTATATTTGTCTAATATTCTCCTATATTTGTCTAATATTCTGCTATAATTGTCTAATATTCTGCTATAATTGTCTAATATTCTGGTATATTTGTCTAATATTCTGCTATATTTGTCTAATATTCTGCTATAATTGTCTAATATTCTGCTATATTGTCTAATATTCCTCTATATTTGTCTAATATTCTGCTATATTTGTCTAATATTCCTCTATATTTGTCTAATATTCTGCTATATTTGTCTAATATTCTGCTATATTTGTCTAATATTCTCCTATATTTGTCTAATATTCGCCTATATTTGTCTAATATTCTCCTATATTTGTCTAATATTCTCCTATATTTGTCTAATATTCTGCTATATTTTTCTAATATTCTGCTATATTTGTCTAATATTCTGCTATATTTGTCTAATATTCTGCTATAATTGTCTAATATTCTGCTATATTGTCTAATATTCCTCTATATTTGTCTAATATTCTGCTATATTTGTCTAATATTCTGCTATAATTGTCTAATATTCTGCTATAATTGTCTAATATTCTGCTATATTTGTCTAATATTCCTCTATATTTGTCTAATATTCTGCTATATTTGTCTAATATTCCTCTATATTTGTCTAATATTCTGCTATATTTGTCTAATATTCTGCTATATTTGTCTAATATTCTGCTATATTTGTCTAATATTCTGCTATATTTGTCTAATATTCTGCTATATTTGTCTAATATTCTGCTATATTTGTCTAATATTCTGGTATATTTGTCTAATATTCTGCTATATTTGTCTTATATTCTGGTATATTTGTCTAATATTCTCCTATATTTGTCTAATATTCTGCTATATTTGTCTAATATTCTGCTATATTTGTCTTATATTCTGGTATATTTGTCTAATATTCTGCTATATTTGTCTAATATTCTGGTATATTTGTCTAATATTCTCCTATATTTGTCTTATATTCTGGTATATTTGTCTAATATTCTCCTATATTTGTCTAATATTCTCCTATATTTGTATAATATTCTGCTATATTTGTCTAATATTCTCTTATATTTGTCTAATATTCTCCTGTATTTGTCTAATATTCTTCTATATTTGTCTAATATTCTGCTATAATTGTCTAATATTCTGCTATATTTGTCTAATATTCTCCTATATTTGTCTAATATTCTGCTATGTTTGTCTAATATTCTCCTATATTTGTATAATATTCTCCTATATTTGTCTAATATTCTCCTATATTTGTCTAATATTCTGCTATAATTGTCTAATATTCTGCTATATTTGTCTAATATTCTCCTATATTTGTCTAATATTCTGCTATATTTGTCTAATATTCTGCTATATTTGTCTAATATTCTCCTATATTTGTCTAATATTCTCCTATATTTGTCTAATATTCTCCTATATTTGTCTAATATTCTGCTATATTTGTCTTATATTCTCCTATATTTGTCTAATATTCTGCTATATTTGTCTAATATTCGCCTATATTTGTCTAATATTCGCCTATATTTGTCTAATATTCTGCTATATTTGTCTTATATTCTCCTATATTTGTCTAATATTCTGCTATATTTGTCTAATATTCGCCTATATTTGTCTAATATTCGCCTATATTTGTCTAATCCAACCTCATATATCAGCATAATGAGCTTGTGTGTCACCCAGCAGATAAAGCCTTGGCTGAAGGTCCACTCTGACCCTTGGCTTGACCCTGGGTAGAAGTTTACAGCCCAGGAACAATCGTCCCATTGGCAGATAACAGCAGCGTGGTCCCTCCAGGCTCATTTCATCAGCCTCGCTCGTCCTCACTCTGGTTAATGTTTCACTCGTCTTATAGTTTTGGGGTGGGGGCGGGTGGAGGAAAAGGAGCAGAGGAGACCCGGTTAATCACAAAAGGACAACAGAGGGTGATCGATTGATGGGTAAACAGACAGGATGGACAGGCCAAAGCAGCGCCTGGCAGGACAAACCCAGGGGGTAAAAAGACCCCTTATCTTCCACATGTGACGCCTCCATCCATCAGAGCTCATTATCGAGGTTGGATCAGGAGGCGTTGATGGGAAATGATGGTTTGTCAGCAATCCAATCTGAGCTTTGGACTGATAAGGAATGTCTACTTCCACTGTGGAGTAATGGGATACCTGTGATTTGGTTTAAATTCACACTTTTATTATGTAATAATTAGTGCTGCACCGATCGATTGGCTGCTGATCATAATTGGCCGATATTGCCTAAAAATAGCCTGATCGGTGATTGGAAAAATATGCTGATCAAAAAGCTGATCACGTAACAGAAATTACTAGCGACCATTTTCAAACTATAAACATGCTACAGAGGAGGTGCATCTGGTTTTGAATGTTTCTGTACTTTTAAAAATATAGTTAATTAATAGTAGAAGTTTGGGATCATTTTGCGCTGTGTAAGGTAGACAACAGCAGGACAGGACTCAGAGCTTCTATGTTTTGCTAACTGGTGAATACTAGCATCTGTTAGCATGTAGCCTCACATGTTGTAATTATTTTTAGCAAATGTACAAAGGTAGTGTAATTATTAGGCTACATCGACCTCCACACACCCAGACAGGTGCGTACATCATAACACCTCAGTCTTCTTCCATCCCCATTTATTAACTGATATAGTTGAATGTAGGACGTTCCAGACTACGATGTTTCAGACGGCACTTTTTGCAGAGTACGACTTTTCGGAAAAATCATATTTTCTTGTAACCCTAACTCTATATATAATATAAATACACGCTACGGCATTAATGACTTCAGTTTTTTTCTAGTCAACTTATCCGTCAATAAAGTCGGAGTCGAGTCGAGTTGTCGTGATGACATCATCACATTGTCAGCGGAGAAACAACAGACATGAGGCTAAAAAAACCAAACAAACAAACAACACACTGACACGCGTCTGTCCAGCAATGAACAACTGGTATTAAAGTTCACTGTTACGTAACAATGTCCACTGACACAAGCATCAACATTTTAACCTCAACAAAACAAAGGATAACTTTTAGGACCCACGGCTCTAAAACTGGACTGTCCACACGTCTGTCACATGTCCCCAACGTTTAAGTCAGCGGCCGACAAGACGCACACACCACTGTCCACATCATGTTTGGAAAAAACAAACGTATTGTCTGCGCTGCTGCTCATATCATGGTTGTGAATTTTTCACACATGTGATGTGTGTCTGCCCACCACAACTGTCTTACCTACTGTTTACGCACCGAGAAAAGAGAGAGCGCCGCCTAAGACCCGATACGGGTAAAAACCCTTTCACCCTTTAACTGCTCAGACATTATTTCAGGTAAATGTTCTTCTGTGAATTTGTCCTAAATCACAACAAAAGTGTAAACTATAGTAAAAACAAACATGATTATTTAGTTTCACTCACTGCTTTGTTTTATTCCATTGTTTGTTCAGAATTATGAATATTTATAATAACTCATACATATAAAACACTCACTAATGATGCATCAGAAGTTAAAAAGTAAAAAAAAAATGGAATTAATCTGATTAATCAATAAAAGAAATTGACAGAATACTCAATTACAAAAGTATTTGATAGTTTCATCTAGGGCTGTAACTATCTATACCTAAATGAAAGGTATGGGCATTTAAAATTCCTTCTGTGATCGGCAGATGACGTTTTTTGGTGATCGGTATCGGTATCAGTAAAACAATACTGATGGGTCATCATTAGTAATAATGCAGGTAGTTTGTGTTTCTGATACAACATCACCTGCAGGAACCTGAACATTTCCACTTCTTATGTAAACAATGGTTTTGTCGAAATTAATGCATTAATGCAGAATAATCCATCATCATGATTCACATCTGATTCAATTTTTAACAATTCAATGGAACTGAAACTGTTGAAGGTTCTGAACATATTCATTTCATGTATGTTCATATTCTTACATATGTTTTGGATATTTTAACACTTTTTTTGGGTGTTTTTTCAACATTTTGGAATATTTGGGATTTTTCCTTAATTTTTTTGTGTTAATTCATTATTTTTTTGTAAATTTTAACATATTTAATTAGAATTGGAATTATTGTAATCACTTTGTGTGTGTCCACAGAGACATATCATGCTACAACTCAATGAATACTTGAGATATCGCCTTGAAATTACATGGGCATATACTGTACGTATAGCTAATGCACATCAGATGCAATGATTCATTTGAATAAAGGTCAAAGGTCAAGGTCATAATTAACTAAAAGGTTAAAATCCCATTATGGGTTATAGCCATCAGGTGGGGACAGCCCATCAACGACTATACTCCCCCAGAACCTGCTGGTCAGGTTCTCCAGGGCTGCGGTGGAACCCCTCCTGTACTACCGCTGCACTGTGTGGTTCAGGAAATGCGCAGCAGAGGACAGGAGGGTTCTGCAGAGGGTGGTGAGAACAGCAGAGAGGGTGATAGGAAGCGGGTTAGGCTTCACAAGAAAGCCAGCTCCATCTCCAGAGACCCCACCCACCCTGGACATAAACTGGTTATGCCCCTCCCCTCTGGTAGGAGATATAGAGCACTGGGGGCACGGACTAACAGGCTGCTCCATAGCTTTTACCCACAGGCGGTTAAAAGCACAACACCTCCTTTTAATGTATTTTAATGCACTTTAAGTACAACAGCACTTTTGAAGTATTTATAAACAGGAAATATTTTATCCATGATGTGTGTGTATTTGCTTTTACCCCTGCTACTATATGTTGTTGTCTTTGTATTGTCTTTATATTGTTTTTAAATGGTGCTGATGTAGAGGGATGACAAATTAAATGTCATTGTATCTGCAATGACAATAAAGTCTATTCTATTCTATTCTATAACTTAAGAACGTAGGGTCTCAGAACTTTCAGATTGGTACCAAACGATGCGGAATGAAGATTTCTATAATCCTCATACTTAGTGTTATCACCTACGACCAATAGTTTTTCAGATCTCTGGAGGTCAAAGGTGACTAGAGCCTTGGTTTCTTTCTGTATTTTTGTGTTTTTTGTGGGAAACCATAGTAAAAAAGTGGACAGATCACCTGTGACTTGGAAACTTGAATCCTGCTTCACATTGTCCTGAATAAATCCAGTTAACCCTTTAACCCCTGATGTGTCACCAGTGACACGTTTTAAATGTATTATTTATCTTAAATATTCAAAACAATTTAAGGGTTTGCTCAACAGTTTCACTTTCAGTCGTTCAGTCGTAGATCGTTTTCATTCTGACTTTTTCAAAATTATGATTCTTTACTTTTTTTAAACTCTGTATAATGACTTTTTTCTCAGAATTCTAACTATCTTTTCCCCTCAGAATTTTTTACCCATTTCTTCAGAATTCTGATGTCAATGTCAGAATTCAAAAAACTCATGATTATTAAGTTTTTCTCATAATACCCCCCATGAAATCATAATTGTACAGGCTCCAAATTTGGGTCTTCTAGGGCTTAAAGGGTTAAAAGTGTCTTTTTTTAATGTGAGCCCTTAGGTCACACAGTTACGACACACATCTCATACGTACCTCCATGCGCCCCCCCCCCTGCTCGCCTTTGTGTCGTCCACTCTGCATAGCAATGGAAAGTACATTGCAATATGTTAGAAAGCGTCAAGGTGGAGAAGCAAGTGTGTATTGTGGAAAAGGGAAAAAGAAAGGTCTGCATATTAAGAAAACACCGAGGGAGTACAGGCCGGTGAAAAGGCCTTTGAATGAGAATCAATTAATTTTCATTTACCTCCATTAGCACTGGGCAGGGATTTGCATGTGTGAAGCCATTGCCAAACGGGCAGCGGTCCTTTTAGCGGAGGGAGAGGGCCACATTAAGCTAATGACGGGGGGCCGAGCCAAAGACAAAGCGCAGTATGTGTGGGAGGCGAGGCCGGGCCGTCCTCTTGGCTCATTAGCACCACAGTAGCCTGAACTGCTGTCACACAGGCTGAGCATTAACCACCGCCGACAACACCAGACTCCTGTGCAAAGAAGGAAAACATGGAGAGTCTGCTGAACAATACACTTTTACAGTTATCCCTGCAGTTTGTAAAATATGGAAATGGGGAAAAAAATAAATGGAATTAGAGATACAGAAATAATCTGACCATACAAATGAGCGTTTGGAGTCGATATTCAGAGGTAGAACAAAAGAAGGAGGAGGAGGAGAAGAAGTTTGTTATTTTTCATATGTCAGAGTTTCGTCGTCTGAACCCACTTTATCCTAACTAGGGTCACTAGGGTCACAGGGGTCACTGGGGGCCTAATCCAGCTACACTGGGTGAAGGCAGGGTCAGAGGTCACCCTGTATGAGTCTCCAGTTCATTTTAGGACTGAACATATATAGACAAACAATCACTGTCACATTCACACCTATGGGTGATTTACATTAACCAGTTAACCAGGTAACCAGTTAACCTATCAGTGCATGTGTTTGGATGGTGGGAGGAGCCAGAGTACCTGGAGAAAACCCACACAGACACGAGGAGAACATGTAAACTCCACACAGAAAGGTCTGGTGTGGGAATAGAACCAACAACCTTCTGTCTGTAACCAGTGCTAACCACTGCACCGCTGTGACGCCCACATGTCAGAGTTGTTTGGGGTAAATTAAAAACATTTGTTATGTTGCCAGATTTTGATGACACCGACAGCCGACATACGCTGGAACACACCAGGTTGATTTTCTCAACGTCACTCTTACAGTCGCCAAACCACATGTGCAGTCACCTTTATTTTAAATAATATCATCCTCATTAGAGAATAACTGTCATGGCTGTCACTACCCTCAGCTCCACGTCCTGTCATTTCTTTCCGTCCTCTGTGCACCGGTTTTTATTTTTCTTCTTCATCTGTTCCCGTCCAAATGTGAGCTACAGCGCCCCCACAAGTTCTGGCAGTGTAGTTCTGTTTCATGCATATCTGTGCATTAGTGGAACAAATGATGCTTCAATGCACATTTACGCAATGTTTAATCGAGGGTCACAGCTGATCACCGTGATTGACCTGAAATTATTTTTGCCATCATTAATCATGATCATACAATTGTATATATATATATATATATATACTCATTTTATTTTCTTTATTTCATTATTTTTAATTTATTTTATATACATGTATGTATGTATATATATATATATATATATATATATATATATATATATATATATATATATATATATATATATATATATATATATACATGCACATACATCTGACACTCACACAACCAAGACACAACACTGATCCATACTTTACCTGTTTAGTTACACATTTTGTTGCGTTTGTACATAACACACACACACACACACACACACACACACACACACACACACACACACACACACACACACACACACACACACACATACACACACACATCACTATGTTGAATTATAAATATTCGTATTAAATGCAACTCTTTTTTGTGTTGCTTTAATAAAGGTAAAAAAAGGCTGATGTAAAACTAAAAATATCAGCCCCTAAACCCCCCCATCAGTGGATCACCAGTATCCAGACACACACACAATGTTGAGGCTAAAACAAGAGCTGAAGGAAACATGGAAACAGTTTGTTTGTAGATCTGACACCAAAGGTTTGACTATTTACTTTACAAAGTCTGTCACAGATGAATTAAAACCGGATTAGACTGTGTGGGTGGGGCAGGGTGAACAACAGCCAGAAACCCCCCAGCAAACATCAGCTCCCCTTGAAAAACCTTTAGGAGGGTCCTCTGTAATAATAATAATTAAGTTTATATTTGCTATATATTATGTTACATTTCAAATATGGTCAAACATTTCCTACATGATTCTGTATATAATGTATGATTCATATGATATATATGATTCAATAATCAACAAATTTACTAATATTATCACAATGGGGTGGGATGGGGTGGGGTGGGGTGGGGGTGGGGTGTCACTGCAGACTGTGACCAGTGAAAAAAAGGGAGAACACCGTTTGGCAGATTACTTGTTTTCATTTCTACATTTTGGAAAAAGTTAAACGTACAAAAAATACATTATAATGTAAAATGCATGAAAAATACACTATAATGTACTAAGAATACAGTAAAATGCAGTAAAAATATAGTATAATACAGTAAAAATACACCATAATGCAGTAAAAATGGTGATAGAAACATTTGTCCCAGGTGTTGTTTGCTTTGGTTTATTGTTCATTTGAATAACTGCTTCAATTAAACAAATATAATAACAAAAACAGGTCATAGTTTCATTTCAGAGTTGATATCTATTTGTACTGTATTTTCTGCACTATAAGGTGCATTAAGTGAAATCAAAATAATGAGATAAAAAGTCAAAATTTCCAGCCATTAAGTACAGACAGAATTCATCCATATATAAGGTGCACTGTGGTTTTTGGAGAAAATTCAAGTCTTTTAAGTGTCACCTTATAGTCTAATATATATATATATATATATATATATATATATATATATATATATATATATATATATATATATATATATATATATATATATATATATATATATATATATATATATATATATATATATAGTGTATATATAGTGTATATGTATGTGTAATTATCATGCCCCCACCCAACACCCTGGGGTGGGGCTGGGCTGCAGGGGCGTCTCTACGTGTAGGAAGGAAGCAGACAGTATGAAATGGAGCAGAAGGTCTGATCATGAACAGGATGAGGACAGCAGACAAGGTCACAGATGTGACACTAACAATAGGGGCGGGGCAGGGGGGGGGTCACCTGTCTATTAAAACCAACCATTTTTCTGTGTGTCTTCAGTGGAGGAGACAGAATCATTGGGTCGACAAGAAGGAGGGTCGATCATTAATCACTTTTAGTCCTGCTCTTAGAGCTGGGGGGGGGGGGTGCAGACTTTATCATACAGTAAATACAGATTAGAGCTGCACCATATTAGAAAAAACTACTGACATTGCCACTTTTAAAAAATATAATATGAAAACAATCATCAGGAGTAAATAACAGCTGTGTGGTGTTATCTTTCTGTAGACCAAATAATTAAATACAATTAAAAATTAATAACTAAAAGAAATGATAAAACATTTAAATAAAATGTAATTACATACACACACACACACACACACACACACACATATATATATATATATATATATATATATATATATATATATAAATATATATACATATTTATCAGTATTTGTATTATATAGTGCAGCTGTAAATCTGTCACTGATGATAAAAAAGTGCAGGGGGTGTGATGGTATTTTAGAGGGGCCTCTTCTATCTGAGGGAGTTTGGTATTGTTTCAGGTCACATGATTTGAGAGGGGGGGGGCATTAAAGCCCAGACAGATATTGAAGTGACCTCCAGCCCTTTCATGTCATGGGGCGGCCCCCTTTTAAAACAAAACACACATGACAAGAGCAGAAGAGGACCAATCAGATGGCTTAATTGTTCCCTGACAATTAGACCATCACTCACCCAAGCCAGCAAAAGTAGCAAAAGGATGAGGCGGCAGAAGAAAAGGATGAAAGTGGAGGACACTAAAACACCCACTGAGAGAGAGGGAGCGAGGTGGGGCAAGGGAGAAGGTCCTGCTATTGAGGGTCCGACAGGCCCAGAGCAGCGCACAACACTTTACAATACTGTACAATGCTGTTCTGCACCATTAAGTGGCATGGAGGGCAGGCCCAGGACAAAGGAGCACTGCCCCCCACCCCCCCTCCAGGAAACACCCCCTTTTCAACACATATGTTTGTGGCCGATGCACAGGATGCTCCTCTGGCCGCGGCCGCATGTTCAGCATCTGGACACCACGGTGAGGGTTAGGGTTCTTCAGTCCACAGTGACCAGGGGACGGCGTCGCCACGGTAACCGGGGTAGCCATACACAAGGATTCGAAGGCAGCACTCCAGAGATTAAGGAAAGGAAGAGGGGCTACTAGTGAAATAATGATTTTGTTGGATTTAGAGTCAAAGTAAAGCAAAGGAAAAGTTCCAGAGGAAATATATTAACAGAAGTTTTAAAAAAAAAAAACACTGTAGTTTTACACATGTGGACAAAATAAAATGTAACCATTCAGCAGCTGGGTGCTGAATGATCTGCTGAACTGCTCCTATTCTATCCTATGATCATCAGATTTTTTTTCTATCTGTCAAAAGATTAGATTAGATTAGATAGAAGTTTATAGATCCCATGGGAATTCTCCGTCAGGGAAATGATGATTTCAGCAGCAGAAAGAAAAAGCAGCACAAGGATTCAAGAATAAAACACGTCTTGACATATAAATATAACTGTTTAAAAACCTATGTAGTCTTGTTGTCATGGCAACTGCTCATACCAGTGAAGAGTTATGTGGATTAATCCATCATTATGATTAACCTGATTAAAAAAGATCTAAGGTGTGAAATGTGGTCGTTGTGCGACGTCACATAACGTCAGTGACGTCATAGGTAGGTCGAATATTAAAATGGACATATGTGAAAAACAGGGCCGAGGATTTCTTTGAATTTTTTTAAAACCCTCTAAGGGATTGTTAATGACCCATAAAATACATCGAAATTTTGCTGTTCGTTTAGCCTTTTGAGGTCATTTCATATTTGTCATTTTGTCTCACGATTTTCACTTTTTATGTCGTCATTTTACTTTTTACGTCATCATTTTCACTTTTTATGTCATCATTTTACTTTTTATGTCATCATTTTGACTTTTTACGTCATCATTTTCACTTTTTATGTCATCATTTTACTTTTTATGTTATCATTTTGACTTTTTATGTCATCATTTTGACTTTTTATGTCATCATTTTACTTTTTATGTCATCATTTTACTTTTTACGTCATCATTTTCACGTTTTATGTCATCATTTTCACTTTTTATGTCATCATTTTCACTTTTTATGTCATCATGACTTTTTATGTCATCATTTTGACTTTTTATGTCATCATTTTGACTTTTTATGTCATCATTTTGACTTTTTATGTCATCATTTTGACTTATGTCATCATTTTGACTTTTTATGTCATCATTTTCACTTTTTATGTCGTCATTTTGACTTTTTATGTCATCATTTTCACTTTTTATGTCATCATTTTGACCAATCAACCAATGAATATAAGTTCTACCTTAAACAACGTGTCTTCTGCTTGTTTACAGAGCTGCTGTGACCAGATCATTTATCCACTAAGATTAATTTTAAACAAATATGAAATTAACTCAAAAGTTTAAACAAACAATAACATTTCTATTCCCAAAATATATCTGTAATTTCAAATTGTCCTAATGTCTAACATGTCTAATTACCAGCCAAGACATAAAACACTTGGGATGTTTCCCAAACAGCAGCTTTAGTTTTAATGTCACACCACCAAAGCACCTGCTGCTGCAAAATGGAATTAATTATTATATAATGAGGAAACATTTATTACAAAATGTGTCGGGCAGTTTATTGAAAAATTAAATGAAAATGTTCTTACATTCTGGACGTTTATTACAAAATGTTGGTTCAAATTGCAACAATGCGCTAAATTCAGGGGATTGGCTGAATTTTCATTTTCATTGCAAAATCCTGGAGGGTGTGTATTGTAGTGGTGCGGCCCCACTTTAGATCATATTAGTGTGAATGTGGCCCCTGAACTAACATGAGTTTGACACCTCTGTCCTGGAGGTTGTGAACACACACAGATGCATGTCTGAATCATTTACATGACTCCTGCTAGTGTATTTTCCCTTTGGACGGAGGACAAAGAGCTGTCAGGGTGATGGATTGTGAAGCTGCTGCCTGACTTTCATTGAAAAGGATCCGCTTTAACTGGGGTCCATCCTTAAACAGAGCCACAAAAAAAAGCCCAAAGAGAAAGAAAAAATAGAAGCCCAGCAGCCGGCAGAGAAAAGAAGCCTCCAGAAGAAGAATCTTAACAAGTGTTTACCCTCTTTCTGTTGCCAAGCTGTGGAGCAATAACCCAGCGTAGCGAAAGGCAGCGGCTGATCCAGGAAGAAAAGGCTTGAGCCCGAGGGGTCAGGGGTCACTAACTCTGCTATTGTGTGGGCCGGGGCTAGCACACTTCAGCTTTTCAAAGGCCTGCGATGGGGGAGGAAGGAGAGGCCTGAAAACACTGGGTCAGGACTGGGGGCTTTACGGTAGCCGGCCAAGAAAAAGTTTGGACCCCAAAGGTTAAATGAAGAGCGAAAGGGCCCTTCTGTCCAATTACTGAGGGACAAATGCTCACCGTGACCCAGTGGGGTCAAAGGTCAGCCTGGCCATTGGTAGCGGCACACTTTGGCTTTTTGTGGACCAGATGAGATGAACCTCTACCGTGTTTATTTAAGTGACACGCCGACCAATAGTAAAGGTATAAATAATTCAGCAAGGGGGGGGGGGTTCTGCCACTTAGCAGAATTAATTTATAGACCAGAGTTACAGCAGGTCAGAGTCAAACACAACACTAACGACAAAGGCTACATTTAGATGATGCTTTTTAATTCAGTTAGTTATTCCGAATAAAGTCAAGTCATTACTTATTGTCCAGTGTGTATATATATATATATATATATATATATATATATATATACATATATATATATATATATATATATATACATACATACACACACATACACTGGACAATAAGTCATATATTAATCCATATATGTATAGGGGCTGGGATGATATGCTTTTATGCTAATTTGATTCTTTTACAATTTTTGGGTTAAATTGGATTCTTCGATTTTTTCCAATTTTTTGCTTGCTTTTTTAACATAAAATTTTTGTTTTCTTTTGCATTGGTTTCAACCATCAACATGTTAGACCAGATACATGTGATGTTTGACTTGCGTCGAGCAGCAGCTCGACAAAATCGACCATAGGAATCAATAAATTAATGCTGACATCAACAAAACAGGATATATATGCATCAGCAATGCAAAATATGTCAACAGTGCGAAATATGTGCATCAGCAATGCTAAATACATGTCAACAATGCTAAATATATGTCAACAATGCTAAATATATGTCAATGCAACATATGGAGCATGTGCAGAACGACTGGAATAATGTTAAAGAGGAATTAACTGAATTCAACAGGAACACAAATTCTCGTAAACAGGCCCACACACTCATCGCACTGTTTTCACAAGACTATATGAACAAAATTACAAACATTGCTGTTGGAGTGAGTACTAATTTTGATTAGCTTTAGTGCATTCTGAGATGCAGTCATGGAAAATAGAAGTCGTGCACAGTTATGCACTAATGAATAAAACCCCTGTGTGAGTCCCACTTCCAGGAGCTTTTTCTCAAGCCACCCAGTCGCTCTTCCAATCATGTGCCCATCTCGCTCTCAGGCGGCACTTGTGGTGTTAATACCTGCTGATACAAAGGCCCAGTGCAGCGGCATGGGGAGAGTGTGTCCCATATCCGGAGATGGTTGGATTAGACTGTTCCTGAACCACTTCCTCCTAAACCCATGGGCCGCCGGGGATTAAGTTAGTGAATTTAATCATCGCCACTTGTTAGGCTAACAGGCAAAGTGCAAGCATGTTACAACATTCAGCCACAGTGCTTTCTTTTTGCAAACTCAGACCTCCAGATGTTACGCACTAGGACATGTTTTCAGCTTCGTGTTACTCGTTTCCTTCAACACCTGAACCCATAAAGACCCAGTCTTACTTTGGTTGTAGTTCCCAAATTGTTTTTCTCCATTTAATTTTTCTTAAAGGAGTCATTCCATGGTTATTTCATTAATATTGTTGCGTTCTCCATTGTTCTTGAATGGATTGTGTGTTGGTTCTATTTAAAAAAAAAACAACATCCAAGTTGTTTTGTTTCCAGTTGTTTTTTCACGGTAGAAAAATGACTGGAGGTCGAACAACAGTGTTTACTGATGCTTCCTCATTCATGTCTATGACGCAGTGTTGAGGCTTCTGATTGGCTCAGAATGCATGATGGGACACTCCCCCCCTCCCCTCTGGTGCTGTGTGTGTTTACCATCCCAGAGTAACATCCAGCTAGGTTTGGTGCCATTGCTTGTTTTGAAAACGTGCTGTAAAAAAAACAGTTTTTATTTCCACAGAGACACATGAACCAGTTTGATCCAACAGCTTTTTCCGGTTTGTGCAGCAGCTACTGTGGCGCCGTCTGCTGTAGATGCTAATGCTAATGCTACGTCAGATTCGCTGCAATTGGGGTCGGGCTTAACCCCTGGTGGGTGATGCTAATGTCCTGGTCACGTGTAGTGGACAGACTTTTTCTGAGTGTCTGGTTTCTCTGTTGTTTTCTATGAATGATGGTAAATCCATCCAGTGGAGGGGGCGGCCTTGCAGGACGATCCAATCTTATTTCTCTTACTGTTGCAGAAAGGGTTTCCTGCTTGTCTAAACATGGATGAAAAACTGAAGATGACACAACACTTTTGTATCTTCCGTTTTCATCGTCTCCGTATAAATGTAGCCTCAGTGCATGATATGGGAACGTGAAGAGGTTTTCAAGCAATATGGTAAAATTTTTTCCAAAAAATTATCTCCCACCCCACGTTAAATAGAAAGTGACATAAAGTGAAACCTGGGTTTTTAACAGTTAAAGAATTCCAAGCTGGTAAAGCTAGATGCATTTTTACAAAAACCTCTGTGAACCAATGCAGCAGCGTGGAATCATAGTTAAACCACAAGTCCTAAACCTCTCGGAAAATCTAGAAATGAACCTGAGAACAATCCATCAAAGCCCTCATACTCATTCATCCAGAACACACTCAGAGCAATCGAAGCTTTAAATCTCTTCCTCTGTGGAATCCATTTAGCATGGCTCTGCCACACTCCGCTGGGGGGGTACAGTGGCTGGATACCAGGCGTGGCAGCACAGCTTTAAATGATGCGCCCACTGTTTGTGTGTGTGTGTGTAGGTCCAGGCTTGTGGATGGAGAGGCTTTTCTTCTCCCTGGGACTCCTCTCTGCAGGTCTTCTCCGTCCACCATAAGCCTGTTGGACACACATGGGAGCAGCCGGGGGGGAGTCGGCGGGCGTGAGCCGGGCTCCCAGGGTCTTACAGGCCCTTAGAGGAACCGGGATGACCTTTAATCAGGGATCAGGAGCCCGGACTGCAGCTGGAGGCCCACAGGAGCCCTGATTACACCCCAGCCCATGGGTCACACTCACAGCTGGGCCTCCACCTTCATCCAGGACACGGATCCAGCGTTTGGCCGGATGAAGTGCTCAGTGCAGGCATGAGGTGTACATTTATGAGCCGACGCTGAAATCTTCATCCACACGGTCTGAGTGAGACCATGAGAAGGTGCTGCAGATGTTTTTACTCCTCAACTATGGTTGGAAAGTACCGAAACGGTTTCATTTGATACCAAATTGGTAGTTTCAAAACGGTATTTAAATCGGTGCAGTTTTTAATTACAACCAGAGACAGTGGCGAATAAATTGTAAGATCAAAATTTAACTTACTTAACCAGGGCTCTAGACTAAACTTTTGCACTGGTTGCACTGATGCACCAGCACAAAAGTTAGGTGCACCCTAAATTTGTCAACTGCATTGCATTTAACACCGCAGTTTTACATGTTCACTTTTTTCTTTTTAAATCGTTGTCCATACAGAAAATATTGATATGTAAATGATTAATCAACAGTTTTGACAACAACGATATTTATTTGGAGCACAGCTCTACAAGAAATATTAGAACTGAACTGAAAAGTGCTATTGTTTAAAGTGTTTCAATGAGCTGAAATTTACACTGAAAACATCTCAAGATATATGAAAAAATTTCTAAATTGATAGTGCTTAAGGCTGAACATCTCAATATGTGAAAATCTGAATATCTCCATATCTTATGGACTATCCTCGATTACAATTACATGATCCTCAGATGTACTGACATTATTCAGTATGAGTGTGTGTGATGCTGTCATAGTTTGACTATGAAGGTCCTGTTTTGTTAGTTCTGTGCGTCTTCCTGTGTTGTCATCGTTAGTGTCTGGGCTTTTATTTTGTCACGTTGGTTCATGTTCACTGTGTCTTGTTTGACTTCCTGTCACCGGTGACCTGTCACCCAGTTAATTTAACTGTGATGTGTCTCACCTGGTGTATAAATGTTGGCCTCTCTCAGGGATTAGATGCCAGATTTTTTGCCTCCATGCATCAGTTGAGTGTTTGTCTTTGCTCTTGATATTCCTCCTGGATATTTGGTTCTCTGTCTTTTTGTCTGCTGGTCTGTTCTGTTCTTTCGCTGCATCTGATCTCCCAGTTCTGGACCTTGTTTCTGCCCCTGGCTTCATGTTCATCGTTTGGACCTCTCTGGCTTTTCGGACCTTGGTTCAGACCCTCTTCTGGTTTATGTTAACATTTTCTGGATTGCTCTGTTGGTTTTCTGGTTTTGACCCGGTTCCGTCCCCTGACTCTTCTTCTCTCTTATTCCCTAGTCGCTGTTATTGGCACAACCCAGCTGATCGGCTCACAGACAGCAACACATTACATTTCCTCTGTTGAATCCCTCAATGTGTATTCTAATTCTGCATCTGTCTTAAGTCTGCATTTGGATCCTTGTGTTTTGAAACCTGAATCAGATTCACGGGTTTGTGCTGCAAATGACAGCTGCAGAGGATATCCATTAGCATATAACCATTAGCATATAACCGTTAGCGTATAGCTGATGCAAGTGTATGTATTGATAACTAATTAGAATATTATTAGAACATATTCGGCGACATGCAGAGGTCTTGTGCATGACTCCGTACAAACCAAACCACACTCATCTGCTTGAACTGACAAACAGTGAGTCTCGTCTCTTGTTGATCACCTGGAGACTTAAAGAGTTGCAGACATTGTTTTCCCCCCAAGGGCTGGTCGCACCGGTGCAACCTCAAATTTTTTTGGTCACACTTTTGAGAAATTAAGTCACATGTGCAGCCAAATGGGTTGCGCTCGAGCCCTGCTGACCAGTCTGCCTGGCAAACTGTGAGACCACATCCTCTGCTATAACTTATTAACCTATTATATTATTATGAACATAGTAATGGTCTCAACAGGTAGATGCGCAACAGGTAGTTCAGGTGCAGGTCGCTCAGGAATACTCCTTACTCTATTGATTTATGGTTTGCTCTTAAAGTTTGTAGACACTGGAACAAAATTTGTTGATTCAGGACAGTATTCTAATCAATGTTTCTCCCAGGAATGGAGTAAACTTGGTAAATCTAATCACAAACATTTTGGCTATGGCAACCTCACGCTGCTGTCCATTTTCGTGTATCCAAGCTGGCAAGCGGTAGCCTCTGAGCGTCATGGTAGGAAAATGATCAAAACCGCATCTAAACGTCAAAGCTTCGAGCTATAATTGCGATCTACCGGCTGATGTCTGGGGATATACATCAGTGTCCCGGTCCATCTCCCGCTTGTGGAATGAGAGACCAATATGGAATCCAGCAAAGCAGACGACTAACAGGCCTACCTGAAAACAACATCATGAGCGGTGATCCCTCAGGTAAGCTCGGTGGAGCGGGGTTCTTCCATTTCAAGTAATGTGGATATTTCTGCTGATTTAATATCCATAGGAGATGCGAAGATATTGGCCCAGGTCAAGATCGGAAGAGTTGACGGGATTGAACGTGCCTCTGAAGACTGGCTTCTGGAGTTGAGGTGCTCGTGGAGGGGAAACATAGAGGCCGACGCAGCAGCCATCCTTGGACAGACGGCGAATGAAACAACAACGCAGCGCTTGGAGGATATCGTTAATCATAGGAATGTGGTAACTGAAGTTCTACGGACAACTAGGTCAAAACGACGAATAAATAAAGCCATAACTAAGCATTGTAAATGGAAAATTTTTAACACAATAAACAACTCTAGATTAATTTGGGAACAAATACAACATGTTTTACAGGATTCAAATATGGATTTCCTTGCAATATCTGAAACTTGGTTAAAGGAAAACTCACCACATGTGGCTATTAATGTGCCTGGTTTTAACATTTTCAGAAATGATCGTAAACATGGAAAAGGTGGGGGAGTTATGTGCTATGTAAAAGACACAATTAGATGTAATATAATCAAAGATATAGCATGTGAACTTGAATGTTTGTGTTTAAATATTGTCCTCTCGCCAGAAATGTCATTAACTCTAATTGTAATCTACCGTTTGCCCTCATCAAATGTTGGTTTCTATGAACAACTTAGAGAAATGTTGCAGCAGTGTGACTTCAATAGAGAGGTGATTGTAACAGGAGATCTGAATGTGAATTGGAAAGATAAGTCTGCAAGAAAACAACTGAAACAAGTAACTGACAGTTTTAATCTAACATAAGTGATTAGTGGAGCAACTAGAATCACTAATTCCTCTAGTACACAAATTGATCTAATATTTAGTAATAAGTCTGAAAAAATTATTAAATCGTATAACCTTATGACCGGACTCTCTGGTCATAATCTGATATTATTAGCTAGAAAAGTCAATGGAAGGAAATGCTCTGTTTCTGCACAGAACATGGAGTATTGGAAGATACCAAATAATAAAAAGGAAGATTTTAAAAAAGCTGTGCAGAATATAAAATGGGATGAATTAATGAAATCGGATAATCTGGACTTTACTAGCAAGAGAGAAAGGAGAGTTAGGAGAGTGGAAGCTCCGGAAACATACAAACAAAAAAAATTAAAGTTTGGGACACATTCACTGAGATTTTTATAGATTATGAATAGCTGCCAGTGTTTTCTTTCAAACCGGGTTCATATGTCTCTGGCTGTTACAGGTTGTCGACCCCAAAGAAATTGGATTTTAACACGGAAATAAATGCAGGTATCCGAGTAAGGTCGTTTGATGTTTATAAAGACCATTGATTACATTTTTAAAATGTAGGTCGAGAAGCAGGTCGGGTCCGTTCTTTTCAAATACATTTATTATTTACATTTATGGTTTAGTTAAAAAAGCGGTCGTTGTGGGTCGTTTATACATCGACCCACACATCACCCACTACATACATACACACAGGCAAACATGGGCTCATTAATACTCGGATGGCATGGGATAAAAAAAGAAATATTTTTTTAAAAGGGAGTATGAAATTAAATATTAAACATTGAATACCGGATGAAAAATTGATGAGAGAAAGAAATAAAAAGGGAAATTATTCATTCATTCATTATCTGAACACGCTTTATCCACACTTGGGTCACGGGGGTCACTGGGGGCCAAATCCAGCTACAATGGGCGAAGGTGGGGTACACCCTGTATGAGACGCCAGTTCATCGCAGGGCTGAACATATATAGACAAACAATCACTCTCACATTCACACCTATGGACAATTTAGATTAACCAGTTAACCTATCAGTGCATGTGTTTGGATGGTGGGAGGAAACCGGAGTGCCCGGCGAAAACCCACGCGGATGCAAACTCCACACAGAAAGGTCTGGTACGGGATTCGAACCAGGGTCCTTCTTGCTGTGAGGCACGAGTGCTAACCACTGCACCACCGTGCCGCCCAAAGGGAAATTAAAGTTGTTTTTTTCCCCTTTACATGAATCAGTTTCAGTGTTTATTCCTATGAAGGTTGCCATATTCTGCAGAAGATATTATACTTTTCATGCAGTTTACACGTCAAATACTCCACAGATATGTATTGTATTATAACGTTATGCCATTGTGTCCTTGAAGGGGGGGTTATCAAATATCCAATTTAACAAAATACATTTTCTGGCACAAAAAGTTAACATTCTCTACAACTTTCCCTCGTACCTGTCACTGATAAAACAGCAAACAGCATACAAAGTGGGTCAAAATTTAGTGATGTTCCTAAGATTATGTTCATATCATTCTCCACTATTTTCCAAAAATGTTTAATCTTTCGACATGACCATAAGCAGTGAGTAAGACTTCCAATTTCTGTTTTACACTTGGGACAATGAGGAGAAAAGTCGGTGATTAGTTGACTATTAAAATAGTCGTTGGATGCAGCCCTACTTGCATTGTTGTATTTTATTTGTATTTATACTTGCTTATGTATTTGTCGTCTTTTTAAAGTGCAGAATAAACTAAACTAAGTGGAATCTGTTTCTTTAACCCGTTGGTTGTTGACAGAGTTGCTGTGGAGCTTGGAGCACAGATTCGCCTCATCATACCCACATCCTCTCCTCGCAGACGTCCTGCCATCCAGGGGAATGCAGCCCCCCTTCACTTACCCACCCCGAGGATTAGCCCCCCCCCCCCCCCCCCCCCATCTCTCCTCTCTCTGTCGAGTACTACAATCCCCTCTCACCCTATTATCATATTTGATCCACAACGCCCCCTCCCCAACTCATTTCACCCTCCCACATGCACCACCAGCAAGGCATGCCCCCTTTTCTTTGGCCACTCTCAGAGAGAAGAGGAGGAGGATGAAGAGGCAGGGGCTTTTCATGGCGAACAATCTGCCAGGGAGATGAAGAAAGAGCGGGCACTCAATTAAGGGCTGCCCATTGAGCCTGCAGAGTGAGCCTGAATGTGGGCCCCTCCAAAGGAATGGAGTCCCATGAATAGATTGTGGGCCTTCATGAAATATTAAAGAGCGGACGGATTTCCCACAATATTTGTACACCTCCCTTTGTGAGGATTTCTCCCTCCATTGAGCCCGAAACTGTTAACACATCCGCTGTGAAGCACGGCCCGCGGACTGCGCTAAAGAGCCCCATGGTCCGAGCATCAAACGCACCCCGCCCTCACCTCTCGCTCTCGCGGTTGGTCTGTCTCTTTCTCTTTGTCCATCTTTTCCCCACGATCTCCCACTTTTTCTCTCTGTCCTCCTGCCCATGAGCTATTCATAGAGGGGATTACAGCAGTTTTAATGACCACCTGTCTTGGCTCCGACACTGTATTGTGCCATGCCAGGCCAAGCAGCAAGCATCCTCCCGGTGTTAAGAGGTCAGGGTGTTATAACTGGGGACCCATGTCTCCACCCGTACAAGGTCCACGGTCAAAACCACCCGGATAAGTTCACCACAACAATCGCCTTCATTAATCACCTCCGACTCGTACCCGGACAGGGATGAGTAAATGATACACTCTGGTGAGCCCAAGACATATTTAATCAGTATCAACTGATGATAAACATGACTGGAATATATATTTATTACTTGACCAAATTGAGATTTTAGAATTGACAATTGAGGAATTGAGATTTGGTCAAGTATGTTGATTGCTTGTGTGTGTTTGTTAACTTCGCGAATCAGAGATTTGCAGAAGTTATGTTGCTTTAACGATTGGTCTGTCCATGTGTGTGTGCACGTTACATCTTTTCTCATTCTAGTATCGCCAATTCTTGATGGATCCTTCTGAAATTTGGCATGTAGAAGGACACTGATGCAAGGATGAAACACACCAACTATCAGCTGAATCAAGTCACAACGTCCGGTCTGACACCATATTTTTTTTTAGGGGCGGCCATGGCTCACTTGTTAGAATGGGTCATCCAGTTGGTGGTTCGAATCCCATTCTGTCCTAGTCGGTCCATTGTGTCCTTGGGCAAACACACTTCACCCTCCTGCCTTCAGTGTCACTCACACTGGTGTATGAATGTTTGGTGGTGGCCAGAGGGGCTGCAGGCACAAAATGGCTGCCATGTCTTTGTCAGTCTGCCGCAGGGCAGCTGTGGCTACATATGTAGTTTACCACCATCAGAGTGGGCATGTGAGAGCGAATGAATAGGTCACTAATGTGAAGTGCTTTGAGTGGCCAAAAAAGCACTTCATAAATCCAATCCATTATTATTTTTACGACTTTTCACACTCTAGTGGCACCAATTCTTCATGGACCGTCATCAAATGTGCCCTATGTGGACATTCGGCGGTTCTGTAGTTACCATGGAAATGCCGTTTTCTTTGACAACATTGATTCACCCAGGGCTGGCATGAGGCATAAGCAGTTGCCAAGGGCACCAGATGTCTTGGGGGCACGAAGTCCCACAGAATTAAAATATGAAGCTATTGTATTTTCTGGACTAAAAGGCACACTTAAAAGACTTTAATTTTCTCACAGTGCACCTTATATATGAATTCTGGTTGTGCTTAGTGACTGGGAATAATGGCTTTTTATCTCATAATTGTAACTTTTTAATTACATAATTTGGCCTTTTCAATCACATAATTTTTGACAGATGCTAATTTCTAATTCCACAAAAAGGAAAAAGGGGTGCTTGCCCAGGACAACCCACGGTGTTGATCAATGGAAATAGAAATGCTCGGTTTATGTTCAGTTAATGAAAAAGAAGCATTTTTGTCCGTTTTTCACACAATGACCTTTCTCTTTGTCCATCTTGTCCCCACGATCTCCCACCTTTTCTCTCTGTCCTCCTGCCCATTAGCTATTCATGGAGGGGATTACAGCAGTTTTAATGACCACCTGTCCTGGCTCTGACACTGTATTGTGCCATGCCAGGCCAAGCAGCAAGCATCCTCCCGGTGTTCAGGGGTCAGGGTGTTATAACTGGTGACCCTTGTCTCCACCCGCACAAGGCCCACGATCCAAACCCCCGGATAGGTTCACCACAACAATCACCTTCATTAATCACCTCTGACTCGGAAGAAAAACACAGACGCAGAGGGATGAATAAATGATACACTCTGCTGAGCCCAAGACATATTTAATTGGTGGTAACTGGTGCTAAACAAGACTGGAGGGGGTGCAAGAAAACAGCTGTT
>CM035789.1:46208142-46213142 GCA_020466265.1 Siphamia tubifer | reverse complement strand
ATGTGAAACTGAAGAGTTGAGGACGTGAAGATGTGATGTTGGTAGGTTTTGAAGCTGTCATTCTATGGTTATTTATTAATATTGTGTTCTTCATTGTTATTGAATTCATTGTTGGTTCTACTTAAAAAAAAATTCAGATTGTTTTGTTTCCAGTTGTTTTTTCACAGTAGAAAAATGACTGGAGGTGGAACAACAGAGTTTCCTTCTACTTCCTCATACATGTCCATGACGCGCTGATGACTCCTTCCAAGAGTATGTTATTCAGCCAAGAGTGTCACCTGACTTATCTGACTAAGTTATTAGTCAAGCACCGTTCCTAGTGCCACTACTACCTGTCATGTTAGACAGAGACAGATCAGTTTTTCTGTCCATTTTTTTTCTTTGAGGTCATCAACCCTGTTGAAAACGTGCAGTAAAAAAAACACTCTTTATTTCCACAGAGACACATGAACCAGTTTGATCCAACAGTTTTTTACAGTTTGTGCAGCTACTGTACAGTACAGTACAGTAGGTACAGTACACTGAGTTCCTTCTTTCTTCTCTTTCTCTCCCTCACACCTGTTTCTGTCATTTTTATAACCTATCTTTCATACCAAGTCTGTTCATGACTAGTCACCTGGTGTCCCCTTTCCCCCCTCCCCCCCTGGGGGGAGTGGTGGTTTTCCTGACAGAGTCTGCACGGGAGCCATGGACGACAGGATCTGCAGTATCTCGCCTGTGCCGACCTGTGACCCCGGACCCCCGCCCCTGCCTGTCTGGACCAGCCCCCCCTCCTGCATTTATACATGGACGTTCATCTATAGCCTGTCCGTCCATGGGAGTGGATCTGTCCTTCAATGTGGTTCTCCTCAAGATTTCTTCTTTTTCCCACTGGGTTTTGAAGTTTTTTCTTGCCGAGAAGGAGGGTCTAAGGACAGGGGATGCTTGGGACTTTTTTCATGTATCTCTGTAGTTGATTGTGTTTTTGTAAAGCCCTTTGAGACGACTTTGTTGTGATTTAGGGCTTCATAAATAAAATTTAATTGAATTGAATTGAATACTGTGGCACCGTCTGCTCTTGTAGATGCTAATGCTAATGCTACTTCAGATTGGCTGCAATGGGGGAGGGGCTTAACCCCAGGTGGGTGGGGCTAATGTCCTGGTGACGTGTTGTGGACAGACTTTTTCTGAGTGTCTGGTTTCTCTGTTCTTTACTATGAATGATGGTAAATCCATCAGTGGAGGGGACACACTTGCAGCAAACACAGCATGTGTTGGTAACTGTGGGTGAGCCATCACCATGGTAACTCTGGGTGAGCCATCACCATGGTAACTCTGGGTGACCCATCAAAAGTGGTTTTCAGCACAATGACACCTGTCCCATTATATTATGAAAACAGTCGTCTCAGAATTTCATGCAGTATTTTACTAGACCAAACATTTCAGGGTAATTTAATTATAATAGTACAAACAACCTCAATTAGGCTACAAGAAAAAAACATTAACAAATGAACATTAAAACATTCCAAGGCCAGTTCACTTTTAAATGTTTGGACAAATCCTCCTCCATCTCCACTGAAAAGATTCTTTGGCTGAGGATACAGCACCGCAAGCCACTGTGTTCACCTCCCCTTTCTCTCTCTTTTTTTTTTCTCCAACTCCACTGAGGAGTTATTAAATTAAAATCTGTCTGTCTGTCTGTCTGTCTGTCTGTCTGTCAGCAGGATTACACAAAAACTTCTGAACAGATTTTGATTAAACTTTCAGGAATCCTAGATAATCGGTCAAGTAAGAATTAGATTTTGAGCAATAAAGGTCAAAGGTCAAGGTTACACTAAAACACATCAGTGGTAATATCATTCACATGGTCTGACCTTCAGACATCAGATGGGTCAACACCTATGGCTCCATCACGTCACATTTTTGACGTCAAGTCAACGGTGTATTTGCAAACCATGTGACCTTGACCTTAAACCAGGGTTATTGACACATTTTATCAACTCTAACAATAGATTGTGCTTCATATTAAATATCAGAGCAAAAATATGCAATATGGTTGATACACCGCGTCACATGACGTCATAAGTAATCGAATATTGAAATGGTCGTATCACATAAACTGAACCCAGGATTTTTTCACTAGTTTTTTTTTCATACCCTCTAAGGGACACCTGTGGAACAAACTACCTGAATATCTGAGGTCTGACAAATACTGACCGTTCATTTAAATCAGACTGAAAACATTACTGTTCACTGGAGCTTTGATTGACAATTATTGTCTTTTAAATGTTTTTGTGTGACTTATTTTAATTTTCTTTTAATGCATTTTATGTAAAGCACCTTGATTTGTCCTGGATATGAAACGTGCTTTTCAAATACACATGCCTTTGGGAGTGCTTTAAGACACGGGTGTCAAGTCCCTCGTCCACATGATTGGCCATTTTTGTTCATTTTGTTGCTTATTTTTATTATTTTTTTACTGTGGAACTGCTAAAGTCATCAATAAAATAAACAAAAATTAATAAGAAACTGACAAAATAATTAGTAACATGAAGAAAGTAAGACACAAATGGAGCAAAATTCAAGTAAAAATAAAAAGTAAAATGTAGAAAAACAAACAATGAGCAACAAAATGAAAAACTGTGTCATGTTACTAATTATATTGTCAGTTTATTCATTTTTGTTCATTTTATTGATGACTTTGGTTCATGTTGTTGCTTATTTTAATTCTTTTTTACTGTTAACGTTTCAGGAGTTAAAGGGTTAAACTGAATCATGTTCAAGAGGGAAATATCTAAAACATGTCAGACACCGGCCCCATGAGGACTGGATGTGGACACCCCTGCTTTAAGATCCATTTGACAGTACATTTAAGATATGGTTCATGGTAGGGTGAAGTGACACAGTGTCTCACTTTACCTCATAGCCACCTTTTCAAAAAAAAAACCCAACATGGTTAGAAATTCAGAGGAATGTTCAGCTGGCATGAAGCACATGGTCTTATATGTTGGAAGGTCACTCATATGTAGGGCATCATTTTTTCCACCTGAGCCTCAGTATTTTCATAAAATTATTGCTTAAGTTCACAAACAATAAATGCACTTTTACATGGGAAAAATACATATGAAAAAAAAAACATACTTGCCACAGTATCAGCACCAACTTTTTTCCCCTGGAAATGGTGGAATGGGAGGGGCTTGAAAATGTGATGGTCACATGATCAGAAATATGTTCAGTTTTACATATATTTATATAAATGTAAAGAGTTTAAAGTACATATATTTATATAAATGTAAAGAGTATAAAGTACATATATTTATTTAAATGTAAAGAGTTTAAAGTACATATATTTATTTAAATGTAAAGAGTATAAAGTACATATATTTATTTAAATGTAAAGAGTTTAAAGTACATATATTTATTTAAATGTAAAGAGTTTAAAGTACATATATTTATATAAATGTAAAGAGTATAAAGTACATATATTTATTTAAATGTAAAGAGTATAAAGTACATATATTTATTTAAATGTAAAGAGTATAAAGTACATATATTTATTTAAATGTAAAGAGTTTAAAGTACATATATTTATTTAAATGTAAAGAGTATAAAGTACATATATTTATTTAAATGTAAAGAGTTTAAAGTACATATATTTATATAAATGTAAAGAGTATAAAGTACATATATTTATTTAAATGTAAAGAGTATAAAGTACATATATTTATATAAATGTAAAGAGTATAAAGTACATATATTTATATAACTGTAAAGAGTATAAAGTACATATATTTATATAAATGTAAAGAGTATAAAGTACAGATATTTGTAGACAAAGTTGCCAGAATAATAAATACTCCTGTAAAGTACAGGTATGACTTAATGTAGTACTTTTACTTAGTTCCTCCCCAGCTGTGCTCAGCACAAACATACATATCTTATTTATATTATCACCCTGATGTGGCCTGTTCCAGTTATTATTTGGGTGAATTGACCCTTTAATCCAGTTCCACAGTAAAAATAAATAAATAGATAAATAAATTAATTAATTAATAAGCAACTAGATGAACAAAAAACAGCCAAAGTTATCAATAACAATGAACGAAAATGAATAATAATAATAAATACACTTGTTTGTTGCTTGCAGTCACATGGATGATTTTTTTTACCTCCACCTATTTCCATCCTGTGTGAGGTTGGGTGAGGACACCCCCCCCCCCCCCCCCCCCCCCCCAGTAGAGACCCAGCTGTGGGGCACATTGCAGAGCAGACCTCCATATGCTGAGGTCTGAGCTCCAGGCTGTCGACACTGCTGCAGCACATGGAGGGCAGCTGGGGGGCACATGATGGGGGTCAACGAAGGGGGGGGGGCACTGCTCTACCAGTATTGTACCAGGAGGACAAGAGCTGAGCAGGACGCAGCAGGAGGGAGGGGGGGGGGGGGCTTTTCTAAAGAGCCATCAACTGGAGCTACTTTTCTCACTCACCCTCCTCTGTGACTCCCCCCTCTGCCTCCCCCTTCCTCTACCCATTCACTTACCCTTCTCTGTGACTCCCCCCTTCCGTTTGTAGCGTTACTAGCTTTATTCTGTTTGTAGCATTACTAGCTTTATTCTGTTTGTAGCGTTACTAGCTTTATTCTGTTTGTAGCATTACTAACTTTATTCTGTTTGTAGCATTACTAGCTTTATTCTGTTTGTAGCATTACTAACTTTATTCTGTTTGTAGCATTACTAGCTTTATTCTGTTTGTAGCGTTACTAGCTTTATTCTGTTTGTAGCATTAC
This sequence comes from Siphamia tubifer, assembly GCA_020466265.1. Lineage (NCBI taxonomy): Eukaryota > Metazoa > Chordata > Actinopteri > Kurtiformes > Apogonidae > Siphamia > Siphamia tubifer. Next base: position 46,208,377 of record CM035789.1, on the reverse strand, counting down.
TAGCTTTATTCTGTTTGTAGCATTACTAGCTTTATTCTGTTTGTAGCATTACTAGCTTTATTCTGTTTGTAGCATTACTAGCTTTATTCTGTTTGTAGCATTACTAGCTTTATTCTGTTTGTAGCATTACTAACTTTATTCTGTTTGTAGCATTACTAGCTTTATTCTGTTTGTAGCGTTACTAGCTTTATTCTGTTTGTAGCGTTACTAGCTTTATTCTGTTTGTAGCATTACT
>CM035789.1:46073142-46203142 GCA_020466265.1 Siphamia tubifer | reverse complement strand
ACTGGTGACAACTGGGGGAAAGGTCGTGATAGGGTCTCTAGATCTACACTGAAACATCGAATCAACTTAAAAATTCTTCTTCAATTTTGGCTTTTTATCTCATTTTGACTTTTTATCTCATCATTTTGACTTTTTATCTCATCATTTTGACTTTTTATCTCATCATTTTGACTTCTTATGGTCAAACAAAAACAATCTAGTTGAATGAACCAAATTGAATTGCATATGGTTATTTTAATTAAATTTCATTTAATTCACTCAACTCGATGTTTTTATATGTGACCTTTTGAAGAAGAATTTTTAAGTTAATTCAATGTTTAACTTTTTTCAGTGTATATAATTTCTATATCATAATTGACTTTAATCTCATTATTTTAACTTTATCTCATGAGTATGCATTTGTCATCTCATATGTATGACTTTTTTGTCACAATTTCATTAAATCGTAATTACCTCCTCTGTCTGCAGGATTACGCATAAAGTACTGAATGGATTTTGATAAAACTTTCAGGAACTGAAACTAAGTAAAAGTACTTTGTTACTGTACTTAAGTAAAATACAGATACCTAAAAAATCTACTTGAGTATTTATTTTTCTGGAAACCTTTTACTTTTACTCCCTACATTTTTATATAAATATATGTACTTTATACTCTTTACATTTATATAAATATATGTACTTTATACTCTTTACATTTATATAAATATATATACTTTATACTCTTTACATTTATATAAATATCTGTACTTTATACTCTTTACATTTATATAAATATATGTACTTTATACTCTTTACAATGTCAGAATAGACTTTTATAAACTAAATAGATGCGACAGTATGAAAAAATCAGTGGAGAGGAACTGTGACTTTATATATTATAGTTCTATCACTATTATCTCACAATTTTGACTTTTTCTCTTAAAATTATGCATTTTTTTAAAATGTCATGATGACTTTTTATCTCAATTGTGACTTTTTCTGCCCATTTTTCCAACATTTATTGTCCATACCCACAAAACTGAGTACAGTGACCCTAACCAAACACATTATTTACACCTAACTCACCTTCACATGCATAATTTAAGATACTTTTGAAACTTTTATGGGTTTTTTTCATGGTTAAATAAGTAATATTGCATTAATGGCAAAAAAAAAAAAAAATGCCGTTTTACCTTTGACTTTATTACAATTGTAAAATTGCAATTTTTTCTTTCACTTCAGTAAAGGAGTTGAATCAGTACTTCTACTTTTACCAAATTATTTCTTCACACCGGTAGCTGTACTTCTACTTCAGTCTAGAATGGGAGTACTTTGACCACCTCTGCTAACTAACTAACTAACTAACTAACTAACTAACTAACTAACTAACTAACTAACTAACTAACTAACTAACTAACTAACTAACTAACTAACTAACTAACTAACTAACTAACTAACTAACTAGTTTCCATTCAGAAACAAAATGAGCAGGTTTGAAGCAGCTACAGGTTCCTTGTACTGTCCTCTGCTGTCCTGCACTGTCCTGCACTGTCCTCTGCTGTCCTGTATTGTCCTGCACTGTCCTCTGCTGTCCTCTGTTGGCCACATACAATACTACACAGCTAAGAAGTCTTCACAGCAGTGGGACCAACCATCAGGTTGTTGGACAGGCTTTGTCCGACCATGGGGCGAGCACTGGGGACATATTTTCAGTGGGTTGTCTGGGGGTTCTCCTTCTGAAAATGTTGTATTTGTTAGATGCAATTTAATAATAATAAGAATAATAAATTTTATTTGTATAGCACTTTTCATGGCACTCAAAGACGCTTTACATGCAGTAAAAACAGAACAATAAGAGTCCAACTACAATAAAAACAAACAATAGAAAACAGAGCAATCACTAATTAACACAGACAGAATAAAAGTAATCAAACATTAAAATGAATAAATTACTTTTTAAAAGGGATTTAAAAGTGTTGAGGTTGGAACAGTGACGGATGGTTGGGGGGAGTGAGTTCCAGAGATTTGGGGTGGCTACAGAAAAGCCCCCCCCCCCCCCAGGGTCGGTGCTTGGTTTTGGGCGGTGGGACGAGGAAGTGGACAGAAGAGGACCGGAGGCTCCAAGAGGGGACATGGGATGTCAGGAGGTCAGTGAGGTAGGGGGGCGGGGCCTGGTAATGGAGGGCTCTATGAGTGAGGAGGAGGATCTTAAATGTGATTCTATGTTTGAGGGGCGGAGCCAGTGAAGGTGTTGGAGGACAGGAGTGATGGGATGGTGTGAGTGGGTGAGGAGACAAGCTGCAGAGTTCTGGATGAGCTGGAATTTATTAAGGTGTTTGGAGGGAAACCATAAAGAAGATACTGCAGTAGTCGAGTCTGGAGGTGATGAAAGTGTGAATAAATGTTTGTGCAGTAGAGAGGGAGAGAGATGGACGGATACAGGCGATGTTTACAGGATGGTTTGGTGACCTGTTTGGTGTGTTGAGTGAAACTGAGGGTTGTGTCGAATATGATGCAGAGGTTATGAGTGTGGAGAGAGAGAGTTACGGAAGTGTTGTCAAAGGAGACACATATGAGAGGGAGGGATTGGGTGAGGGAGCAGGGGCCAATGATTAGGAGGTCGGATTTTTCACTGTTGAGTTCGAGGTAGTTGGTTTGCATCCAGGTTTTTATTTCAGAGAGGGTGGAGAGGGAGGAGAGGGAGGAGAGGGTGGAGAGAGAAGAGAGGGTGGAGATGGTGGAGAGGGAGGAGACGGTGGAGAGGGAGGAGGAAGTGATGGTTTTGGAGGAATTGTAGTAAAAGTAAATGTCCAGCTTGACTCAGGCGTCCAGTACAGAGGTAGAAGTAACTAAGTAGAAATTCTTTTACTGGACTTTACTTGCATGTTTATTTGTCTGGTCGGCCATATTGGATTTCTCCATTTTGAGACATTATGGGACATTATGGGACATTATGGGACATTATGGGACAGTCCGGCATACAGAATATTTGAATTCAGCACCCTTAAAAAAACTAAAAAACACTGTATGACAAAAATGAACATGAAACCCCTTGAGGGTTCATCTGTTTTGAAAACTGACCCTGACTATGGATTTTTTTTTCACTGTGAAAAGAAATTTTTTTTAAGGGTCACCTGGGCGGATTTATCAGAACCATGATCCTCCGAGTCCACGCTGGAGTCGCACCGTCCTCTGTCAGATGGAGACAACAGTCTGATGCTCCTTGATGATTGTCCCCAGAACGGCCGTACGTCCTCAGATTGTCTCCCTGTTATTTCTCTTACCTTTCTCTACCTTAATATATGTTATCTACATTGTGTGTTTTTCATTATTTGTAAGTTATTAGGACAGTATTTCACATCCGTACAGTACAAAAACAGATGCAGATGACCTGGCGGGATGAGGGGCGGGGAGAAGGGGGGGCTGTCGCCTTTTTACATGTTTTTCTCTCATTGGTTTATGTCACTGTATGTACGATTGTGAAAGCTGGACACTCAGCGCTGACACGGAACGTCGGATTCAATCCTTGGAGAACAAGTGCTACAGGAGGATGCTACACATAGAGAACACAGTGACTATGTTAGACAGCTAGGCACCACACATGAACAGGAGCCTCTACTCTCAACAGCAAAGCGTCGCGAACTGGCCTGGTATGGGCATGTTAAAAGGCATACCTCGCTGTCCAAGACCATCCTACAGGGACAGTGGGAGGGAAGCGGAGAAGAGGCAATCCTGGATGGACTTTTTCTACACCACACAGTAAATGACACCAAACTGACAGTAATGCAGCTAGTTAGGGAATCAGGGTAACGGCGGGCTGACTGGGGGCTATACCCTCTGTCAACTGGCCTAAAATACCCCCTGTTAATGCACTGCACAAAGTAAGGCAAACAAACCTCATATCTCCATCATGCAAAGAGGGAGAAAAAAAGGTTATTGTATTGACGTAAAGGAAATTTAAAAGAAAAGGAGGAAAAAAAAAAAAAGGGGTGTTCAAGTGTTCAAATTGAATTATGTAAACTTGAACCATCAAATATGGAACAAAAAAACAAACAAACTGATAAATAGTATATAATTATAGAGAACCAAAAAACATCTGCTCATTATGATGATTTTCAGAGTGGGAAGTTTGTGTAACTTAAAACATACACTCATGTTAATTATTTAAAATGTAGAGAGATGAGTGCAATGAATCAATCAGATCAAGGAACATTTGTGACTGGAACCATGCATTTCAAACAAGTTATTTATTTTTTCGTTTATATATTTTTTGTTTAAGTATGAATGTATGGGTTGTGACTATGGAATGGGGGGGGTAGGCAAAAATAAGCAACTCTGCTTCAGCCTACTCCTTTTGACATGTCATTATATAATCACTATAACTTGTACTGTTACAAGATATGTAATCTGCTCAAATAAACTCAAACAAACAAACAAACAACATCAAGGAATGAACTGGCTGCAGCTTCCAGACCTTTCTACGTACAGCTGAGGACCGAGAGCGCTGGAGATCCCCTACCCCTACGGTCTCCTAGGCCATGGGATGAGTTGAGCTGATGACACTATTTTACCACTCGGACCTACTTTAGATTAAATTGACCTAAAATAATTTTCACATCATTGATTGTTAATATCTTCAGTGTCATTTTTGCATTTCATAAATTCATCCACCAGCTGGTCTGGACCCTTTGGTGGGCCAGCTTTGGCCCCCGGGCCGCATGTTTGACAGGTGTGGTCTAAAACATGCAGGATAGTGACCCTGAAGGACCAGACCTGAACCCCCTTGAACAAAGGGGAAGAACAGGTGAAAGACAAGGACATAAGAATGTGGACCAGGGTTGGACTGGGACTAAAAATTGACCCAGGCATTTTGTACACAGACCGACCCACCAGGTATCAAGCAGGGGCGAACTTGGGCAAAAAAGCAGCCAGTAAATTATTGGCTGACCGGTGCACTGCAAACCACAGTTGTCTGTCACTGATGAAACTAGTGTAGTATATGTGTTATTATAAAAGTACTAAGACTAATATGTATGTGTGTGTACTATTAAAGGTCTATTTAATGCAACAGTAATTATATGGTAAAAGGTTATTCACAAGAGGGTCAGCTTTAGCACAGACTGAACTATTGATTTTAAATTGGGACCATATTAAAGTAAGACAAACAAAAGCATGTAATAATCAGTGCATCAGTGAATGACCGTTCCAAATAATGGTTCAGAAATGAAAGTGAACACAAAAATCAATGCAACAATATTAGCTGTATTAAATACTCAAGATTAAATCAAAAATACATCAACATACTAACGTGATCAAGATACCAGATTAACATGAAATTATTGGATCATATTTGAAATAAATAATGTCCAATATTGTTTATAAAATTCAATCGATTAATTGTATTATTGATACTGAATACTATAGATACAATAAAAATATCAGTGCTATGACTCAAAGCTATGGAATATGGACATTAATCTGTGAATAAGTTCATTTATAATTCACATTTTTATAGAAATGGCATCAATATTGTCAAAAGGAGCAGATAATCACAAGGCTAATGGAACTAACCATGTCCACCGTGGCTAAGCTAACACCAACAACAACCTTTAGACAGCTGAATATCAGCCTCTTCCTCAATTTGTCGATGGTACACGCCATGCAAGGGTTTGTCCTTCCATGATAGCCCCTCTGGTTCCTCGACCTTACTGGGCTTTTGTTGCCTGAGGCATTCACTTAGCAGTTGGTCATTGGGGGCCATTTTCTTGATGTATTCCTGGAGGTTCGCCGTTTCCTCCTGGACAGTAGTTCTGACACTTACTAGTCCTCTGCCCCCTTCCTTTTGCTTAGTGTACAGCCTCAGGACACTGGACTTGGGGTGAAACCCTCCATGCATGGTAAGGAGTTTCCTTGTCTTGATATCAGTGGCTTGTATCTCTTCCAGTGGCCAGGATATTATCCCAGCTGGGTATCTGATTACTGGCAGGGCATAGGCGTTAATGGCCTGGATATTATTTTTGCTGTTCAGCTGACTTTTCAGGACCTGTCTTACCCTCTGTAGGTATTTGGCTGTGGCTGACTTCCCAGCTGCCTCCTCATGATTACCATTTGTCTGTGGGATCCCTAGGTATTTGTAACTTTCCTGCACATCTGTGATATTCCCTTCAGGTAGGTCAACCCCTTCAGTTGTGATCACCTTTCCTCTTCTAGATATCATCCGCCCACATTTATCTAGTCCCAATGACATCCCAATGTCTTTGCTGTAGATCCAGGTGAGGTGAATTAGGGAATCAATGTCACGCTCATTCTTGGCATACAGCTTGATGTCATCCATGTAGAGGAGGTGGTTGATGGATGTTCCACTTCGGAACTAGTATCCGAAGCCACTCTTTGAGATGATCTGGCTGAGGGGGTTTAGGCCTATGCAGAACAGCAGGGGGGACAGAGCATCTCCTTGGTAAATGCCACATCTGATGCTCACCTGTGCAATTGGCTTTGAGTTGGCCTCCAGAGTTGTCTTCCACAGCCTCATGGAGTTCTGGATATATATATATACACATACACTTTCATGGAGCAGGGCAGAGAACATGGTATTGATGGAGTGTTACTACGGGAGTAACCCCAGTGGGAGAGGGTACAGGGTACATGTAGAGGATGTGGGAGAAATGGTTGCTTAGAAACCCCACATCCTCACTGACTAAGAAACTGCTCTTAGCTCAGTGTTCAAATATCTGCAATAAGAGGTTGCTATCACAGCTAGAGACTGATGAGGTACAGCGTTGTGCTGAAGGAGACACCGGCCAGGTGGGGCGAGAGCAACATTTATTTATTTGTTTGTTTTGTAACTTCACATTGATGCCAACAATTGTATAACATCAAAGAACGGGCTGGATCCTGTTTCAGCTAGTGGACACGGAGACACAATTCTTTGTATGGACCTAGGCGGACTGGAAAGACTAGACCATATGATGTGACGGTATAAAAAGTCACTCAACACAACAAACGACAGATTTTCCCTCGAATCACGACAACATGGTTTTCTCTGATTATCTACATTTTCTGTTTTTGCTTCTTCTATAAAATCAAACCAAGGTTAGAACATCTGGGTTTTCAAGTTTTATAACACAGTTCAATTTGTCTTTTGAAAGGATTCTGATTTCATTATTTGTGGTGTAATAATGATTTTTAGAAGGTCACAGGTTGTGGAAAATATTGACTTTATCATCCAATGGTTTTCAGTCTTTTTAGGCTGTGACCCCATTTTAACATCAGATATAACAGGAGACCCAAGACATTCAAAACAGATGTTTGTGTTCAAATTGATTTATTTTTGATCATGTAATGATTTGTGACAGTATATTGCAAATAAACATTAATATTACAGGACATTTAGTCTATATAATGTATATTATTGTGGATGGAGCAGACCTGTGATATGGACAAAAACAAAAAGTGGCATTGACAGTGTAACAGGCTATTGGCTAAAGATAAAATATTGAAAAAGCAACATTTTGGAGGGACAATGTCATTACAATGTCATTTTTTTGTACCAGTCACTCCACAGGTTCAACTTAGGATATCCACACATGACCCTTTTGACACTTGACTTTACGCTTAAACCAAGGACTGTCAAGAACTGTGCTCCATACAAATCCAAAGAAACACAATTCCATAGCATCAATTTAAAGGACAATTTATTTTAGTTTAGATTTTTTTTTTCCCAAAATGGGGCCAGATTTGTATGTCCTGATGAATGTACTGGAGCCCAAATGATCAATCAGCTGACAGATTAATGGACATTATAGGGTCTCACTTATTAATGGACATTGTCCAATATGTAGCTGAGTTATTACCTTTCTTTTTGTTGATGTGGAGATTCTGTCACTCACTGCTACTGTGCACATGTGGGTGCGTTGGATGGATTTGACCACAAACCTTAACTATTTTACAATATTTCTCTCATGGCCAGTGAGTGACTGTCACAAAAAATTTGTTTGGTTATCTGTAGAGTCTAAATGTATAGAACTAATGCAAATAAAGGTTGATTGATTGATGCCACATAAATGGTATCAGTACGTGACTATTTCTACTATTATAGGTCTGTGTGTCTTCATACAGTCAAATACGTCATGAGGAAAATGTAAACACATCAAAAGGAAGATGTTTTTTCTCTCACATGGTGAACAGTAGATGACCACTGAAGGTGGTGGCGTGACTTTCATTGTCAAAGACTCTTTCATTTTGCCGAAGACGCATAAACACAACATCTCCAACCTCTAGTATCAGTGTGACTCCATTGGAAGAGTTGAAACTATGTGATAGCTGATGCTCATATGCTACAAAAATATGTTGTCCGTTCTTCACCAACACAGCAGCAGATGGTTGTGAAGCGTGTCCATGTCCATGGATGTAGAACTCAAAGTGGTAGGATCCTTTCACTGGTGCAGTGAAAAAACCTGCAGGATATTTTTGTCAGTAAAAGTGAACACAAGCTGAACAACATGAGTAAAAGTCTTATTGAGTGTGTGAGTCCAGGTACCTGTGTTTGAGTTGTAGGCATTTCCAATGTTTGTGACGACATGTTTGAAGACCAGAGGTACATGTGTATTATATGGTCCCACATATCCTGACCCGGATGCAAACAGAGCGGCTGAGAACGCAACCTGTTTGACTAGAAACAGAATGTTTTTATGAATTACTATATTTTATACACTATAAGGCGCACTGTCAGTCAATGATTTATTTTCAATTTTCAACTATTAGGAATTAATTTAATACTTTTTCTACATTTAGTATTTTTTTTCCCATGTGTCCAAAGTTTTCAGAATGACACCCTTTTAGTTTTTGTTGAATTTTCTGCCTAAGTTCAAGAACAATGACAAGTATTTTATAGATTTTAAAGACATTTGTTTGCAAATACAGTTGTGCTCATAAGTTTACATACTCTGACTGAATGCACATGGGACGGTCTGGAATGTTCCCACATTACCCTGACCCTAAACATAAGGCCAAGTCGACCTGTCATTGGAACAACAGAATAAAAGAAGTGAAGGTGAAGGAGTGTCCATGTGAGTCTGCTGACCTCAGTATCATTGATCCACTTTGGGGAGGAGTCAAACATGCAGTTCATGAAGAAAAACTCAAATCTGAAGGAAGTGAAGGTGTTTGACCCAGAAGAATGGACAGCTTTAACATCTGACAAACTAAAGTGTCTGATCCACAACCACCACAAAACACTAACATCTGTCACTGATGTTAAAGGGGCGGGGCCAATACAGAGGATGAAGAACTAGGGTATGTAAACTTATGATCAGGCTCATTTGAATAATTTCTGTTGTCAGTAGGATTTAAAAAGAGCAAACACATTAGTTTGATAATAAAAAATAATAATACATTTTATTCATATAGCACTTTTCATGGCATTCAAAGACGCTTTATATGAAGTAAAAAAAAATAGAACAAGAGTCTGACTACAATAAAAAAAATGTGATTCATCAAACCACTAACCATGACTGAATAGTTTTTGAATTATTCATATTTTGTGAAAAATAGACCCAAAAAAAATGACAAATCCTGCTTCAGTATGTAAACTTATGAGCACAACTGTAAATCACACTTGAGTTAAGAATCCAAATCCATGTATCATTCGTTCATTCGTTTTTCGAAACTAAAACCAAAGATAAGACGATGAAACAACTTGTTTCTTCATTATTCTTTTCCAAAAACAAAATGAAAGAATGGATAATGATGTTTTTCTTTTTTGTGTTTAAATGTATAATGGAAACCTGGATAAAGGCTGTTTTTAGTTTTATCCAATTTTGACCTTTTGATTAATTTAGACGAATCCACTTGTGTCATTCCTAAACTTGTTTGTTTTATACAAGTCTTACCTTTTCCATCTGTCCTCAGAGCCTCCACCTGGTTTTCAGTGACATTTGATCTGAATTTAATGGTGATCAGTTCTTCTGCATGTGCTGAAGATAAAAAAAGGAAACATATTTTTATCACTGTATTTCCCAGACACATTTCCACCATTTTCTACACCAGTTATTTTTACATTTTAACTCTAGTGTCATGGTCCTCATCCAGAATGGAACATCAAAAACTCATCCTAAAACTCTCTTTATCTTATTGTTGATTCAATGTCTCCAGTTCATTAAATGAACCAAATCAATATGATGTGCATCAAGACATTCACATGTTACTGTTTATATTTCATTTATTTAGACACAACTTTGATCAAAGGTTTTGTCCATCACAAGTCTTGTTTTCACAATATGTTCTTCCAATGGTTGTTTGTCTGTCTGTTAGTTAGCAAGATAACTCAAAACGTTATGGACGAATCCTGATAAATTTTTAAGGATGTGTTAGGAGTGTGACAAGGAACAAATTATTACATTTTGGTGGTGATCCAGAAGAGATCCTGGATTTTGAAATAGTCATTAATTAAAGGCATAATATTTATTTTTTCCACTAATAATTTTCAACATAAATCATTAGCATACCTTGTAGCTGCTGCTTCAGTTTGTCCACTTCAGCGTTTTGTGTTTCCAAATCAGCCAGTTTAGCTGCCTGTGCTAAAAAAAAAAAAAAGTGTACATATATATATATATATGTGTATATATATATATATATATATATATATATATATACACACACATACATATGATACGATCAATTAAGTGCTTAACATGACATAACATTTCAATTCTATCTAACACTTTTTCTTCTCCTATAATGACTCTACTTTACCTTCATTCTGTCTCTTTAAATGTTGTATTTCAACTGTCTGTGCAGCCAGTGAGGCGCTCATCTCTCTGAGCACAGCGTGGATGTCGGGTTCACAGGTCTGTTGAGGACGAGGCTCATTTTTCTGAGATTGAACCTGTTCTACATGTTGAAATATTTCCACATCAGGCTCAAACTGGAACTGGGCCGTGGACAGAGAACAGATGAGCAGCGACAGTAGAGCAAACTTCACCTTTTCCATCTTCAGATCATATGAACGTCTGCTTTGTCTCTGCTGTGTTCTGTGTTTGGGCTTTTAAATAGTACACTGACTCATTCCATCATTACCCAAGTTTATTTATATATCAGCAGAAAACACACCATTACGGGAAACGCAGAAATCAATACAAGATAAGAGTTTGTTTATTAACTCATAAAAAGTCAAACAGTCACTATCGACCAAAACCATCTACTGATCTGACCTGTTTAATACCTGCTGATCCACTAATCATATCAATACATGTCAATAATTCATGTAAAATGCAAAAAAAAAAATAAAATCTTTTCATGTTCATCAAACATGAATCATTTGTAGTTACCATGGAAACATCATCATCTTCTACAACACAGGTGTCAAACATAAGGCCCAGAGACCTTGGGATCAATTCGTGAAATGTACAAAATTACACTGAAGACGGTGTCAAAAATACTTTAGTTCAGGTTCAACATACAGTGAATCAGACCAGTAAAATATTATGATTACAAACATACAAAATTAAATAATTAAAACTGCAAATGTTCTTTGTTTTTGGATAAAAAAAGTTAAATTACATGAAAAATATTGATAATTACAAACTATCCTTTTCCAATAAATATAACCTCTTCTGAAAACCCCTGTGTAACTCTTTTTACAGTCTGGTAGTTCACAACCAGTTCTATAAGCACGCAGCACTCCAACAAGTCAAATTCAAGCCACATGGGTGCACAGACTCAGAACAGGTAAAACCCATGTCACTACGTCATAAGCCCCGCCCAGAGCCATGTATGGCACCACCCATGGGGCGCATCCACCCACAGGATAGTTACACAAATGTCACACATTTCTGTGTTAAATACATTGTCTGTGTAAACATTAAGGTCGGCACTGGGTCATAGACAGAATCAGGACGGAAGTAACAGAATCCAACATGGCACCCGTCGATATGATTCAGAATGATTTTCTATACTGGATTTTAAAACAGCCAAAAGGTAATAAATTATGTACTCTATCAATAAAAAGCCCAGCACTAGCAGTAATTTGAAAATAAACTGCGATTGCATCATAACAAGAGTGAAAAATGAGTGTGGGCCAAATATATAGAAGAACTAATAATGACACTGATATTATGATCAAACCAAACTTTTATTGTCTCTTGTCTTGTAAGCCTATATTATATAATATATTACTTTTGCCAAATACTTCAAATAGATTAATTGACATGTAATACGGGCGGCTGTGGCTCAGTTGGTAGAGTGGGTCGCCCAATGACCCGGCTCTGGCTGTCCACATGTCGAAGTGTCCTTGGGCAAGACACTGAACCCTGACTTAGGCCCCCAGTAGGACTGACCTTTGACCTTATAAACCTACTGGTGTATGAGTGTGTGTGTGAATGGGTGAATGAGAGGCTAATGTAAAGCGCTTTGAGCACCATGAAGGTGGAAAAGCACTATATAAATGCAGAACATTTACCATTTAATAGGTTTCTATTTTTCACTATTCAGTTTTGCATCCAATAATATTCATTTCTTTCAGTATATCTTAGTTTTCAGTTCAGTCGTATCAAATAAACTGTAAAACGTTCAATATGAATATTTAAAGTATTTCTATGCATTAATATGACAATTTGTCGATAACTTTAAGCAACGTGGTTGATGCAACATCTTGAAAATATTTTGAGACGACAGCAGAATTATCAAATTATTGATCAGCAATTATAGACTCGGTAGCCGCCGTATTGGATTCCTGTTTCTGTTTCCGTCTATGACCTAGTGCCGACCTAAACATTAACACCTTCCTTGTTATTAGCATACAAAAAAACGCCAGTAAATATACATACCGGGCAGCCCAAGTGATGCCACAACATCTATTCATGCTTTCACTTTTCACCCTGAGTCGTGGTACCCCTTCAGTGACAGGTCGTAATAACAGGGTATTCTGAAACCCTCAGATAGACAGATCATTTGCTGGAAAATTAGCCCTATTTTCCTGTCCATGTTTTCTCTGTAGATTACTGAGCAGAAGGCCTGTTGGAGAGGCCATTTCAAGCTGCCCCAAAATTCCAAACAGCAGCTGTTTTGACACCTAAAAAATAAGAGAATTGACCAAAAATGGTTGAAGTTTACATTTTAGTATTAAAAATAAATCCTTCATTTTCCATCAAGGTCACATTAATACTAGTGTAACGGGCCGCAGGGAACCCAAGCGCAGAACCACAGACACACGCATTAGAGTTCAAGCACTTTATTAATAACAGTCCACTTACATAGATAATACTACAGAGGAAAGGGAGGTCCCCTTTAAAGTCTTTCACAGTTCTGTGTGACAAGTACAGACTGGAGTCAGCAGACCTTCTCTGGTCCGAGGACGAAGCTGGATCAGAGTCGGATTCGGTCCAAGGTCGGGGCTGGCGGCCGGGTTCGATGTCGGTGTCCAATCCGGGGTCGGGGCTGGCGGCTAGAAACGTGGTCAGTATGCGGTCCAGGGTCGGAGCAGGTGGCGAGGAGTGTAACGGAATCTGGTCCAGGTTCAGTACCAACAGGGTCAGGCAAAAACAGGTCTGGAACACGGAACAGAAAAATACGCGGGAATATCAGAGGATTGGATCGTGATAATCTGGCAAAGGACACAGGACAGAATGAAGTCTTAAATACTCTTCACCTGATGAGCTCAGCTGAGCTCATCAGGTGAAGAGTATCACTAATCAACCCTGAAAGGCAAAAGAGGGTGAAAGATGAAAGAGACCAGCAGAGGAGGGAGAGAAACAGAAAAAACAAAAGCCTCAAAAATACAGAATATGACGACTAGTTTAATATTGTTTCAGGAATTCTTGAGACAAAAGACAAAATGGGTTTTTAATTTAAAAAAACAAACAAAAAATTTTCATCATAACGTGTTTTCTTTGCAGAAGCTTTCTTGTTTTTCACCAGCTGCTTGTGGCCTCCAAAATAAAATGATATTAAACTTCTATTTCCCAATAAAATCATATAAACCTTGAACTTTATCGACCACAGTGATTGTGTTGTAACTTATGTCACAACCGTAGTGTTGTGACATAAGTGTTTTTTTTAAAGAAGATAAATAAGGACAAATATGTGAAATATTAACTTACCAGAGCAGTGGCCTTATGGCATGCCCACCAAACAGGAAGCAGAAAAGGGGTCCTTAGAATGTGAGTTGGCCACTATAATGCCTGATTTTTTGCATTTTTAAAAAAATCTTCTGCTGTTGACAGAAACTCCGGACATGATTTCAACCAAGTAAAAAGTACATAAATATATTTTTTTAATTGTTAGTGACTACAGTTTAAATATTTATTTAAATGCATGTTCACAGTACCAATTGTGTTTGTTCTATTTTACTTTAAACAATTATTTAAGTATTATAAAGTCATGACACTAGGGTATTTTTAGGTTCAGGCAGGACACGAGACAATGTAAAATAAAAAAATATATGTAAAAAAACATTCATTCACATTTTCTAGTATAACAATGTTGTCATTTTATTGTTTCATGTAATTATGCAGACGTCCCAAGTCTCCTGGAAGTTCTGGGCGTCTCCCTGATATCGATAGTGGCTCATTGATGCCTGCGAGTCAGATCAAATATTCTGGACTTTGGACAAGATAAGATAAAATAAACCTTTATTTGTCTCACAGTGGAGAAATTTACAGTTCACAGCAGCAGAAAAAAACAAACAACTGGCCTACACGCATATAAACAACTAAACATGCTATATATACAGATATAAATATACAAAATATACACAATATAATTTAAAAAGTGACTGTGAGTTTCTGTTTAAAGTGCTTCCAGGGAGTCCAGAGACCAGAGTTGTTAAAAGTGTTTGTTGAATAGCCTGAATAGATTTTTTTTTAACAGTGGAAGTGAGAGTGTGTAGGCAAGACAATACATCATGTTTAAATTGTGTGTGTGTGTGTGTGTGTGTATATATGGGGGGGCTAATGGTAGAACCTGTGGATTCATTCACAGACTGCAGTCACACCAGCCACTGCAACATTTTATGTGCACGTTTATTCCAGACTTTATGGTAAAGACACGTCTGTTATGCCGCTGAGCTGCTTCACCTTCTGCACAAACATCAGCGTCTGTTCGCTCAGCCTTACCTACTGGAGAGGCTTCAGCAGCGGACACACACTTCCTTACTGTCGGGGAGTTTAGGGACCGTCACTAAATAAATTTACGGGCAAAACGAAAAAACAAAATGTTCTCTATTAAATCAATTGTATATTCATCTCAACTATATAAACAAATACATGAATGAATAAATGAATAATTAATAAGTATTATTTTTCTAGCAAATTACACGTTTTTGTTCAATAGTGTGTGGGTCATGTGGGTCATGTGGGTCATGTGACCTCTGGACTCCAATAGGCCTTTAATTTATAGCCCTGGTCTGGGCACAAAACACAGCTCGTATATTTAAATTATATCACTACATTGATTTTCTAGCAATTTTTACTCATGAATTACACGTTTTCATTCAATAGTTCAGAAAGGGGGTGGAAGGGTCGATAAGCATCTCCCTAAAATAAGTTTTTGGAACTTGGGATGTGTGAATTATTTGACATTTTTAAAACATATTTTAACAATTACAATTAGTTTTATCTCCATGTTTTGTCTCTCATCTCAAGAATTGAAATGGTACCAAATATTGTTTTAAAAGTGACAGAATATGGACGTTAAAAGCAAAATGCAAACATTCCTACATTCATAGTGCCTGCGGGGGCTGTTGCCAAACCACATCATAGCTCATTAGCATAATATTCACTGAAGTTCAACAATAAACTGTAGCTCGTAGTGATGCACAGTTAGGGGGTTTTACAGAAATCCGCCCCGCCCAAACCCAAGACGTGGCTAGGCCCGCCCCGCCCAACCCGCATGATGTCACGTATCGATAAACCCAACCCGCCCGCTATCAACCCGCGAGCTTAAATTTGTCTCTAAACTCACATAGTACATTCGCAGCATCTTTACCTTGTGCTTCTAATGTTAAAAGTCATGAAGCATCATTTTTGCCTCCTTTCTAACGTCTCAATATGCACTCCAGCACATAAAATAGACTCCACCCACATCATCACTCTATAAAGCCAACACATACAACGTTTCCGTACAACCTTCGCATCGCCTGTTTTAATCTTCTCCCTGATCAAGTCCCACATTTTCACTCTTATCTCTGAGTGTTCAGGGAGATTTGGCGCAAATAACAAATAACAAAAAGTTGGGATAAAAAAGCATTCAAAACAGGAAGTGACGGACTTGCACATGCGCGAGCCGAGCACACACACACACACACACACACACACACACACACACACACACACACCTCAGCGGGTATTGATCGTCCCTGATCCGCCCGATATAGTATATGTATTAATACTGCGACCCAGCCCGCCCGACTCGCGGGTCATCCGCGGGTATCCTCTGGCCAGTGGGTAGCCCGCACAACACTAGTATCTTGAGTCGCTCAAATCACTTTTTTGTCTCTTCTGTTGTCAGCTCCTCCACACAAAACAAATTACTAATGTCATTCAAGTTACTTTGGTGTGTTTGTAACATTAGGATTTTTAATGTGTTTTGCTGAAATCCAAGCGTTTTGTATCATCATTTATATTCTGAGGAAAATAGACCAAAAAAAAAATGACAAATCCTGCTTCAGTATGTAAACTTATGAGCACAACTGTAAATCACACTTGAGTTAAGAATCCAAATCCATGTATCATTCGTTCATTCGTTTTTCGAAACTAAAACCAAAGATAAGACGATGAAACAACTTGTTTCTTCATTATTCTTTTCCAAAAACAAAATGAAAGAATGGATAATGATGTTTTTCTTTTTTGTGTTTAAATGTATAATGGAAACCTGGATAAAGGCTGTTTTTAGTTTTATCCAATTTTGACCTTTTGATTAATTTAGATGAATCCACTTGTGTCATTCCTAAACTTGTTTGTTTTATACAAGTCTTACCTTTTCCATCTGTCCTCAGAGCCTCCACCTGGTTTTCAGTGACATTTGATCTGAATTTAATGGTGATCAGTTCTTCTGCATGTGCTGAAGATGAAAAAAGGAAACATATTTTTATCACTGTATTTCCCAGACACATTTCCACCATTTTCTACACCAGTTATTTTTACATTTTAACTCTAGTGTCATGGTCCTCATCCAGAATGGAAATGATCTAAGGGTGATCTAAATGATTAGATTTTGGTGGTGATATGGATGGGGGGGGGGGGTCTACCTTGGTGTAGGTCTGCACTCTCGGAGTGCTTTTCTAATTTTTTCAACATTTTGTTTATTTATTTTATTATTTTTCTTGTCAAATTCCAAGGTCCAAGGTTCCAATAAATAGATAGATAGATAGATAGATAGATAGATAGATAGATAGATAGATAGATAGATAGATAGATAGATAGATAGATAGATAGATAGATAGATAGATAGATAGATAGATAGATAGATAGAAACTCAGAAAACAGTGAATTTGACAATGAAATGTCGTTGCTTGGAAACCAGAATACACCACACACATGTTCGCATCACATATTCGTTAAAAACTATAAAACATATAAAACATATATACAAAAGAAAACATGTATAAAAACATATAAAAACTTAAAAATGCGTCTTGATGTGAGGAAATAATATTGCACATGGGTATGTAGTAAAAAAAGTGCAAAAGTGCAGTTTGTAAATGAAGACCAGATTTATCTGGCATTTATCAGTCTGATGGCCAGAGGAAAGAAACTATTTTTAAATCTGGTTGTTCTGCAGCCGATGCTGCGTAACCTTCTGCCTGACGCCAACAGAGAGAACAGTCCATGGTGGGGGTGGGTGGGGTCAGACTGGATCTGGTGTGGTCTGGCTAGGCAGCGTCTGTGTGTAATGTCCTGGATGGGGGGGGGGGGGTCCCAATAATCTTCTCCGCAGTCCTCACCACTCTCTGCAGACACTTCCAGTCCTTGCAGCTCCCAGACCAGACGCAGATGCAGCTGGTCAGCTCTCGATGGTCCCTCTGTAGAAAGTGGAAAAGATGGGAGGGGGGAAGGAGGCCCTCCTCATCCGTCGCAGGAAGTGCAGACGCTGCTGAGCTTTCTTTGCCAGGGAGGTGGTATGAAGTGACCAGCTGAGGTTGTATGTGATGTGCACCCCCAGAAACTTGGTGCTGCTAACGACCTCCACTGCTGTGTCGTTGGCTGGGTTGGGATCTACTGAAGTCGATGATGATCTCCTTTGTCTTGTTGATGTTCAATAGCAGGTTGTTCCTCCTACACCATTCCCCAGATGTTGTACCTCATCCCTGTAGGCCAGCTCGTCGTCGTCTTGAATGAGGCCCACAACTGTTGTGTCATCCGCATATTTCAGGATGTGTTTGGTTTTGTACCGGGGACGACAGTCCTGGGTCATCAGGGTGAACAGCAGGGGATTGGACCAGTCACTGAGAAATATGAAAAAAAGTGAAATAAATGTGAAAAACTATAGTGTTCTGGGTCAATGTCCTGACTCATAATAAATCATCAACATACCTTATACCTGCTTCTTTAGTGCGTCTACTTCAGGCAGTTTAGCGTCCTGTGCTAAAAAGGGAAAGAAAATATTATATAATGAGATCAAACAAGTTAATAAAATGTTATAAAATCTCTATATAAGTCGATGTTCCTATGTTTTTTTTCTTCCTATAATGTGACTCTACCTTCATTCTGTCTAAGTGTTGTATCTCAGTAATAATTTTCAACATAAATCATTAACATACCTTGTACCTGCTTCTTTAGTGCGTCTACTTCAGGCTTTTCCAAATCTGCCAATTTCGCTGCCTGTGCTAAAAGAAAAAAGAAAATATTATATAATGAGATCAAACAAGTGTGTAAAATATTATAAAATCTATCTAGATGAAAACTTGTTCCTACATGTTTCTTCTTCTATAATGTAACTATTTTACCTTCATTCTGTCTCTGTAAGTGTTTTATTACTTAGTGTTGTATATATTCACACAGTCGTCTACATCTATAATTCTCATTAATTCATAGTAAATTTCTACATAAATCATCAGCATAGTTTGAACCTTTGAACCTTTTCTGTTTGTGTTTTTTTTTTATCTTAGTCCATTACAATGTGGTAGTCCTTCTGTTCTTGTGTTTAACTTGACTGTTTTGTTTTATTATATTAAACCCTGAATTATGCAAAGTTTAATTTTGTCTTATTGACTTTTGTAAGGATGACACCTAGTGGAGTTTATATATTACACTTTTTTTTTTTTACCTGAGCAGCACTGCAATGTGGAGGTTTCTGATTGGTTTACACATTTTTAAAAACACCTCTTCCTGTTAATGTGATGTGTTTGACTTCATGATAAAGGCTTGGATGCCAAAATGCATTGGGGTCTTTTATAGTTTGTTTTTTTTTGTAAGCAAGCCAATGTAATAAAGGCTTTTTAAATTTTTCACATATAAGACAGTGCCTTGGAATTATCTGTTTTTGTCTTACTCTTAAGTTTTTGCATCCAAAGAGCACCTCGAATTATTATTAATAACTGTTTTGAAATGTAATTATTAGTTTAATTTTCATAACTGGATGTAGTTTTATTTTATTTTATTTTATTTTATTAAAATAATTATTTGTTAAATTTTCACAAGTGCATATAGTTTTATTTTTATTTTTTTCCATTAAAATAATTATTTGTTACATTTTCATAACCGGATATAGTTGTGTTGTATTTTATTTTATTCACTTAATTATTATTTTACTTCCTGGTCTGTTCAGTTGTAGTTCCCACAGTTCAACACCAGGTGGCGACGTTTTACGCAAACTGACCAGAAGGAGGATTTTCTATTATTTTATTTTAGTGATTTTATTAACTTAATTATTTGTTTAATTGTCATGACTAGATATAATTTTATTGTATTTAATTTAATTTAATACAATTAATTATTTATTTAATTTTCACAACTAGATGTAGATTTATTTTGATTTAATTAATTTAA
The DNA here is from genome assembly GCA_020466265.1 of Siphamia tubifer. Taxonomy (NCBI): domain Eukaryota; kingdom Metazoa; phylum Chordata; class Actinopteri; order Kurtiformes; family Apogonidae; genus Siphamia; species Siphamia tubifer. The sequence continues at coordinate 46,183,181 of CM035789.1, read as the reverse complement.
TTATTTGCTTAATTGTCTTGACTGGATATAGTTTTACTTTTATTTTATTTTATTCAGTTAATTATTTGTTTAATATTCACAACTGGATATAGTTTTATAGTATTTTATTTTATTCAGTTAATGATTATTTTGCTACCTGGTCTGTTCAGTTGTAGTTCCCACAGTTCAACACCAGGTGGCGACGTTTTACCCAAACTGACCAGAAGGACTATTTTACTTTATTTCATTTTATTTTATTTTACTCACTTACTCGTCATCTGAACCCACTTTATCCTCACTGGGGTAACTGGGGGCCTAATCCAGCTACAATGGGTGAAGGTGGGATTTATTTTATTTTATTTTATTTTATTAGGTAAATTATTTGTGTATTTTTCATAACCGGAAATAGTTTTGTTTTGTTTTATTTATTTATTTTATTCAGTTAAGTATTAGTTTAATTTTCATTACTGGATATAGTTTTATTGTATTTTATTTTATACAGTTAATTATTGTTTTACTTTCTGTCTGTTCAGTTGTAGTTCTCACACTTCAACACCAGGTGGCGACGTTTTATCCAAATTGACCAGAAGGAGGATTTAATAAAATTTGATTTAAATTAAATTAAATTAAATTAAATTAAATTAAATTAAATTAAATTAAATTAAATTAAATGTAATTAAATAAAATTATTTTTTTTATTTCATTTTATTAATTTAATTATCAGTTTAATTTCCATAACTGGTTATAGTTTAAATTTATTTTATTCAGTTACTTATTCGTTTAATTTTCAAAACTGGTTATAGTTTTAATTTATTTCATTCAGTTAATTATTAGTTTAATTTTCAAAACTGGTTATAGTTTTAATTTAATTTAATACATGTAATTATTAGTTTCATTTTCATACCTGGATATAGTTTTATTGTATTTCTTTTCATTATGTTAATTATTATTTTACTTCCTGGTCTGTTCAGTTGTAGTTCCCACAGTTTAACACCAGATGGCGACGTTTTACCCAAACTGACCAGAAGGTGGATTTTCTGTTATTTCATTTCATTGTATTTTTATTAGGTAATTTTTTTGTTTAATTTTCAGAACTGGATATAGTTTTATTTTATTTTATTAAGTTCATTATTTGTTTAATTTTCAGAACTGGATATAGTTTTATTTTATTTTCTTTCATTGTGACAGAAATTTGACCTTGACTGGGTCATTAAATGTCACTGGTCACCATGAACATTCAGTTTCTTATGTGTTATGAACTGAATTTGCTGAAATCAACAATATATGATGAGAAGGGAAAAGGGTTTGTGATGTAAACACATGTTGATGTTGGTAACTGAGGGAAAAGGCTTTCACCATTTCACTATAAAGTATCTTATTATACGACAGAACATCTGACAACAGCTCGTTCTGTTCCATGTTCTCACTTGCGTGTTGGTTCCAAATGAATTTGTTCATCTGATCAATAAATGATTGTTTCTGATTTGAACATTTTTCTCTCCTTGTTGTGATTTAAAACTTCCACAACAGTTTTTCTCTGAACCGCTCTGACACATTCTCTGTTCTCCATCTTCTCTCTCATTCTACCACTTCCTGCTGCACCACCCCCACTTTACTGATCATGTTCTTTATTCCTTGTTACTCCACCAACGAACAGCAGAGTTATGTTTTCACTGGTGTTTATGTGTGTTTGTTACTTAGAAAAATCAAAGAGTTATGGATGGATTTGTCTGAAAATGTTGATACTGGCACAAGGAACAAATGACAAAAGTTTGGTGGTGATCAGTAGTGTGTGTGTGTGTGTGTGTGTGGGGGGGGGGGGGCATATCTTTCAGGAATGGGGATGATCTGTCTGAGTGTTTTTCTACTAATATTTATGTTATAGATCCATTTACTGTTATTTGTATATTGTTCATCAGAACATTTTCTATGATTACGAGCATGATTTTCACTGATGAGCTCAGCCCCCTCCCATAGAAAACATCATTAGTGTATATATATATATATATATATATATATATATATATATATACGTCAATGACAGTGATTCAGTTCATTAAGACCAAAGTAACTTTTTTTTTTCTTTTATTGTGATGGTAATGAAAACACTTTTATACACAAATTAAAAGAGTTATAGAAAATGCCAAACAACTCAGAATTTATCACAAACCTTGACTATTTTGACTGTTTTTAGTTTTATCCAATTTTGACCTTTTGATTGACTCATGAACAGTGATGAAATGTTGAATATTTGTCACAGAATCATAATGTATACGACTAATGTAACATAAATGGCATCAGTTCATGACTGTTTCTACTATTATAGGTTTGTCTGTCTTCATACAGTCAAATACTTAATGAAGAAAATATGTTAAAAATGTAAAAACACCAAAAGGAAGATGTTTTTTCTCTCACATGGTGAACAGTAGATGACCACTGAAGGTGTTGTGGTGATTTACATTGTCAGAGACTCTTGTGTTTTCCCACAGACGCATAAACACAACATCTCCAACCTCTAGTATCAGTGTGACTCCATTGGCAGAGTTGACACTAAGTGATGACTGATGTTCATATGCTATAAAAATATGTTGTCCGTTCTTCACCAACACAGCACCAGATGGTTGTGAAGCGTGTCCAGGTCCATGGATGTAGAACTCAAAGTGGTAGGATCCTTTCACTGGTGCAGTGAAAAAACCTGCAGGATATTTTTGTCAGTAAAAGTGAACACAAGCTGAACAACATGAGTAAAAGTCTTATTGAGTGTGTGAGTCCAGGTACCTGTGTTTGGGTTGTAGGCATTTCCAATGTTTGTGACGACATGTTTGAAGACCAGAGGTACATGTGTATTATATGGTCCTAGAGTTACTGACTCTGAAGCCACCAGAGAGGCTGAGAACGCCACCTGTTTGACTGGAAACACAATGTGTTTTATAAATTAATGTCATATTTTTTATACAGTTCTTTTTTTTGCACATTTGTTCCAAACTTCAAATCTGAAGGAAGTGAAGGTGTTTGACCCAGAAGAATGGACAGCTTTAACATCTGACAAACTAAAGTGTCTGATCCACAACCACCACAAAACACTAACATCTGTCACTGATGTTAAAGGGGCGGGGCCAATACAGAGGATGAAGAACTAGGGTATGTAAACTTATGATCAGGCTCATTTGAATAATTTCTGTTGTCAGTAGGATTTAAAAAGAGCAAACACATTAGTTTGATAATAAATAATAATAATACATTTTATTCATATAGCACTTTTCATGGCATTCAAAGACACTTTATATGAAGTAAAAAAAAAAATAGAACAAGAGTCTGACGACAATAAAAAAAATGTGATTCATCAAACCACTAACTATGACTGAATAGTTTTTGAATTATTCATATTTTGTGAAAAATAGACCCAAAAAAAATGACAAATCCTGCTTCAGTATGTAAACTTATGAGCACAACTGTAAATCACACTTGAGTTAAGAATCCAAATCCATGTATCATTCGTTCATTCGTTTTTCGAAACTAAAACCAAAGATAAGACGATGAAACAACTTGTTTCTTCATTATTCTTTTCCAAAAACAAAATGAAAGAATGGATAATGATGTTTTTCTTTTTTGTGTTTAAATGTATAATGGAAACCTGGATAAAGGCTGTTTTTAGTTTTATCCAATTTTGACCTTTTGATTAATTTAGATGAATCCACTTGTGTCATTCCTAAACTTGTTTGTTTTATACAAGTCTTACCTTTTCCATCTGTCCTCAGAGCCTCCACCTGGTTTTCAGTGACATTTGATCTGAATTTAATGGTGATCAGTTCTTCTGCATGTGCTGAAGATAAAAAAAGGAAACATATTTTTATCACTGTATTTCCCAGACACATTTCCACCATTTTCTACACCAGTTATTTTTACATTTTAACTCTAGTGTCATGGTCCTCATCCAGAATGGAACATCAAAAACTCATCCTAAAACTCTCTTTATCTTATTGTTGATTCAATGTCTCCAGTTCATTAAATGAACCAAATCAATATGATGTATCTTCCAAAAATATTTATGTTTTTTAAAACTATTTGATAAATAAGTGACATTTAAACAAAGAATGCACATGTGTCTGTCCCATAACTTTTGGCCACAGCTGTACATTTTGATGGGACGTCATCACACACCTTGCAGTTGTTGTTTCATTGTGTTCACCGTCTGCAGTTCCATCTCCTCCAGCTTGTCTGTCTGCACTAAAAATAAGAACAATGACATTATCAGACAAAGTCAGTTCATATAAACTGTAGTTTTACTGTAAACTAATATATTTGGTTGATGCTATTTCCTAACTAATGACAAACAGAATGAACCAAAAGTAATATACCCTCATCTACATGTTATCTAACATGTATGTTGCAAACATGTCTGTGTATATCCTGCTGTAAAATATTCCTTAACTCACCAATATTTCTCAACAAATACTGTTTTGCAGTGAAAACTGTTCCATTGTCACAATATCCATTCATTTATGTTTTATATGATCAATAATCTACTGATCTAAACTGTTTAATATGATTGATCCTTTACTCCTGTCAACACATGTAAATAATTGTTATTTATCTTTTCACGGTCATCAGATATGACCCATTTGGATGTTCAGAGGCTCCACAGTTACTGTGGAAACGTCATCATCTTCTATAATATTGATTCACCAGTAAAACCCATGGAGTTGGATCAATGACAGTGGATGAAAACACTGGGTTAATGATAGACTTTGTTGAAAAAGTCACATTTTCCTTCAGTTTTCTCTGTTCTTCATATAATCTCCCTCTACTTTACTCTGAACTGTTATGAACATATACATGATCAGTGAATTGAAGTTAGCCTGGCCAGCCATCTGGTTTTGTGAGTGTATTCAATACTGACAAAACAGTCTGGAATTGGACCAGTCACTGAGAAATATGAAAAACAATAGTGTTCTGGGTCAATGTCCTGACTCATAATAAATCATCAACATACCTTGTACCTGCTTCTTTAGTGCGTCTACTTCAGGCAGTTTAGCGGCCTGTGCTAAAAATATAAAAAACAAAAATATAATGAGATCAAACAAGTTAATAAAATGTTATAAGTAGATGTTCCTGTGGTTTTTTTTTCTTCCTATGATGTGACTCTACCTTCATTCTGTCTAAGTGTCTCTTTACTCACTTTGTTCCCCCTACCATCACTACCTCCTGTTTTGTTTTTATTTTTCAGCTTATAGTACTTGATTTTATTTTTATTTATTTTTATTACTTAACTAATTTCTGCTAATTGTATTTTATTCGACTTGCATGCCCTTATGTTTCAACTTTTTGAGCTGATGGTGCTGTAAATTTCTCCTTGGAGATCAATAAAGTATCTATCTATCTATCTATCTATCTATCTATCTATCTATCTATCTATCTATCTATCTATCTATCTATCTATCTATCTATCTATCTATCTATCTATCTATCTATCTATCTATCTATCTATCTATCTAAGTGTTGTATCTCAGTAATAATTTTCTGCATCGGCGGAGCAAGGGTTGGGCTTTGGGGGCTGAAGCCCTGGATCTTTTTTGATATTGTAGAAACAAAACAAAAAATAAAAGCAACCGTGTACTACATTCCATACAAGACATATTAAAATGTATATATGGGCAGCAATCCTCCATCAAAACCCACATTTCCCTCGTTCTTAAAATGTTCTTCTTTGACCGTGTCGCAACCCGGAACTAGAAAAACATTGTGAATGGTAACACGGCAGCTGTCTTTGGTGTTTGGTTGGCTAAGCTACTGCATTTCTTGACACTGTCGTTGCTAGTTATTTACAATACAATGTCCCATTGATAACTGTGATGGCACGACTGAGTCAATGAAGTTCTGCTGCCTCCGATGGCAGCACACATTTTACCATCATTTCTCACACAGTTCTATAGACAAGTTTTACACCTGCTTTACTTCCTGATTATACTCTTCACTTCCTTTCTGGCTCCTCTGGTTGACTTTACTACCGTAATTTCCGGACTATAGAGCGCACCTGATTATAAGCCGCACCCACCACATTCTAAGAGGAAAACCTATTTTGTACAAACACAAGCCGCACCTGTATATAAGCCGCATGTGCCCACATTAAAACATGTAACACAAACACAAAATTAACCCAAACCCGACTTCGCGAATGAAACTAAATGTCCTTCATTAAAGTCCACAGTCCAAAAATCACAGCCGGCAAAATGAAGGGAAAATGATACTTAAGGTTTGATGCAGACCTGCAGAATCCGGGTCCCGTTGAAAGTAATCCAAGGGAAAAAAAGGTAAGGGAGGGAAAAATATATATCCACTATTGTCTGCCGCGTCCACAAACAGGTGGCTGGTCGCCGCCTCGCCTCATCTATGGCAGAGTCAGCGATAACTTTAATCTTTCGCCGAGAGTTCAGGTCAAACTCCTCCGTGCCAACGTGCAAAAAAAATCCACAGGGTCTGGTCGAGCCTCTGTCTTCTCTCACACACCGCCGCGGGTTTTTCTTTAAGGAACTTTTTACCCCCTGTACACCTTTTTTTTGTCTGTCCCTCACCTTTACCGGTCCCCACTTAAACCCGTCACCCCGCGTTTGTTCCGCCCCTCCTTTTTCATTCAGTCTTCCTTGACGCATATATTCCACCGATCTAAATCTGACCTTTTCTACTCGAGCGCCGCTGGCGGCCGTTAGAAAAATTACATAAATTGGCCGCATCACTGAATAAGCCGCAGGGTTGAAAGTTTGGGAAAAAAGTAGCGGCTTATAGTCCGGAATTTACGGTAGTTAACTTCCGACATAAATGCAGTGATTCAGTGAGAAAAATTATGGACATCTACAAGAGGAAAAGTGGTTCTGGACCTACGTGTGCTGTCGTTGGTTGTAAAAATTCAAGAAAACATCTGAACGAGTGGTTAGATAGAGAGTGTTTTAACCACAAACCTGCCACAAAGAGACAATGTTCATGCCCTCCTCATTTTTCCATAAGCCTCTGAATCATGGGCATTGAATTTAAAGTATCCACTCTGCAATGCCTTTGTGTGTTCCTATCACTTTGTGGACAAAAGACCAACTAATGATAATTAGTTAATTAGATTTGGGACACACTGTCTTTACAGCCAAAGAGGTGACGACTCACCCAGCGGACTATTATCTCCCCAAAGAGACTTAAACTTCCATCTGATGGTAAGTTCATCAACTTTAGCTTCAGCTATGAAATGAAAGCTTTAGTTATGAAACTGTCAATACTGTTAATTGTCAAGTTGTCATACACTAATGTTGCCACCGGTGTTTTGCTAAAACAGCTAATTAGCATATAAGCTAATGTTCATAGACAGTACAGTTGTATGTCTTTGTTGGATTGACAGGTCGCCTACAGTGTCTGTGTGTAGGGTTGTCAAACGTCCCTTAAATACAGAATCCTCCGATATTGTAAACAAACTTACATCTGGTATTGAGCTGAGCTTAAATGAGACAAAATTCTTATTTTGCCATTGATGATTGCATATTAAAAAAAAATTCAGAGATCCATGAATCTGATGGGATATTGTCCCCTTACGGAGTTGGCAGCCCTATCCGTGTGTGTGTGTGTGTGAGAACAATTTATTATTATTAATATTTGTTAGTGGCCAGTTGAGTAAGTTGAATGAACCATTCATGTTCTGGGGTGATCCACAAGCTGAGTACCTGTGCTGATTGTCACACCTGTGTTGGTTTGCCATACTTACCTGGGTGATCACACAGAGAGGAGGTTATGTGGAGCAGAGCAGAGAAGCAGAGTAAGTCTAAATGTTTGACATTTTATTTTGGTCCATTTATATGCATATAAGCATGACATTGATGTGAAATGTTTTTTTGTTATTCAAATGCAGTTTGGGCCAGGCGCTTGTGGCCTTTATGTTTTTGAAGAGTTTGTACCCTTGGTAGGCGGAGCGAGGTTGGTTCATTCTCTTGATATTTGTGTGTTGTTTTAACTGTTGTTTAATCATGTACAAAAATGGATGATGATATTGGGAGTTTTATGGTTGGATGTATAATGAAGTGTGTGTTTTTGGAGAAAACTGAACTTTGTACCTATTAATTGTTATGTTTTTTTTTTGTTTTTTTAAAATTTCACAGTGCTTGAAAATGCAATAAAGTTTGTACCGGTTGAACTCTACGCTGTCTCATTGATGCCAAGGGCTGCTACATTATTATTATTATTATTATTATTATTATTATTATTATTATTATTATTATTATTATTATTATTATTATTATTATTATTATTATTATTATTATTATTATTATTATTATTATTCTATATTAGTTCTTTATATGCAGATATTGATCCTCCTCAGAGGTTGTCAGATTGTCCATAGCTTTTCTGTCTATTCCAATGGAATCCATGTAATTCGCACAAATCTCTCTGTACGTTACGTTGGACCACGTCGTCATATTGTTCTCCAGGTTTGCACCACATTCGGGTGGGGGATAATAACGCCAACTCCAGACAAAGTTCTAAAACTATGTTCCCAGGACATTGTAGCTCACAAAAAGCTAGCAATCAAAGTCTGTTCACATTTTCCGGCGGAAGAATCATGCATATCTGGACGGTAATGGTACCACCCAGGGTTTGTGACGTAAACTTGTCTATAATTTACAGAATGTCTCTGCATCATTCTGAGCTTGTGCTATATATTGTCCAGATGACTGAGTGAAAACACAGCATCACTTCCTGAGCGCATTTATTCAACAATCTCTCAAGATGTGGCATCATGTGATATTATCATGTGATATTATCATGTGATATTATCATTTGATGTTATCATGTGATGTTATCATGTGATATTATCATGTGATATTATCATGTGATATTATCATTTGATGTTATCATGTGATATTATCATTTGATGTTATCATGTGATATTATCATGTGATATTATCATGTGATATTATCATGTGATATTATCATTTGATGTTATCATGTGATGTTATCATGTGATATTATCATTTGATGTTATCATGTGATATTATCATTTGATGTTATCATGTGATATTATCATGTGATATTATCATGTGATATTATCATGTGATATTATCATGTGATATTATCATTTGATGTTATCATGTGATGTTATCATGTGATATTATCATTTGATGTTTTGATTGTATATGAGCTAATGAAGAACTCAGATTTAACCTTGTTTGTTTTTGTTCCTTTTTTTAACTTATAATTCTGTAAATAGTATTTCTTTTCCCTCTTACACTTCTAAACATTGCACTACACTTGGGAGGCTGACAGCAAATAAATCACACCTACTGTATTTTGCCTTTTTTTTTGCCCGTGTTATTCCCCTTTTTTTAGGAATGGTTTAAAAAGAACCCCACAACAGCAATCTACTAAGATGTTAAGAGTTTAGCAACAACAACGGTTGAGAAATACAGAGCTTGGTTATCAGCTGTTATATATAAATAGAATTTGACCTATGTTGTTAATGTGGGAGAGACACAGCAGGTGAATGATCATTTTTTATGTTCTGGTCAGATCTGAAGTTTGGATTATCTCCTTAACATGTTATCCTTCACACAAAATTAATGTGACAAAATTACACATTTTGATGTTTATTATTGCATTGTTTTCGTAGACTTGTGCTCATGACTTTTAGCAGAGAATGATAAATCAAGTGTTCAGGTGAAGTAAAACCATCCAGCTGGATTTAATTCAGACATGACGACTCAGACCACATATACAAGACTGTGATAATATGTAAAAACAATTCTGATGTGATCATGTTTGATATTGAAAATGGGTCATTTTATGTGTATTTATCCCATATCAGTGCCATTATTTTCTGAATTGACTTTTAAAGGGTTAAGTTAATAATAATAATAATAATAATAATAATAATAATAATAATAATAATAGTTTTGATCAGGACTGAGGTTAATTAACAGATTTATCCAAAAAATTGGCAAAATATGTTTCTAATAAATCTAATATATACAAAATGGCAGCTGTGGCACCTGCGGCTGGACATACTAATAGCCAGATATACTGTATAGTGTTCTATATCTATGTCATATTGTTAGGATTTGTCCAACAGTTCACCCTAAAATTCACTAGAATACAGGAAATTGCATCTAAGACCCCCCCACCCAGACCCCCCTCCAGACTAAGCTTCACAATGTCTGACTCTGCCTCTCATTTTCAGCATAAATCATCAGCATACCTTGTAGCTGCTGCTTCAGTTTGTCCATTTCAACCTTTTGTGTTTCCAAATTTTCTGCCTGTACTAAAAGAAAAAAAGAGAAAATATTATATAATGAGATCAAACAAGTGTGGTAAACCTTCTAAAATCTATCTAGATTAAAACCTGTTCCTACACAGTAAATTTTGCAGTGTTAAATCAACACTTAGAGAGTTTTTTTAACTTCTTCTAGAGTGTATTTGGTCCCATTGTTTCCAAATTAACACTGCAAAATCTACAGTGTACTTGTTTCTTCTTCTTCTATACTGTAACTATTTTACCTTCATTCTGTCTCTGTAAGTGTTTTATTATTTACTTATTCCATCGTAAATATTCATACAGTCGTCTACATCTATAATTCTCATTCATTCATGGTAAATCTCTACATAAATCATCACCATAGTTTGTACCCGCTGCAGCTTGTCTGTTTGTGCTGAAAAATAAAACAATAATCAGAATAATTATTTTGGGTAATTTAATCAACTTTGACTGATCTAAAACATTCTACCTCCTACCATATTTTTTTCCACACCTCATACTGTCATTAGATCCTACCTTCATTCTGTCTCTTTAAATGTTGTATTTCAACTGTCTGTGCAGCCAGTGAGGCGCTCATCTCTCTGAGCACAGTGTGGATGTTGGGTTCACAGGTCTGTTGAGGACGAGGCTCATTCTTCTGAGATTCAACCTGTTCTACCTGTTGAATTATTTCCACATCAGACTGAGCCGTGGACAGAGAACAGATGAGCAGCGACAGTAGAGCAAACTTCACCTTTTCCATCTTCAGATCATATGAACGTCTGCTTTGTCTCTGCTGTGTTCTGTGTTTGGGCTTTTAAATAATACACTGACTCATTCCATCATTACCCAAGAAATCAATACAAGATAAGAGTTTGTTTATTAACCCATAAAAAGCCACTATCGACCAAAACCATCTACTGATCTGACCTGTTTAATACCTGCTGATCCACTAATCATATCAATACATGTCAATAATTCATGTAAATTGCACTTATTTATCTTTTCATGTTTACCAGATCTGACCCATTTAGACATTCACAGGCTCCACAGTTACCATGGAAACACCATAGTCTTCTACAACATTGATTCACCAGTTAAACCCATGGAGTTGAATCAGTGACAGTGGATGAAAACACTGGGTTTATGTTCAGTTAATGATACACGTGATCTGATGTCTACGGAACTGATCACAAGGTCTGGGGGGGAGGGGGGGGGGTCGCTATTCATCATACATACTGACTTCTTTCTGTCATGAGTCAAAGTCTGCAAATCTCTTTCCAATCTTGTTTGATAAAAATAAGGATAGATTTAAAGATAATAATCTGTATTCTTAAAATTCTCAGACTAAAAGTGTCACATCCATTTTACGTGTCATTGTCAGGGGCGATTCTAGCATCTGACCTTTAGGGGGGCTCAGCCCCCAGTGCTGACGGTGGCAGTGGCACCTGTCTTGAATGAAATTTAAATCAATTTCTAAACTTTTTTTTCCCTCTAATCGACCAATAAATTATTATCTTCCAATCCACAAGCAATGAAATTAAGATTTAGCTTAAAAACTAACAAGTTCCATGTCAATATGTAGACTTACTGCATGAGAAAAGATATTTCTGGGTGTTGATGTTCTGGTGATGATAAGGTGGCAAGAAAAAAAAATTACCCGTAGGACCACGAGGCTCTTTTTCGTTAGCTGCTATTGTGTTAGCTCACTGCAAGTCAACTTCTGGACTACTCACACAAATGCAACAATACTCAAATTTGCCATTTCATTTCTGCATTATTTAATAATGACAGTCACCTTTTTATCTAAGAGACCTTCCTTTAATGAAGTAGGACAAACCCACGATATGGACCACAACCATGAAGCAGCTCAGTATATTTCACACATATTGTTAAACTCAGGATTCGGACATAGTTGGTTCCGAGAGCACCAAGTAAGGACAGAAGAATGGGACCGAAAAAGATTGCGGATGAAGTTGAGGATATTAAGATCTCCCTCAACACGCTCATTCACGAGGTGACTGCTGTAAAGGACCAGCAAGCGCAACTTCTGACGCTATTGGAAGAGGTGGAACAGCTTCGTTGCTTGAATGCGGAGAAAGAGCGTCGTATTGTTGAGCTGGAGAGTCGAGTGAATGAACTGGAACAGCACTCCCGCATGAATGATGTGGTTATCACGGGTCTCATGATCAAGCCGTGGTCATATGCACGCGCGGTGGTCTCAGACGCCGGGCAGCCTAGTGAGTCGGAGACGCAATCGGTGGAGCAACAGGTTGCATCCTTCCTCAGAAGCAAGGGGATAGAGATGGACCTGGAACACATCGAGGCCTGTCACCAAATACCCACAAGAGGCTCGAGAAAACCCATGGTCATAATGCGGTTTGTGAATCGGAGAAACAAGGTAGCTCTCCTGAAACAAGGACGTAAATTGAAAGACACGGATGTTTACATGAACGACAATTTGACAAAACACAATGCAGATATCGCAAGAAAGGCAAGACAACTGAAGAAACAAAACAAGATTCAACATACTTGGGTAGCAAACTGTAGAGTCCTAGTGAAACTAAATGGGACGCCGGAGGAAGCAAAAGTAATAGCAGTAAGGAGCATAGAGGAGCTGGATAAACTGACATGAAGCCTACAGGTAGTAGCCTACTCAACACACACAAACCACAAGCAGCCATGCAGACAAGACAATCACAAGCAGACTTGGACACTTTGCAACCAATCACTCTTTACCAAGAAAGGGAACTACATCAAAATACAACTGATCCACTGACAGACATGGATCCTGATAACTTTATGAGTCAGAGTATTAATTGCAACTATCTCACATATGAAGAATATAATATAATCAATACGAAAGGGAAACTATCCATACTACATTTTAATAGTAGAAGCATGTATAAACAATTTGACTCAATTAAGGAGTATTTGGAATTGTTTTCACACCCCTTCAGTGTCATAGCCATTTCAGAAACATGGTTCAATCTTGAAAGAGGTATGTATTTTCAGCTGGAGGGTTAACAATTAGTATATGTAAACAGGAACAACAAATCTGCTGGAGGGGTTGCTCTATATGTTCATAATTCACTACAGTTTAATACTGTGGAAAATATGACTATAGCAGTTGATGGGTTAATGGAATGCATAACCATTGAAATACAGATGGAAAATACGAGAAATGTTATTGTGACTTGTATATATCGGGCTCCTGGGTCAAGTGTGGAGCTATTCAGTGAATGGATGGAGAAATTATTCTCCACTATAAACCAAAAGGTGTTATTTATATGTGGAGATTATAACATTGATTTATTAAACCCAGATAAACTTAAATCCACCGATGATTTTGTTGATACAATGTATAGTCTGTCTCTGTACCCAATGATAACAAAACCAAGTAGAATAACTGCGCACAGTGCAACAATTATTGACAACATATTTACCAATATCATGGATGCACAAATAACCAGTGGCTTACTCATTTGTGATATATCTGACCACTTACCTGTCTTTTCTGTCTATGATTGTTGTCTAAAAAAATCGTCCAATCCCGAGACAATGTTCTCAAAGAGAGTGAAAAACGAAAAAACTATAAATGCTCTGAAAAATAGTTTGGCGAGTCAAGATTGGAGTACTGTGTATGCAGAAGGAGATGTTGATGGTGCATACAATAGATTCCTAGACATATTTATGTCATTGTACAATATGTACTGCCCTGTTAAAAGTTTCTACTTGGGAAACAAGCGTGCAACAAGCCCATGGCTGACAAAAGGAATCTTAAATGCATGTAAGAAAAAAAATAATCTCTATAAGTCATTCATCAAACTTAAAAGTCCGGAAGCAGAAACTAGATATAAAAGGTATAAAAATAAACTTACAGATGTTATAAGAGCAAGTAAACAATCATATTATAAAAGGAAAATATATGAAAACAAGACCAACATTAAAGGAACTTGGGATGTACTAAACAGTATGATTAAAAAAGGGTACTCAAAATCAGAGTACCCTGAATATTTTATGGACAACAATATTGAAAACTATAATATGAGTAAAGTAGTAAACAGCTTTAATAAGTTTTTTGTAAGCATTGGTCCTGAGTTGGCTGCAAAAATCCCAGACCACACATCTGATCTCTGCTACAAACAAAATCCTGTATCTTTTTTTTCTCTCTGCAACAAATGAGGAGGAAGTTATAAGTATTGCTCTCAATTGTAAAAGCAAGTCTTCTAAAGATTGCCATGACATAGATATGGAACTTGTAAAAAAAGGTTATTTCAAGTATTGCTGAGCCTTTCACATATATATGTAATTTGTCTTTTCTGTCTGGTCGTTTTCCCCAGAAAATGAAAATTGCCAAAGTGTTACCGCTATTTAAGGATGGATGTAAACACATATTCTCAAACTACAGGCCAATTTCACTTTTACCTCAATTCTCCAAAATACTTGAAAAACTATTTAATTCCCGCCTGGAAAGTTTCTTGGTAAAACACAATATAATAAACAAAGGTCAGTATGGGTTTCGTGAGAAACAAACCACATCAATGGCAATTCTTGACGCAGTTGAAAAAATCACAAATGCTCTAGACAATAAAAAATATATAGCAGGTATTTTCATTAATCTCAAAAAAGCATTCGACACAATCAATCACCAAATCTTATTCAGGAAGCTAGACCACTATGGCATTCGTGGAGTGGCGGGTGAATGGTTACAGAGTTACTTAACAAATAGAGCTCAGTATGTCACAATAGGGCAATATACATCTGATTATCTTGACATTACCTGTGGTGTCCCCCAGGGGTCAGTGTTGGGGCCTAAACTATTCAATATTTAAATAAAAAATATTTTTGATGCATCACAATCCTTAGAACTCATTCTCTTTGCAGACGATACTACAATTCTTTGCTCTAGTGACAGTCATAGCAATCTGGAGGCTACGGTGAATGAGGAAATGACTAAGATAAAAAAGTGGTTGGACACAAATAAACTTTCTTTAAACCTAAAAAAAACAAAATCCATGGTGTTTGGTAATTTTAGCCCCGAGTTTGAATTTAAATTAGTCATCGATGATGTCCAAATTGAAACTGTCAATGAGAATGCATTCCTCGGAGTGCAAATAGATGATAAACTATCATGGAAAGCCCACATCAGACACACAAAAAAGAAAATTTCTAAAAGTCTCTCAATCATAAATAAAGTTAAGTTTTACTTGGATGAATATTCTCTCCGAATGTTATACTGCACGCTAGTACTTCCCCACTTCATGTATTGTGTTGAAGTATGGGGGAATACTTATCAGTGTACAATTGATCCATTAATTAAGTTACAAAAACGAGCCGTGCGAATTATAAACAAGGTGGGATTTCTGGATCATACTAATCATTTGTTTATTTACTCACAATTGCTTAAGTTTCCTGAGCTTGTAGAATACAGTACCCTAATCATCATATAGAAAGCACACAATAATATTTTGCCACTCAACCTGCAAAAATTTTACACAAAAAGAGAATACACTCATAAACTGAGAGGAGAGGAGAATTTCAAACTCCCTCGTGCTCGAACCAAGCGTAAACAATTTTGTGTGTCTGTCTGTGGAGTAAAATCTTGGAATAAACTAGCAACCAATTTTAAGCAATGTCATAATATTCATCAATTCAAACGGTTCTATAAATCCACGGCCCTATCTATGTATGAAGTCAGTATGTTCTAAATAATTTTGTTTTGTATTACTGCTTGTATTGTCAAATTCGGTATTTCATTTTTTTTCTCCTTTATATGTATAGGTATATGTATGTGTGTGTGTGTGTAAATATGTGTGTATGTGTACGTGTATGTGTGTACATATGTTTGTACATACATGTATATACATTATTGCATTACACATGATGTACAGTAAGCTCTGCTCTACAAATTGTTTTGTTCTGTCATGTGTCGGAATACACAGAAGTTAAAATAGATAATTTGACAGAAATTGTATAAAAAGGGGGTGGGATTAAATAAGTTCTCTTCCTCCCACTCCTTTTCAGGTACTTTTTTTTCTTTCTACATTTTTTTTTTTTTTAAATTTGGAGTTTGTAAATTTGAGTTTGTAACTATGTATGTGTATATGTGTATGTGTATGTTTATATGTATATGTATGTATATGTGTGTATATGTGTATATATATATATATATATTTATTTATTTATTTTTTTTCTCTCTTTTTTTTTAAAAGATGTATGCTATATCTATGGCTATGCTTTGATGTATTTCACCTGAAATAAAAAAATAATCAAATCAAATCAATCAAATCAAAAATTATAAGACACAATCACATACAACTGACATTCAGCAAGAAATGTAATAAAGCCAAGATTGACACAAAGCCTCTGCCAATCAATCAATTAATCAACAGAAAAATACTGGTCCAGTTCCAACAAAAATCTCCCTTTTGGCCAGAGGTGGAGCCAGACATTGACAAGATTCAGGACGTAGCCCAGAGGGGGGTCCGGGGGCCCTCCCCCAGAAAAAAAATGACTTCTTTGATGCAATTTCCTATATTCGAGTGCATTTTAAGGTGACCTGTTTCACAAATCCTAACCCCATGACATAGATATAGAACACTATATAGTATGTTAGCATGTTAGCATGTCCAGCCTCAGGTGCCACAGCTGCCATCTTGCTACAGGGTCCCTATGTTTCTCACACTATCAGGGAAGATATTGCCAATTGATCATCAGGCAACCAGCGTTACCACCATATAAAGATGGCAGTGATTAAACTGAGACATTCATTCCAATAGACCAGGGGTCTCAAACTCCGGTCCTCGAGGGCTGGTGTCTTGCATGTTTTAGATTGATTCAGTTAACCCTTTAACTCCTGAGACTTTAGCAGTTCCACATAAAAAAACCCAATTACACTAAGCAACAAAATGTAATAAAAAAACCAGCTAAAGTCAACAATAAAATTAACACAAATGAAGAATAAACCAACAAAATAATTTGTAACATGAACAAAGTAAGACAAAAATGGAGCAAAATTAAAGGAAAGTTAATTAAATAAAGATAAAAATATAAAAACTTTCAACAAAATGAACCAATAGTACAAATGAATACTTGCAAAATTATAAGTAACATGGAAAAAATTACCAAAAAAAAGAGAACCATTTTTGAAATTTGGTCCCAGGAGTTTTAATTTGGACTTTTTTTTTAAATTTAGTTGCATTTTGACTCAGTAAAAACACAGTTAAAAAAGGAAAACAAATGATTTTTTAGGAATATTTAAACTAAACCATTTATTCAGAATACATCAGTTCTGACCCTTAAGAGTTAATAATCAGCTCATCATTCTCTGCAGAACCTGTTAATGATGCAATGACTTTGAGGTGTAATGGAAGAAGGAATTATCTAATAATTCATTTTTTGGGCAAAATTTTCCATATGTGTCCATTATGTGGAACTGCTAAAGTCTCAGGAGTCTAATCTATCTAATTTCCCCAAGGGTGCCATCCTAAAGGGATCAATAAATTCTGTTTAAGTCTAATGTCTAAGTTAAAGGGTTAAACAGAATCATGTGAAAGAGGGAAATATCTAAAACATGCAGGACACCGGCCCTTGAGGACCGGAGTTTGAGACCCCTGCAATAGACAGAGATAGTTAATGCAATGTGTTCTCTATTTTTGACCCCATGACATGAAAATAAACATTTTAAATGGGTCAGGTTGAGGTGGGTTATTGATTAAGCAGAGACACAAACATATGGACAGTATGATGATAAACTCCCTATAGCAGGTTCAGCAGCAGTACATTATAAACCCAAATATTGCAAATAATGTAAACTACTGTAAAAAGGCAAACACTGTTTAAAATTCAAATCATATTTCCATATTCATATTCTGATGATGTGAAAATGTTTTTCTTCCCTCATATCTGCACTTTATATTAGCTGCTGTAATTGTAGAATGTCTCCCATGGTGACACTTATTCTATTCTAAAATATATAGAAATACATATAAACCAGTTTATCAGCAGTAAACCTGATGTTTTCACAGATGCCACAGTTTAATTAACTACAGTAGCATAATTAGCTAACTTTGCTTCATTTCATTTTTTCAGCTTCTGTTGTTGGTAACATCAAACTTTTTTAACATTATAAAAGGCTACATACCTCTTTAATTGGATTATTCTTCTGTCCTCTCTTTTCTTTGCTGTGAAACTGTGCAGGTTAGGGCTTGGAAGATCTTTTAATCCTGATAAATTCTGATTCTGATTCTGAGTGATTTTTACCCATAATTTAAAAAAAAATAAGTTTTAGTTATTTTTGTAGGCACAATACAGTTTTACTTAGTTATATTTTCCTTTTAATTGTAGTTTTTATTTATTTCAGTTAATGAAAATGATTTAATAATTTCCTTCGTTTTCCTGACTTTGATTGTCATGAATAATGTGTTTGTTTTTTCCAATGCTTGAGGACTTCTGACAAATGACAAGACTCTATGAAGAATAAGAATAAGAACAGAGACTGGATCTGTTGGTGGGATGATGTTTTTTTCTAGTTACAGGTCAAATTAAGAACGAGGGAAATTTGGGTTTTAATGTACGATTTCTGCCCATATATCAGTTTTAATATGTGTTGTATGGAGTATAGTAGCAACATGGGTGACTTTATTTTTACGAGATCAAAAAAAAAGTGAGGTCCGGGGCTAAGTAATTTTTTTTTTGTTGTTGTAGTTTTTACAACCTATCTTTCATACCAAGTCTGCTCATGACTAGTCACCTGGTGTCCCCTTTCCCCCCTCCCCCCCTGGGGGGAGTGGTGGTTCTCCTGACAGTGTCTGCACGGGAGCCATGGACGACAGGATCTGCAGTGTCTCGCCTGTGCCGACCTGTGACCCCGGACCACTGCCCCTGCCTGTCTGGACCAGCCCCCCCTTCCTGCATTTATACATGGACGTTCATCTATAGTCTGTCCGTCCATGGGAGTGGATCTGTCCTTCAATGTGGTTCTCCTCAAGATTTCTTCTTTTTCCCACTGGGTTTGGAAGTTTTTTCTTGCCGAGAAGGAGGATCGAAGGACAGGGGATGCTTGGGACTTTTCATGTATCTCTGTAGTTGATTGTGTTTTTGTAAAGCCCTCTGAGACGACTTTGTTGTGATTTAGGGCTTTATAAATAAAATTGAATTGAATTGAATTAAGTCCCCTCTCTCCGCCGATGGTGAGGAACCAGGGGGTGCTGAGCAGAATAGCCTAAACTCGCCCCCAGGTTGACATTGAAAACGAAGCTCACTGACACTGCTCCTTGTGTTCTAAGAACCTGCAGAGCGAAGTTAACCCTGGGATAAGGTACTTACTTCCTTTCTTGGGAGAGGTATAAACAGCTTGTGGAAAAATATATCGGACGTGATCCGTATTCAATGAAAATGTCCGAATACATAACTGATTTCAACTATCTGCCAATTATCGAAGCTGTGGATATCACAAATTACTTGGTCCTCCAGACTTCTTACTACACTAGGCAGCAAATGAAAGCCTTTAAGAGTCTTGAGGCGTCCAATTTTTTTGTCAGCGGGTGGGTTCACAACCTTGGAATAAAAGGTCTCCGTGATGGATACAGTTTGGTGTTTGCTAGGGTGAGTGTTTGTTCTTATATTGCTTTATATCTTAAACATGCTAACAGTTAGTGGTAGCGGCTTTAACGTCAACAAACACGGCAGCTGCGGTTCAGGGCTCTCCACCGTCCGCGTCAGATCTAGAATCAAATCCGGGCTCTCAGTCGTCTGTTGCAGATCCAAAATCACCTTTAGACATTGTAAACGTTGATGTTGTTCTGTCTTAAGCTTCATCCTTTTCTCACGTTTGACAGCAGATTCCGATTTTGGCTTTCGTTCGTAACCGAGTTTGACCGTCGGAGCCCAGACCTCTGACTCTTCATCATCCCAATCAAGTCAACATTAGAATACTGGTAACTAAATCACTAAGTATAAGAAAATGTAACGACAATCTAATGCTAATAAGTTTGTTTGCAAACACAATATTACCTCTGACGAAGTGGTCGCTGCAGACATGAGCATTGAAGACGGAGATTTAAAATCAATTTTTTCCGACGTTTTTCTGTAAGCTTCCTCCATTTTTCTCCTCTTCGTTCGGCAATTTTTGGTACCCTAAAATACCGTTTCTCGATTTCCCGGCTCGATCTACTGGAGCATCCATAAACACAACAATACATAGACATTTTACGCTTTGACTAGGCTTTGTCTTTGTGCTTATCTTTCTCACTTCCGCCCTCCGCTCATTTTTCGCGCCTTACGTCGACGTCATGTCTATGTCAAACGAAATCCAGCTATTTGTACCACGTATATTTGTTGCACGTGGCTCTGTGACCATTAACAAACTTCCGTTTCCAAGCTGTGGCTTTGACTACCAACACTAGTTTGTCGTATTAACTCGAACTAAATTTCCATGTCAGATTCAAAACTGCTCCATGGAAATTACACTAATATTTTGCCAATGGTCACGGGTCCGGACTGAACCATCTCCCGGTCTGAATCCAGACCAGAGTCCGCTAATCTGTGATGGCCGTAGTACGTGAATTGTGACCGATTTGCAAGGCAATAATGGACGTTTCTCATGGAATTTGTTTTTATTTCCTTCTTTGCTTCAGGCACTGGGAAATATTGGCATTTCTCAGGATGGGTGGGATTGAAATCAGCATGTCAACGCTATGAAGAAAACTGAAATTGTTTGGGTTGTTCAGGAGGAAAGTCCAATGTGACTTGCTGGAAGTTGGCATGTTGCATGGCTACAAATTCATGCATTTGAAATGCACCCAGGCTGGCTTAGTAGTTAGTACACTTGTACAAATGGCAGTTTTAGATGATTACAACCTTCCTATTTCGCAGTCTGTGTCAAAACCCATGAAGTGCCCATTAGCATCTGGTATCAGTCGATTGCCTGAGGGTGGTCATAGCACAAGTTATTGGGTACAGCTTTTTAATTGCAAGTGTTTAGAATGAGACTTTCGGATACTGGTTGGCCTGAAGGCTCTTGTTTAGGAATGTGTCAAAGCAAACTTTCCAGTTTACCTTTCACATGTGGTAAAACAGTACAGGAAGAGCAAGAAGAACACTGAAATGCAAGGCTTACTGGAAGACATTCAAAAGAAACACCCCCCCTTAACTCCAGTGTCACTCACTTATTCTGGTGCATGACTGTGTATGAATGGTTGGCATGTAGTTTGCTGCCCCCCCACCCCCGTGCATGCAGAGGTGAGAGGACATTAAATGAATTGGTTGTAATCTGAATGTGACGGGGATTTTAAGCAATATAGTAAAAAATGCATCAGGAAAACATCTTGGACCACACTTTTAACCCTTTAACCACAACCATGACCCTAACCCTCTACCCCTAGTCCTATTCTGACTCTCTCCTGCCACCTCTGTATGCATTGAGTTTCACAAAAGTTACCTATCAAAGTGGGTTCCAGTCAACTTCAAATGCATCAGGAGTTTTTATCAGGTGTTTTGTTACATTCTCAGGACAGGTGAAATGCAAATGCAGGACTCAGACACAAAAGGCTGCATTTACACATTTTATTGATAACAATTAATAATAAATGTGCTGATGATTCCTCAGCAATTCTCCGCTGATGATCAGGGAAGTGGAGAACCTCCTTAACTGAAGGCTGAGGCAGAAGGATCAGAGTCAGACAGGCAGGGGTCAAAAACAGGCAAACACTAGCAACCGGGGAAATTCAAAACTCATCCCACGGTCTGGAGAAGGGTCACGTCTAGTATCCAAGAGATAATGAAGCACCAGCAGAGAAAAAAAAAACAGGCTTGGGGTCAGGAACAGGCTAGAGGTTAAAAAACACCCCCACCAGAAATCCAACAAGACAAAACAAGGGCAAAGAGCGAAACTGAGAAACCAGAAAACCAGAAGCAAAGTCGAACACCAAAAACCAAAGACAAGAATACTGCTAATAAAGAAAGATGAAGATGAACAAATACGGACCCAGGTGAGATGGCCAAATTAACAAAAGGACGGCATGTGGATCAGGCCAACCCTGTACAGGACCACATACCGCTACCCCTGCCCTATTAAAACAACCCACAACTAAACCCTGTCAAAAGAAATAAACCAAAAACAGGATGTCCTGACTCACCGGGTCAAACAATAAAGAAACAAAAGCTAGCAAAAAGGCTAAGCGCAGCCAACCTGCATCTTACAGAGCAAACTCTGGTTGAGTGCACGGCCTGGTGTGTGCTTCTGGAACCGACATGACAGCTGGAGACTAGGCAGGAAAAAAAAGACAGTCCACTCCTAAACCCCCTTTGCAAGAATGAATGTCTGTCCAATTTATATCCACTGGGAAAAACTCAGAACTGTACTGAACAGTACTGTATTTACAACTCTGAGGTTTTGGTGTCATTTCATAAATTGAACTTTATTTCGTATACAGAGACGAAAAATGTACCTGAAGTTTTTTTCGGAAATTGGATTATTTGTTAGCTGGGTCTTCCGGGGGTCTTTGGTTTGTTCTGATTGTCTTCCAGTAAACCTTGTATTTCAGTGTACTTCCTGCTTTTCCTGTACTGTTTTACCATAACACATGTAACAGGTAAAGCTTAAAGTTTGCGTCTCCACATTCCTACAGAGAAACCTTCAGGCCAAGCAGGATCTGAAAGCCTCATTCTAAACCCCCTGCAATTCAACAGCTGTACTCGATTTTTGCACATTTCCTCAAAGGTGCAAAATATTGCTGAGGGTAAAAGGACTGCTGAGCTACTTTGACAGTGTACAGATGGAAATGGAATGAGCATATGCACAACCATGTCTATACCTTCTTCAAATGGCCTGAAACATACTATTCTTAAGTTTTTTCCACTTTACAACCCACAGTTGGTGTGTGGGTTTATAGGATAGGTCAAATAAGGCTTGGATTCTACATAGTCCTTTTTCAGTTACAGACTCGCACACAATATACAGTATGCTGTACACACTATGTCCCATCATCACTATGTCCAATTATCCCCAGCTGCGTAACGGTCAGTAAACCACGCCCCCTCACCACGTACCCCACACACCGAAACACTGGACCTCACCACCCACAACATCCCCACTGTCGTTTTTAACAGAGCCAGCAAAACCAGGACCCTTTCTAGACCAAGAAACCTCATTCCTTTAAAACATCAGGAGCGCATGTTCAGCAGCAGCATTAACTTGGCCCTGTTGAACATGCGCTCCCTTTTAAACAACACCTTTATTGCTGGTGACCTGATTTTAGATAAACTGGATTGTCTTCTTATGACAGAGACGTGGTTTGGCACTGATGCACCTGCTGTTCTCACCGAGGCTTCACCTGAAAATTTTACCTTTTTATTTTCCATCAGACAGGGTAGAAGAGGAGGAGGAACAGCATCTATCATAAACAAAGCTCTCACCCTGTCTATAGTGTTTTTTAATAGTTACTCATCATTCGAACACCACTCTTTTGTTTTTAGCAGCACACATATCCTGTGTATTACAGTTTATACACCACCCCAACACTCCACCCTTTTTATCAGTGAATTCTCAGAGCTTTTATCAATCATTCACACAAGATATGATAAAATTTTAATAACTGGTGATTTTAACTGACATGTCAACGTTATCTTGGACCCAATGTCCAGAGACTTTTAAAATCTTTTAAATTGCTTCGACTTTAAACAACACGTCACACGGCCAACTCACAACAGAGGACACACCCTGGACTTGGTCCCTGGGTGTGTCCTCTGTTGTTGACCTGGCTGTGTCCGATCACTACTGTGTGTTTTTTAATCTCACCAGTTTTAACCACCAGGAGGCCCTGGTGAGAACAGTGAGGAAGCGCTACCTAAGTTCTGAAGTGGCTGCACATTTTATTGAAATTTTACAGCGCACTCCTGTAGTAGTTTTACCAGCACCCTGTGATTTTATCGTTGAGAATTTTAACAGTAAACTGAAGTCAAGCCTGGACTCAGTTACTCCATTTTTAACTAAACAGTCAGAAGGAAATCTATACCCCCGTGGAGAAAAAATGATAAAAATCAATCAATTAAAACAAAACTGCAGGAGTGCCGAAAGGAGATGGAGGAAGTCAATACTAGTCGTGCATTACGAAAGTTTACGCCAACAACTCAAAATCTATAATAACGCGGTTAAGCAGGAAAGAACTTCAAATTTTTCACAACTCATCACAGACCATAAAAACAACCCCCGGTTCCTCTTCTCCACTTTTAATGTTTTAACAGGCACAAATTTTAATAAAGCTTTTAAGTCACCAACTGACGCTCTTTGCAGGAATTTTGCAGACCACTATAAAACCAAAATCAAGGACATCAGATCTAGCCTTTTATCCCTACAAGTTTTACCTGTTGACATACCTGATCAGGTGTCCTTGCCTGAGGAGACACTGGAGAGTTTTGCCCTGGTTGATGCTTGGACACTTGGTCGAGTTTTCATTCATGTAAATCCAACAACCTGCCTTTTAGATCCAATTCCCACATCACTTTTAAAATCATTTTATGGATTCTTTGAGGAACAGTTTTTAAACATTATGAATTGCTCTCTTCAGACGGGGGTCTTCCCCACTGCCTTTAAAACGGCGGTGGTGAGGCCCCTTCTGAAGAAGAGCAACTTAGATCCAAATGACTTTAATAACTACTGACCTGTGTCCAACTTACCTTTTTTAAGTAAAATTTTAGAGAAACTGGTTTTTAACCAAATCAATGACTTTTTAAATAGAACTAACATCTTAGAAAAGCATCAGTCTGGTTTTAGGATGAACCACAGTACATAGACAGCGCTTTTAAAGATTTGAAATGACCTCAGGTGGAACTTGGATAATAAAAAACTCAGTGTTGGTTCTACTGGCTCTTAGCGCTGCCTTTGATACAGTAGACCATCACATTTTATTAAACAGACTTAGACACCTGGTCGGCCTCTCTGGTACTGTTTTTAACTGGTTCAATCCTTACCTCACAGACCGATGCTTTTATGTAAGTATGGATACATGTTCCTTGGGAACCCATGGAATTGGTTGTGGGGTTCCTCAGGGGTCAATTTTAGGTCCCATACTTTTCAATCTTTATACATTACCCCTTGGGGACGTCATCAGGAGACACGGCATCAGTTTCCATAGCTACGCTGACGACACACAGCTGTACATTGCCGTGTCTCCTGGTGACACAGGGCCATTAGAAACAATTTTAAATTGTATTTAAGCATCAAGTCATGGATGGCAGTGAATTTCCTACAGCTCAACCAGGACAAAACTGAAGTTTCAGTTATAGGTCCTGAAGGCCAGAGAGAGAAACTTTTATCTAAATTACAAAGCTTTATACCAGCAAAATCTGTAGAAAACTTGGGCGTAATTTTTTACTGTGAGCTGAATTTTATTCCACACATTAAAAATATAACAAAGATTGTAACGGACCGCAGAGAACCCAAGTGCAAAACAGGAGGCATGCGTAAAAGTCCAAGCAGTATTTTATTCTCACACAAATCAGTAATACAATACAGATGAGTGAGGTAAAGTCCCCTTTAAAGTTTCTCAGGGCTGGAATGTACTTATCCAGGCGGAGCACGGGAGATCTCCTCAGGGCTGTGGGCGAGACTGGATTCAGGTCGGTTCCGGTCCTAGTTCGGGGCTGGCAGCGGGTCTCGTAGTCGGGGTCCGTTCCGGGGTCGGGGCAGGCAGCTGGGATCAGGGTCGGTGTTCGTTCCAAGGTCGGGGCAGGCGGCGAGGGGCGTAACGGGGTCCGGTCCAAGTTCGGTATCAATAGAGGCAGGCAGAAATCACAGGCAGAAAACAGAGGTCGGACAGAAACGGGACTGGTACACGGGACACGGAAAACACAGGTTGCGGGAAAATCAGAGGAACAGGTCATGATAATCTGGCACAGAGTCAGGTCTGAATGCAGACTTTATACTCCTCACCTGATGAGTTCAGCTGCTCTCACCAGGTGAGTTGCATCAATGATTGGCCAGGGAGACAGAACAGGGTGAAAGGTGAAACACAGAGCAGAGACGCAGAGCAGGAAAAACACGCAGACAGAGAGGAAAACCGAAAGTACAAGGTGCAGAACATGACAAAGATAGGTTTTTACCACCTTAAGAACATAGCCAGAGTCCGCCTGTTTCTCTCTCAGGCCATCACAGAGGTGCTAATGCATGCTTTTATCTCTTCACGCTTAGATTATTGTAATGCCCTGCTCTCTGGTCTTCCTAAAAAGAGCATTTTTATTGCAAAACTTAGCCGCTCGCGTGCTGACGAGGACCAGAGGGCGGGAGCACATTACACCAGTTTTAAAGTCGCTGCATTGGCACCCCGTCCGCTTCAGGATCGATTTTAAGGTTATTTTATTAGTTTTTAAATGTCTTAACGGCCTTGTGCCTTCTTATTTATCTGACTTGCTTTTGACGTATCGACCCTCGCGGACTCTCACGTCCTCCGGCAGTGGCCTCTTAACTGTCCCCCGAGCCAGGACCGAGACCCACGGCAAGGCAGCATTTAGCCACTATGGCCCCCACCTGTGGAACATCCTGCCGGAGAACCTCAGGGCTGCAGAGACTGTCGATACTTTTAAAAGAAGGTTAAAAACTCACCTTTTTACTCTGGCTTTGAACTAACTTTAAAAATAAATTATGTTCTTGTTATTTTCTGTTCATTATTTTAGATGTTTTACTCTTTTAAACCTCTTACTTATGTTTTAGGTCTTTTACTGCATTTCTCAGTTTACAACTTTTATGTTTTAACTCCAGTGTTTCCTCAGGGGGGTCCTCCACACTAGGGGTTGTATCTGGCCCGCTGCTGGGAGTGCTGCCCGTGGGTCCCCTCGGCCGGGCTGGTTGGGGGGCTCTCTCTGTCTGTCGGCGTCGGGGGCCCGTGTTGCCAGCGCCCCTAGTGGTCATGGCCTGGGGCCCCTCCCAGTGTGGGGGACCCCAGGGTAGACGTTTCCATGATGCTCAGTGCCAGGTCATGTCTCCTATAGGTGAAGCTGAGAGTGTGTGGGTGTGTGTGTTGATGTACGTATGTGTGCTCTGTGAATATATGGAGGGAGGGATGGGAACTTGTTTTTAATGTTGTAAAGCAATTTGTGCTGCATTTCTCGTATGAAAAGTGCTATATAAATAAAGTTTGATTTGATTTGAATGATTTACAAAATATTATTGCTGTTATGATTAGACATGTGTGGGTATATGTATTTAAAGATGAATAGACAGATGTGCATGTATATTTATGTATATATATATATATATATATATATATATATATATATATATATATATATATATATATATATATATGTATATTTGTTAACTGAATGCACATAATAAAATTATTGTGCTGTAATTTTGGAACTGAAAATAACTCTCTGTCCCAATCTCTAGCTGCTAGCTCTAGAAGTGTTACTACCTCACGTCAGCTTTGTGTGTTGTTTACGTTTTGAGCAAACATTCTGAACTGGCAGGACATGGGCGTACCAGATAGATTAATTGAGCTCTGGGTTTGCTATTTAATTGTATTGCTAATGCTGAAAATCATCATTTTTAAAGATGTGCTGTGGAGAGATCACAAAACTTCCTCTTTATAAACTACACTACAATGCAAAAGAGTTTGTGCAGTGGAATGACTGATTACTTGCATTATGCTGTATTATCCCAATCAATTCATGGTAATATTATTAGTTTTGGTTTTGTGGTTATGACTCTTCAAACTGCATTAATAACACAGGTGTCAGCAGCTACATAAGAGGTGTTTTTTTTTAAATGACTGTAAGAATGATTGATGACAGAAGTTCAGAAATGAAAATACCTTATCATTACTCATCCTCCAGTAATGTACGCACACACACACACACACACACACACACACACACACACGCACGCACACACACACGCACGCACACACACGCACGCACACACACACACGCACACACACACACACTATATATATATATATATAAGGTGGTGAGTAACACCCAAACACAGAATCACACACAGACAATGGAGACCAAGATGCTGTTCACTCTGTTACTGCTGATCTTCTGGCTTTCCACGGCTCAGCCTGTAAAAACACCTGCCAAAGAAATAACTCAACATGGAAAAGAATCTGAGAGTGACATCCACTCTGTGCTGAGAGAGATGACCGCCATGCTCGCTAAACAGAGTGTTCAAATAATGTACTTACAGAAGGAAAATGAAGGTAAGGAAGAATGTGATCTTATACAAAGAAAATAAAGAAAATGACTAAATGTATAATTTATTTTCAGCTCAGGAAGCCAAGCTGAGAGACATGGACAACCTGAAAGAAACAATTCAAGGTATTTTTCTGAAAATTATGTAAATTAACCCTACAACACTAATTACAATTCAATTCAAAAGCCTTTATTTATTCCAAAGGTCATTTAAAAACATTGTAAGAGTTAGCAATGTCAATGTAAGTGCACGTATAAAAATATAAAGATTAGTAAGTAACAACTGTAGGATGTTCATTATGTGTTACTGTTAAGTTGGTCTTTCATTTATCTTATCTTATCTTACATCAGCTGACAAGACAAGACACTCAAAACACACACAATTAACAGTGGATGACATAAGCTAATTACTCCATATCATTACCACATCTACATACTTCCAGTTCGGCAGCACAATATACAAACAAAAGGAGGGATTTACAGTGCGGGACCCACTCTCTGCTATAATGTGCGTCTTCTTCATGGATTATCTGGAAAAGGAGACTATCACATCTTCCCCAGAAGAATGTAGGCCCACATTATGGCGGAGGTACATGGATGACATACTTTAAAAAATAAAAATTTGACATACACAACAGCTGACGGAACACCTAAATTCCATAGACCGCACTGGCAACATACAGTTCACACATGAAGAAGAGCGTGACAACGCAATAGCATTTTTGTACATAAAAATTCACCACACAGACGAAGGAGCCATCAAAAATAACAGTTTACAGAAAACCAACTCGCACTGAGCAATGTCTGCTCTGGACATCTGAACATCCCATCACGCACAAACTATCAGTAGTGAGAACACTATATGTGACCCACCACCACTAAACCAGGCATAAGTGTGTGTAAATCCAAACAGAGTTATGTGTGTAGCTTGGTAGAGTGGAAACTAAGGTTTAAGATGGTGAAAAAATGATGTTTCTATCACAAGTAGAACCAAAGTTATGGTCATTTTAATATCCACATTTGGACATATTTTACAATTTGCATATTTTTAGATATTGTCCGTTAAAGTTTTGGACTGTTTTGGGGTAGGAAGTCCTTAGCAACGCATAATAATTTGTATCCGATTGACACAAATTGTTGACAGATGTTAAAGGACACTCTGATGGACATGTCACAGAAGTTTTATATATTATAATAATAGGACAGAAGTGTGACGTATTATAATCATTTGGCTTACACCATTGGACAGAACATTCAATATAAGCTTTTACCTCGTACCAAACACTTGGGTGTTTACCCACGGAACGGAGATCGTTTTGTTCGGCGAAAAGAGGTGGAAGTCGTCTTTGTCTTTGCTCAGCAATACCTGAACTTTTGTCGCCGCTTAAATAATTGACTCAATAAACACCTTTATTGATTGGATTTCAATGTAATGACCACAGGAAGTGAACATAGAGGTGTTAAGGTACCGTTTTTTGATAAGATGTAAACACAAATAAGAAATCGCCTTCCAGCCTAAATGTGGCTGTAGCTCTGAACGGCTCAGCGCGACTTATGCCTGATTTCGTGGTGGCGGGTCACATATGAACGTGCAGTAATAATAACCCACCCCACAGAATGCACAATAGAACAACAACACATGCGACAAGCACTCCACACATGCCAATACCTACAGTGGGCCATACAGAAAGGTGCACACCAAGTAAAAGAAAAAACTCAATAGAAAAAAGGAAAAAAAACAGACCACCCCAAAACAGCAAACAAAAGGAATAGTGACCCTACCATATATCAGAGGAACCACAGAACGCATCCAACGACCTATAAGAAAACACAACATACATACTCCTAATCAAACCATATACCAAACTGGAGCAGTTATTGGTGCACCCAAAGGACAAAATGGATCAACACAACAAATGCAATGTAATATATGAAAGACATATATTGGAGAGACAGGAAGGACATTCAACACAATAAAAAATGGACAAAAAAGGAATGTGAGAAAGAAATAGAAAATAGACACACAGAGCAGCGAAGGAAAGAGCCATGAACGAGAACCTGAAAATGGACAATAACAGACACTGCAGAAGAGAAAACCATATTATGGACTGGGCTGGCACAATGCAAAAATAATACAACAAGAAAACAATAGATATCACTGTTGGATTAAGGAGTCCATGGAAATCAGAAAACACAGCCCAACCACCATGAACAGGGATGAGGGGACATACATGCTCTCACACCCCTGGAGAGGACAACTCTAACAGCAGGAGGTGTGGCTAACCTGTCAATATTGACAGGGAGGTCACACCTCCACAACAACATCAGCTGTTTTAAAAGCATGTCACTGCAACACTCAGGTGACCCTCTGACGAAGGGGGAAGTAACACAAGGAAACATGTCAGGTGACAAATGACCTACAGTATGTCCAGTGGTGGGTCGTGCATTTCAACATTAGTCCTTCACTTAGTACTTCACCTCAGTATAGACTAGTCAAGCAGCACTTTAGTTCAGGAGCATTTAAAACCATAAAGTATGCATTAACGACTAAGATTAGGAAACTAATTACAGATATTGTCAAAAATAAAAAGGTGATTTAAAAATATTAAACAAAATGACACTGTGTGTCTTAAACAAGTCTGTCTAATAAACTACACAATGTCACCGTTTCATATAAGGCACCAACCAGACAATAAAAAAAAAATATTCTTTGAAAGTAGACTTAAGAGATCATTTGCATTTTTGAGAATAGGCTATACCACAACAAATAACTGAAAATGTTACAAAGACAAGAAGAAATGAAAAATAAAATGCATTTACTCACCAACATATTTCTCCACAGTATCTGCTGATTTGAAAATAAAGACAAACCTCCTTTCTTTTTCTCTAGAACACTTCAGTGGCTGTTGTACAGTTTATCTGTGTGTTTCAGGTCCATTAGTCAGTTCCTTTCCTATGGACATGGAGGCTAATGCTAAAGATGTTTCTGTCCCTTTACGTTTCTGGGATAAATTTGAATACACTTTAACGCTGAAAATGACAGAACAGTCAAAACAGTAACAGCCAAAACAGTAACAGTCAAAAGAGTAACAGTCAAAACAGTAACAGTCAAAACAGTAACAGCCAAAACAGTAACAGCCAAAACAGTAACAGTCAAAACAGTAACAGCCAAAACAGTAACAGCCAAAACAGTAACAGTCAAAACAGTAACAGCCAAAACAGTAACAGCCAAAACAGTAACAGTCAAAACAGTAACAGTCAAAACAGTAACAGTCAAAACAGTAACAGTCAAAACAGTAACAGCCAAAACAGTAACAGTCAAAACAGTAACAGCCAAAACAGTAACAGCCAAAACAGTAACAGTCAAAACAGTAACAGTCAAAACAGTAACAGTCAAAACAGTAACAGTCAAAACAGTAACAGCCAAAACAGTAACAGTCAAAACAGTAACAGCCAAAACAGTAACAGTCAAAACAGTAACAGCCAAAACAGTAACAGTTAAAACAGTAACAGTCAAAACAGTAACAGTCAAAACAGTAACAGTCAAAACAGTAACAGTTTGTGTAAAGTTGTCCCAAACTCTCACTCAGATTTTTGTTCCGAAGAAAATTCTCCTTCATACATTGTGGGTTAAAATACCTCTGGCTCTTGAATTTCCGTGTTCAGTTTGTTTAGCTAGTCCCCAGATTGCTGCTTATCAGGTCCTAACAAGTGCTAATCCAATCACTGAACACGTACATGTTAGTTTAGCGTAAGTTCTTCTAGCTAACCTTGGTTCGCAGAATCCACATCTGATTGGCTATTGTAACCTGACTGTTCACGTTGACTTCCAGTGCAGGGGGTCTGCTATGTCTGTTCTGAAGGTCTCAAACAAATGTAGTTTACCTGACAACACAAGCTAGCTGAAATATAATTGGTTAAAAACTACCATAAAAAACACCATTGGAAGTAGAAATAATATGACATAAAAAATACAGAGAATAGACAATCATTTAGTTTACATATTCATGGGAATAAAATAGCATACTGTACATATATTTTTCTGAGCATGTTTAGTCCAGCAGAGAAGGTCCACCACTGCGTATGTCTGAGGTAAATGAAAGACCAACTTAGTGATGTCGAGTGATTTTCACTTACACAGTTCTTGTCATGTGATTTTCTTTCTATTGGTGTCTATTTAAAGGGTCCCCCATGGAATCTTTTATTTTATTTTGTTTTATTTTATGTGATATTGTATAGTCAGAGCATTGAAATAATGTACTTACAGAAAGAAAATGAAGGCAAGGAAGACTGTGAGGTTTTGCAAATTTGAAAAAGAAAATGACTAATTGTATAATTTATTTTCACTTCTGGCAGCCAAGCTGAGAGACATGGACAACCTGAAAGAAACAATTCAAGGTATTGTGTTGAATTTTACTGAAAATTATGTAAATTAACCTACAACACTAATGTCAGGTGATTTTCATTCACACAGTTCTTATGTGATTTTCTTTGTGTTGCTGCCTTTTTTAATCTTTTATTTAATTTGATATGATATTGTATAGTAGGACATTAAAGAAGAGTACTGCTATTTGGCATACAATGTTGTACTTTTACATCAGTAGATGAAAACTGTATTTTATTTGGAATATTATATCAGGTAAAATATACCTGATGTTAGTGAAGGTGTTACACATTTTAACATTAGTGTTCTAGGGTTAAAAAGTATAAATACTTTTATAGTTTTTATAGTTGTATAAATACTATAGTGTCCACACGGAAGGACAGGAAGTTTTCTGAATGTCTCTGGAAAACTATTCTGTTAACCAACTTTTGAATTAGAATTTTGAATTTCATTTATTATGGACCGTGGACAAATAAAACAAATGTTACCAGAGTTAGCGTCAGGCTTGTAGAGACTAAGCCATTCTCATCACCCGCCAAAGGAAGTGAAGGACGTTCAGGTTGTTCTTGTATACCTTCTATGGAATGCTGTTTGGCTTTGGGGCTGATGATGCTCTAGCTCGTATTACAGTGGCCTCCAACTCCTTCCATTTTGGGGGACTCACATCCATTGGGTGCCTTGGCTGCTCTATGGGAGGAATATCAGGTGGTACCTCAGCTGCTTCATGCCTTAGTGGATCGGAGTATATTTTACCCAGGTGTTCTTCCAGGGACTGCTTGGTGGTTTTTAAAGTCCCTGAAGCCTTCCTGGTGAAAAGAGATTTCATGAACTTAAATGCGTCTTTGAAGAAATTAGTTCTTGCCCTTTCTTTCTCCTTCCAGAACCGCCTTAGCTTTTCTGCACACCTCACAAACATAGCCGCTTTTTGATGCCCTCCTGGAGAACATTTATTCCCTCCTTCTCATAGTCCGTGGCTTTCCTCCATTGCTTTTTTAACTGTCTCCTGTGCTTTATTAGGTGCTGTATCTCGAGCTGTCTCCTTGACTGTTTCGACTTGTGCTCTTTGCCTTTTGTCCATTAGCCCACACTTTTCTGCCCCATAAGTGTATATGACGTTGACCATCTTGTCAAGCTTCTTCTTCTACCGTACACTTTAGGTTTTCCAGGATGCCGCTGTCGTCATTGATGGTTTTCCATTTGGGTTTCTCTGCAGTTCCAGGCCAGTTCACTCTTGGTTTACTTTGCTGTTGCCTTTTCTCTCTTGCAGCTATTTGTTGCTGGGTGGGCTTTACACCACCCTCAGATCCTTTTTCTGTGCTTGTACCGCCTACTTCAGATGCTGGGGGGCTGATGTCCTGCGAGCTTTGGTTTGACTCCAGTCGTTGGACTTCACTCGACTGACTTGAATTACTTGTTAGGAAGTAATGATCAATGCGAGTTCCCAGTTCTCCCTCTATCATGCACTTTTTCTTTCCTTGGGGTATTTTCAAGTCTTTCACAGATGTAATTTTCTTCCAGCCACAGGGGCAGATCTGGAGTGCCTTGTCAGCCTTACTGGTGGCTGTTTGTGCAGTACTTGTCCGTTCCAGGGTCGTCTGTCAGAGAGTAAAAAAGTAATACAGGAACTTTCTGACATCATTTTAATTTTAAACTAATACAAACAAGTAACAAACCAATAAAAACAGTGGATATGGGTCCTCATACCATATGTGTAGTATATTGCAAAAGTATTTCAACATTTTCAATGAATGTGGATTTTTCCAGTATTAAATTAAAATGGTATTGGTAGGGACTATTTTGCAATCCCCAAACATTGGTTGTGACATTTCATGACCATCTATATAGAAACTTACGCCCATGACATACATAAACACTTAAGTTCAATAGTCACATTATCATATAACAGTGGCACGGTGGCGGAGTGTTACACGCTCTTGCCTCACAGGAAGAAGAACCGGGTTTGATTCCTGGACCGTGCAGGCCTTTCTGTGTGGAGTTTGCATTTACTATATTTATTTTGATCTTATTCTATCTTGGTGCATGCTTAGCATTTTTATTATTTTCTTATACTATATATATATATATATATATATATATATATAATTCTTTTTTTTGTCTTTTTATTGATATACTATATGTTGAATGTTGCAGCGTTACACCCAGACAAATTCCTAGTTGTATACTACATGTGTACTATACGAACAATGGCAATAAAACTCTTTCTGATTCTGATGTTCTCTCTGGATGGGTTTCCTCCAGTTTCCTCCATCACCTAAAACAAAACATGTTTGTTTGGGTAAAAATCCTCCACCCAGGTAACTGACCATGGTCCTGGCAGATGAGTCCCCGGGCGCCGTCCATGGGTGCCCACTGCTCCTTAGAAGGATGGGTTAAATGCAGAGGACATATTTTGTTGTACAATTGTACGAGGATAATAAAGTACTATCTATTTTATCTTTTAATTTGAACATTTAGTAATAACCAGTAACTATATGTAACATAAATAAAAAGCACAGCTGCTGGATACTTATGTTGGATTTATGCGTATATAAACAAACAATGCAAGTAGTTTGAACTGCAGAACGACTCAAACAGAGTGAATGTGTGTGCGTGTGTGTGTGTGTGTGTGTGTGTGTGTGTGTGTGTGTGTGTGTGAGCGTGTGTGCATGTGTGTGCGTGTGTGCATGTGTGTGTGTGTGCGTGTGTGCGTGTGTGTGTGTGTGTGTGTGTGTGTGTGTGTCTGCGCGTGTGCGCGTGCGTGTGTGTGTGTGTGTGTGTGTGTGTGTGTGTGTGTGTGTGTGTGTGTGTGTGTGTGTGTGTGTGTGTGTGAGAATTAGATTTTATGTATTTGCACACCTGTTTAAAATATTAGTGTGTGCATGAGTGCTGCTTAGAAGTTATGGGTCAAGCATATTGAATAGTTTGCAAAGTGTTACACTGCAACCCCTCCCCCACTTTTGTCTTTTGTTGTCTCTGCTGTGTTTAAACATTTCACATCCCCTCATTGTGAAGATATCTGGTCGGTCATTGGTTGTCCATCTTTCTGTTATTGCAATTACATCAAAGGATATTTTAAGATTATCAAGATATTCTTTAATTATATCAAAGTTTCTATATAAACTATGACTAAAAATTGGATTGGATAATTGATAGTATATCAGTTTGGATCAATTGTTATTTGGTAGTCCTGGTAGTATTTGCACATACTGGTCATGTTATAATAGAAGTTTATGTCTGGATCAGCATTATTAATCACATTTTGCTTTTCTTCATTAACATATACAGGTGTGTCAAGCTCAAAAGTCTGGTTCTTAGCACCATCCTCATTTTCAAAATTTGAGTCATTGTGTTTCCTGTCATGGAATATTATAAAATGCAAAGGGTAATCTTTTTTTCACTGGAATATGTTCAAGTCCAGTACCTGATCCCTAAGACTTTGGCCTCTTCTGGTGAACCATTTAGTTTAATAAATACTTTATTTACCATCCATGTAGCTTGAATTTTCTTCTGCTTTCTCAGAAACTGGGTTTTTGGTCAGGTGTTCATATAAGTACACATTAGTCCCTTTAAGTTTTTTTTTTCCCTGTTTAAGAACAGCAGATTTTTGTTTTCTATTTGCAAATTTGATAATCACAGACTGGGGCGGCACGGTGGTGCAGTGGTTAGCACGGTGGTGCAGTGGTTAGCACGGTGGTGCAGTGGTTAGCACGGTGGTGCAGTGGTTAGCACGGTGGTGCAGTGGTTAGCACGGTGTTGCAGTGGTTAGCACGGTGGTGCAGTGGTTAGCACGGTGGTGCAGTGGTTAGCACGGTGGTGCAGTGGTTAGCACGGTGGTGCAGTGGTTAGCACGGTGGTGCAGTGGTTAGCACGGTGGTGCAGTGGTTAGCACTCGTGCCTCACAGCAAGAAGGACCCTGGTTCGAATCCCGTACCAGACCTTTCTGTGTGGAGTTTGCATGTCCTCCCCGTGTCCGCGTGGGTTTTCGCCGGGCACTCCGGTTTCCTCCCACCATCCAAACACATGCACTGATAGGTTAATTGGTTAATCTAAAATTGTCCATAGGTGTGAATGTGACAGTGATTGTTTGTCTATATATGTTCAGCCCTGCCATGAACTGGCGTCTCATACAGGGTGTACCCCGCCTTCGCCCATTGTAGCTGGATTAGGCCCCCAGTGACCCCCGCGACCCTAGTGAGAATTAAGCGGGTTCAGATAATGAATGAATAATCACAGACTGGAGTGTTTATCCTTCCTTGGGAGGGGATGGCACGCTTCAATATCTCTTGTGTCCACATCAGTACCTCTGTTGTTGAGAAAGTTCACATCAGGGTGTCCAGTGCACCCTGATGTGCCTAAAATATGATGATCATTCATAAAAACACATTCTGTTTCCAGTCAAACAGGTGGCATTCTCAACCTCTCTGTTGGCTTCAGGGTCAGGATATGTGGGACCATATAATACACTCGTACCTCTGGTCTTCAAACGTGTCGTCACAAACATTGGAAATGCCTACAGCCCAAACACAGGTACCTGGACTCACACACACAAACTCAATAAGACTTTTGCTCATGTTGATGTTGATCTGTTAATTTTTACTGACAAAAATATCCTGCAGGTTTTTTCACTGCACCAGTGAAAGGAGCCTATCACTTTGAGTTCCACATCCACGGAAATGGACACGCTTCACATCCTATTGCTGCTTTTTTGGTGAAGAACGGACACAATATTTGTAGCGCATTTGAGAGTCAGCCATCGTATTCTCCAAATGCTTCCAACGGAGCCACACTGATACTCGAGGTTGGAGATGTTGTGTTTTTGCGTCTGTGGCGAAATGCGAGAATCTTTGACAGTGTAGATCACCA
Organism: Siphamia tubifer; assembly: GCA_020466265.1. NCBI lineage: Eukaryota > Metazoa > Chordata > Actinopteri > Kurtiformes > Apogonidae > Siphamia > Siphamia tubifer. The sequence continues at coordinate 46,145,499 of CM035789.1, read as the reverse complement.
CAGCACCTTCAGTGGTCATCTACTGTTCACCATGTGAGAGAAAAAACATGTTCCTTTTGGTGTTTTTACATTTTTAACACATTTTCCTCATTAGGTATTTGACTATGACAGTAATCAGGATGTTGACACTGGTGGGGACATCATTTGATGACTTCAATGCGAGAGACAGCAACAATAAATAAATAAGAACACAGCTAAAAGTATTAAAATAACATCACATTTTGTTTTTGTGAACATCATCTATAACTGCATTATATATTTAATTATAGTTATCGTCACAAGACCAACATTTACGTCTACAAAGGTTCGTTGATGACAATATTTTGTCACTATAAGGTGCACTGTCAATGAATGCATTATTGTTTAGGTTCTTCATATATAATAATAGTAATAATAATAATAATAATAATAATAATAATAATAATAATAATAATAATAATAATAATAATAATAATAATAATAATAATAATAATAATAATAATAACCTTTATTTGTTTAGCACCTTTCATACAAACACTGTAGCCCAAAGTGCTTCACAATGATTAAAAATGAAAGTACAATTTTAAGACAGGGTGAAATAAAAAAATACATTATAATTCGATTGCACAAAATATATAAGGCGTACTGGATTATAAAGACCATTAAGTGAAGTCAAAACTATTAGATAAAAAGTCCAAATCATTACATAAAAGTCTAGTTTTTGAGAATTTTTCTTTTTTTAAATTCCCAGTCATGAAGCACAACCAGAATTCATCCATATATAATGTACAGTGTGTTTTTTGGAGGACATTAAAGTCTTAAGTGCACCTCATAGTTCAGAAAATACAGTAACCTTTTGTTTCCCAAATGTCATGGAAATTCCAATCCAAATATTAGTATGGACATTTTATAAACATCCAAATATTAGTATGGACATTTTATAAACATCCAAATATTAGTATGGACATTTTATAAACATCCAAATATTAGTATGGACATTTTATAAACATCCAAATATTAGTATGGACATTTTATAAACATCCAAATATTAGTATGGACATTTTATAAACATCCAAATATTAGTATGGACATTTTATAAACATCCAAATATTAGTATGGACATTTTATAAACATCCAAATATTAGTATGGACATTTTATAAACATCCAAATATTAGTATGGACATTTTATAAACATCCAAATATTAGTATGGACATTTTATAAACATCCATATATTAGTATGGACATGTCTATAGCGTCCATACACAATTATATGCCCATGTGTTTAACTGTATAAAGACAGACAGACCAATAATAGTAGAAATAGTCATGTACTCTTGTCATTTACATCACAATACCATCTGGGACCCTTCTGCAACTGATCCGTTTTCAACAGAGAAAAAGTACTGGACTAGAGGAGTGGAGTAGAAGTACAAGTACTACATCAAAAAACTGACTTGAGTAAAAGTTGAAGTATTCTTTAAGCATCATACTCAAGTGAAAGTACTAAAGTATCCAAAGAAAATTGTACGTAAGTATTGCAAGTAGAAGTATGTAAAAAAATTCTACTCAAGTACTGAAAGTAAAAGTAGAAGTAAAATTACAAGTAGAAGTAATGCAAAAAAATACTACTTAAGTACTGAAAGTAAAAGTAGAAGTAAAATTACAAGTAGAAGTAATGATAAAAAATACTACTTAAGTACTGAAAGTAAAAGTAGAAGTAAAATTACAAGTAGAAGTAATGATAAAAAATACTACTTAAGTACTGAAAGTAAAGGTAAAATTTAAAAGTACTGTGTAGTACTATACTAAATGAAAGCAGTCAGAGGTTTAACAGATTTAATATGAAAGGTCAGAGTATTCCAAGAATATGACCAAGTGACAAACCAAATATTTCTTGTGTAAACACGGTGTAGCAGCTACACATGTAATATTGTCAAAAGGTGGATTAGAGCGTACAGTTTTATTATGTAGTGTTTGATACTGACTCGTCCAATGATGAGACACCATCATCAAACCAGGTGACAGAACCATCTATCACTGTGGTATTGATATGTTATGGGTTTGGTATGTTTGGTATGTTTGGTGTGTTTGGTATGTTTGGTATGTTTGGTGTGTTTGGTATGTTTGGTATGTTTGGTATGTTTGGTATGTTTGGTATGTTTGGTATGCTTGGTATGCTTGGTATGTTTGGTATGGTTGGTATGTTTGGTATGTTTGGTATGTTTGGTAGGTTTGGTATGGTTGGTATGGTTGGTATGTTTGGTATGTTTGGTATGTTTGGTATGTTTGGTATGTTTGTTATGGTTGGTATGGTTGGTATATTTGGTATGGTTGGTATGGTTGGTATGTTTGGTATGTTTGGTATGGTTGGTATGGTTGGTATGTTTGGTATGTTTGGTATGTTTGGTATGGTTGGTATGTTTGGTATGGTTGGTATGGTTGGTATGTTTGGTATGTTTGGTATGGTTGGTATGGTTGGTATGTTTGGTATGTTTGGTATGTTTGGTATGGTTGGTATGGTTGGTATGTTTGGTATGTTTGGTATGGTTGGTATGGTTGGTATGTTTGGTATGTTTGGTATGTTTGGTATGTTTGGTATGGTTGGTATGTTTGGTATGGTTGGTATGTTTGGTATGTTTGGTATGTTTGGTATGGTTGGTATGTTTGGTATGGTTGGTATGTTTGGTATGTTTGGTATGTTTGGTATGTTTGGTATGGTTGGTATGGTTGGTATGTTTGGTATGGTTGGTATGGTTGGTATGTTTGGTATGTTTGGTATGGTTGGTATGGTTGGTATGTTTGGTATGTTTGGTATGTTTGGTATGGTTGGTATGGTTGGTATGGTTGGTATGTTTGGTATGTTTGGTATGTTTGGTATGTTTGGTATGTTTGGTATGGTTGGTATGGTTGGTATGTTTGGTATGTTTGGTATGGTTGGTATGGTTGGTATGTTTGGTATGTTTGGTATGGTTGGTATGGTTGGTATGTTTGGTATGGTTGGTATGGTTGGTATGTTTGGTATGGTTGGTATGGTTGGTATGTTTGGTATGGTTGGTATGTTTGGTATGGTTGGTATGGTTGGTATGTTTGGTATGGTTGGTATGGTTGGTATGTTTGGTATGGTTGGTATGTTTGGTATGTTTGGTATGGTTGGTATGGTTGGTATGTTTGGTATGTTTGGTATGTTTGGTATGTTTGGTATGTTTGGTATGGTTGGTATGTTTGGTATGTTTGGTATGTTTGGTATGTTTGGTATGTTTGGTATGGTTGGTATGGTTGGTATGTTTGGTATGTTTGGTATGTTTGGTATGGTTGGTATGGTTGGTATGTTTGGTATGTTTGGTATGGTTGGTATGGTTGGTATGTTTGGTATGGTTGGTATGGTTGGTATGTTTGGTATGGTTGGTATGGTTGGTATGTTTGGTATGGTTGGTATGGTTGGTATGGTTGGTATGGTTGGTATGGTTGGTATGGTTGGTATGGTTGGTATGTTTGGTATGGTTGGTATGGTTGGTATGTTTAGTATGGTTGGTATGTTTGGTATGGTTGGTATGTTTGGTATGCTTGGTATGGTTGGTATGTTTGGTATGGTTGGTATGTTTGGTATGTTTGGTATGGTTGGTATGTTTGGTATGTTTGGTATGGTTGGTATGTTTGGTATGGTTGGTATGTTTGGTATGTTTGGTATGGTTGGTATGTTTGGTATGTTTGGTATGCTTCTGAACTATTTTAATAAAAGGAACGAGTAACGATTCGTCACATAAAAAATGTATCGGAGTAAAAGTATTAATTGTTTAAAAAAAATGTAGTGCAGTAGAAGTGGAAGTAGGCGAAAAAAATTATACTCAAAAAAAGTACAGATACTGCATTTCACTACTTAAGTACAGTACTTAAGTAGTTGTACTTCGTTACTATACATCTCTGGTTTTCAAAGGGGCCTTCTCTAAAATCTTTGCCTGTGACAAGATGAAGAATCTGTCCCAGAGTCCTGCACAGGTTCGGGTAACCGCGGGTGACCCGTGGGTGAACCACAGATTTTCACAAAACGGGTGAAAAATGTTGTGCTGTGTCGGATACGGGTTCGGTTCAGGTCGGACGTGGGTGATCGCAGGTCTAATTTGTGGTTCATAGGCTAAAAACTGTTCTTTAGTTTGGACTTGTATAACTGCCTCCTGTCGGCTTCCTTCTTGATACGTTTTTCAAGCATGTGTGTGTGTGTGTGTGTGTGTGTGTGTGTGTGTGTGTGTGTGTGTGTTTGAGCTCACGGATAAAACTATTTTTTGAGTTTATTATTTGTCTGCTCCTGTTTAACAACAGTTTATTTGGCTCTGCCTTGGCTATGTCACTGTTCAGTATATTCGTGGCAATACATTTTGTATTTAAGTTTGACATTTTCTTCCGGGTTCGGGTCGGATATCAGGTTCATTTATAGCGGGTCGGTTCAAGTGCGGATTTGTAATTTTTTTTTTCGTCGGAAAACGGGTCGGATACGGGTTTGAACATGACGGGTACGGGCGGTTGCGGTTTGTCAAAATCAGAAGCGTGCAGGACTCTGGACTGTCCTTCACCTCAGCTGACGCTTCAACCACTCGCTTTAAACTCAAGTCGTGACGCAGCTCAGAGCGACAGCAGGAAGACAAGCCATACTGCAGCAGACCACCATCAAAACAAACTAGAAACCCACCGTTCTTTCTATAAGGACACATGAGTCTTTTATATCCATATTATTCTATGTTCTATTTTTACCTCCGCCAAGGACGTTATGTTTTTGCTGCGTTTTTCTGTTTGTTTGTCTGTGTTCAAGATAACTTGAAAACTTATGGATGGATTTTGATGAGATTTTCAGGGTAGGTTGTTAATGGGGAGATCTGGTAATGATTAGGTTTTGGTGGTGATCGGGGGGGGGGGGTCTATATCTTGGTGGAGGTCTGTGCTCTCAGAGTGCTTTTCTAGTTTATAATTTTTTCAGTCTTTTTGTTGCTTTACAGATGCAGTCTAAATAAGTTTTCAAATGTTTGAGGTGTCACTAGAATCACAAATATTTGTGTCACAGTCACATCCTTGGGGACTACAAATGAAACCGAGCCTTCTGGGTAATTCTGGCTTTTTTTTTAAACCATGTGTAATTATGTGTTTTATGAAATTGCATTGTCTTCTTTCAAATAAACTAAAATAAACAAAAGCCTCTGTGCACAAAAAACTGATCTTATCTATTATTTGGGTCAAAACAGGTTCCTTCGCATTTTCATTCTCTGAGCCAATCAGAGATGTCTCATTACCTCGTCAGGGACATGTATGTGGAAGTACCGGTAAACTCTGTTGTTTGACCGTATTTCGTCCTGCAGGTGGCATCTAGGGGTGTGTGCAGGAAATAACACAAAAACCAAGATGTAAAATGGAACTAAAATTGTAAATTTAATAATTGATAAAGTGAATTAACAAAAAGTGTCCCAAAAGGGGAAATACAATGTGAGGAAACAAAGGTACAATTTTTAAATAAGGGTAACGAAGTATGGAATGACAAACTCAAATAACTAAATTCAGCTTCTTTAACTGAAGGCAAACAAAAGCTAAAGAAAACTAAATTAACGAGTGTCTCATATAATTAAACAAGTCACACAAAAACGCTAGCCTAGTGACAGGACTAGAGACACAGACGAGTGGTGGTGGACTGGGACAGAGTGATCCCAGCCAAGGTGTTCAGTCTTATAGAAGGCGGCTCAATCGAGTGGCAGGAGTCTGATTGGTTGGAGCAGGAACAAGACGGAAAAGGGAGAGGCGGGAATCCAGGAGCCAATCAGAACGGGGAAGGGGCCAGAGGGATGGACTTTTGTTTTCCCAGTGACATCCAAGGACCAACCACGTGCAGGGCTCCGAGCAGCAGGTTTTACATACAAGACATAACAACACATCAGCACAGCAGAGAGTCACGAGGAGGAAATGACCAAACGAGGGCCAGATAAGGGCGGGGCCCGTAACAGACCTCAAGTCATTTTTCTACCCCCCAAAAAACAGCTGGAAACAAAGCAATATGGAGATTTTTAAAATAGAACCAACTCACAATGCATTCAATAACGATGAAAAATATTAAGGGAGACCGGATGCTCCGGTTTCCCCCATCACCCAAAAACATTGTTAGGGTCAGATCCTCTGGTCGGGTGATTCTGACCATTAGTCTGGTTCTACAGCAGGAGATGGGTCCCCGAGCACCACACATGGCCGCCCACTGCTCCTCACAGGATACCCCAAAGACATCAAGAATGGGTTAAAGGCAGAGGAAACATTTAATAGTACAGCGTATGACAAAAGTACTTTATCTTATTAATGAAATGACACCTTTATGTCTTGTCTCTGTGAATTGATTGCTTTGTTTCTTTATTTTTACTTCTTGAATATACTATATTCATACTATCTTTATATTTTGAACCCTGTCTATGATTATTTATGGCTTGATCCTCGACAAGTACAAATTTTGTACCTATAAGGGACCTGGTATGACAATAAAAATCCTTGAAACGTTAAATCCCATTCGTAAAGAACCCAAAGTGTTTCCTGATGAAAGTACTAAAGCTATAGTTTCAATAATTATGTAGTTATTGAAGTCAAGAGGATGTGGGTCCGAAAGAATGCTCCAAAATTCTGGGAGCCAATGAGGTAATGACGATCATAACAATAATTGTTTATATTTATATTTGATAAGAAGTGACAGGAAATTGTTTGGTAAGTTATTTTTTAAAATTTAAAGGGAAGTAAATATACAATCAGTCATAAATCACGGTGGTCAGACAGGTGACAGATGTTGGTAAACATGAATACGGACTAAATACGGAGAAATAAATTCTCTCATCATCAGTCATTGGGAATTTCGAAGAAAAGAGTCGGCAGTCGGCCGGTTCATTATATTTAATTTATTTTGACAAACTGATAAAATGTCTACATAGTCGGCATTTTCGTCGTAAAAAATTGGGTTGGTCGGGTGACCGGAACCACACATACTATTTTGTTTGGCCTTATACACTGTACAATGACATTTTTCCTCTGCATTTAACCCATCCTTGATGCCATGGAGACGCGAAGTAACACACTTCTACTTCGGTCCATGGGTGCTTGGTTCGCAAAAAATTTGAATGGGAGTGAATGGAGCGAGTCAAGCTGAATTCTGATTCTGTTTGACAAGTGCTCTGAAATGTATATATGATCATGTTTAATAATAAATATTTGATTTGTCATATAGACAGACCACCCATTTTAGATGGAAAGCAAACATGACATTAAGTTTTATGTGGGTTTAGTAAGAGACTACAATGAGTGGAGGATGTGACATCACACTCCGCTCAGATGTGGAGTCTGTGGTGATGTCACATGTTCTCCAGGCGTGTAGTCCAAATTATTAACGGGTTTTACTCACAAATGAATCAGCCATTGGTTAATGTTAGCAGTTGAAACACATCAATAATTATCATTTATTATGAGGAACAACATGTGTGTGATTTAGGTCACATGACAAACCTGATACCATTTAACATTTTATTTCCCATTGAATACCATTCATTCACTAAAAGACAGTTTTGTCCGTCCCCCCCCCCCCTCCCCCCCGCACTGCAGGACAAAAGACTGATCACTGCACACTGCATTTCGCCATCCACGCAACCGCACCTTAGTGTATATATGCACAACACATATATACACATACAGACATGTATATTTTCTCCTCGTATTTTCACATAATTCTATTTATCTCATTTTATTTATTTCATTTTATTTTATCTTATTCTGTTCTGTTTTTATTGCATGCCAGTTGGTTTATCTTGTTTCATTTTGTTATCTTTTACACGGGGGTTGCACTGAAAATGTCACTGACTTGCTCAGTGACAATAAAGACATCTTGAATCTTGAATCTTAATTTTCTGATCTCAGGCCCCATGAGCCTCTAGGAAGGGGCGGAGACTTAAGCTCCCCATTGGGGTAACCTGTAAGGGGCCGTGGGCAGCCATGGGCGGTGCCTGGGGACCCATCTCCTGCTGTAGAGTCAGGCTAATGGTCAGAATCACCTGGCTGGAGGATTTGACCCTAACAAACATACTATATACATACACTTCTTTCTACATACAGGGGTTAAATACACAAAGACACAATCCTTTCACAGATTAAAATCAACATTAAAATGAGTCTCTTCTGATAGTGAATATTCTGCTTATTTATTTATTTTTATTTATTTTATTGTTTTTTATTTATTTATTTTTATTTATTTATTTATTTTTGTGTGTATTTGTTTGTTTGAATGTTCTTTAATTCTTAAATTCCTATTTTTGCATCTGTTCTACCTTTGTTTTTGTATTGTCTTAATAGTTGGGGACAGGAAAAAGTGTAGTAAAATTATTATGTCATTGTTTATGTCAAATGCGGTGAAAAATTATAAATAAAATTAGTAAAAAAAAAAAAAAAAGTCTCTTCTGACTGCGACTAAACAACATTATCTAGGAGCTACTGTTGGAGTTTGATCATTATTATTATTTACATGTTTAACATGATTTGCATTTAGTAAAGCTCATATTCAGAGTGCAGTGAAAATTATCTGTGAAGAAAAAGTTGGTTTAACGTTTAAAAAATGTAGATATCCAGCAGTATGAAGTGTCAAACTGTGACCAGCAGAGGGCGAGTTCACTACACTGTGTGTTCAGGGACATTGGAAGCAGTGTGGTCAGATTGGGCAGTTTTCCGCCCATTTTAGCTACGTATGATTGGGGTGGGTTTATAACATTTGGGCTGCTTTTGCCAACATCTTGTGTTTTTTTAATATTGTGGAAACAGCACAACAAACTGTTATTTTATGGTTTAAAAACAGTAGAAATACAAAATTCAGTATTAGTCACTTTTATTATGGTTATTCAGTTGCTATAACAACATGACGTCATGAAAGACAATACAAGAAATGCTATGGGACTCCCTCTCCTGTCTTCCTCCCTCCCTACATTCAGACGTCCCCAGTAGCTGTTGGAGAGGGTTTTTTAAAATTATTTATTTATTTTGAGTAACAGCTGATGGTAATGCAGTGTGTTTTTGTTCTGAATATAGACTATGCAGCCTGTTCATAAAGAAAACTTATGGTCGAATACAACATCTTAGTCATTAATGCCTTTTACTTCTGTAATTTTAAATGTCATATACTATTAGGCTACATTCCACGTGATGGCCAGGGTATTTTTTCCCTCTATTTTGATTATTGTGAGACAGTGGTTTCATCACTTAAACCTGAGAATGAGTGGACCTGTAGTCAGTGTTTTACACATTTCCCCTGACACTGTCTGTGAGAAAATATAATTTTCCATTTGGGCTTATACATTTAACAGCCTACTGTAAATGTATTTAAATGCACGTTTATTCAATTATTAAATGTTTTCATGAAGTGGGCGAGTTTTGGAAGGTAATTGGGTGGAAATTGTTCAACCTCATCTGGCAACACTGAAGTGGGTCTGACGTTACAGTATAAAGAACAAGAATACACCAGTTGGAAGTTTGTGTATGTGTGTGTACTGTACTGTGATTATAATACACTTACTTTTTCTCTTTGCAGAACAAAATAAGATTTTCAAATTAAATGTGTAGTGGAGGGAAACTTCCCTGTGCACCACCCTACACATGTCATCTGAAGATGGAAAAGGTGAAGTTCATCTGCTCTCTGTCCACGGCTCAGCTCCAGTTAGAGTCTGATGTGGAAATAATTCAACATGTAGAACAGGTTGAATCTCAGAGGAATGAGCCTCGTCCTCAACAGACCTGTGAACCCGACATCCACGCTGTGCTCAGAGAGATGAGCGCCTCACTGGCTGCACAGACAACATTTAAGGAGACAGAATGAAGGTAAAGTCGAGTCACATTATAGGAGAAAAAGCATGAAGGAACAAGTGTTAATCTACGTAGATTTTAGACTTTCACTTATATATAAAATTAAGCTTTCACCATGGACCATGTGGACTCAATAGGCCTTGACTCTGTGATCACAATGACGTCTGCCGTTTGAGCTCAAATTTGACCACTGAACATACATGAAAAGTCACCAAATTTTGCGCACACTTCAGAAGTGTGAGAACTTGCGAATATATATAGTTTCATAAAAGTCGGTAAAGAAATGTCTAAAGCACCCCCTTGAAAAATCAAAATATATTGTATGAGGCCAGATCACACCCAAGTGAATTTAGAGCTATGAAAATCAGTACACATGTTCAACATATGATGACGAACAAAAAACCTTATGATGGCCACGCCCATAAACCAACAGGAAGTCCGCCATCTTCAATTGAAACTTCAAACATGTTGAGTCTTGGATTTTTGCTGTATTCATATTTTAACCAACTTATGGTGACCATAAGTTAGTTAACTTTTTGTGGATACCAGATACTTTTTGGATCTGGGATCCACAGTGGCCAATAACGGGGACCTCAAACCAGAGATTCTCCGCAGGAGAACCCTGGCAGCCTCCGCCCTGCAGTCTCTCTGGAAACCACTCTGGCGGCATCAAACCATTTCACATGAGACGAAGCTGCAGATCTACAACACCGCCGTACTCCCCATCCTTCTGTATGGCTCTGAAACATGGCCACGAAACAAGACCCTGGCTACAAGAATCGATGGCTTTGATAGCAGGGCTCTCAGAACCGTCGAGAACATCAGGTGGCCCCAGCAAATCTCCAACAAGGCGCTTAGAGCCCACACAAACCAGCCAGAAGCCTCCCGCCTGGCTGCACAACGCCGCATCCGCTGGTTCGGCCACGTTCTACGCCTCCCTACCGACCACCCCACAAGAGCCATCTTGAAATTTGAGCCAAAGGCCGCGGGCTGGAGGCGCCCACGAGGAAAGCCTCACACTTGATGGCTTGATGTCATTGCAGCCGACCTCCAACAACGAGGAATCGACTTAAAGGACGCAGACCAACTGTCACAAGATCGCCTGTTCTGGAGACAGTTGTCCCACCTGATCAGCTCAACGCAGAGGGCCCGGCAACCAGCCCTAACGCAGGAGCATTGATGATGATGATGATATGGTGACCATATCGTCTTTTTTCCTGGACAGTTTTCCCGGACACATGGCTCTAAAACTGGACTGTCCGACATCTGTCACGCATCTGCACATTTTACATTTCATACTAAGGACCTACGGACAAAATGTAAAAAGTGCGGACAAGTGACAGATGTCTGGGCAGTCCGTGTGTCAGGGAAAACCTGGACAATATGATCACCTTAAACCAAGGGTGCTCAATCCTGGTCCTGGAGAGCTACTATCCTGCATGTTTTAGATATTTCCCCCTTCCAACACACCTGACTCAAATGATAAACCTCTCATCAAGCTCTGCAGAAGCCTGATAATGACCATCAGGTGTGTTGGAAGAGGGAAACATCTAACACCTAAACAAACTCCTCCTGTTAGGCTGTTAGGTCCAATGAGCTCAAAATTGGTGAACACTATTTAGACAATGGTAAATGTTCTGCATTCATATAGTTCTATTCCACCTTCATGGTGCTCAAAGCGCTTTACATTAGCCTCTCATTCACCCATTCACACACACACTCATACACCAGTAGGTTTCTAAGGTCTATGGTAAGTCCTACTGGGGGCCTAAGCCGGGTTCAGTGTCTTGCCCAAGGACACTTCGACATGTGGACAGCCAGACGCGAACCGCCAACCTCTCGGTTATTGGGCGACCCACTCTACCAACTGAGCCACAGCCGCCCAAGTGGGACATCAAAAGGTATCCACATTTTTTGGAAATGTTGCATTGTGTTTGTGCTACGATGTTGCAAAGTTTGCAAAGTTTTTGGGAAAAATGACCACTACATAAACTGCTGCAGCTCAGACATACAAACATTGATTTGGCAAAAATTTGACACAGACGTCTATCTTCCAGTCCTACACCTACTTATCAATAGAAATTGCAATTTTGCTCTACAGCGCCCCCTACAAATTCACCTTTACTACATTGGCTGTCGTTCAGACATACGAACACTGGCTGACTCAGTTGTCAGTCTCACAGTTCTACACCCATTCGCACAACAATTAAGTCACTCTATAGCGCCTCCTACATATTTATACAAAAGTGTGTGTTTCTGGCAGAATGTCGCATCCTGCCTATGGTGCCATGTCATCTTGCCGTCAGCTGTCATCGGCGGTTGCACAGGAAGGTGGTCGCAAGGGGAGGCGAAGGCCTTTGAGACTGCTTGCAGTTTAAATCTTTTATTTATTTTTATTTTAGCACAGGCAGCTAAACTGTTAGATGTGGAAACACAAAAGGCTGAAATGGACAAACTGAAGCAGCAACTACAAGGTATGCTAATGATTTATATTGAACATTACTATGAATTACTGACAGAATTACAGATGACAGAAAACTGTATAAATGTATAGAATGAAGGAAGGCTTTAAAATGTGCACATAGGAAAATAATGTGCACACCAGTGGACACAGGGATGCTCTTCTGCACACTTCCTAAAACTCTTCACTCTGTATATTATGTACAGTGTATGTTAGTAAAATACCTGGTGTTTTCCTGTCTGTGTTTCTCTGTAAATGTTTTCACTTGAACTTTGAAAACACATTACAGCTAGAATAAATGTTTGCATGGCACCTCTACTGGGGCGTGGGTTTGTTCATGGTCCATTCTTAAATAAATATGTGACAACTTTAAATAATTAAACAGTCAGACATCGTGACATCCAGGGTTCTACAGTGCGCCCATTTCACTCGCATTTGTGAGCAAATATTTCATCATGCGAACGAGGAAAACAAAACAGTCACACATGTGCGAGTGTTTGTTGCAGCAACAATAAGACACACAGACCTGAGGAGTTAATGAAAACCTACTAGAAATGAATTAAAAGTGTGTGAACAGCTCCACATAGAGACGAACACGGCACATATTGAAAGGATTAACCCTTTAACTCCTGATGCGTCAGCGCTGACACGTTCTGAGTGGATGGTTTAGTTTAAAAATTCAGACAAATTCAAGTGTTTTTTTAACTGTTATTTTACTGAGAATTTTGTTCATGGAACTGATGTACAGGTGTCGAAAAGCAAGTGATTAAGAAAAAGCCCAAACTAAAACTACTGGAACCAAATTACAACACTAGTTATTTATTCCTTTTTTTTTTACTTCATTTTGGGTTTTGTGGGTTTTTGTTTTTTGCCCTTTTTTCCACGTTATTTCTTATTTTGTGAATATATATTAGTTTCTGTTGATGTTGCTTATTTTTCATTTTTTTATTTTATTATTTTTCTTTAATTGTGTTCTGTTAGTGTCTTACTTTGTTCATGTTACATATTATTTTGTTGGTTTATTATTCATTTTTGTTCATTTTACTGATCACTTTGACTGTTTTTTTGTTCATTGTGTTGCTTATTTTATCTTATTTTATTTTTTACTGTGTCTCAGTCTCAGGAGTTAAAGGGTTAATCATTCTAAAATGGATCTAATAACAAGACAGCCAATACAACGTTTTTTTGTTTTGTTTTTTTTTTTATTTGATTTGAATGATTTATTTCGAACATGTGCAAAGTGCAACAATATTCAATACAGCAATAATAATAATAACAATGACATGTTCGAAAAGGAGTAGGATGAAGCATAAGCTTATTTAATCCTACCCCTTCTTCACTTCCTCAACAACCTAAATACATCTTGTAGTAATATAGTGCATAGTACAAAAAAGATGATAAATAAAATAACAACAATAACAATGATAACAATACCAATAATCAATAACTGAAGTACTAAACATAGACATATATACAAAAAAAAGAAAAAAAAAAAAAACTAAAAACAAATGAGCAGATAGGAAAGTAGGTAACAAATAGAGTTTTTTTTTGTTGTTGTTTTCTTTTTTCCCTCCCTTCCTTCTTCTTCTTTTCCCTTTTTTTCTTTCCTTTTTCTAATTTTTTTGCATTTTGCTTTCATTTTTTATTTTTATTTTATTTATTTTATTTATTTTATTTATTTTATTTATTTTATTTATTTTATTTATTTATTTTATTTATTTTATTTTATTTTTCTATTCATTCACTTATTTTATTCATGTATTTATTAATTTATTTATTTTTTATATCTTTTAACCCCACAGAGGGGGAGTCAACATTGCTTCAGATCAGTACATATTCCAGTCTTGCAGACATATACTAGACTATTTAGTGCATGTGTGTGACCATCATCGGTCCTCCCCGAAAGCTGAGCAGACATCCCCCATTAGAACTCTCCCTTACAAGCCAGTGAGTGCAGTGCTGCACCTCAGTGATGTGCGGAGGAAACAAAGGCTAGACAGGATGGACAGGACGAATGGGGACAGTAACCAACAGGCAGTGCTATTGTAATTAAAGACTGCAAGGTGATGTGTTAGTCCCAACCACCAACTGTCCTTCAATAAAAAACTAAAAAATAAATAAGTAGATCAGAAAAAGAGGAGAAAACCAAACCAGCACAAAAGGAGAAACAAAAAACAAAACAAAAACAAAAAACAAACAAAAACAAAACAAAACAAACAAAAAAAAAATTTAACAATCGGCACTGAGCACCACAACCGTGGATGTCCTGATAGTACAAAATAGAATGCAATGTAATAGAATAAGCCAGAGGAGGACACCAGTGCAGAAGAAAACGAGTCTAGTGTAGAGATTGTGGAGAGATTCTCAGCACATTCTGGTGAGTCCCATCATTCGTTGAAATGGGACTCAGTAGTAGCTGGTGAGACCCGATCAAACATGCAAGTGTGAAAGACCCCGAAGCCCAGAACAGCAATCACGACAAGGCCGGGCCAATTCAACAGGGCAACCCCCACCTCGGGCCGCAGGAGCCACAGGACGCCACCCCCAGAGAGCCACCGGGGCCACTGTGAACGACACAAACCCGGACAACAAGAGGGAGCAGCTACAGACCCCCCCCAGCGCACCAAGACCGACCCAGGCGGCCCGGGGCACGACGACCCACCCGCCGCCCCAACCCCAACCCCGCCCACCCCAGCCCCCACCAACCCCCCCCACCCCACCACCCGACCCGCCCAGCCGAACCACCCACCCCCCTGCCCACCCCCGAGGGGGCCAACGGCCCCACGCAGCCAGGAAACCAGACACAGGGAGCGAGCCGCCCACTGAGGGGGCGGCAACCAGCCCATCACAAGGCAGGCCGACACCAGGCGCCGGCCGGAGGACATCGTAGCCCGGACCCAACGCGAGTCCAGAGGGCAAAATGGACAGTGTGCTGGGGCCCGGCAACGCCAACAGGGAGATACCCCCCACACACCCCGCACCCTGCCCCAGGTGAGCACAGTACACCCATGGCCCCCACCTCCCCACAATGCGTCCCAACAACCCCCACATGCCACCAGCCCGCAGTACAGCCACAGCGCCCGCCAGACTGGCCAATCCAACCCCCGCATCCAGCCAAGAGCCATGGCACCAGCTTGGACCCGACGGGCAAGGAGGAGCACCCCCCCAACCACAGCCCCCAGGTCCCGGGGACCCCCCAGCACAGCAACATGGATAGTAGTCTACCCCCGCTACCCCATAGCCATAAGCCATAAGGCATAAGGGATAAGGGAGGCCGGATCCCACCAGCGAGGCCATATTAGTGAACCCCCCCATTCCTCCCTGTTAATATGTCTCCAGGTCCCTGACTGGAGACATTATCCCTGCACCGTGATTGTGTAACCCTGAGTGTCATGTGGTGCATTAAAAGTGGGGAAGCTGGTCGAGGCATCCAGGGGGCAGGCCAGGGGACCACAGAGGATGGATACTCTGACCTACCCTGGCCTATGTTCCCCAAGCCATCCCAGATCTACCCCCAAGGTGTGAATGTGTGTGGTGCTTTAAAAGAAATTAGAGAGCAGGGGAGGTAAGCAAGAGGGGAATGGGGAAGAGACAAGGCCGTAGAGCCCTGCCATCTGCCCCACCACCGAGCCCAACATTCCCGCTTCCACCTGCTCTCGAGGCCCTAACTGCTGTGTCCCTATATGTGCCTAAGAGTAGCTATATACAGTGAATTGTGAAGTGTGTGAAGTGCACCTTAAGAGGCAGTCTGGTGTGGATCCGGCCCATGAGGACAGAGCAGCAGGGGAGACAGATAGTGAGACCACTGCTACTGATGTAGAGGGCCCCCAGAGCCCCGAGGCAAGAGGCCGAGGTGGGCCCACCCGAACCCGACCGGCCCAGCCAGCACCAAAAACCCCCAGAAGTCGCAGTGCTAGACCAGCGCCCCGGCAGATGCTGTAGTCCCACTACGGGCCAGCCGCACGCAGAACCCCGCCCCGGAGGGAGGGCCAGGCCGCACCATCAGGAAGCAAGGGCCAAGAGCCCCCATGCCCACCCCGGATCCGGCATGCCCAGGATGCAGGACGCCCACCCCGCAGCACCACCGAAACCCCACCCAACCCACTACTCCCCAGGACAGCGCCAGGACCGGACAGAAGCCCCCAGCCAGCAGAATCTAATCTCCAGTGGCGATACACAGGCAAGTGCCAAGGCCTGTGCCCAGATGAGCCAGAGCCACCCCCCAGCGAGACCAGAGCCACCCCCCAGCGTTCTAAAATATATCAAAGGACAAAGCATCCCATAATACAAAGTTATGTTATGGTCTGCTCTAAATTAACACAAATGACAGCAGTCATTCAACAATGTTGGTATCTGTGCGTAAGTACTGCACTGTAAATAAATAAACATTTAAAACTAAAACCTACTTGTGCCCCTATTTTTCTTTGTGTGCTCCTAAATTTTTTTACTTAGGGGCACGTGTGCTCCTGGAAAAAAAAGTTAGTGTAGAGCCCTGGTGACATGTACATTTGTAGATGTACAGTAAGGTGTGTTTTTTTTTTCTTTAATTGTAATTTATTTGTCAATATATCTGTGTGCAACACGTTTTCTACATTTACTGCACTGTCCCTGACAAATAAATTAATTCAATAAACTAAATGAAAAAGAAAATTATCAAACATAAACAACATTGGCAGAACATGTTATGAAAACAAGAACAAAACCTTTGGTCAAAGTTGTGTCTAAATAAATGAAATATAAACAGTAACATGTGAATGTCTTGATGCACATCATATTGATTTGGTTCATTTAATGAACTGGAGACATTGAATCAACAATAAGATAAAGAGAGTTTTAGGATGAGTTTTTGATGTTCCATTCTGGATGAGGACCATGACACTAGAGTTAAAATGTAAAAATAACTGGTGTAGAAAATGGTGGAAATGTGTCTGGGAAATACAGTGATAAAAATATGTTTCCTTTTTTCATCTTCAGCACATGCAGAAGAACTGATCACCATTAAATTCAGATCAAATGTCACTGAAAACCAGGTGGAGGCTCTGAGGACAGATGGAAAAGGTAAGACTTGTATAAAACAAACAAGTTTAGGAATGACACAAGTGGATTCATCTGTGTATCATTAGTTGATTTGTTTTTCAAAATAAAACTAAAACAACTCGTTTCTTCATTATTTGTTTCCAAAACCAAAATGGATAACAATGTTTTTTTTTTTCAGTTTTCCTTTATGTGTTTAAATGAATCATAGAAAAACGGATAACAACCGTTTCCCGTTTTATCCAATTTTTACCTGAAACAAAGTCAGGTAAAAAAAAAAAAAAAGATTTACATCCGGTCTATCACTTTGCTTTAAACAAAAAAGAACATACCTGGAACATGTTCTGTGTCGTTATATTTTCAGGTCTTAGGGCGACCCTGTTAATTTCCTGAAATATGATGTAGGTTTCCATCTTTTTCACTGCGTGTCACTGTCATTTACAGTTTACTCAATTTGCTTCAGGTCATAATTGGATAAAACGAAAAACAGCCATTATCCCTTTTTTCATTTTGGTTTTGGAGACAAATAATGAAGAAATTAAGTGTTTCGTTGTCTTATGTTTTGTTTTAGTTTGAAAAGCGAATGATACATGGATTTGGATTCTTTACTCAAGTGTGATTCACCGGGACTTGTCCCAGTGGCCCGTCTGCTTAGTGGCCTGCCTGGCCTGATACCCCCCCCCCAAATCAGCGTGCCTGTCAACAATGGTCACGTGCTCGGAGCTCGGTGGTAGTGGATTGTCAGTAGGGATTGGTAGTGTGTGTGTGTGTGTGTGTGTGTGTGTTTTAAAAGAAAGTAATTGTGATTGGTTAGTGGCTTTATTCTCTGTCGTGGGCACGCCCCTCTAGCATTGAGAGAAGCTGACCATAAAACACAGTAGGTGTATGCAAAAACGAAACAATGAATAACGGCGTTGAGAAAAAAAGGAAAGGTGGACAATAGCGAGAGTTGGATAGGAAAAGAAGGTCGCTAGAGGAGGAGGGGATGAAATGTCACAAATTAACTGACTTGTTTGTTAAACCAAGCAGCAGCCAGAGTGGCTCTGCTGCTAACTCTGTGGCCACAACAGCATCACCCATTGAGTTTATAAACAGTTTTCACAGCAAACACCCCCAGGCCCAGAATATATCTATATATATATATATATATATATATATATATATATATATATATATATATATATATATATATATATATACATATATATATATATATATATATATATATATATATATATATATATATATATATATATATATATATATATATATATATATATATATATATATATATATATATATATATATATATACTGGTACCACTGTTGCCTTCACACTCCACATTTTCTCTAACTCCTCTTTCAGTCCTTGGTATTTCTCTTCTCTTCTCATGTTCTTTCTTTCTCATGTTGCTATCACTGGGGACTGCTACATCTATCACCACCACTGTCTTCTCATGTTTATCCACCACCACTATGTCAGGCTGATTGGCCATCACCATCTTGTCAGTCTGGATCTGGAAGTCCCACAGGATCTTGGCCTGTTTGTTCTCTGTCACCTTTGGGGGGTTCTCCCATCTTGACCATTGGGGGCAGTGACCCGCAAGCTGGGAGAATGGCTCCAGCAGATACCAGGAACAACATCAGAGATCTCTGTACAAAAGAGCGCATTGCTAGGAACAGCTAAGATCCTGCGCAGAACCCTCAGGCTCCCAGACCTCTGGTAGAGGACCCGAGTCTGAAGGAGACACCGCCCACGTGGGGCGAGAGGAACATTTTATACATATATATATATATATATATATATATATATATATATATATATATATATATATAGCAACTGGATAGCTTAGAAGCGACTGGATAGCTTAGAAGCGACTGGATAGCTTAGTGGTCTACACCACTGACTATACCTCACGATGAGCGATACAATAAATAGAGTCATACCGGCTCGGACGGCGCCCGGGACAACAAGGTCCGCGTTAGGGGTTGAGGAACCAGGACACCCTGATGTTAAATTGGCTACTGGAACAAGACATTCATGGAGCAGGGCAGAGAACATGGTACTGATGGAGTGTTACTACGGGAGTAACCCCAGTGAGAGAGGGTACATGCAGAGGATGTGGGAGAAATGGTCACTTCGAAACCCCACATCCTCACTGACTAAGAAACAGCTCCTAGCTCAGTGTTCGAATATCCGCAATAAGAGGTTGCTATCACAGCTAGAGATCAATGAGGTACAGCGTTGTACCTCATCCACGGTACAAAGATGCTATGGCAAGGGGGAGCCAGGACGACAGGTCAGCTTGGGGGTGGTTTCACCACCACCCCCAAATATCGAGATTGGGTACCAAGCCCCAGAAAGACTAAACACAAGGGCAGCTGACCTGAGAAAGAGAATCATGAAATCCTGGGGGAACACAACTACCTGCTTGCCAAGGCTAAAGAACAAAGTACCAGACCAGTCTCTACTGGAGGACCTGAACACTGCACTGCAAACTGTCCCTACCACTACCATCACTGAGACCAATCAGCTGATGTATGCAGCAGCAACCGTAATCCTTGAGATGCTTGGCTACAAGATGAACAGCCAGAGCAGCCAGAAGGTTGCCCCATGGAGGAGAAGGCTAGAGGCAAAGATCATGGCAGCACGGAGAGAAGTCAGTGTTTTAACAGAACTAAGCAGAGGTGTGAATCTGAGGAAAGAACTGCCCAAGAAATACAACAAACTGTCCACAGCTGAGGCACTGGAGACTGCTAAGCAAAGGCTCACAGCACTAGCTACCCGCCTAAAGAGATACACAAGAGAGGTAGAGGCCAGGAGAATAAACCAGGGGTTCTCCACCAACCCAGCTAAGGTCTACTCTCAATGGCAGGGGGGCAAGGTGACAACAGACCCACCTAGGGCTGAAACTGAGCAATACTGGAAGAGCATCTGGGAGAAGGAGGCAACACATAACACCAATGCCCAATGGCTGACAGACTTACAGGCAGAGCACAGCCAACTCCCAGAACAAGACCCAGTAGTCATCACACTAGCAGACATCCAAACCAGAGTGTCCAAAATGAAGAGCTGGACAGCACCAGGGCCCGACATGATTCATACCTACTGGCTTAAGAAACTGACAGCACTCCATGAACGCCTAGCAGCACAGATGAACCAGCTGCTGATATCGGGAAACCACCCAGAGTGGCTAACCCAGGGCCGGACAGTCCTCATAATGAAGGACCCCCAGAAGGGAACAATACCATCTAACTACCGGCCTATAACCTGCCTCAGCACCACATGGAAGCTTCTATCAGGCATCATAGCGACTAAGATGAGTAGGCACATGGAGCAATACATGAGCAGAGCACAGAAAGGAATAGGCAACAACACCAGGGGAGCCAAACACCAGCTACTGGTTGACAGGGCAATTGCCCGAGATTGCAAGATGAGGAACACCAACCTGTGCACTGCCTGGATTGATTACAAGAAAGCCTATGACTCAATGCCACATACATGGATACTGGAATGCTTAAAACTGTATAACATCAACAGGACACTAAGAGAGTTCATCCAGAACTCAATGAGGCTGTGGAAGACAACTCTGGAGGCCAACTCAAAGCCAATTGCACAGGTGAACATCAGATGCGGCATTTACCAAGGAGATGCTCTGTCCCCCCTGCTGTTCTGCATAGGCCTAAACCCCCTCAGCCAGATCATCTCAAAGAGTGGCTTCGGATACCAGTTCCGAAGTGGAACATCCATCAACCACCTCCTCTACATGGATGACATCAAGCTGTATGCCAAGAATGAGCGTGACATTGATTCCCTAATTCACCTCACCCGGATCTACAGCAAAGACATTGGGATGTCATTGGGACTAGATAAATGTGGGCGGATGATATCTAGAAGAGGAAAGGTGATCACAACTGAAGGGGTTGACCTACCTGAAGGGAATATCACAGATGTGCAGGAAAGTTACAAATACCTAGGGATCCCACAGACAAATGGTAATCATGAGGAGGCAGCTCGGAAGTCAGCCACAGCCAAATACCTACAGAGGGTAAGACAGGTCCTGAAAAGTCAGCTGAACGGCAAAAATAAGATCCAGGCCATTAACGCCTATGCCCTGCCAGTAATCAGATACCCAGCTGGGATAATATCCTGGCCACTGGAAGATATACAAGCCACTGATATCAAGACAAGGAAACTCCTTACCATGCATGGAGGGTTCCACCCCAAGTCCAGTGTCCTGAGGCTGTACACTAAGCGAAAGGAAGGGGGCCGAGGACTAGTAAGTGTCAGAACTACTGTCCAGGAGGAAATGGCGAACCTCCAGGAATACATCAAGAAAATGGCCCCCAATGACCAACTGCTAAGTGAATGCCTCAGGCAACAAAAGCCCAGTAAGGTCGAGGAACCAGAGGGACTATCATGGAGGGACAAACCCTTGCATGGCGTGTACCATCGACAAATTGAGGAAGTGGCTGATATGGAAAAGACATACCAGTGGCTGGAAAAGGCTGGACTAAAGGACAGCACAGAGGCGCTACTCATGGCTGCACAAGAACAAGCCCTGAACACCAGAGCAATAGAGGCCGGGGTCTACCACATCAGACAGGACCCCAGGTGTAGGCTGTGTAGAGAAGCCCCTGAAACAGTCCAGCACATCACAGCAGGGTGTAAGATGCTGGCAGGCAAGGCATACATGGAGAGGCATAACCAGGTAGCGGGCATACTGTACAGGAACATCTGTAAAGAGTATGGACTGGAGGTCCCAGGGTCAAGATGGGAGAACCCCCCAAAGGTGACAGAGAACAAACAGGCCAAGATCCTGTGGGACTTCCAGATCCAGACTGACAAGATGGTGATGGCCAATCAGCCTGACATCGTGGTGGTGGATAAACATGAGAAGACAGTGGTGGTGATAGATGTAGCAGTCCCCAGTGATAGCAACATCAGAAAGAAAGAACATGAGAAGCTTGAGAAATACCAAGGGCTGAAAGAGGAGTTAGAGAAAATGTGGAGTGTGAAGGCAACAGTGGTACCAGTAGTGATCGGAGCATTAGGGGCAGTGACCCCCAAGCTGGGAGAATGGCTCCAGCAGATACCAGGAACAACATCAGAGATCTCTGTACAAAAGAGCGCATTGCTAGGAACAGCTAAGATCCTGCGCAGAACCCTCAGGCTCCCAGGCCTCTGGTAGAGGACCCGAGCCTGAAGGAGACACCGCCCACGTGGGGCGAGAGGAACATTTTTTAATTTTTTTTATATACATATATATATATATATATATCAGTGATACCCGGGCTGACACGAAGTGAGCTGGTGCCCGCGGTCATCCTCAGTTACGGGTCATTAAAATATATTTTTAATGATATTCGGGTTGCGGTCGGTCGGGTCGTTTGAGATGACACCTAGCGTATTACCCTATTAGCTTCAACAACACACCGGCGCTAAACAGCGTTAACTTATGCACAGATAAACAACACACCATTCTAATATCTATGTGAACTGTTCTGTGTTGTTCATGTCACTATGTGGCATTTACACATAAACCAGGAGTATATGAATAAGGAGAAAAAGAAGGAGAGATGGCTATGTTGGCATGGTTACTGAGCAACACAGCAGCTAATTCTAAACAGTACATAACTGTGGTGCGTTCAACAGCGTGGGATATTTGAAAACGTACAGAAAGTGAGTTATTCCAGAATTAATACAATTAAACAATCAAATAAACTGTTTGGGCTTTCTAATAAACATTAAAATAACCTGGGAAATGCGTTTTATTAACTGAATTTCCGTGAGGGTAACGTACAACATCGGAATTATCCTACGGTATGGAGGGAGCAAGAGAGAAAGTCAAATGGCAGCTCTGGAAATATACAAACAAAAAAAGTTAAGGTTTGGGACACATTCATTGAGAATTTAAGATGATTTCTTTTCCGTAGAAACTGGGTTCAAATGTCTCTTTGGCTGTCACTGTTTGCCGATCCCAATGACATCGGATTTTAACACAGAAATAAATGCAGGTATGTGAGTAAGGTCATGTGATGTTCATAACGACCAGAGTCAGGGAGAGAATGAGAGAAAAGTACTGTACTGTGAACTGTTGTGTGGCCTGGATGCTGTGGGATTTTGATTTGATTTGAATGCTTTACTACTACTACTACTACTACTACTACTACTACTACTGCTGCTACTACTACTTCTGCTACTACTACTACTACTGCTGCTACTACTACTTCTGCTACTACTACTACTACTTCTGCTACTACTACTACTACTACTACTACTACTGCTACTACTACTACTACTAATAATAATAATTATAATAAATAATTGAAGTACTAAACACATACATATATACAAAAAAACAAAACAACAACAAATGAGCAGATAGGAAAGTAAGTAACAAATAGATTTTTTTTCCTAATTTGTCTGCATTTTGTTCCCATTATTTTATTAACCCCACAGAGGGGGAGTCAACACTGCTTGAGATCAATGCATATTCTAGTCTTGCAGCCAAATACTCCAATATTTATTGCATGTGTGTGAAATCTTGATCCAGTCTGGACCTGCTGTGGTTTCTCTGTAAATGTTTTCACTTAAACTTTGAAAACACATTACAGCTACAATAAATGTTTGCATGGCACCTCTACTGGGGCGTGGGTTTGTTCATGGTCCATTCTTAAATAAATATGTGACAACTTTAAATAATTAAACAGTCAGACATCGTGACCTGTTCATTTGTAGATGTACAGTAAGGTGTGTTTTTTTACTCTGTCATTTTGCAGACAGTGAACACGATGAAGCAACGACTGCAAGGTGTTGTGAATAATGTCTGATCAACATGTACAGCTGTGGCCAAAAGTTATGGGACAGACACATGTGGATTCTTTCTTTCAATGTGATTTATTTGTCAATATGTGACCCGCCACCACAAAACCAGGCATAAGTCGCACTGACCCGTTCAGAGCTTCAGCCAAATTTAGGCTGGAAGGTGATTTGTTATTAGTGTTTACATCTTATCAAAAAACGGTACCTTAACACCTCTATGTTCACTTCCTGTGGTCATTATATTGAAATCCAATCAATAAAGGTGTTTATTGAGTCAATTATTTAAGCGGCGACAAAAGTTCAGGTATTGCTGAGCAAAGACAAAGACGACTTCCACCTCTTTTCGCCGAACAAAACGATCTCCGTTCCGTGGGTAAACACCCAAGTGTTTGGTACGAGGTAAAAGCTTATATTGAATGTTCTGTCCAATGGTGTAAGCCAAATGATTATAATACGTCACACTTCTGTCCTATTATTATAATATATAAAACTTCTGTGACATGTCCATCAGAGTGTCCTTTAACATCTGTCAACAATTTGTGTCAATCGGATACAAATTATTATGCGTTGCTAAGGACTTCCTACCCCAAAACAGTCCAAAACTTTAACGGACAATATCTAAAAATATGCAAATTGTAAAATATGTCCAAATGTGGATATTAAAATGACCATAACTTTGGTTCTACTTGTGATAGAAACATCATTTTTTCACCATCTTAAACCTTAGTTTCCACTCTACCAAGATACACACATAACTCTGTTTGGATTTACACACACTTATGCCTGGTTTACTGGTGGTGGGTCACATATATCTCTGAAAACTATATAATGCTTAATCATTCTTCAGTGTACACCAGGGACGCTATATAGTCTGTGTGCAACACCTTTTCTACATTTACTGCACTGTCCCTGACAAATAAATTAATTTAATAAACTAAATGAAAAAGAAAATAACTGATTTAGTTGTGCTCATAAGTTTACATACTGCAGCTGTCACGATGGGGTGAGGTGGAGATCGGCCTCAGATACTCAGTATTGAAGGGAGAAATAATTTAATACAACAGAACAAAATTCAGACAGAGACAGAAAATAAACAGGAACAAAAGCTGGGGGATCAGCCAGAGTCTGTGGTGATGAAAGAAATGTCCAGGTTATGGTAACAAGGGAAATAGGCAAAGGCTGTGTCCGAAACCACTCACTCGTTCCCTACTCCCTACATAGGGAACTACATGTAGTTCACTACATAGGGCACTCAACTGAAAACGTTTCGGACACTACTACAGCGCTGTTTAAACGCGCCATCACCGTCGAAGAATTAAAACGTAACAGTATCGTCTCAAAAAATTAAAATACTAAATAAATGTTTTTTGTATTACCGTCTGTGCAATAAACTTGGTTCAAGACTGTTTTACTGTTATTAACTGTTAAACAACTCTTGTCTCACCTGTCATCAAACAGGCAGAGTTAACATTTACCGTTACTGAACAGCTGTAGCTCTGCTGGTATGAAGTCCCATATCAATCTGTTTGTGTTTCTTTTAATCATACAACTCTCTGTAACATTTATCCTGTGGCAGAGTTTCTGTAGAAAATATTAAAATTTGAGGTGGAACAATTCTCCATCTGTATTACTGTTGATAAAACACCAGATCATTTATTTTTGGATGTACTGTATCTCAGTATATACATAATATACATAATTGAATTTCACTAAAAATTAATGGTGTACCATCCTTTGAATGACATCATATAATTTTTTACATGGATGAGTTTGAATCTTCCTTATCAGACATTATTAATATAATTATAATTCTGTAAGTATCATATTCACTGTGTTAAATGCAGAAAGCCCTCGTTCCCTGGTTTTATTAATGAATAAAAATAAGACTTTGGATGACTTTTATTATTTTAACCAACAAACTTCATTTTGTATCTCTGCTCTGTTTTGTTTAATTTGAGGTGCCTAATGTAAACCTTATTTATACATTAATATTGTATTTTACTGCAGTTTAGGTTTTTTTTTTTTTTTTTTTTTTACAAAATACTCAAGTTTATGTTTATATATTTTATTTTGTATTTAATTTTAAGTTGTATTCATTATCCTCATTGAGAGTCTGTATATTGTGATATATATATATATATATATATATATATATATATATATATATATATATATATATATATATTGTTTTTTTAAATCTCCGTCCTTTAGTCATTTTTCGATTCGTCCAATGCATGATGGGATATAGTGCTTTGATTAGTGACCATTGATGCACACTACATTTCGCTGTGGATTGTGGAATACATTAATCCACATCCCAACAATTACAACAAAACTCTTTAAAGAGATTCTGCCCCTAATTATTAGCACTCTCCTAAATATAATTAACACTTCATTAATTACTGGATATGTGCCGCAGTCAATTAAATATGCTGTTATTAAACCAATTCTGAAAAAGCCTACCTTAGATCCTGACATTTTAACCAATTATAGGCCTATATCCAATTTGCCCTTCCTGTCAAAGGTTTTAGAACGAGTAATAGTTAAACAGCTGTGCCAATACCTGCAGGATAATAGTTTATTTGAACAGTTTCAGTCTGGCTTTCGTGCCCATCATAGCACTGAAACAGCGTTAGTTAAAGTTACTAATGACTTATTATTAGCCGCTGACATCGGATTAATATGGGTCCTGGTGTTATTAGACCTTAGTGCAGCCTTTGACACCATTGACCACAGTATCTTAGTGCACAGATTAGAATATGATATAGGTATTAGAGGAGCAGCTCTCTGCTGGTTTAACCCTTGTGCGGTCCTTCGTAAAAGGCACACTGGCTGTGTCCTACAATCGGGTCTTAAAAACCCAGATTCCAAAGTTCAGTTCCATAGACTCATCACCCCACCCCCCAAGGATATATTACTGTTTTCAGTAGTAAGCAATGGCATCCTACAGTACGTATAAAAAGGTACATTTGTGAACCACCGGGTCTCTTTGACCTGAAGGACCACACAAGGGTTAAATCATATTTATCTAATCGCTACCAATTTGTTCACGTCAATCAACAATCATCGCAGTCCTCCAGAGTACACCACATCCTTTTACAACAGGACATAATTAGTGTGTTTTCCAGTGTGTGTTTTTCTGTGGAAAATAAATTTGGCTCACCCACTATGTGCTGGTGCACACCCAATGTCTGTTCATGCATCAGTGTTTTGTTCAGGAACACAACACGAGTAGGACGGAACGAGATGTTAAGGTCAGATCATATTTCTTTTCTTGTGAAAGCCTTGCTCATCATCCAGTAAAGCACACACACTATATAAGGTGGTGAGTAACATCCAAACAACACAGAATCACAGACAACAGAAAACAAGATGCTGTTCACTCTGTTACTGCTGATCTTCTGCCTTTCCACGGCTCAGCCTGGAAAAACACCTGCCAAAGAAGAAACTCAACATGAAAAAGAATGTGAGAGTGACATCCACTCTGTGCTGAGAGAGATGACCGCCACGCTCGCTAAACAGAGTGTTCAAATAATGTACTTACAGAAGGAAAATGATGGTAAGGAAGAATGTGAGGTTATGCAAACTTTATTTACAAAGAAAATGACTAATTGTATAATTTATTTTCAGCTCAGGCAGCCAAGCTGAGAGACATAGACAACCTGAAAGAAACAATTCAAGGTATTGTGTTGAATTTTACTGAAAATTATGTAAATTAACCTACAACACTAATGTCAGGTGATTTTCATTCACACAGTTCTTATGTGATTTTCTTTCTATTGGTGTCTATTTAAAGGGTCCCCCATGGAATCTTTGATTTTATTTTGTTTTCTTTTATGTGATATTGTATAGTCAGAGCATTGAAATAATGTACTTACAGAAAGAAAATGAAGGCAAGGAAGAATGTGAGGTTATGCAAACTTTATTTACAAAGAAAATGACTAATTGTATAATTTATTTTCACTTCTGGCAGCCAAGCTGAGAGACATGGACAACCTGAAAGAAACAATTCAAGGTATTGTGTTGAATTTTACTGAAAATTATGTAAATTAACCTACAACACTAATGTCAGGTGATTTTCATTCACACAGTTCTTATGTGATTTTCTTTGCGTTGCTGCTTTTTTAATCTTTTATTTAATTTGATATGATATTGTATAGTAGGACATTAAAGAAGAGTACTACTATTTGGCATACAATGTTGTACTTTTACATCAGTAGATGAAAACTCTTTTTATTTGGAATATTATATCAGGTAAAATATATCTGATGTTAGTGAAGGTGTTACACATTTTAATATCAGTGTTTATTATAAATAGTTTTATAGTTTTTACAGTTGTATAAGGGTGATTCGTCAATTAGGGGCACTTTTGGCTTTTGGAATTTTGAAAAAACAAAGTTCTTTAATCTGTGTTTTTTCTATTTCAAAAGGTTTATCAATTGGTCTGGAACAAAGATCTTAGCGTAGCTTTTATTGTACTTCATGATAATATTGATATTATGATCCTTTTTTCAATATATATATATATATATATATATATATATATATATATATATATATATATATATATATATATGTATATATATATATATATATATATATATATATATATATATGTATATATATATACATATATATACATACATATACATATATATATATATATATATATATATATATATATATATATATATATATATATGTATATATAAATTCATCAGGCTCTAGGTTCATAGACGAGGCGTAAGTGCTACGCCAACGGGGTGTGTCCAGACGTTTGCAAGTTTGGCATGCCATACTGGCATAATCCTTCTCCATTCAAGCTCCTTTCCTCACTAGTGTAAGTGGGAATAAAGGAGGAGAATCAGAATCACAAAGAGTTTTATTGCCATTGTTCGTATAGTACACATATAGTATACAACTAGGAATTTGTCTCTGTATAACGCTGCAACATTCAACATACATCAATAAAACATCAATAAAAAGAAAAAGAGAAAAAAATTATATATATATATATATAGTATTAAAAAAGTAATAAAAATGCTAAGCATGCACCAAGATAGAATAAGATAAAAATAAATATAGTAAAAATATGTAATGTTCAAGTCAGTGGAAAGGAGACAGAGGTATTATGTTGGTCATGTGTCCAGTGTTGGCTGCTGTACTTAGTGCTGGGGAGTCTGATTAAGTCCTTTGGTGTTCAGCAGCCTGGTGGCCGAGGAGAAGAAACTGTTCATGAAACGGGAGGTTTTGGTCCGAATGGACCGTAGTCTCCTGCCTGAGGGGAGGGGGGAAAAGAGGGCATGTACAGGGTGAGAGGGATCGGCCATGATCCGTCCTTCACGCCTCCTGGTCCTCGAGGTGTAAAGGGTGTGCAATGGATTTAACACAGCTGATCAGATCTGCACCATTAGCGCCTCTCCTCACTCTTAAATGTTCATCCAGACACACGCCGTGACACCAGCCGACTGGGTCCATTTGGGTTTCATTTGTTTTGTTTAAACAGGGTTTTGATTTCACTTAAGAGCAGGGCTCTACACTAACTTATTTTTCCAGGAGCACACGTGCCCCTAAGTTAAAAAATTTAGGAGCACACAAAAAAAATAGGGCCACAAGTCAGTTTTAGTTTTAAATGTTTATTTATTTACAGTGCAGTACTTATGCACAGATACCAACATTGTTGAATGACTGCTGTCATTTGTGTTAATTTAGAGCAGACCATAACATAACTTTGTATTATGGGATGTTTTGTCCTTTGATATATTTTAGAACGTTGTATTGGCTGCCTTGTTATTAGATCCATTTTAGAATGATTAACCCTTTAACTCCTGAGACTGAGACACAGTAAAAAATAAAATAAGACAAAATAAACAACACAATGAACAAAAAACAGTCAAAGTGATCAGTAAAATGAACAAAAATGAATAATAAACCAACAAAATAATATGTAACATGAACAAAGTAAGACACTAACAGAACACAATTAAAGAAAAATAATAAAATAAAAAAACAGAAAAATAAGCAACAGAAACTAATATATATTCACAAAATAAGAAATAACGTGGAAAAAAGGACAAAAAACAAAAACCCACCAAACCCAAAATGAAGTAAAAAAAAAAGAAGGAATAAATAACTAGTGTTGTAATTTGGTTCCAGTAGTTTTAGTTTGGGCTTTTTCTTTTTCTTAATCACTTGCTTTTCGACACCCGTACATCAGTTCCATGAACTAAATTCTCAGTAAAATAACAGTTAAAAAACACTTGAATTTGTCTGAATTTTTAAACTAAACCTACAGCCAGCTCATGTGTTAGATTAGCACAACAACATAAGAATTAAAATACAATAAACAAACCCGTAAGAATAGACACTAAAGTTGAACAAGTTAAATAAAGTAGATTGATGAAGGAAAAGTCAAAAATATTTAGCAAAAATTAAACATTGAGTGAATGCACCTCGTTTGTGAAGGTAAGATCAGTGCTCAGTTATTCTGGACTCGTTGTGTTGGCCAGTAATTGGCTGGAAGCACTACAAATTAATTGGCGGAGAAAATCAGTGGGAGAAGATCATTACCATATAGCCATTACCAGCGCGTGTACCAGAACGCGTCCTGTAATGCGTGATATAATAAAGACAACGCGTGGTTATGTGAACACTTTGTCTTGCCATACGGGACAAGCAGCGCGCACGTCAAAAATGATAGGCTGACATGCTCACGGTGGCCTCCGTGGTGGTAACGTGATACTATGCGCTACCGCCTGGCTGCCGCCCGCGCGCATAAACGTT
The DNA here is from genome assembly GCA_020466265.1 of Siphamia tubifer. NCBI lineage: Eukaryota > Metazoa > Chordata > Actinopteri > Kurtiformes > Apogonidae > Siphamia > Siphamia tubifer. The sequence continues at coordinate 46,114,569 of CM035789.1, read as the reverse complement.
CGACTATATCGAGGCCTTTAAAAGCAAAGTTACATCGGATGGTCCAATCACAGACCTATAGAAATAGTGTATAGGTCTGTGGTCGCACTGGCGTCATCCCGTGTGCTGTCAGAGGCAGCTGGAGAAAAAAAGAGACTTTAACTTACACGCCGGCATTACGGCTGTGCCAGAGCTGACCGCGATGATGCCTGTTTACAATTCTTAACGTTACCCGCTACAAAAAAGCGGCGATGCGCCATAAAAACAAAAATTGATTTTCCAGCAACTTAGTATCTAATTAGATACCAAGGGTCAATATCGATTTAGTATCTAAAATCGATTTTTTTGACAACCCTAGTGTGCCTTATTGTGTGCTGCAAGAAGCACTCGCACATGTGCGACTGTTTTGTTTTCCTCGTTCGCATGATGAAATATTTGCTCGCATATGCGAGTGAAATGGGCGCACTGTAGAGCCCTGCTTAAGAGTCTTTATGGTTCTAAAGTATTTTTGTTTTAGTTTTGGGTTTGTAGATGATTGGTGGTTCTATTTTCAAGTTTAATTTCATAAACCCATAAGACGCACACTCCCGCAAGTTTCTGTCCCGCTCCCGCCCACACTCACAGATATAATATATAATATCTGGTCCTGCTCCCACCGACACCCCAAGAGTGGAGGCAGATGACTTACCCACTCCACACTGTAAACCTGAACATTCATAATAATTAAATATATGAACTTGTGAATACTCAAAGTTTCATGAATAGTTCTACTAACTCAAATGTATTCAGTTACTGTAACATGTTCTTCTTTTTAAGTAGCTACTTCCAACTAATATTTTTTGATTAAGAGGAATTATTGTGCGTATAAGTGAACATAAGCATATGAGGCACAACTTTGTAGAATTAAGTCATTAAATGCTGAGAATGATATTGTAGCTACTGTTATTTCTATTGTTTAAAAAAAGGATGATTGAGAAAAATAACCCTTAATCTATACCTAATGAAATTAAACCTGAAAATACAACCACTGATCACCTCTGGGGCTCCGTAGAGTAGTGATTGTTGGGGTTATGTTTTGAATTGAAATGCGTCTGACACGCTGGAAGATTGTCTGTGAGGTTGTGGTAATGTGTGCGTTCTGCATGCCGGTCTACCAATCTACCACTAGACTGGCTGCACCACGCTTAGACGTGCTTTCAGCTGGCGAGTTTGGCACACAGTCTAAAGTCAATGAATCTGTCACTGCGCCGAACCTCCCACGAGTGTGCCACCACACCCATCTTGGCGCACTGGGGTCCGCCACAGTACCAAACTGCTCTACGTCGGCTGTAAACTAGCGCTGCGTACGGTCCGCCAGCTTGCGCACCCTGCACTGCCAGGCGCAGTGCAGGGTGCACCCATCGTGTGCAGAACCTCAACAGCAGAATTAAAGTGTCTGGCTTTATTTTTAGCACTTATTTTTTTTACATTAACAGCATTCAAATATCACTTTGTAATAAAATATTTTGACAGTTTAGAGTGTGCTACCAACATAAACCTTAAAGCAAAAGTTTGTTTCACTCTCTGAGGGAGCACAACATCTCCCATATTCTGTTAAATTTTCCTGTCTCTTTTCTTTTTTTGTATCTCTCTTTTTCTCTTTCAAGATATTGCTCATATTTCTCAGGATCGTTTTTGTTTTTATCGTTGAGCTGGTTTTATCTGGGGCCATGGTATCTTCAAATAAAAATAATTTAAATTCTGGTTGGTCACTGTTCAGTTGTGTATCAGAGTAAAATAGTAAATAGTAAATTAAAGTAATACATTCTAGTAATAAGGCAATAAACAGATAAATTGTCATTACCATCACTGATCATTAGTTCCATTACAGTCACTTGTGTGGTAATGACATGTGATGATTTCAAATTTAAATTTTTTGCAGCCTTGCTAAGATAACTGGTTACCTACCGTACAATATACACTGAATTTATCTAAATAAAGTGAAATTTCCTCTTAATTAATTAAAAATCAAAAAGTAAGTCGTTTGGTAATGACGCCTAATTAACATACTCTCAGATCAGGATGTATAAAATATCAAATTACCTACATGTGTGGGCATTAAAAAGGCAGATTTCTGCCTCATGTCTGGTAATGTTCCTCTGGAGCATCTAATTTGCATGCAACAATGTAAGTACATTTTTTAAAAACCTTTATTGCTCTCTAAAATGTTGAGCGTGACGGGAATGACAGATGGATGAGGGACAGCAATATTTAACAATAAATAAATTGCAAATTGAACAACTATAAACTATATGAATGTGAAAAATGTCTTTCTATGCTGTTATGAGGAAATGCAGAGTAAAGTTTTTATTGCTTTATTATAGAAGCGATGTCAAAAGGTCTGAGTTGGGGACAAGCTCAAAATAGTGAATTTTCAACACACTGAAAAAGTATTAGAATGTCATCATTAAGACATTGTTATTTTTTCATAGCAACTACACCCTAACCGTAATAAATGCAGTAATTGTTTTTTAAAAAAAAAAAGTTTTTTTTTTTAAATCTACCCTAGGGACAGAAAAAACTCCCTTAATTGAACAATTACCTGTAAATACTATAATGTGTACATGGAAGGACAGAAAGTTTTCTGAATGTCTCTGGAAAACATTCTACTATTTTACTTTGGAATTTGAATTTTTTGAATTTCATTTGTTATGACCGTGGACAATTAAAACATAAATGTTACCATTACTGCATTGCACCAGAGTTAACGTCAGGCTTGTTGAGACTGTTGGGATAGTTGGGCAATAAAATGATAGAAATAAAAATATTGCAAAATCACTTTAATAGAAATATGAGACATGCTCTATACAATTTTCATAGAAATGATAGTTAAGTATAGAGCCCGGGCCAATTATAGCCTATCACCAATTACTCTGTATCGGTCAACATGTAGCTGATTTATTAACCTTTTAACTCCTGAGACAATTCCACAGTAAAAAATAAAATAAGATAAAATAATAACACAATGAACAAAAACTGCCAAAATGATCAGTAAAATTAACAAAAATGAATATTAAACTAACAAAATAATTTTTGACATGAACAAAGTAAGACATTAACTTTATAAAACACTAATTGAAGAATGTCAAATTGGGTGTTTTCATTAGCTGTTTCAGCCCCTAATTTTTATGATTTCTAAGCTTAGAGCAGCATCAACATGTATTAGACAAAAGGCGTTATAGAGTAAACCTATGAAGGTTAAGAATTATGTGTGAAGGGGGAGAAGGTTTATTCTATAAAGAAAGAGTCTTTAAAAATGTATTATTCTGCTTAAAGGGATATTTAATTTAAGTGTACTGATTTTGATGTGTTTAAAGTAGATAAGATTCATCACTTGTGTCTGCCACTGTGTTTCGTACGACAAGTGCAGGCAAGTCCAGACTTGCACAAGAAGGGACAAACTAGAATTGTGAAATAAGTGCAGTAAGCAAGAACAGGTCACAGACATGTAGGAGCAAGAACCCAAGGGGGTAGCAGTCAAAAGCCAGGGAAAGACAATAGAAATGGTCTGACAAGATGTGACTAAACAGGATGTATAGGACACGCCCATCTAGTATAAAGGTTAATGTCCAGGAACACAAATCCGGTACTGAGCCACTAACTGCAGAGTTAGATGAAACCAGCTTTTTTTTTGTTCCATTTTTTACAGAATATAAATGATGATAGAAACACTTTTATTTCAGTCATGGTTAGTGGTTTGGTGAATTCATTTATTATCAAACTAATGTGTTTGCTCTTTTTAAATCCTACTGACAACAGAAATTATTCAAATGAGCCTGATCATAAGTTTACATACCCTAGTTCTTCATCCTCTGTATTGGCCCCGCCCCTTTAACATCAGTGACAGATGTTAGTGTTTTGTGGTGGTTGTGGATCAGACACTTTAGTTTGTCAGATGTTAAAACTGTCCATTCTTCTGGGTCAAACACCTTCACTTCCTTCAGATTTGAGTTTTTCTTCATGAACTGCATGTTTGACTCCTCCCCAAAGTGGATCAATGATACTGAGGTCAGCAGACTCACATGGACACTCCTTCACCTTCACTTCTTTTATTCTGTTGTTCCAATGACAGGTCGACTTGGCCTTATGTTTAGGGTCAGGGTCATGTGGGAACATTCCAGACCGTCCCATGTGCATTCAGTCAGAGTATGTAAACTTATGAGCACAACTGTATTTGCAAACAAATGTCTTTAAAATCTATAAAATACTTGTCATTGTTCTTGAACTTAGGCAGAAAATTCACCAAAAACTAAAAGGGTGTCATTCTGAAAACTTTGGAACAAATGTGCAAAAAAAGAACTGTATAAAAAATATGACATTAATTTATAAAACACATTGTGTTTCCAGTCAAACAGGTGGCATTCTCAGCCGCTCTGTTGGCTTCAGGGTCAGTAACTCTCGGACCGTATCATACACATGTACCTCTGGTCTTCAAACATGTCGTCACAAACATTGGAAATGCCTACAACTCAAACTCAGGTACCTGGACTCACACACTCAATAAGACTTTTACTCATGTTGATGTTGAAACAGCTTGTGTTCACTTTTACTGACAAAAATATCCTGCAGGTTTTTTCACTGCACCAGTGAAAGGATCCTACCACTTTGAGTTCTACATCCATGGACCTGGACACGCTTCACAACCATCTGGTGCTGTGTTGGTGAAGAACGGACAACATATTTTTATAGCATATGAACATCAGCTATCAGGTTATGGAAGCTCTGCCAATGGAGTCACACTGATACTAGAGGTTGGAGATGTTGTGTTTTTGCGTCTGTGGCGAAATGCGAGAATCTTTGACAATGTAAATCACCACAACACCTTCAGTGGTCATCTACTGTTCACCATGTGAGAGAAAAACATCTTCCTTTTGGTGTTTTTACATTTTTAACATATTTTCTTCATTAAGTATTTGACTGTATGAAGACAGACAAACCTATAATAGTAGAAACAGTCATGAACTGATGCCATTTATGTTACATTAGTCGTATACATTTAGATTCTACAGATAATCCAACAGTTTTTTTTAAAGAAATATTCAACATTTCCTTACTGTTCATGAGAGAAATATTGTAAAGTAGTCAAGGTTTGTAACACACATTATGTGTTGTTTTATCTCCAACTTGATTTGTTTGTGTATAAAAGTGATTCATTACCATCATAATAAAAGAAAAAAAGGAAAAAAAGTTAGTTTGGTTTTAATTAACTTAGTCACTGTTGTTGACACACACACACACACACACACACACACACACACACACACACACACACACACACACACACACACACACACACACACACACATATATATATATATATATATATAGGCTATTTTTAGGGGTGCTTCAGGACTGACTCCCTGATGAAGGCTATGATGCCGAAATGCGTTGAGGTTTTTATATGATTTTTATAGGTTTTTTTAACCAAGCCAAGTTAATAAAGGCTTTTTTTATCTTCACTTATAAGAGAGTGCCTTGGAATTTTACAGAATATATTTTATTGAAGAGGGGAAGGAGGTATAGGGTTCCACTATGCAAAACTAACAGATACAAGCAGTCGTTCATCCCACTGTCAATCAAACAAACAAACCAAACAAATGACACAGAATGGACAGGGACGTTAGAGATGTGGTGGTGTGTGTTGAATTGTTAATAATAATAATAATAATAATAATCATAATAATAACAATAATAATAATAAGAAGAAGAATAACAAGATTTTTTTCATTTTATTAGATCATTTTTTTAGGCTTTTACAGTATACGCTTTATTTTTTGGGTTTGTTTTCATGAATGTATGAATGTAATGAGTAGGAGAGTGAGTGGAATTTCCTGTAGCTTCTGCAGCAGTCAAAAATCTATCTAGATTAACACTTATTCCTACATGTTTTTCTTCTCCTATAATGTAACTTTACTTTCATTCTGTCTCTTTAAGCCATGTTCTCTTCTCTATTTGGAATAAGAAGAGTAGCCATAACAAAGAATCTGTTCTTAATGACTTGCCTGGTTGAATAAATACAAATTAAAACTAAAATAAGGAATAATAGGGGAGGACCATGTGAAACAGTTGTAATATGTCAGAGATGTTCACAAGTCACATTTTCCAAATCAAGTCTCAAATGGTTTTCACATTAGATACTATTTGAGATAATACTGCATTGCTGTATTGTTTTGGATTAAGTATGTAGTAATTAAAAGTGGTGAAAGTATGTAGGCCTTACTGTACTGTATATATATATATATATATATATATATATATATATATATATATATATATATACTCCGTTATTTCACACTACACCATCAAAATTGATCAGAACAATGCATGTGCAATGTGAAGAAATGTAAATTTGATTAATGTGTTTTGATCAAACTACAAATACAATGTATTCCTTGGTAGGAATGCATAAGAACGTCCAAGTCTGTTGAACGTGTAAACACAATCCATTTTGCCTTCATCAAAAAACAACAACACATCATGCCAGCCATGTTCACAGCTTTGATGCATGCTCATAGACTAAGGCCCCATCCCATTTCTCCCCCTTAAAACTTCCACTTGGTTTTAAGTGCCCCTAAAAAGTAAATTCCACTCATCAAGGGGAAATAATTCCCCCTGAAAATGGGACACCACTCGCGAAGTGAACGTAACAAACGTGCTCACGTCACACGCTGACAAGTCTACCCCGCCAAATATGAAACCACCCCTCTGCGAGACTGACATCAGCTGACTACTATTTACACGGAGGACAAATGGCGGTCCCAGCTGTGTTGCCTGCCCAGATAGCAAGCACTGTCGGCCCGATTCTGGCTGAATGATGGCAGTGTCGGTTGAGATCCGGGTCGGTTAAATACCACCTTTTCTTGAATGGGCCGAGGTTGGAACGCAATAGTTGGGCTGATTACTTTGTTTTCCCCTCGGCCCGATAGTGGTTTGATAGGTTATCGCCAGTGTTGAAGACAAGCACGGCAGACCTACTGTTAAACTTAAATGGGCCGACACTACGACGCAGTAGTTGGGCTGAATACTTTGTTTCTCCTTCGGCCCGATGAGCTCCAGCCAACATTCGGTCCAAACGCGGCTGATAGGAGGCGGCCCAATATTCACAGACATACACTGAGTCAGTTCTGTTTGGCGACAGAATTAAATGTTCAAACGCGAATGGGCGACGGGCATAATGTAGGCTATCATCGAAATGACACACTCCACTGTATTGCTTTGCATAGGCTTATGAACGCACTTGAGTGGCAGGGCGAAATGCCAATTAAAGTCTTCTATCACACCACTGGATCTGACATGAACTGACAGCAAAACTGATATTAATTGGCATCAAAACACTTGTGCCTTTTGCACAATGAACAAATTATTTCATTTGCTCTGCTCGTCCCGTTTGTGCGCAAAAGGAGCGTAAATATGAACTTTCACCTTTTTTACGCACGCATTTCCTGTCCAGAGGGAAATGTAGTTCATGGAATGTGAGGTATTGATTCAGGAGCCTACAAACATGGCTGCCTTATCGCTCGCCAGAAAAAGACATAGATGAATTAATCGGCGATTAACAATAGCTTATATTTCACCACACACACATTAAAGATCATGTTTAAAGGTGACTTTTATCACTAAAATACACTTTATATGTACTTTTATTAACATTAGTGTCTTAACTTTGAGCAAAAGTTGAAACAAATTTCCATTGTCCAGATTTATTATATGACCGGGTTTAAGGGACAAGTTTTCATTTAACAGTGTCCATCATGCATGAAAACAAGCAGATAAGCAAAATTCGCCGTGTGAAATGAAATAAAATTACGCCAACGCGCATCATGCATCTAGATTCGCGGCAGAAATGAAATATTCCATCAAGTGGCTCGGCAGGGTACCTACAAGCCGACTGTCACCAGTGTAAGGAGTGAAGGCAGCGCGAAACTCTCTCTTTTCGGACATCGATCTGGGTCTGGTAAGTAGCACTCAAATTTGACTTGTTTTAATCAACGTCAATTATCGGAAAATATACATAGAAATAGCATGAACATTAAATGAGAGTGCAATAAAAGGGCGATGCATTGTATCGTCAATACATTTTTCGTGTTTTAAGGTTTAGAACAACTATTTTTGTAGCTGACAACCTGGCGCAAAGACATATTATGCGTGATGGATCCCTCATTCTAACCCTACAACCCTAACAGTAAAACACCAATAAATCAGTGTTGCAGCCACAAACCAGGATCGGTAATTTGAGTTAATAACTTTGTAATCCAGTTGTCATGGTATGTTGCAAATGTGAGTTAAACTGTGCACAAGGGCTAGCATGTTCTACCGATTGCAAGGTTAGCTAGTTATATGGCTGTTTCTGCGAAATTAACTTAACACAAGGACTGCAACCTTAAAAATGCAGAGCACCCCAAAATGGTGCTAGGAGCCTTAGTTCTGCGCCTGGTCACATGACTGTCTATAAGCCAGAAGTATTTTGCAGTATGGAAATAGTCTACATAACAATTTAATAAAGTTACTCATTACTTATGTTATACTTCCATCTAGTGGAATGAAAAGGCAATAGCAATATAGAAGTACAATCGAGAAACATCACAATAGTAAATGGTTATATGGCCTACTTATGTATTATGCTGCTCATTCTAGTAATGTTATTGCAACTATTTCTAATACTAGTAGCCTACTGCATTTTATATAAGTATTAAGTGTGCTAACTGAAAGACTCTTTTTTGCCAATAGCGAGTTTCTTTACAATAGATACAACAGATTATTATTCCTAAAGTATTACTAAAACATTACCAAGAGTATTTGTACTTGGCGCAGTAAAACAATTTAAAATGTTTATTATTGCCTATTTGAAAAGAGACATGAAACAAAGCTATAACAGATTTTGTTGAAACATTATTGCTGGTTTTCTATTTGTGTTTAATGTTCATCTCTAAATTGTGTGTTTCCTTAGGCCGAAGAAAGAAGTCAATTAAAGGTACGGTACTTTTAACACATGCATGGGCGCACTCTTAGAAGGAGGGCTGTGAAAAAGGTAAGTTCTATATTTACCACCACAAAAATTGAGCCGAAACGATAAAGCCTGAACAGTTATAGCGGTTTTAGCAGTGCAGCAAAATAGCGCAGCAATTGGGGCAAGCTTTCTAACATAAAGCAACGTAAACTACTTGCAACAATTGCTGCGCTATTTTACTGCACTGCTATAACTCCATTCAGGTTGCATCATGTCAGCTAATTTTTGGTCAGCTTGTTGTACTTGACCACTGCTTCCACCAGAATGTAGGTTTGGATGTGCCGGCATTCTCCTTTAACACTTTTTAATTAATCTGTGAACTTGTCCAAAGTTCTATAATCATTAGGATAATGTGTGATGTTTATTTTGTTTTACTGCTGCAGAATTGCCTGGCTACCAAACCTTTCGCTGGGGCCCCCAGCAGCAGTCTGAACCCGGTAAGGGCAAGTGATTTCTAATCATCTTCATATCTTGCTTGGCATTATCTTGACAAAACTTTACATTGTTTTTCACAGCATTCCACGCCACACAAGGGGATACTCAATGTAAGCAATTATTAATTATATTTTATTTTAGTCAAAATTTTTGTGCTTTTAGACATTGACTGTATCTTAAAGGCTCTGTGAATTACGTTTCTCATACAAAAGATCTATCCACCCTCCGAAAGGTAGAATTAAATGCAAACTTGTTAAAGGCAGGGTCTGGGATTCTCAAAAATTGTCCCACCCACGTTCCTGCCCCTTTCCTCCAATGGTTGAGTACAAGCACTTGATTGACATGCAACTGTCCAATGGGAAATGCTGGTCTGACAAATGATAAGTACTTTTCCAAGCCCTGTTCGTTCCACAGAGGATTGACATATTTCATTTTCATATCAATGCTTCCAATTTAGTGATTGTGAGTGGTTTATGAACAGGATTTCAAGTAACTTTGCAAAAATGACAAAAAAAAGTGCAATCACAGACCCTGCCTTTACGCCCTCCTTCTTCACTTTGGCGTGAAAGCTCGCTTCTCATCGGTGCCTGAAATTCTGGGACAGGAAATGCAGTAAACAGACTGCTTGGATATACTGTCTTGATCGCGAAATTTTGTGCAGCATCATCGGAAGTATTGGCAAGCCCAGGCTAGGTCTACCGTATTTTGAACGTGATTGCAGGACCAGTTTTGGCCACAAATTTACATACTGTTCCTTTAACTTATTTTCTATAGCTCTGCTGAGAGAGGTGCTTACAAAGTTGGAAATGGTGCTGGAACAACAGACCACAATCCTACAGCGGCTCCAGCACCATGACGCACCAGCAGAGTTGGTGGAGGGCCTACCAATTGAGGACCTCAGTGGTCTAACGGCGATGGAGCAGAATCTACAAAATTCTGAATAGAACGAGAAAGTTGTGAGTGTAAAAATTATTTACTGAAAATTTTTAGATTTTTGTTTTCTTTTTTTTTTGCTTAACGTCCATTTACTTACAGTGCTTACAATATTTCTTGATGACCAGAGTTAAATAAATAAATAAATACATACATACATCCGTAAATACATACATACATAAATACATACATACATACATACATACAGCTGTTCAATATAGTTTGTCTCAGACATGGAAAATCAGCATACCTGCCAACACTCCCGTTTTTACTGGGACCGTATTTCAGACCCATCTCCCACCCCCCTCTCGTTTTGTCATTTCTCCCGGAAGCAAATTTCCTAATGAATGATCAATTTTTGTTCTGAAATTGTAAGATCATGTATTGAAATGCAGTCTGATCTCATGTGCGCATTTGCCGCGGCAACATGCACGACCACAACCTGACGTTCTTTCAACACAGAGATTCAGGAAGTTGAAAGCTTACGTGTTAACTATTGTTTGTTGTTAGATGTGGCACATTTCTCTTTCCAAAAGTGTTTGGCAAGAATTGTGATGTTCTAGATGAATAGCCTACCTTTATGCTGTCAATGAAGGAGAGTCATTAGTTTTGTACAAAAGATGGATCTCAGAGTGCACTTCATTAACATAGGCTACGTTCCGGAGCGCATTTCATGTAGCGGACTAAACTGCGCATGTCGTCTTGCATAGCATAAACTAACGTTAATGTTTTTGTCCTTCAGGAATGGAGGACTGTAGATCCAAGTCATGCAGCCTACAAACCACCTCAGTCCAAAAAGTGCACTGTAAATCGAGCAATTTGTGATGTTTTCAAATTGATCACTGTCATATATACTGGTAAATAAATGCTGTCAGCCTATTTAATATACAGTATATTTAAATAAATATCCCCCCCCCCGCAAAAATCTCACAAATTTTGATTCTCAAATGTTGGCAGGTATGAAAATCAGGGAATTTTTTTTAATATATATGGACAGTCAGGTATTATCAGGGAATTTTGGTAATAGCATCAAGTTGGCCCCTTAGGGATTGTTGCTTTATTATAGTGAAGATCATGGAAAGTTTGCATTTTAGTCAGAGAATTTTAGTTTTGCGTTTTACTAAGGGTAATTTTATGTGATTTACATTGGGAACCTTGTAATAATGCAGTTCTTTTTGTTTTAGGTCAACTACCTTGGTGTCATAGGGGGGGGTTGACACCAAAGACTGCACGTGGAGGATCATGAGGAGGGTGGTGGCGAAAGGACTGGCTCGCCAGCTGAACTGGAGGGGAGTTAACGGAAAAGTATCTATGGCCAAACTGTGTTTTTGTGTGTGTGCGTGGGTGCATCGGTACTTATGTGTTTTTAAATTTAAAGGAAAAGTTCACTATTTTTACACTTAAGCCTTGCTTTCAGATTGTTTCTGATGATTTCAAGAATCTTAATTGTTGCTGGACTCCCCGCCCCCGTCAGAGTGGCAGCATAGGTGCACTGAAGCAAATGCTCCTAAAACACACTGAGCATTCGTTTGTAAAGACGAGAAACTCACAAAGTGGTCAGTAATATTCACTTTTGTGCTGACAAAAATATTGCTGCAAACTGTGTCTGTGAATGTTACCAATCAAAGAGTTTCACGTCTCTACCAACAAATATTTAATGCGTTTTTAGGAGTGATTGCTCCAGTGCACCTATACTGTTTAAAATTAACTCTTGTAATAGCCTGCGTCAAAATCTTAACTATTGTATTTCATCAGAAACCATCCGAAGAAAAGGGCTTTAAGTGTAAAATAAAACTTTTCCTTTAGTCATTTCATGTGATTCATCAGTTAATCAGTATGTTTGGTGATTTGGTGTGTGTATGTGTGTGTGTGAGTGAATGTGTGATCAGTTTCAAAATAATTTGTTTTATCTTTGCTGTTTGTATTGTTAAAACTGATTAAAAATAAACTTTTAAATTATAGAAATCTGTTTTTATGTACTTCTTTGCAGTTCTTAGGCCACATATGGGCCAGTACAGGCCGACTTTCAGCCAACACTCAGTGATATTAGTAAAGTAGTGTATGGGCCAGTACAGGCCCGGGGACCAAGCCAGCAGTCAGCCAACACTGGTATCATCAGCCAGCAGTATGTGGGCCACACCTGGGCCAGCAGGAACAATGAGAGTCATTTCACAGTGCGTGGGCCTGCACTGGGCCAACACAAACAATTAGAGTCCGTTATTTTTCAGTGGGCCATCTCTGGGCCGGGGACCAGGCCAGAATTGGGCCAACTGTCAGAAACTCTCCTGACATGTAGTGGGCCGTAGTTCATTTGCTATGTGGGTGTTGTGTTGGTTCTGTTTATTTACCTTCGGGATGCGCAGAGAAGAAATGCGGCAAACAGAAGACGCATTCGCCGTCTACTTTGCCTTTCAGTCTTGTCTCTGGTATGTTGATTTATTTAAATATTTTCATGTATTTTTTCTTCAATAGTTGGCGATTTATAACATTAACGTTAGCATTACCGCTAGCTTGACAAGGTAACATTACCGGTCCAGTTCCTCCAGCTGCGGCCGCCATTTTTTTTGTCAGAAATCGGTCGGCTCGCTGAGCTCGCAGTGCAACATGGGTAATTTCATCTTCCACTCAAAACGAAGTCCGCAACCAACCTCACTACATTTTGAGGGTTGATTTTAAGGGCAAAATCGCACTCCCACTTGCTCCCCTAGGTAATGGGACACCCTACCCCTACACATGAACGCGCAAAATCTAGGGTTAGGGGAAATTTTAGGGTTAGGGGGAGAAATGGGACAGGGCCTAATTCTAATCTATGCAGCTGTCACACTAAGGGGCTACCTGGTTGATCCTGCCAGTAGCATATGCTTGTCTCAAAGATTAAGCCATGACAGTCTAAGTAAACATGGCCGGTACAGTGAAACTGCGAATGGCTCATTAAATTTTTCTCATCTAATTTTAATGTCATTGATTGTTCAATTGCATTTATTTCCTTTTACAAATACAATGTATTTGTAATTTGAACCCTGTGTCAGCACGCATGTACAAACCTTTGCACAAATATCAAGGGAGGGAAACTATTATTTCTACCTGTGATTTTCCCATAATATCAGACAACATATTGGAAAAACTGAAACAAAGTAAATAATAAAATAAATAATTCCATGATAATGAACTCACGAGTCATATCACACAAGTCCAAGTCAAGTCTTTGTTTGTGTGACTTTAGTGCGACTCAAGTCCAGGTCTCAGACTTGAGTCCCCATGTATGGAGTATGAAAGTGTTTTGAGTTTAGATTTGAAGATGGACAGGGTGGTAGAGGTAGAGAGGTCAGGGGTCAGAGAGTTCCAGAGTTGTGGAGCGGAGCCCCTGACTACTGATTATATTCATAATAAAGTCACTGCTGTATCATTTTACATTTAAAAGTTAACTGTACAGGATTTCATTTGTGAACAAAGTCAGAAAAGTCATATTTCACAAACAAATGTTTTTTTCTATCTTTTATTTTTTTCTCCACAACTTTGACACTTGTAAAATAAACATACAAGTATAATGTAGAATGGATAACACTGTTCTACAATTTTTTATTTTATTTTACTGATAGACTATCATCAGGCAGTGAATGCAGTTGTGTACGTCATCATTTCTACAAGTCTTCATTTTTGTCCACAAGACAACAAACACAACACTAGAGTTCAGACTCGTCAGTATTCCCAGAAGTCTCCAATTTCAGGAGGTTAAAACTCCAAAGTATTGTGCAAAAGCAGCACAAGTTTTACAACAAAAACACACTGGCCATGAAGTGAAATTGTCTCTTTAATAAAAACATCTTTTATCCACAGTTCAGGTCTTCTTCTGGCTTCATCATATCAGTCTCTGTGCTTGGAGTTTTAGGATTTGAAGTCTCTGAGTCTGGTTTCTCACCAACAACTCCTTGATTCGAGTCCAGCTTTTGTGTATTGACGCCTGAATCTGGATTCTCTGACACTGTAGTCGATGTAAACTGAGTCTCAGTTCCAGGAATCTCTGTATTTTCTGATGCTACAGTCTCTGTTATTGTACGTCTCAGTTTCAGCAGCATAGCTTGACTGTTAGCTCCTCCATTAGCATCAGCTGTTTTCTGTCTTTTCCTTTTCTTCTTTGCTCTTTGCTCGCTGGTTTTCTCTGCTGATGCTTTATTCTCAGGGATGTTATACATGTTCAATACTTCCAGGACTGTCTGACTGGACACGTCACACAACTGGGCGATCTCTTTGACCGACAGCCCTACAGCGTTAGCGCCGACTATCTGGCCTCTCTCGAAGTCTGTTAACTCGCTCATATTGGAGATGAAGGTGAAGGTTGTCTTCTGTAGCGGTCCGATTATCCCTCCTACTGTTGTAACTGCGTTCCGGCTTCAATACGATATTCCCTGAAGTGCAGAATTCTGTCTCCTACAGAAGTGTTTCTGGTGACTGTATGGAGAGAAAAATCCACAATAATATGAACAGTCAGGTTTAAAACATCGTGTCCATGTCCCTGTGCTCATCTGGAGCTCACAGCTGTGAGGGGTTGCTATCAACAAAAGGGAGGGATTCAATAGATCATAAAATCAGAATTTAAATCCAATGAGAATTGAGGGAGGAGAAGTGATTTTAGTGAATTGTGGATGACGGACGGAGCGCGATGGCAATAGCTCACCAGGACTTCATCTAGATGAGCCAAGAACTGTGAGATGAGATAACATCCAAAAGCTCCATGTTTGACACCTGTGCTCTACATTGAAAAAAGTCAAACATTGAATCAACTTAAAAATTCTTCAGTTTTGACTTTTCATCTCATGATTTTGACTTTTTATCCTATAATTTTGGCTTTTATCTCATAATCTTTTACTTTTTATCTCATGATTTTAGCTTTTTATCCTATAATTTTGGCTTTTATCTCATAATCTTTTACTTTTTATCTCATAATTTTAGCTTTTTATCCTATAAATTTGGCTTTTATCTCATAATCTTTTACTTTTTATCTCATGATTTTGACTTTTTATGTCATGATTTTGACTTTTTATCTTATAATTTTGACTTTTTATCTCATGATTTTGACTTTTTATCTTATAATTTTGACTTTTTATCTTATAATTTTGACTTTTTATCTCATTTCAGGTTTTTATCCTATGATTTTGGCTTTTATCTCATAATCTTTTACTTTTTATCTCATAATTTTGACTTTTTATCTCATGATTTTGACTTTTTATCTAATAATTTTAGCTTTTTATCCTATAATTTTGGCTTTTATCTCATAATCTTTTACTTTTTATCTCATAATTTTAGCTTTTTATCCTATAATTTTGGCTTTTATCTCATAATCTTTTACTTTTTATCTCATAATTTTAGCTTTTTATCCTATAATTTTGGCTTTTATCTCATAATCTTTTACTTTTTATCTCATGATTTTAGCTTTTTATCCTATGATTTTGGCTTTTATCTCATAATCTTTTACTTTTTATCTCATAATTTTGACTTTTTACCCCATGATTTTGACTTTTTATCTTATAATTTTGACTTTTTATCTAATAATTTTAGCTTTTTATCTCATAATTTTATCTTTGTATTTTATGATTTTGGCTTTTATCTCATAATTTTGACTTTTTATCTCATTATTATGGCTTTTATGTCATGATTTAGACATTTTTTCTTTGGATTTTGGCTTTTATCTCATGATTTTTACTTTTTATCACATTATTTTGGCTTTTTATCTAACCTTCATAAAAAAACATTCATTGACAGTGCACTTTACAGTCCGGTGCGTCCTATAATGCAGACAATACAGTAATTCCATCATGTGTTTCAGTCTAATACAGTGAGTGACTGTAAACTATTGGGGCAGGGTCATAAATGGACATTGGCAAGAACACAGTAATGGTCTTTACTGTCTTTTTGTTTTGTGTTACTACTACTTTTTGCAGTTAATGTACAAACATTCACCAATTTTCTCCCAAACGGCAGACATTTGAGATGAGATATTTTATTACATAACAACGAATTATTTTAATGTTGCAACCCCCCACCCACCCACACACACAATAACTCATTTTCACCAAAATAATGCAGTTACTGCCTTTTTACTTTGTAGGACAGAAATGATATTTGGAGAAAAAAATTATTTCAGGAGTATTGTATTAGTGGATTAAAAACAGCACAAACAAAAGACAGTGTTCGTGATGTTTATATATATATATATATATATATATATATATATATATATATATATATATATATATATATATATATATATATATATATATTTTTTTTTTTTTTTTTTTTTTATTTATTTTTTTTTATTTATTTATTTTTTTTTTTTTTGGGGGGGGGTTGAATTCTTTTAGGGGGGATCACTATCACAGAATTAGAAAAACCCCTGCCCTAGTGGAACTAATACAACAGTATCTTATCTCATATTAGCTGCAGTAAATATTAATAACATGGAAAATGTAAGGTGTTATTAAGGCTTACAAAGATCGATGATTCAGTAGAGCATCATTGTACAAAATAAGTCACAAGAGCCAATGCTGAACATTATTTGAGAGCTAATCTTTTTTTATTTTACAATTAAAATGTCTGGGTTTGACCTGCCATTACTAGCTAGTTTACCTAAAGAAAGCCCCCGTTTACGCGAAAACACGTAACAAAACATTTATTACAGGTCAAGTCCCTACATGTTAACGTCAACTATAAAATTAATTTCCGTTAAAATAAAGATATTTACTCAGAATGATGTAAAACATGACTAAACTTACTGCCGTTCATTAACATGTCGATCAAACAGCTGCTGCTTCTTCTTCGTTGGTATTTAATGCTGCTCTCCTCTTCTTCTTCTGCTTCTTCTTCTTCCTCTTTTTTTAATTCTTCTTCGTTTATTTAATCAGCAGTTACAGTGCATTACTGCCGCCTACTGAGCTGAAGTTGAACCAAAAGTAAAAACCTAATTTTGATTCATTGTCCATTTAATCAAAACACAAAAAACCCCGATATTACCTCCGCCAAGGCGGTTATGTTTTTGCCAGAGTTTGTTTGTCTGTATGTCTGTATATTAGTTAGCAAGATAACTCAAAACGTTATGGACATATTTTGATGAAATTTTCAGGATGTGCTGAGAGTGTCACTAGGAAGAAATTAGGACGTTTTGGTGGTTATCCAAACGGGGGGGGGGGGGGGGGGTTGTCACATGATAAAGGTTAATTGATAACAATATTTAGTCACTATAAGGTTTTTTTTTTAGGTTCTTCATATATAAGGTCAACTGGATTATAAAGTGCATTAAGTAAAGTCAAAATCATTAGAGAAAATGTCTAAATCATTATTTGAAAAGTCTAAATTATTAGATAAAAAGTTAGATATGAAAATAAAAGTCAAAATTCCAAGTCACTAAGCACAACCAGAATCAACACATATATAATCACATATATATCACTGTGGTTTTTGGAGGAAATTAAAGTTAAAAGTAAAATTAGAAATTGAAACAGCAAAGCTAATCCTTCTAACAGGTTGTTGCTTTTAAAAAAAAATGCAATGAAATTGTGAATGATTTTGATGTCAACAATATATATGTACTCCCAATCATCTAAAAATGAGCTAAACTTATTTTTACCCCGGATAATACCTTTAACAAAAACATGAAAAAAACAACAACCAGAAAGCCCTAAACTTGAATATAATGTATGTTGTAAAATTTTCTGCTATGACTGAAAGTTGCAGGACAAAAATGTAATAATATATAGATGTTTTTCTAGATTAGAGCAACTTTTGAAAATTAAATCACAAAAGGACTTTTCTTTTTACATTTGAATTAAATCACAGAACAAACCATCTTGAAGAAAAAACTGGAAATGCAGTTTGGATGACTTATTCATTTTTGTAATGACTCAAAAAGAACACCTATATTCTGAAAAAATGACAAAGCATTTCTGAAAATGCATTTTAATATTTTAATTGGACAATATATATTGGGTTTTGTCACATTTTTTGAAGGGTATCTTTTGAAAATTACATCTTAAATGTCTCTTTCTTTTACATTTGAATTAAGTCACAGAACTAGTATTCAGAGAATGTCTAATCTCGTCCCTATTTTGTGCCAATTTCAAGTCTCTATTACAACCTGTTTTTGAATTAGAGCCAATAATGTGAGTTTGACCTTTCTGCGAAATGTGATCTTGACCTTTGACCTTTTGCAATATTGATAATTTTGTTACATGTATATATACATGTGTGTGTGTAATATTATGATAATATATCCAGTATTGATTAAGTTATAGTGTGATATGTCTATGTTTAACACACACAGTGTTACATAAGTTAATTTTGCCACATGTCACCTTTGACCTCCAGAGATCTGAAAAGCTATTGGTCATAGGTGATAATAACAATTATGAGAATTGTAGAAATCTTCATTCCGCATTGTTTGGTACCAATCTGAAAGTTCTGTGACCCTCTGTTCCTGAGTTATAACCCATAATGTGATTTTGACCTTTTAGTTAATTGTGAGTTAAGTGTGTTTAATCAAATGGATCATTGCATCGGATGCACATTAGCTATATGTATATGTCTATGTAATTTCTTCTATCTATCTCAAGTATTCATTGAGTTATAGCATGATATGTCTGTGCAGCCAGACAATATTAATATTCTCTCCTAACCAATGTTGGGTTAGATTAATTGATTGATATTGATATTGATATTGATAGCCTTTATTGTCATCATACACAAAAGTACAATGAGATTTCAAGCATCTCTTCAGTGCAGTACGTAAAAAATTAAAATGAAATTGAGAAATAAATAAAAAATAATATATATATATATATATATATATATATATATATATATATATATATATATATATATATATATATATATATATATATATATATATATATATATATATATATATATATATATATATATATGTATATATGTATATAAAGGGAAGTGCACACTATAATATAAAAATCTGAGATAAAATATATATAATATATATATATTAAAAGATTAAAAGATTGCACAATATCCTGGGCCGTAAACAATACTGCTGTCGATGGTGTGTTGAAGGTATTTGGGAGGGATCACAGGGGGTTTGGACTGGGAATTCAGAGTCACGATGGCTTTGGGGAAGAAGCTATTTTTAAGTCTGTTTGTCTTTGTTCTGATGCACCTGTAGCGCCTCCCCGAGGGCAACAGGTCAAACAAATGGGCTCCAGGGTGGTAAATGTCCTCAACAATATCCCGTGCCCGTCTGAGGCAGCGAGCAGTGTAAATGTCTGTCGGGGAGGGGAGAGGGCGGCCGATGATCTTCTGCACAGCTTTCACTACCCTCTGCAACCTCTCCCTGTACTGCCACAGTGCAGCTCCCATACCATACCATATGTCAGTAGGTTCTGTATGGATGACAGATAGAAGGTCAGCAGCAGGGTGGGGCTGAGGTTGTACTTCCTCAGGACTCTCAGGAAGTACAACCGCTGCTGAGCCTTCTTCATGATTGCTGTGATGTTCTCTGACCAAGAAATGTTGGAGGAGATGAGGACGCCAAGATACTGGAATGTGTGGACCCTCTCCACACACTCCCCATTGATGAAGAGGGGGGCTGGGTCGATGTTGGTCCTCCTGAAGTTGACGGTGATTTCCTTGGTTTTCTTGGTGTTCAGAGTCAGGTTGTTTTCTGAACTTCAGGACTTCCCCTCTGTAAGCTGTCTCATCCCCACAAGAAATGAGTCTGACCACCGTGGTGTCGTCGGCGAACTTCACAATAAGGTTGTTGTTATGGGCCGGACGACAGTCATGTGTGTAGAGACAGTAGGGGGAGGGGGCTCAACACACAGCCCTGTGGGGAGCCAGTACTCAGCGTCCGTGTAGAGGAGAGGTGGGGGCCAAGTGTCATAGTCTGGGAGCGGATGGTCAGAAAGTCTTTTATCTAGGCACATGTGAGAGGTGGGAGGACAAGGGTGTGTAGTTTGGTGATTAGAATGTCCGGGATGATTGTGTTGAAAGCTGAGCTGTAGTCCACAAAGAGCATTCGGAAATAGCTGTGCTGCTTCTCCAGGTGGGACAGTGCTGAGTGGAGGGCTATGGCGATGGAACAGTTTTCCCGATAAGCAAACTGGTAGGGGTCGAGGTCTGGGGGAAGATGACTTTTAATGTGCTGGAGTAGCAGTCTTTCAAAGCACTTCATGATTACCGGGGTGAGGGCCACAGGACGGTAATCATTTAGGTTGGTGGTGGGAAACTTCTTGGGAACCGGGATGATAGTAGCAGATTTCAGACAGGATGGGATGACTGCTTTGGCCAGGGAGAGGTTGAAAATCCTGGTCAGGATGGAGGTGAGCTGCGGGGCACAGTCTTGAAGAAAATTATGTTTGTATTATTTCATTTTAAGTTTATTTACAGCTCATGAAATATAGGTACATTCTGGAAATGAAAATCCATTTGAACTATGACCCATAAACGCTTCCATTACACATAACTATTGTTCATGTTTTCAGTGTAAAGAGAACTTGTTTCCAGATTCAGACCACCAGAGGACAGCAGAGAGGGTAGAACAGTGTGAGAGTGATGAACTGGTGTTGAAAAGTAATTAATCTCACCCAACATTGGTTGGGAGCAGACCTGGAGTTGAGGGGGGATGATGGTGGATGACACCCCCCCCCCTAAAATGAAAACAATCAAAATTACCCCCCTATAAAACTGCCCCCCTCCATACCTTCACTTTTTACAGTAAATGTTGGAAATATCACTTGTCATTGTATATAACTATTTCACCATTACAACCTAGTACGACATGTTGAGTAAAAGAAATGATCAAATCTGAGGGCACAGAGGCGCAAACATGCAATGAACATGATGCATATTTTTAATAGGGAGCCTAAGTGACGCGATTCTATTTCCGGTCGATTTCCGGGCAATGGGACTAATGTGCCATAAAAAATGAACGCGAGTCAATGGAGGGATAAACGTAATTTTCTGGTCCCGTTTGAAATGTGCTACGGTTTTCACATATGATGTCTGTGAATTTTAAAGATACATTTTCACATTGAGAAAGCACTCACTTTGGACAGGCATCCAAAGTTACGTTAGGTTTTATGTCAGAGTAAGTAATGGACTACAACGTCCGTCTCACAAATATGACGTCACCACCAAGCTTCACCATCAAACTCTTTGAAAATGGCTGTGACTTTGGCGAGCTTCACCTCCTTCTTTCAGGACGAGGGCAGGAGCATCAAACGTGGAGAAACCCACTTTAAATCGGGGCATGTGGAAAGTGGCAGCTACTCCGGGGGAGAGATAGTTGGTCGAGTGAGAGCCAGCATGCGGGACAAGCTCTCGTCAGCCGGGAAGCGGTAGAGGGAACATGTGGAAATGGTGTTGTGATTACACCAGTACACAAAGTACACAGGTATTTTCAAATGAAAAATAGAAAAGGTGGTATACGGTTTAGAAAAGTTTGCAGGGAAAGATTCTGCTGTGACGTCAGCTATGCGACGTCTGATATGTAGTCCAAACAGAGTCCAAATAATGACATATTTTTACACTAATAAATCACAAAACACGTATCAAAGAAACTCCAAACGCACATAATTGGCTATGATTTTAATTGAAGTACAGCAAATGTGTGATTCAGGACATAAAGTAAAGTGGAGCAGAAAATAATTATTTTATCCTCATCCAATGTCATGTTAAATTTTTCCGAATTTAGGCCCAGTGGACCGACCGGAAAGGGCGGAGACTTAGGCTCCCTATTGGTGGATATGTGATGCCAGAGGGAGGGACAAACTGCAGCCACAACACTGGCAGTAACTCAGCATATGACCAAACCAGCAGCTGGACAACGCCGATGCCAGGGACTAGTTTTAAAAGAATGAAAATTACAGGTGAGCTATAAATCAAGACTCACGAATCTCAATCATTACTTGTCATTAATGTATCCAAAAGTCGGCAGACTCACCACAGTTTACATGCAGAATAACAACAGCTAGTTTTCAAAGTTTGCCGTGTAGCCTTCAAGCTAGCAGAGATTAGCTCACGTTAAAGCTGTCATTCTATGGTTACTTCGTTAATATAACGGTGTTCTCCATTGTTATTGAATACATTGTGTGTTGGTCCGGATTGCTTTTTTTCAAGCTGGTTTTTCACGGTAGAAAAATGACTTGAGGTCGAACAACATAGTTTACCGGTACTTCCTCATACATTCCCAAGATGCAGTCACGAGGCGTCTCTGATTGGCTCAGAATGCGTGAAGGAACACTCCCCCTTCCCTCTCGCTGTGTACTTGCGTACCTTTACCCAAGTAGCATACAGCTAGGTGTTCTGAAAACGTGAAGGGAAAACTAGGCTTTATTTTGACAGAGAGTACATTAACTAGTTTTCATCCCCCATTTTTCCATTTTGTGGAGCAGCTACTGTGACTCTGTCTTCTATTGTTGATGCTAATGCTAATGCTACTTCAGTTTCATCTCTCTTCTTAGCTAGCTGCTAAAACACAGGTCTCGGTTTATGAGCGTGGCAAACGTGGAATATTAATGTCGATATTAGACAAGAGTTTGTCTCAAATATTTCACTAGTATTAATGATAAAATATTCTTCACGTGGCTATTATTATATTCACCAATAGAACTGATCAGGCAACAAAAATAAGTGGAGATGTTAGCTAAAATTGTGACGTTCAAGGCAGGTGACATTAAAGAGTGAGCGTTTCCTCCTTCTGGAGCCTGTTGCTGTGGACTGTAATTTAATGTTACAGACAGTGAATATTGTAACCCAGGTTGAATAAAAAAAAGTAATCAACAGTATAAACACTTCCTTCCTCGGCTGTGGATGCGCCAGCATGTCTCTGTGGTGCTAATCTGTATCTCATCACTGATCGGCGGTGAGTCAAATATCCACAGTATACAGTGTGTTGCCCATTTGGTGATGTGTTTTTATACAAGTTTTTGGTTGTGATTAGCTGCTAGTTGGCATGCTACATGGGAATGAATGGGATTAATAGTGTCCCAGTATGAGTTGTATTTATGTTAATGAGTAAGTAACTTTTCAGTTTTTTCAATGAATGTTTGAAACAGCTGTTTATATATTAAGGAATGAATATATTTTTGTATGTTTATTCAGAATATATTTTTTTTAATTATTATTTATTTTTCTACAAAGAAAAATACTAGGAAACTTGAATATGTTGTTTTGACTTTTTCGGATTGGTTTTTTTTTTCCAGATCATACGGAACAAGATTCCTCTATCAAGAGGTGGCGAGCCAACTGCTGATTCCTAGCCTAGGATCTAGTCTGTCCCCAGTGGCCGCAAATGGTATTTGCTACGAGGAGACAGACTAGACAGCCTCGGATCTGAAAATCCAAAATGGACCGGACCAATCAAATCGCGAGGGGCGGGATTGGAGCCCGCCCTGCCTCATGACGACACAAATACGACACGTAATGTTGTAGTCGCAGAGACGTAGCAGCTAGCAAGCAGCTAGCACACATTGCCGTAACACCAGTTGCTAGCTGCTAGACAACATGGCTCATCACCAGGAACAACCATTGGAGCTGGCTTTGGCAGCAACGCTAGGTGATTTAAAATTACAGTTTTCCCTGCGAGAGGAGCAGAAAACGGCACTTAAGCTGTTTTTGGAAAAAAGGGACGTTGTCGGAGTTTTGCCCACCGGGTATGGCAAAAGTTTGATTTATCAGCTGGCTCCGCTAGTGGGACGACGCATGGGTCTGCACAACCCGCTGGTGATTGTTGTGTCATCCCTTTTAGCCCTAATGGATGACCAGTTGCAAGAGGCCGAAAAACTGGGAATACGAGCAGCACAACTCGGCAAAGGCGACCCGGAGGAGATCCGAAGCGGCCGGTGCCAAATAGTGTACGGGAGTCCTAGCTAAGCTGCTGCACTCGTTTTGAGACTACATTCTGGTGTGTTCTTCCGGTGACGCTGTCTACAAAATCCATGTTCATCGCTCTGATTGGTTGGCTCTGACTGGTTACCCATCCAATAGCGTGGCGTTGTGTAAAGAGAAAATTTGACAGACAGCGGTTATCCCGCCCACAAATTCGCCTAGACTTTCTAGACTTTTCCCCGTAGCAAATACCATTTGCGGCCACTGGGGACAGTCTAGATCCTAGGCTAGCTGATTCCTTGACTACCTTGGATTTTTTTTTTCTCTTATTGGGACACTTTAAGTTGGGAAAACTGGACTTTGGGAGAATAACTGAGGTTTTCAAAGACTCATCACTGTTTGTTTTATTGGAAACTGGAAAAAGAGGGTTGATCCACGACCAATTCAATTCAATTCAATTTTATTTATAAAGCCCTAAATCACAACAAAGTCGTCTCAGAGGGCTTTACAAAAACACAATCAACTACAGAGATACGTGAAAAGTCCCAAGCATACCCTGTCCTTAGACCCTCCTTCTTGGCAAGAAAAAACTTCCAAA
Organism: Siphamia tubifer; assembly: GCA_020466265.1. Lineage (NCBI taxonomy): Eukaryota > Metazoa > Chordata > Actinopteri > Kurtiformes > Apogonidae > Siphamia > Siphamia tubifer. The sequence goes on along the minus strand of CM035789.1, from coordinate 46,089,730 downwards.
CCCAGTGGGAAAAAGAAGAAATCTTGAGGAGAACCACATTGAAGGACAGATCCACTCCCATGGACGGACAGGCTATAGATGAACGTCCATTTATAAATGAAGGAGGGGGGGCTGGTCCAGACAGGCAGGGGCGGGGGTCCAGGGTCACAGGTCAGCACAGGCAAGACACTGCAGATCCTGTCGTCCATGGCTCCTGCGCAGACACTGTCAGGAGAGCCACCACTCCCCCCAGGGGGGGGGGACACACACCAGGTGACAGTCATGAACAGACTTGGTATGAAAGATAGGTTATAAAAATGACAGAAACAGGTGTGAGGGAGAGAAAGAGAAGAAAGAACTCAGTGTCTGTACTTCCCCCAGCATTCTAACTCCTAGGGCAGCCTAGACTGAACTGTGACTCATACATCATGTATACATGATATATGAGTCACATAATTTTTAACTAACCTGACCATAGGCTTTCTCAAACAGGAATGTTTTAAGCCTAATTTTAAATGTAGAGAATGTTTTGGCGTCTTTAATATTAAAGGGAAGCTGATTCCATAAGACAGTAACCATGGTAACTAAAGGCTCTAGCTCCTACTGTACTTTTAGAAACCCTAGGAACTTTCAATAAATCTGCATTCTGAGAACGAAGGGTTCTATTCGGCTGGTACGGAACCAGATCATCTTTAAGATAAGAGGGGCCCATACCATTAATGGTTTCATAAGGAGGAGGATTTTAAATTTAATTCTAAACTCAACTGGTAGCCAGTGAAGGGTTTGGAGCACAGGGGTGATGTGTTCTCTTCTATTTGATCCTGTTAATAATCTTGCTGCTGCATTTTGAACCAGTTGCAAGGGGTCAAGGTTTTTTTTTTCCCCCTCTTTGTTTATTACTTTGCCTGGGTCTATAACTATTGATGCCCTGATTGTGTATTTTATTTTCTGAAAGTTTTTTTTTCCAAAAATATACATTTTTAAAAAACTTTAATTATCTTTTGTCATCTATTCACTTTCTCAAAACTCCAGTATTCAAACTTGGTTTTCTTTTGTCTTTTTTCTTTTCATCCATTGCCATAGTGTATACCATCCTACTTATATTGTGCCTGTTACAATATGCTAAATGTGATTTTAAAATATACTGTACAGTCTGTCTTTTATCCAAGAGCAAGTTCATGTGCTTTTAATAATTTGTGAAATTATTAGCATGACATGTCTGCGCATTCTATCAAACCCTATCATGTTGTTTTCTTCACATAGAGCAAACTAATTTTAGTTAAGGGGCCACATTCAGCTAAATTAGACTGAAGTGGGCTGAACCAGTGAAATAATAGCATCAAAATACTGTACATAAATAATATCAACTCCACAAATGTTTCTATATTTTAGAGTGGAAAAAGTAAAATTAAATCATGAAAATTTTTAAATTGACAAACGATCCTGTCAAATAATGTGAATAATATATATATATATATATATATATATATATATATATATATATATATATATATATGCCTGTTTTCACATGTTCATTGTACATTGCAGATCATAGTGGGTCTACAAATACACAAAATATTTAATATTAGTCAGATTATTCTTAAAATTGCACTGACTTTTCTTGAAACACTTCATGTTCTTCATATTTGTTCAAACATTTTTGTGAAATTGTACTTTAGTGTAAATATGTGAAAATATTTACATTTACAAAGAGAAAAAATGGAGTTGGGTATTTATAGATTATTATGATAGTATTTTACAGGTCTGACCCACTTCAGATTGAATTGGTCTGAACGTTGAACCTGAACTAAAGTGATGATTAATTAATATCTTAATATCTATTTATGCATTTCACAAATTCATTCCAAGGGCTGGAGTGGACCCTTTGGCGGGCCGGATTTAGCCCCAGGACCTTACGTTTGACACCTACGACATAGAGGAAGGCCAGGAAGAGGAGGATGAAGAACAGGTAGTAGTGTTGTGTGTCTGTAAAACCCCTAAAAATGTTCACGTGAAGAGCCATAGATGCATTAGAGGGACCCCCATCACCATCCCAGCTTCACCTTTCATGAACCCTATTAATTCAAATATTCAATATTCAAACCTATTAAACCTTTTGCGTTTAAACCAGGGATGATGTTAACAGGGAATTCTCAGTAATTGTTTTTTTTCTACACAATAATTGCAAAAATATGAAGGCTGTCAGTCATCTTTTAATGTAATTAAATCATTTTTAATATAGAAACTGATTATAATAACATTTTCATGACCAATTACCAAAAAAAAGTCCAGTGCATCGTCCAGTTTACACACTTTCTTTCTTTTCAATTCATATGTAGACCTACTAGAGTATAGCTCATTATGTCAGTGGAAATAAGGCAAATTAATCTATGCTTGATGTTGTTGTTTTTGTAATGGAAAGACCAAGAAAGGAGCAGCCGCAGGCCATGCCCCCCAACCCCCTTTTTTTTTAGCTCATCTGGACAGAGTCGTGATGAGCTATTGCCATCGTCCGTCTGTCGTCATCGTCGTCAACAATTCGCTAAAATCTCTTCTCCTCCCTCAATTCTCAAAGAATTTCTTGATTTTTTTTTTTGATTCATCTAAACATTAGGCTCCAAACGTATTGTTTTGTTTGTTGAAATTTTAAAATCGTAAACATTTTGTTTACAACTTTGTTTATTTTTTCAGTCTGTCACTAAAATCACTTCTCCCTCAGATTTAAATTCTGATTGATTCATTAGAAAGTAATGGATCCAATATTAGTTTCCACCACCACATCTTTAACCACAGTAACATATCATTACCCAGTTACCTACTGTTGTTCACTCACATGTTACCCCCAGAAGAGCTTTGGGGGCTTCCTATACCATTCACACTGTTTTTGACATTTGTTTACGTTGATTGTTTATATCGGTCGCGGCAAATCATACAGAGCACGCTTGATCTGTGGAGTCACCTGTAACCATAAATCCATATTTCAAATACAACTCCAGTTATTGTCTGTTAAAATCTTTCCTTTTATTTGAAGTTGGAGGCTCTTCTTCTGTCTCTTCAGTCGCCTTTTCCTCTTCAAAAGAAACGTTCCAAACACATGTTTTTTTACTTGTTGTGCTAACATGTGGGTTACATTTTTGGCATTCAAGTGACAGAGATGTAACCGAGAGAATCCGATCATTTTTCAAAATAAAAGATTATTCAGACTTGGATAATAAATATGAGAATTAATTAATTAATTATTAGGCGGCCGGTGGCCCGGTACCGGGGGTTGGGGACCACTGGACTAAGGCGCCACATGTCTTGGGGGCACCAAATCCCACAGAATTAAAATATTAAGATACCGTATTTTCCGGACTATAAGGTGTACTTAAAAGACTTTAATTTTCTCCAAAAACCACAGTGCACTATATATATGGATTAATTTGGTTGTGCTTAGTGACAGGGAATTTAGACTCATAATTTAGACTTTTTGTCTCATAATTTTGATTCATCTCATAATTTAGATTTTTTGTCAGATAATTTGGACTTTTTGTCAGATAATTTGGACTTTTTATCTGATAATTTGGACTTTTTATCTGATAATTTGGACTTTTTGTCACATAATTTTGGTTTTTTATCTCATAATTTTGACTTTTTTTGCATCATCTTGACATTTTGTTGCATAATTTTGACTTTTTACGTCAGAATTTGGGCTCTTTTAAAGTTTGATTTTAACAGTGTGTTTGGTCCATGTTACAACTCAACAAGGGGTGCTTGCCTAGGGCTCCACATTAACCAGATCGGGCCTTGCCTAAACGCTTCCATCATACATAACTATTGTTCATGTTTTCAGTATAAATAGAAGTTGTGTTTCCACATGCAGACCACCAGAGGGCAGCAGAGTCACTAGAACAGTGTGAGAGTGATGAACTGGTCTTGAAAAGTAATTCTTTTGGAGATGATCCAGTGTATAAAAGTGTATGGCTGCTGTTTGTGTCATAGAGTCTGAGACATCAAAGCGTGGGAACAGTAGATGAATGAGAAAAGCCTCCATAGTTAGTGGCTGCTCTGCCCTCTCATTAACAAATTAACAGTAAAAATAGACTTGGCCGTATTTGATCCAGGCCTTTGTGACCCTGTGAAACCCCCGCAGGTTTCCAGGGTTCCCTTTGGGGACGACTAATGAATGAAAAAGAAACAGTGCCACCACTTGGAAAGTCTGTGATTCTTTGAAGGAACTGCACTGATGTTCATGTGCTATTGTTACTGGTGGTCGTGACCTCCAAGTGAGGGTCAGAGGTCACAAAGGTCAGACAAAACAGTCTGTTTTCTAAGGGTTGACCTGGCCACAGGGGTCAAAGTTCAAACACAAGAGGCTAGGCAGACAAATCAGAAAAGTAAAGAGGAATAGATTTGTGTTCATATAAGTTTCTTTTTTTTTTTATATCTAATCAATGCCAGAGGGAAAAAAAGGGGGCTCATAAGTAATAGGTTACTCAGTGGCAGAGGTGGTAAAAGTACCGTATTTTCCAGACTATGAGAATAAAACACTTTAATTTTCTACAACAACGACAGAGGGCCTTATAATCCAGAATATATCAAATTAAAAATTCTTATTCAATAGGTCACACACAAAAACATCCTGTTGAGTCAATTAAATTAAATTAAAATAAATTAAAATAATCTGAACCCTATGCAATTCAATTTGGTTCACTCAACTACATTCTGTCTGTCTGTCTTTCTGTCTGTCTGTTTTATCTAATCTAATCTGTGGACATTGTTTTGACATAAGTGTCAGTGGATGTTACAGTAACCCTGTGGTCAGATGTATTAAATTACATTTTAAATCATTCAGATCCTTATATTGATCCAACATTGGTTCTGTAATTATCCTTTTAAATTGGTAAACGTTTACACACCGGTTTATTTGGTCATCCAATGCATTCCACACACTGACACACCAACTTTTCCTTGTTGCTTTCACTGGTTGGACTTTAAATTTGCCAAATCCCGTTAGGTTGTAATGCCTTCATTTTTATGGAAATAGTTTGGAACATTTCCTGGTAATACATTGTGGCTTTAGTAAAAAAAAGCAGCACAGTGTACAGTTTTACCAGATCCGCCAGTTTCAGTGTTTTAAAAACAGACCACTGTTGTGAACTGCAAAACCAACTTTATGTAAAGTTCTGTAACAAGAAAATGGGATGTAATGAACTTTTGTAGTTGTTACCCTACACTTCTATACAATAGTTAAGTAAAGTAACATTAATGAACAATACATTATATAAAGTGCATTGTACTCAAGGAAAAGTTTTGCTTTATTTATGATTGCTTTACTTTTTTAAACCTGAGATTGTTTTTGTCAACACTTACACCTAAAAACTCTGAGTGGACTTTATATTTTCCAAAAAAGATTTAAGGATATAAATCCATGCTTTTACTCTACTTAATTCCCTATTAACTGTACTAATTAATTTACAATAGCTTTAATCCGCAAGGAGTATAAAGTACATATATTTATATAAATGTAAAGAGTATAAAGTACATATATTTATATAAATGTAAAGAGTATAAAGTACATATATTTATATAAATGTAAAGAGTATAAAGTACATATATTTATATAAATGTAAAGAGTATAAAGTACATATATTTATATAAATGTAAAGAGTATAAAGTACATATATTTATATAAATGTAAAGAGTATAAAGTACATATATTTATATAAATGTAAAGAGTATAAAGTACATATATTTATATAAATGTAAAGAGTATAAAGTACATATATTTATATAAATGTAGGGAGTAAAAGTCAGTACAATAATGAAGTACATTTACTTCGTTCCTTCCCACTTTAGGATTATGGGAATAATTGTCGTTCCTCCAGTGGATGTAAATGTAGTGAGTGTGAGGATGTAAAGTCTGGTTTATTCACATCCATGACCTGGGTGGACCTCCTCCTCGTCCCCCAGCAGCTGTCAGCTTAACGTCCAATAATGTCAGAGCGTCTCCACAGGGAGACACTGAGCGCCTGATGACGGCTGGAATGTGTGGTGCGCGCTGAATTTTTGTCTTTCCATCACTCGCTCTTTATCTTCTGACCCCGGTCAAATATCATTCACAAGTTTTTCTGCTGCTTTTCTGTTTTTGCCAAGAATGTTATGGCATGACTCGCTTTAAAGATAAGGGTGAAAAAGACCAGTTTTTTTTTCTTTTTTTAAGAAGTTGATTTGCAAACGAAAGATGCTTATCTGTTAAGAATATTATTGGAGGAATGAGGTCCAAAAAAAAGAAGGTTGGATAAAGAAGTATTCATTTTGGATGAATGGAACCATGTGGTGAAATCTTTGTTGTAAAGGAGACATTTACTGATACTTGAACAATAGACAATGATTTAACATTTATAGAAAACTGGACATAATGGATTACACATGTATAGACTTCACTTTCTTGACTTTTTTGCTCAAAAAAAAGAAATTATTCAGGATGTCAAAATCAGTGCTAGGAATAACGGCGTTAGAGTATAACAGCGTTACTAACGCAGCCACATTTCGATTAACGGAGTAATTACTTAATGACTTTATCCATAACTGTATCCCTATTACTCTTCCTCAGGAAATAATGTGATGCGTTACAGGCGTGTGTATTGGTAAAAATTAAGTAATACTTTTTATATAATTATTAAGTAAGCATATTTAACTCTACTCAAATTCTATTTATAGTCTAAGCAGTTGGTTTAGTTAAACCTCTTAGTGTCTTTTCATTAGTTTAATATCACAATCCTAGTTTACAATCAGTTACAGTGTTATAATATATATGTGACCCACCACCACGAAACCAGGCATAAGTGTGTGTAAATCCAAACTGAGTTATGTGTGTATCTTGGTAGAGTGGAAACTAAGGTTTAAGATGGTGAAAAAATGATGTTTCTATCACAAGTAGAACCAAAGTTATGGTCATTTTAATATCCACATTTGGACATATTTTACAATTTGCATATTTTTAGATATTGTCCGTTAAAGTTTTGGACTGTTTTGGGGTAGGAAGTCCTTAGCAACGCATAATAATTTGTATCCGATTGACACAAATTGTTGACAGATGTTAAAGGACACTCTGATGGACATGTCACAGAAGGTTTATATATTATAATAATAGGACAGAAGTGTGACGTATTATAATCATTTGGCTTACACCATTGGACAGAACATTCAATATAAGCTTTTACCTCGTACCAAACACTTGGGTGTTTACCCACGGAACGGAGATCGTTTTGTTCGGCGAAAAGAGGTGGAAGTCGTCTTTGTCTTTGCTCAGCAATACCTGAACTTTTGTCACCGCTTAAATAATTGACTCAATAAACACCTTTATTGATTGGATTTCAATGTAATGACCACAGGAAGTGAACATAGAGGTGTTAAGGTACCGTTTTTTGATAAGATGTAAACACTAATAACAAATCACCTTCCAGCCTAAATTTGGCTGTAGCTCTGAACGGCTCAGCGCGACTTATGCCTGGTTTTGTGGTGGAGGGTCACATATTTCAGTATAAGATTACAAAGTCAAACATAAAAACACACAGTTTTAACACCTTAGTCGACCCCTCCTTCTTCAGATGTTATCTGTCTTTAGCTGCTGAAGGATCGTTGGTCAGATTCCTGAAGAGTTGTAGGGTGTCGGTTCTCCTGGAGGCCCCCACTGGGCCAAGGACCATCCCATACTGCAGCGACCTGCCTGGAAATTGCTTCGCAGTGATCACTTCTTACAGTCATCTTTAAACTCCCAAAACTACATTTATGCATGAACATTATTTATTTATTATTGTCATTTTCCAACACTCGTGTTTCCTCAATCGGAACTTCCTGGTCTTTTTTGGGGGAACAACTTTTGATCGGACCCGTGAGTTAGCCCCGTCCTCTCAGGTGTGTGTCTTCATACAGAAATGGAACCTTTCGATGATGTCATTATGTTGCGTCAGTTGCTATGGTAACAAAAAAGCGGCAAAATAAAACTTGAGCAGCAGAGGAAATCACCAGAGTAGATGTGGACTAGGGATGATGAAATGGATTCAATTCAATTCAATTCAATTTTATTTATAAAGCCCTAAATCACAACAAAGTGGTCTCACAGGGCTTTACAAAAACACAATCAATTACAGAGATACATGAACAGTCCCAAACATCCCCTGTCCTTAGACCCTCCCCCTGTCCTTAGACCCTCCTTCTCGGCAAGAAAAAACTTCCAAACCCAGTGGGAAAAAGAAGAAATCTTCAGGAGAACCACAGTGAAGGACAGATCCACTCCCATGGACGGACAGGCTATAGATGAATGTCCATTTATAAATGAAGGGGGGGGGCTGGTCCAGACAGGCAGGGGCAGGGGTCCGGGGTCACAGGTCGGCACAGGCGCGACACTGCAGATCCTGTCGTCCATGGCTCCCGTGTAGACACTGTCAGGAGAGCCACCACTCCCCCCAGGGGGGGGGGAGTGGGGACACCAGGTGACTAGTCATGAACAGATGAAATGGATGAAACAATCCTGACTGATCACTGAGCCTCATCAACTGGTTGAAGTCACTGAGAAAAGAAAACGGTTATTTTGTCGCTCACACACACACACACACACACACACTGCAGCCCTTCAGTCACTTTTTAAACACGTCACACTGCTGAGCAATGATATGTTAAGCTCGTTTTAAACCGTAGAGAAAATATTCCAGTAAATTCTGCTGCTAAATATGGTGTAAAAAAAACCTTCAGGATGTCCACCAGTCTGCAGCTCTGCATAAAGTTCTTTTGCCGTAGTCCACCCGTCATGTCATTATCAGTAGACATGTCAGGTGGATAACACTACTACATCCACTGTGGTTTTGGGTTTTCATTGTGACAACTTCCTGTCCCAGACTGTCGCTGTTCTAAACGTTTTAGTTTTGTGTTTTCTTTATGTTTAAGCGATCATCTTAAATCACATCCAAAGTAACCTGTGTTTGTGTAAACACAGTGGTTTACACAAACAAACGGCGCTCTGTCGTCGTCTATCAGCTCACATACAGTATGAAAGTCACGCACTGAACATTCTGGAAATTATTACAGAAGATTGTTCATGCGTGAGGATTTGAAGAAAAGAGGAGAAATAATGCAAATGGAGGCAGCGTTATTTCTGCTGCAACAACAATCTGAAATGTTTTATCATGAATCTGTGTCTGGGAAATGAACATTTGGCAGTCGCTGTGGTTGTGGTGGAGGCGTGTGTTTCTGTGATTAAACTTTGAACTGAGGCGACGGAGGGAAAAGCAGATAAACAGAATTTTATCAGAGGTCAATTACATTTTTATGTATATTCTGTGTTTCTTGCAAACACATTATTGAACGCAAACGTCTTGTATAAATAAACATAAACATAAACAGACACTACTCAGGAAAGTTAGAATATACTGAGAAAGTCAATGCATTTCTGCATTAAAGGTGAAATGTTTATATTATATAGATGAACTAGAAAAGCAGTCAATAAATGAGGACTAAAAGCAAGTTTGAAATTAAAATGTATAAATTACTAATTTAAAAACAAGCTTTTTTTTTTTTTAAATCTAGAAATGATTAATTTACCTAGAAAAGCACTAAGAGCACAGACCTCCACCAAGGCAGACCCTGGATCACCACCAAAACCTAATCATTTGTTGATCTCCACATTACCACCATACCCTGAAAATGTCATAAAAATCGCAATAATAAAACATTGATAAGAACCATATTCCTGCACAGAGACTAATGTTACTTTTCAGACTCAAAGAACATGTTATAGATGAATTATGATTTAAAGAACGGTTTCATTTATTGCAGTATTTTCAGTGACATAGTCCGTTATTGGTCGGTGCAGGTGTGTAGGCGTCCATTTGTCCATTTGTCCATTTGTCCATTTGTCCATCTGTCCATCCGTCACCATGACACTCAACTGCAGCTCAAACACACACACACACACACACACACACACACACACACACACACACTCGAGTGGCCGCTGTTACTAATGTTTTTCCACTTAAGCTGTGTTTTCACAAGACGATAATAGAGGAGTCCATTAGTGTTAAGTGGTGCTGTGGGTGATTTAAAAAAAAATAAAATAAAATAAAATAAAAAAGAATTCACACCCTCACTGGGCTGAAAGTGGGCCAGTGCTTTTGGAGAATAAGAGCTTTCAATGAAATCATCGCTTTATATGATGAAATATGGAGCAACAGGTTCATATAGTCTGATTAATATGGTCAGATTTGTACTGTTTTGTTACATTAGTATTTGAATTCAGTTTGGTTTGGTTTTCAGTCTTATTTAAAAAAAAACAAAAACATTTGTTTACTTCAGTTTATTTTAAATATGTTCCAAAATCAATTTTATTACCTTTAACAGAAAACTTGTGGAATCCCGCAGTTCAAAACTCGCATTATTCTTTTCCTACTGGCAATATCAGATATCTGGGCATAAATATTTCCTCCAAACTCTCAGAATTAGTTCACCTGAACTTCACTCCACTTTTGGACAAAATCTGTGATGATCTGATGCGTTGGAACAACCTCCCTATCTCCCTTCTGGGATGTATAATGACAGTCAAAATGAAAATATTACCAAAAATCAACTATCTCTTCTCCATGATTCCATTTAAACCCACATCAAAGTGGTTCCAATCATTAGACTCTGCTATTGGTAAATTCTATTCAAAGAATAAAAAGGCTAAAATCAGAAGAATAAATCCAAAGGGGGACTGGAGGCTCTCAACTTCATATATTATTATTTATCCAACCAAATACAATATCTCATCAAATGGATATGTTCCAGGGAAAAGAAGAAAAAGAACAAACAATAAAGGAAGAAAATGACCAGAGAAAATAAACAATGTTTGATGTTTGAAACTAAACCTCGTTATATCATACGTTGTTAATTGGTGAGATAAAAAAACAAAAAAATTACATAAAATGTAACTATTATGAAATAAAAACTTGTCATTATGAGAAAACAATCTAAATTATGACATAAAATGTCAAAATGATAAGAAATAAATATCATAATTTTTAAATAAATAACCATGAGGAAAAAAAGTGAAAACTAGGAGATAAAAGTTAAAATTAGGAGACAATAAGTCATAATTATGAGATTAAAAAGTAAGAATTATAAGGTACAGAAGTCACACTAATGAGGTAAAGAATTAAATTAGGAAATAAAAAATCAAATGTCAAAAGTCAAAAAAATCTTTTTTTTTTTTTTAGCTCATCCAGGGATGAGTTAACCTGACTGTCCCGTACCATCTGGAACCCTTCCACAACGGATCTGTTTTCAAAGGAGGGATCTGATCTAAAATCCTTGCATGCGATTAGATGAAGAATCTGTCCGTCATCTTGACTGACTTGTCAGGCTACAGAACACTATCTGTGGATGTGGTGCTCAGTTCTTCCTCCCAGTTCTGTTACTGTCAGCCCCACTTTACCAGCCAACACCACCAGGGGGGGTACCACAAAAACCATGCTCTTCTGCACTGGTACTATTTGTTTATCCACCAGTGGAGCCATCTGATAGATTAAACTCTTGCCAAACCTGGTCAGAAGAAGAGTGAAAACATCATCTCACCTCCACTGGTTGCATACCGCATTCACACAAAACAACAACAGGAACCAGGGACCCAAAAAAATCCGGTCTAGCTGACGTCAGACGGACTTTAGCGTCACTCACGTGGGGTTAAGCACATACCTGGCAGCGAATCTGAGGTAGCATTAGCATTAGCATCTACGAGAGAAGACGGTGCCACAGTAGCTGCTGCACAACCTGAAAAACTGTCAGATCAAAGAAATAAAGACTGTTTTTTACTGCACCAAACCTAGCTAGATGTTACTCTGGTAAAGGTAAATACATACACAGTGAGGGGGGAGTGTTCCTTCACGCATTCTGAGCCAATCCGAGACACCTCATCACTGCGTCATGGACATGTATGAGGAAGTAAAAGTAAACTCTGTTGTTCAAGCTCAAGTCATTTTTCTGCCGTGAAAAATCAGCTGGAAACAAAACAATCTGGATGTTTTTTTTTTTAAAAAGAAACCAACACACAATGAATTCAATAACGATGGAGAACCTCCTGCGTATGATTGAACATCTTTACCCACAGTAACATGTCATTACCCAGTTACCTACTGTTGTTCAGTCACATGTTACCCCAGAAGAGCTTTAGGGGTTTCCTATACCATTCAACTGTTTGTGGGATTGATTGTGACTTTTTTTTTTTTTTTATTATTCCAAAATGCGACCTGATCACAGTTTCTACACACCAAGTCACTTTTTAAAGGCTTTATTTTTGGATACTTTTCAAACTTTCAGATTTTTCCTGGTTAAATAAGTATTATTACATTCATTTTATTTTAACTCCAGTAAAGGAGTTGAACCAGATACTTTTACTTTAACCAGAGTATTTTTAGTTTTTCACACCAGTAATTGTACTTCTACGTCAGTACATAATGTGGGTACTTTTACCACCTCTGTGTATCACATTCATAAAAACAAAATCAGGCCGATTCTGTGGATTTTCCATGAAAAACAATACTTCTGCAGAAACACTCGCTCCTTGTGTGTATTATCTCATCGTCGTTTACGAGCAGATGTAGCGACTGACGAGAAAAGAAGGAGATAAAGAACGTAAAGGGTGAGTGGAGGGTGAAGAGCGATGGATGGGACCAACTGAAGCTGAAGAAAGAAGACAACTGTACAGATACCAGCTCTCTGAGGGGGAAAACTCAACTGCTGTTTGCCACTGGAGGGGTCAAAGGTCGAGCCTGCAGGGAAATAATCACGCGCCATGAACTCATGAATCATCATGGCAACCTCTAACTAAGTGTACGTATGCGTAGCGCTGCCATATGTGTGTATTAGTCTGTTTGGCTGCAACTGTATACGTGTGTGTCTAGTTTCTTATTGATGAATGAAAAGCACTTTCCGTCAAGTTCAAAGGTTAAATTCTTCCCCTGGAAACATTTAGACCCTCAAACTGCTGTCACACACCTGGTAACCCCCCCCCCCCCCCCACACACACACACACACACACACACACTCACTCTCCCCTGTCCCATGTTGACTCCCTACACCCCCTTTAATAAGGCTGAATTTACCCCCTGCATGAATCATCACTGTAAACACCTTAACACTCCTGGAACAGCAATGGTGTTCCTGACTTAATTTTGGACCCCCCCCCCCCCCCCCCCCCACCACCACACACACACATTCTTGTTTCCATGTCTCATGAGGACCAACTCTGTACTCATTACTTGTAGGTAGAGTAGCCGTTGGGTAGTGAGCATAAACGTGTCTTTGAAAAATAACATAAAATGGGAGAAGAAAAAAAAAAAAAAAAAAAAAAATAATATATATATATATATATATATACTATATATATATATATAAGTCTACGTAAAATTAGAAAGACAATTTTAATGAAATTTAAAAAATTAAAAAAAAATACGTAAATAAATCAAATTAAAAATAATAATAAAAAAATAATTAGAATAATAAAAAAGTTATAACGTCCCTAAATCTTTGAAAAATACATGTTTCACTTTGCACTGTGTAACGATCAGGAATCAGACCCAAATGTTCAAACAAGGTTTAATAACCAACGTATTCCACACAGTCCACAGGGATAATGCACAGACCAAAAAACACAGTCCGGTCCAGGGTTCGCTAACGGAAATCCAGCAGAGACAGGCCAGGGTCCAAAAGGCGGGTCAGGTACCGGGTCAGAAGGCAGGGACGTAGTCAGACAGAAGCAGGTCGAAGTAGGGAGCAGACTGGAACGGGTCAAAAAACACGGGACACAGACCGGAATAACCGCTGGAAAGTGTTTGACGACAAAAAGGATCTGGAAACAGACAGACAGAAAACACAGGTTCATCACTAGCCACCTGAGTACCCACACCTGAGTACCCACACCTGAGTACCCACACCTGAGTACCCACACCTGAGTACCCACACCTGAGTACCCACAGGTGTGGGTACTCAGGTGGCTGTGATGAACATCAGAGACAGAGAGGAAAACAACAGAGCAGACAGAACACACACGACACACTGGTTTTAAATAATGTGTTCTATCATGCAGTGGTCCCCAACCTTTTTATTACCACGCACCGGCCAACGTTTGACAATTTTACCACGGCCTGGGGGGGGGGGGGGGGGGGGTGTTGTTTATATTGGTCGACGCAAATTATACAGAACAGGATTGATCTGTGGCAAACACCTGTCACCATAAATCCATGTTTCAAGGTCAACTCCAGGTATTGTCTGTTAGTGGCCTTTTCCTCTTTGGAAAAAAAACCGTTCCAAACACATCTGTTTTTGACTTATTTTGCGAACATGTGGTCTACATTTTTGGTATTCAAGTGACATAGATGTAACCGACAGAATCCAGTCATTTTTCAAAATAAAAGATTGTTCAGACTTCAGATAATAAATACAAGAGAAATAATAAACGAATGAATGAATTATTAGGCAGCCGGCGGTCCGGTACCAATTGATCCACGGACCGGTACCAGTCCACGGCCTGGGGGGTTGGGGACCACTGCTATAATGTCTTCACACAGATTTAGATTTAATAGTGGGGACCTACATTTATAGTCCTGTAGTTGTTGTAATTTTGCCTTTTAATCTCACGATTTTGTCTTTCTATCTCATCTTATTTTGTGGTTAGCGTGTCGATGGCTGTCGGTACTGATGATATGCTAGCGCTGCCTTTAGCCTATTTAAACCTTATGTAACCTTTAACCCTGTTACAGTAGCCTTTGAGTAAGACAGTCCAAGGAATATTACAGTCCTTACACGCCCATTTTTCAACCATATCGATCGTTAACTCCGACATGACAGACAGATGGGTGGTCCACACTGCTAGCATGTTACCAACCCAAACGTTAATTGAAGATAGTGATTGACAACGTATGGAACTGTGGACTTCTGATTAACTTCTGTTTAACTTCTTTACCCCTCAAGCGTAAAAAAGGCCACCAGGTGAATAAGGTGAATTGCATACAGAGGGATTTGAATGACAGCCTTTTAGCCCCGCCTCCCCTGCCTATGAGGTGTTCCTAGTCACATACATGTAATGAATAGGGATAGCGCAGCTCGGCTAATTACCATGAAATTACATCATAATTACCATAGAATTAGCACCTTATTAGTGATCTGTAATGTAAAGTGATACCTGATTGGTTTATTTGCTAAGTCTTAGATGGTGATACATTGCCCAGGAACCCTTTTTATCCCTGTATTTTTTTTAATTTTATTGTATTATTTTATCTTTTAACTGTTTTTAATTATACTGTATTCTGCTGTAGCACTTTGAGGTTTTTATCTGGAAATGTCAAATCTTCTTTCTTCTTTCTTCTTCTTGTCTAAATCCTTTGTGTAGATTTCCTCCACTCTTCATGCACATGTTAATTTTGACTTTCATGACTTTGTCCTTGAATGTCAGGCTGATCAAGTCTCTAATCCTCTAGTGAAATGTCCCTTTGATTCTGAATATAGACGTCTTTTTTTCTTTGGTGCAGCACTTGCATTACACCAGGCATCCCATAATAGAAGATAACAGCAGAACCATCAGTGCCAGGTCGTTTTTCACTGATGGAGACGAGTGATGAAAGAGAGGAAAAGTATCATCAACAAACATGAGGACACGACTGACAAAGAAATATAGATATTTAATATGAACAGGACAATCCCTGGATCTTTATACTCTTTACATTTATATAAATATATGTACTTTATACTCTTTACATTTATATAAATATATGTACTTTATACTCTTTACATTTATATAAATATATGTACTTTATACTCTATATTTATATAAATATATGTACTTTATACTCTTTACATTTATATAAATATATGTACTTTATACTCTTTATATTTATATAAATATATGTACTTTATACTCTTTACATTTATATAAATATATGTACTTTATACTCTTTATATTTATATAAATATATGTACTTTATACTCTTTACATTTATATAAATATATGTACTTTATACTCTTTACATTTATATAAATATATGTACTTTATACTCTTTACATTTATATAAATATATGTACTTTATACTATTTACATTTATATAAATATATGTACTTTATACTCTTTACATTTATATAAATATATGTACTTTATACTCTTTACATTTATATAAATATATGTACTTTATACTCTACATTCTCAGAATAGATTCATTACTTTTTCAAACTAAACAGATGTGACAGTATGAAAAAGAAGTTACTTCAGAGAGAAAATCAGTGAAGAGAAACTGACTTTATATATTATTGTTATTTGACTATCATATCACAATTTTGACTTTTTGTCTTAAATTAAAAAATCTCATAATGACTTTTCCTAAATCTTCTGTCCATACCCACTACACTGAGGACCATGACCTGATCAAACACATCATCTACAGATGAACTCACTTTTAAAGGTTTTATTTGTAGATACTTTTGGAATGTTCTTATTTTTTCTTCGTTAAATAAGTATGATTTAATCCAAGACAAAGAAAATACAGTTTTACTTTATTACAATTGAGAAGTTGTAATATGACTTTTACTTCAGAGTAGCTGTACT